>LR990198.1:1255000-2505000 GCA_905147375.1 Hylaea fasciaria
AGCGTAAACATTCATTTCGCTCTTTTGTTGTCTGTTAAATTGCTTTTCTATCCTTTTGGTTGATCCCTCGACATATTTTTAATTTTAGTTTTTATTCTATTCATAATTTATTGGTTTTGCTTTTCTAATAATGGGAACGTTTAAGCTTTACGATGTCTCATTGTTTAATAATACTATTATTAAATTTTGACAGTAAAAGACGAATTGTAGGTTATTACTAACCATGACTTAGATTTAACTGTGTTCACTATTTATGTGAACATAGTTGAAATGGATAGTGTTAATATGTTTTAGTTCAAAAATAACAGTTCTTCTTCATAAATCATCTTCTTTCTTCGTATTTATCTTCTTATTTGTACACACTTAATTCTTGGTTGCCTATCTACAACTCTTCGCATGAAACATGTTAACAAAGTTGGAAACAAGGTTGAAAAGGAGTATCGTAAGTATTATTCCAGAAACTAAAGTATCTGTACTTATACCATTCAAAATATACACACTAACATACATCATGAACGGAATGGAGAATGGCGTTCTAAGACAGATGCATTCTACTAATGACTACGATGTTAATTAAAAAGAAGAATCAATAAATATATTTTCGTGTTTTCAAGTGAACTGACTGAATATCAATATTTTGATCAATCGTGCCCTACTTACAAAATATATTTTCGCATATAATCGCAATAGGGTTACAAAAACCCCCTTTCAGCCGGATACACAATAAATCTCCTACATATTAATACTTTAATAATAGTACTTAGTACCTTACTTCAGGTACGTATTAGATCCGATCTGTATAAAATATACTTTGCGCGTCATTTGAGCCCTTTTTTCTGACAAATGACAGGCCTAAATGAACGGGTATTAAGTTGGGCCCTACAGTAAAAACTCGAAGTTAAGTTACTAATTAATAATTTGACGTACAAAGGCACAAAGAATTTGAATTAAGAGCTACATACTAAGACATTAAACTAATGGCAAAGGCAGTAGAAACCTGAATTTGTTGTCAGAGTTAACATTCAAGCGTTAAAGCTTTTAGTGACTATTTCGAAGGCAAATTGTAGACTCCTCAGAGTTGTAAAGCGGCTTGTGGTTTTACAAAACGGTGCCGTTTTATATTACGGTCGATCGACGTTTAACCTGATTGTAATACTTACGGTGAATTCGGAACTGCGACCACTATAGGATTTGGTGGGAGTTAAAATCGAGTAACAATAGTACCTGCAAAAGCTTTCAACATGGAGCGCTGTTGAGCGCACAATACATTCGGGTATTTGGTCCCAAGACAAGGGCAGGCGTTCATTTTGAATAAAAATGTGTCACAGACTCGAATGACTCTATTCATCACGGGAATCAACTGTTTGCTGCTTTCACTGTTTATTTTACTACTTTTGCCGTTTATTTTGCTACTTTAGTCGGCATCCTTGGGGACAGCTTCAGGCGAGCCGTGTTTGTGAAGAAGTAATTGGATGGATGAGGTTACGCTTTGAAAACTGTGTTTATGCGCTGTAAAATTGATACGTTTGAATGTCAGAAGACGTTTAAATGTGGGTAAATTGCGGGGATTAGGTACATTCTTATTTCGTTTATGTTTGTGGAACAATCTAATTATATCGGTTAGATACAAAATTTGCCCAATTCAAACAATGTAGCCTCAACAGTGTCAACAGTCTACAAGTAATATGGTCTGTGCCATACGGAAAGACGATCACATCAAAATTAGAAAATAATGAAATAGTCTAATAGAAATTAAAATAATAATGCAGTTTTAGTATATCACAACCCCACAGAGACGGAGGTATGCAATAGTGAAGTTAAATAAATGGCCCAAGTAGAGTAACGTTCCATGACGGTTCCATTTTTGCAATTTATCTAAAGTACCATCAAAATTAAAAAAATCTCTTTTCAGCACAACCCTGTGCGATACTGTAACAGCTACGTCACATGATATACCGCCGTATGCAGCTGAGCGCTGAGTGCCTGATGCAAATGGCCTCCTTGCAATGGTGCTCCAATGATAATGAATTGTACATGGAAATGACAAATTTGTTAATGCCACAAATTATTAAGAACTTTATTACATTATTACTCTAAATATGAATTAAATTTTTACGCAGGTATTAATTCTCGGGATATTGTGTAGAATGTGTGATGACTTCGAGATTTGTGACGACGTAAGTATTGAGTGGTTTTGTGGTAGGCGACACCTAAGTAACTAAATAACTTAAAAACGTTCCTGAAAAAATGTATGTATGTGCTTACCTACCTTACGTAACCTATAAATTTTGTATATGCTATTATTGACGATCTACGTCACATAATATCACAGTTCCTTGGGCAAGAGATTGAAACTGAGTGTTCATTTTTTGGATACAAATGTGTTCATACACCAGATTTTGCTGTTCATTCACGAATAAAATGGGATGTTTACCGATAAAATGCTGATCAAAAGCCCTAAAAACAGTTAACTATTACGATTCTTACATAATAATTCAGAATCGTTGTGCAGAACGAATACAGTATAGAACGTTACTATGTAAGTTCAGAATTGTCTTAGTGAGATCTTACCTAGCAATCAGAAACTTGCAAGTCACGTTCCAGCCCTCACACTAAACTACGATATAGTTTTACAAGAACAAAGCTATGGAACAAAACTCCGTTCTGAGAGGAATGCAACGTGATGCGGGGAGGCACGGGAAATAGTATGTAAACGCAGCGCTCGACGGGGTGAGTTCAGTTAGGGCAGCTACTGGAACTTTAATATTGAGGAAGCGGCGCTTGTGAAAGGTTATTTTTAGTTTACCTACAAGATATTGTATAGTTTGTTTAATAAGGGACTAAAACGACTCATTCATACTCGATGTTTTGCCTCACAAGCGTAGCGAGTGTCGCATATAATTGAGTATGGATAAGTCGTTTGGAAATTCGCGTTTAACACAAAACTTTTCCCGTTCAGATTGCGAGAAATAAAATAAATAGGTATGCAATTAAAAACCGCTGCGAACATTTTCACAAGTAGTCACAATCACTTTCCAATAAGAAAAAATCAAATCTTTTAAATCCAACTTGCAAAGAGAATAAAACCGCTACGCTAGATCCATGTTTTTTATTTTTTTGTTTTAGTTATGGCCTCGCACGGTTCGCGCATAATATAGCCAGTGTCAAGTATTTTATTAAAATAAGTATTTCTTAATTTCACATTAAGAAAGTCACAGCAATAAAATTTTCTTAAACTGAAATCGTTTAAAAACAGATTGTGAGGATCAATAGTAGGTATTTAAATAATTAACTTTTTTTATTGACGGTATCTACCTACCTACCTACCTTACATGAATTATTCCACGACAACAGAGATACAAAATTTCAGCCGAATGAATGTTATAAAATACGATGCAAATAAACAGCAACTAGATCTCAATAACACCCTGAACAGCTTGTAATAGCGAGTAAGTAACGTTGGGAAAAGATTGGCAATGATTGAAACTTACCCCGGCTCTTTGATCCGCACCGCCTCCACCGCCTTCAATTGTTTATTGTTGGCAGTTCAATGACAAATCGGGCCTGCGTCCGCAGGTACCTACAAACTCTTTTCACTTAGTTCACACGCATAGAAACACTCAACACAACAATGACACTCAACTAACACTATTCACTATTATATCATGCAGTAGGTATTGATGGATAATTTATTTATTTCGCGCGGAGTACAGCGCTCGGCCCGCAGACGCAAGCGCAACTCGGAATTTCGCATGGACGGTGGCGCCACTCCGCCGATGTCGGGCGCGTGGTGGAACTAACAGCGTCCGCCAGCTGATGGCAGCTTCGCGTCGCGTGCGATTCTTATGACTGCACGATAGGAATCGAACGTCCACGTTCTTGATGACGTCTTTTGGCTAAGGTGGAATGAGGATATAGCAAGTAGAGGTATATTTAATATAATTATAGGCAAGCTTTATGAAAAATCTCTATATATTTAACGAAGCAAGTTTGAAATACTTGAAACATTCAGACGAATTTTGTGTTGATACAACCAAAAGGTAAGGAAAGATATTATTAATTAACAGTAACCACGCTGTTACGCTGTTACTGGAATCTATATTATGATAAGTAACTAAAACCTCACAAACGCTGCAAGATAGCAAACCCTCAAAGCTGTAAAGTTATAACATCCTGGCAAGCGTTCGTCTCGGGGCGTGAGGTCGCAAATGAGTTTCGTTCTTGACTTATGTTTGTCTTTAGCCTTAGTTATTTAACAAAGAAGTCTTTAACTTGTGAGACCTTCGCAGATCGAGCTGTTACTGTATCACGTTCTCATAACCACGGTTGATGTAACTCCGCTGAAACGTCGAGGTTATGTCAAAATTATATACTTTGTGTGCGAATTAGACCCGTTTAAAATCTAGTTAATATGTTTTCTGTCCGCGAAAGTTTATGAAATAAGCTTACATTATGAATTAATGTATTGATTGGCTCTAATTATTACACTTTCACTCGCTTTAAAACTAACAAAACCAACTTGGCAGATGTTGGTAACACAAAACGCTATGCTCTGTAAAGGCAAAGATAATAATGCAGATGCTACAGAATATAGCTTACAAATTGCCTATTTCACAAGCTAGCCTTCGGTTGTTTAACAACTTTGTTCCTTCGTATACGTACCTTCGCTTTAGTCGGGGTGGTTTAAATTGAAGAACACAAAGCTTGAATTTTTATGTTGAGGTAATAACATGATCTTGACTAATTGACAGATTTGATATGACCCTTATATCTTTTTATAGTTGACTTTTATTTTATGTTGAATTTCAAACACCTACTTAGAAGATATTCGTAGCTTTATACATATGTAGGTACTGAATAAAAATATACAGAATGGTTTTTTTAAATCCACTAAAAACTCTAAAATTCACTCCATGTTTTATGACCGGAATCAATGAAACTGTAAAACAAACATTAAAATAGGATATCAAACAAACATACTCGTAAATCCTCCCTAAATATTTGCGTATTCCACGAACGGACCAGAAATATGAATCTACAATATACGAACCAAGCGATACGGATAGTCATACAGTGTATTGTATTTTTTTCATATCATGTGCCACTTGACCTTCCAATGAATAAAACATCATCGACCCGCACCGATATTGAAAGAACGTACCTAATGCAGATGATAAAAAAATGATTTCAAATATTTCTCATACGAAGATACGAAGTTACGATACCCCTTCGCGTTTTACTGTCGAAGCCGTGTTTTTGTTGCGATTGCTTCATTTTTTTACCGTTCACCATGTGTTGTACAGTGGCTGGGAAAATATGCCATAAAATTTTCCAGTCGAGGGTCTGATTCCACATAGATGTGAGTTGTGAGTCATCTCGGCCAAAATAAAAAGAGCTGTTCAATGAATTATCCATATTCTTGTATGAGGCAACTCGGCTGGCACTTAATATACACGGTATTTATGTACAATCATTAAACAAAAATGATTTTACAAATCGTTTCTAATTAAATACTATAGAGAAAAGCACCTACTATGTTTGTGAGAAAATCAAGATAATTTTTTCGTTAAAATAGGAAGAGTTAGTTGCTCGCCCGATAGTAAGTGCCACGAAGGCTACAACATTCTTAACCTTCGTCAAAGTGTAGATATTATTATGTTTAAACCTCCCAAATTTTATATAAACGTATTACATACGGTTTCGTCTATGTTATGAAAAAGTAGCGGGGAATAATAAGTTAAAAAAAAAATTTCTCCACTGAATCCTCATGAAGTCACGTTATCTGAAACCCTTAACGGAAGATTTCTGCCTCGTTGTGATACTCGACGACCCTAACAAAACCCATAAAAATGTAAAAGGAAATAAGTTGAACCAACCTTGTGATATAAAAGAACAACATACATTTATATTTCATTTATCGAAACTCATTTATCTCTGTACATTGGAATTATTACTATTTCCTCATGTATGTCTGTGAAAAGCTCGTTTACACGCAGCTTAAAAACATTATAAGTAGTCAAATCTCAACACTGAATCGACAAAAAAACAATAAACACTACCTACTAAAAAATGCAAAATATTTAAAGAGACAAACCCAACCAGTTTTCATGCATTAATCTAGCAGTAACGTATTAGGTACGTGTGAATTTTAATCCACCGGGGGCCGATAGATAAGTTACCAGCAGCTCTATATAGTTACGGCACGTGAGATACAGACCGTGTCTATTTACATGCGCTTCGCTTTCTAGAACGCAAACTCACTTAGAAGCTGAATTAACGCGTGTGCAATTTTATACCTAAAAGTGGTTGACTGCTCACTCATCTCAAGTGAAGATTGGTTGAAAGTGGTGCATAATCCTTGGTATTTCTTTTTAATTTCTTGGATTCGCGCGATGTTGCAAGACAAAAAACGTTGCCAGTCGAAGAAACACAATTCTCCCTGTGAGATCCACCTGTTCTCGGTGTTATTGTTATAAAATAAAACTAATATTTTAGTATACAACCATGCACTCCGTCGCCATGACCATCGCGACTCCCCGTTGGCCCACAGACTATATCAATACCCTGTGCTCCAACGATCATCCGCACAGCCACTGGCACCGCGTGCATTGTACTATTTATTAGTCAAACATCACATTCTCTTCTTTACGAAATAATTAAATGAAACCAATGAACTTAAGAGTTATAACCACAATCATAAGAACGAACATAAATAATTACAAACAGTAACCAATTAGTACAATAATTGAGCCCAGGCAGGCAGACATAATAAAACAATTATAATTGTATACCTACTTAGTATAGTACATACTCGTAGGTAGGTAGTTATCAATGTCTATTAATAGGAATATTAAATTTCTAAATAAGTACCTAATCTCTGAATGCTCACAAGAGTCTTCAGGTTGGCCCTGATCATCGTCCCTCTAGATTGCTACTGTTTTCAAGGGAGCTCGTACTTATCTTCTAACCAGTTACATCGTTATCCAAGTCAATAATATGATCTCCATTCTTCTTTTTTAATGTAGATTACTGTATTTTAGAGGTGCTATTGAATCCGGAAGTCAATTTGTTAACCTTGATACTTAGCGTTCTTTGCATAACCGTTTCAGCCAATTGCTAATTATAATTTTTCTTTTGCTTACTTCTTTGTATCTTCCTGTTCCTTTCCCTTTCCTTTCATAGTCCCTGCCACTAACTTCCAAACCAATTATTGCACGTTTGATATCCATTTGACCATTTGTACTCGATCATTATCAAATTAATTAAATCAACTACCCGCTTACAGGGGTTGACCGAACATTATATTATAATTTACATAAATATTTATATAATTCTCTTCGTCAAAAGCTCTAGGCAAGTATATAATATATACCAACTAAAATCGTGACATTAGAACACCAAAGATTTTTTCCCTGGTCAGTATATACCTAATAATTATAATTATATTCATAATATAACCAGTTAGAATAAAAATATGGGTCGTAATTTTATTTTGTATCTGCACAACTGAACAGAAGTCTTAATCTTAAAATCCACCGCACTATTCTAACATTACGGTAAGTAATTATAATAATTATTCTCCCAATTATTTATTCGAAATAACTAGATGCACACAAAATTCTTTAGAGTAGGTACTTCTTTGCCAGAAATGTTGGCAGTGTCAATAATCATTATTAGGTAGGTGCAGCTACTTTCCTCATTAATCTCTAATTAGTGAAAACATCTTTACTTAATTTAGATAATAGTTTTGCTTTATTATTATTAGCGGTTTATTAACATCCTAGTATATTATTATATAAGCGGAACATACACCACTTTCCTACATAATAAATTTGTCTATTTTATTGATGGAAATGGAAATCTTAACACAATATTAACTATTACCCATATTTTTGCCAGTGAAATTGACTATCGTAGGCCAAGAACTTCTTGTCTGGGTTATTGACTTGGTTGCACACTTGGATATAACTTCTTTTCATTTTTTCCAAATAGGTCCATTTATTACATTTGCTGCCAGAATAATTCAACAATAATTATTTATATGAGCTCAGCCTATTCTGCACGGTAATGTATATTCACCATCCAAAAAATGTAGTCAATCTCGGACTGTACCTAATGCATTTTCATTGCTTGCATTAGTTTTGGTTTTCTTATTTTCTTAAGCTGACATATTAAACGCCTTACGTTTATTTGCACTTGTTCTACAGCACTTCCGAAAGTGTCCCAAAAACCCGCATCTGAGGCACTTCTTCTCTTGAGCTGGACAATGTTTATAATCGCTGTCATGTTTGTCACTTCCACATCTACTGCAAGTGGTTGCCAGCCTAGTATTTTTGGAGTCAATTTGATTTATATTTTGACTTTGGAATTCCTTTGGCTGGAAATTACGTAATTGCCTTTGCACAGTTTCTAACGCGTTAGCTTCAGAAACTATTTTATTTAATGTCACGCCGTCACCCAACGTAAGTATTTTCTTCCTGAGATCCAAAGACTCGCATTTTTCAGTTACCTATCTGATCAATTAGATTTTCATCTTCGTTAGAAAATCTGCATTTAGAACTTTGTAACCGGAGTCTTACAAGAAATTTATCAAATTTCTCTTCCGGCTCTTGTTTAAGTAGTCTAAATAAATGCCTTTCATACACGCAGCTTTGTTGCGGAGAGAAATATTCATGTAGCTTTGTAACTGCCACTTTGTAAATATCGACATTATCAGCTGACTCAACATGAGCACCAGGAATATTATAATAGATATCTTGCAAAGATAATCCACCCATGTGCAAGAGCGTTGCTCTTTTAGTTTCTGGTTTCGCAATACAATCAAAAGATAAATAAATTTCAAGCACCCTTTTCCATTGCTCCCACATTGATGCGATAGAAGTCGAATCGCCATCGTAATTAAAAGTTTCAAGGGGTGGAAAATGAGACATTTTGGCCTACCTAATTGGCAAAGAGATAATTTTGTAAGTAGGTTAGGTACCATTGGCATCAATCAGCTCAATTACCTCTGTGCAAATTGTGATAATTATTTTACTCAAACGCTTTTATTTATTCGAATATCTCCAATATTTAGGTAACGTTGACATAATATATATCATGCCCAACTACATTCGGGTACCGTTGTTGGCATCTCACGCCCAATTACCTCTAGGTGTTTGCATGTATAATTGTGTAGGTACCGTTGGCATATTATGCCCAACTACCTCTGTTTTTCCATAATTTGTTTAGGTACCGTTGACATTTATTATGCCCAACTACCTCTGATTTTATAATTTGTTTAGGTACCGTTGACATAATTATTATGCCCAACTACCTCTGTTCTTTTTATAATTTGTTTAGGTACCGTTGACATAATTATTATGCCCAACTACCTCTGTTCTTTTTATAATTTGTTTAGGTACCGTTGACATAACTATTATGCCCAACTACCTCTGTTCTTTTTATAATTTGTTTCGGTACCGTTGGCATTTTGTGCTCAACTACCTCTGTTATCCGTTATTTTATACTTAATTTAATTAGGTACCGTTGGCGTATTACGCTCAGCTACCTACCTTATTTCAACTAGTACAAGAAGTACCATATTCAACTAGTAGTTATGTCCCTTTTATTAACATCTTGCCTTTCTCTATCTATTTTTATCTATACATTATATTTCTAATGTAAAACATTATTCTTGAAAAACATTCTAATATAAAATAGCACATCCTCATGCGACAAACAATATAAAAAGTCACGTTAAGGTCGAGAGTAGAGATGGTTACACATATTTTGAACGCCACTTACGACAAATCCGTACAACTTGGGAATGTGGAAAAAATATATGTTAATTTCGAACATATACTTTCTAGGCGTGATGTATCAGAAACACAATTACAAGATATTTTCTCGATAGAAAAAAATTACAAAGTAACCTCTTCAAAATAGCAATTTAAATTCAATCTCACTAATTTATGAGAGAACATTATTCAAATCGAAAGAACTTGAAATCATTGTACAATAATAAAGGTTTTTGGTGTATAATATAGCAACTATGCGCCAATTTTCATTCAAGAAAACATATTTAAGTGAATTTTCGTTCAAGTAGAATGACGCGCCAGCCGCCATGTTGTGTCCTCTCTATCATTTCCATACGATTCGACAGTAGTCGCTGCGGCGCGCCGCTAGACGGACCTGTGTCACTTTTTTCAATTATTTTTTTACGTAATTTAATTTTTCCGAAATACTGGACCGCATCCATCGCTTGTCATGTTTGGTCTGTCAAGGCACTGATTAGGCAAAACAAGCATTGGATGCGGCGCGGCCAGTGGCGGCTGTGTTTTGTTTTTCTAGCCCGTTTATTACAATAGAATTTAAATAGAAGTGCCAAGCAGTCACGTTGCTCCCGTTATTACCTACATAACGAGACAATCTTTGTGTAGGCCATCTTGACGATTCAATCTAAGTACATGCGTGTGAGCTTCGCAATGACCACCTAGTTCTTATAGCATCATCGTCATTGGTGCTTATTATAGGTATTGTTATGAAAAAGTCTGGTGTCGCTAAGCAAGAGATTTCCAAGAGTATTTGTACTCTTGGAAACTTACTTGTAATTTGTATTTGCGAGAGATACTCTTAATTTAGGTAACTTCGCAGGTTTTCCAACTTGGTCTCAGCACATATCAAACATATTTGAATCTATGAATTCATGCCTACACTTTTGAGAGTAGCTCAATCAAAACTTAATCCTATTTAAATGAACACGAATGACACGCACACGTCATATGCAAATGGAAAAACTGAAATATATGAACATCAAAATTTGACGGTCTTTAAAATTGCAATATAGCATAGTTGTAACTATGATGGATTTATGATACGACGAGCCGGAGTTCGGTTCTCGATCGCCGTAGTTTGGTTTTGTTGGAAAATATTTTTCTTGACCTTTTGGTTATCCATTGCGCCTAGATTACCCACCTAGTTTTTCTGCTTTTTAGAACCACAATCAATACGCTTTCTAACAGCCAGCCAACGAGGATATTTTGACAGTCATCGTGCGGTGTGGAGCATCGTGGTGCAGCCCGAAACTCAATAGGTTCGGACTATGACTGCGTATTATTATATTAGATCGATTAGTGAAATGAAAGATTACATTAGGTTTAAAAATATTTATTTACAGATATCCTATATTAAAAATCTATGCATTTTGCATTTTTTTAACCCTTCTCAGAACAAGTTCTGGTAGGTATATAGGTTCCACTGGTGAAATGAAGCACACAAAGTAAAATTTTTTCTTTCTTGCGATTCTTAGCTGCCCTTGTACCTGTAATCCAAAATAACTCCATAACTTTTAAATGCCTACACAAATTTGGATGTACTATAAATAGGGCTTCGTTATTTGCTAATGTTGGTACCACACCACCCCTATTCATTTCTGTAGTAGCGTATAATGTCTTGAGTAGAGGTACATAACAACTGAACATAAATAATCACAGGTTTACATTACAATCATTTCATCTCGTCTGTATAAAAGAAATAACATCTGCACAGTACAGAATTTTCAGGTTGGTCTTTGTACCAAGAAATTTGTTGCACGTTAACAATGTGTTCAATACTTACGAAACATCTTCGCCATGGAAACGCTTGAGCGCAGCACGAACACGTTTTCAGCTACATACAGGTCCAGAATAACTGTGAGCTCGTTTTTGATGTTTTTGCTCTATACATTTTTAGCATCGTCCGTGAAAACAGGAACTCTCCGACCCAACCTAAAAATCAAAATAATTATATTTAAAATGTTGGAATGTTCTTAATACGTATGTGATAGAAAAATAAAACGGTTTTCACGGTTCACAACACTGAACATAATATGAAATATCGTCAACTCTTGAATCTTACAATTTTTATTTACCCCAAAGCCGGTGACTACAGCGAACGAAACGTGACAGTCTGACACTGATAGACAGTGTCACGTCACGATCAAGGAGGTACCAGTTGATAATTACTGTATTGCCTTGCCAGTGCACAACAGTCAAATGTACTGTACCAGTTGTACCACAATTGTACTCTGCTTTGATTGAACACGTCTTATCGTCATCGCGTCGTCTTTGTCGTCGGGAACCAATCGTGTAATTGCTATAATTATTTAAATATATTTAATAAAATTACGTAGGTATTTAAGATAAAATACTTATTTAATTATTTAAGTCGCTTTTGCTCTTATCTGTTTACTGGTATACCTTGCTCATTAGTTTTCTTTGTTGATGATATCGTTGGAAACTTGAAACCCATATAATTAATTAACTTGTTCAAAGTTAACACGTTCTACAATACATATTATTCATATCTTTTAAGAAAAAATGTCCAAAATTACATTCGGCTATAGTATAGTACGAGAGTAAATGTGATAATGTAGTAAGTGACACAAAATCTACCACGTGCAAGATTCTGGCAGCACTGAATTGGATACGTCACCTGGCACTTATTTTATTATTTTGAATTACATATTATTTAATTACATTATACGAAACGGCGAAACGGCAACGCCCGATTACGCTGCGATTATATCGCGGATATGCTCACACAAAGTAATGTCTTCTTACTCCCACAGGCCTAGTGTGTCAACGTCGCATAGTGTCAATCTTTTTGAGACACAAGATAGCCTATGTCCGTCTCATAGGTCCAATCTATTCCTATACGTACCAAATTTCATCGAAATCCGTTCAGCCGTTTAGCCGTGAAAAGGCAACAAACAGACAATAAACAGAGTGACTTTCACATTTCTAATATTAGTATGGATTATAGTATTATTTAAGAACTTTTATATTTTGGACTCTGGGATTTTATCACTTAAATAATAAAACTGTTAATGTAGGTACCTAGTAGGTGGATCGTTCATCTAATTTAGCTTCTTAATATAGTGGGTTGGAATGAGAAAATAAAATTTCACATCTAAATACGAGTACATTGATTGTATAATATTTTATTTAAGTCTAAACGGTTATGTACCTACATATTATTATTTCAATAAAATAGTGACCAACTTTTATTAGATAAACCGCTTATTTAACAGATCGTCGGCGCGTAACTTCTTTACGTTCTAATAGTTCAATATTCTTTGGTCGTGAGAGCCGGTAGTTTTTGGTAGTTGAAGGTCACGTAGCTGAAACTTTTATTACGCCGTTTCCCCGCTGTTTCTTCGTTCGCTGCAGTCGGATTGTGAAATGTCAGTAGCAGATGTATGCCTCTTAAGTTACTAACTCAATAACGGCTGGATATACTTTTTTTTTGTTTTTGATTTCTAATAGGTAATTTTATGATCTTTACTCTGCTGGATTTGTCCAATCTGCATAGCAGAATGTCTATTAAAATAGGAAAAACTTCGCGATAAACAATAAAAAGGACCAGAAATTATACTCAAAGATTTTGTATGAAACAGCTTGACAAGACGTCTGTCGGGCCAGCTAGTTATTTTTAGGTATAATAAATTAGCCAAAGTACCACACCCTAGCAATATCATGTCTTCTCATATAAATTTATTTTAGGGACAAATTATTATATTAGGTATAAGTACATAATAAAAGACATCTGAATCAAGCGCGTGAAGTTATTATTACTAATTGTTTTATGTAGGTATTATTATAAAATTTACAACAAATAAGTAACCAATAAATAAATTATTCCATTAAATACTTTTTTTATTTTTGGCTGAATGTGTTTGTTCGCCTACGTCACAGTATAGAGGTTTTCTGTAAAGTGCCGCATCTAGTAAATAAAATAATAGCGGATATAATAATAATTATAGGTAGTAATGGATTAATTCGCATTCGTAATAATTTTCGCGACAAACTCATAATCGTCACTCCACGGATTAATTTACATAGCGAAATTTTGTGAATTGCGAAGCGAATTCGTCGCTCGCATCATGCCGGCAGCGAGCGTGCGCTCTTTTCGTCCGCCTCAATGTAAGTCTGTTTCACTCACGTGAACCTTAGCAAATTCATACGGACGCTATAAAATTTGGTTAAGCAATCATTATCCTTGATAGCCTTGTACTTAGTACTACTTACGGTCGTTTATCGAATGAATGCGTGTAACAGATTAATTCGTTGAAATCGTGCGAACTACGAAATATGAGCTTAATATCGTCAATTATCGTCTTATTTAGCAAATAGCATAGCAATAGCAATTAGCATGCCAAGACTCGTCAATTCGCATGTTTGTGATATTTATATGAAATCGCATTAATTGCCATCACTAATTATTATTATAGGTAGGTATGTACCTACCACACATATACATTTTATGAACTTATTTGTGTAATTTTAATTGTTTGCACTATTATTAGGCTAAACGTAATATTTAGACTGGATATTATATAAAATAATATGTAAATGAGACATCGATATCCAAATTATGAAGTTGAGTACCTAATGAAATACTCTTTAACCATCAGCTACAGCTGAAGATTACCCACATCACAATCTGATGAACATCGGATTCTTACTAGGATTCCTGCTTATGTACCTCCTTTTTTTTTCTTTAATAATTTTAAAATAGGCACCAACTTCAAGTTTGCCTCTTATGTTAGGAATCGATTTGGTACCGATTGAACTGTATCAATCTACCACTAGGTACAGTCATAATAAATCAAATCACTATTCATCCAGTGGTGTATTCTTGGTAAAACAATTGACTGTTGCCAACCATGGGCCGACTTATAAATTTTCATAATATGGCCGCTGTTTGATTTTCATTAATTTACCACTTTTTTTCTGTATTTAATGACGGTGATGCTTTTCAGCATTTTATTTAGTAAATATGCTACGTCTCTAAAGTATGCATAGAAATCTTACTACATCTAGTAAAAATTTAGATGGTATAGGTTTCAAGAACAAATTTCTACCCACTGAAATTTGTCAGTATTTTTCATTTGCATATTAGTGCAGCATAATCACTATAATTTATGTATAATAATTTACATACTTTAATCCTCGTCGCCAATGTGAGATCCACCTGTTCTCGGTGTTATTGTTATAAAATAAAACTAATATTTTAGTATACAACCATGCACTCCGTCGCCATGACCATCGCGACTCCCCGTTGGCCCACAGACTATATCAATACCCTGTGCTCCAACGATCATCCGCACAGCCACTGGCACCGCGTGCATTGTACTATTTATTAGTCAAACATCACACTCCCAAATTGTTACAGTTACGGCTTTTTATCTGGGTTTCAAAAAGTTTATCACTTTTCCAAAGTTTATTTTTCTATCCCCCCGCGATTTCTAATCACCCCATTAACGATACATAAATGTATTTTTTGTGTTGTATTTAAATAAATATTTATTTTCATATATTGTGTGTGATGGTAACAATCAAATTATTATTTCAGTAGACTAAACAACAAAGCTACTATTTGGTAAGATAAAGACATTTCTTGGAAAGTGTTCTCGACAACCCATGCAGTTTCTATTTGGAACTATTAACTAACATACAAGCCGTGACCTGGAAACGGCTATCATCGCGTGTATTTGCATAACAAGCAACTATGAGGCGCACAAATAACTTGTAAATATTTGTCCTCCATACATCGACAGAAGCAATCTATGACTTCGTGCCTCAACCGGGCTGCGTACTCAGAACAAACCCCTGGGTTGATGGAATAGTTACGTACTCATTTTATTGTATTTTTTTCATGATATTTTTAACAGGCGACAGAAGACAATTTCTCACAATCCATTAACCATACCAACGTGTTGCTTACACACAGCATGTTTACATTAGCTACGAGTATTTGTTGGATTTAGGATAAAAGTCTATTCGTTTTTAAGCTACCGAGCAGTGAAAACTGCATTGTAATCTTTTCAAAGCGATACTAAAAGTAACAGATAATTTTCAAAAAGTGATACTTGTTTAAAGTTAAGTTTGGACGGGCTCACGTTTGGTCCAATTTCTAAAGCATTTCTAATTTCTATTCTATTCTAGAATAGACACTAAAAATGTCAAAAAAAAATATAATAAAACTAAACATTTATGCAATTAAAGTCGTCAGCACAGCAATATCATTTCATCACAATTTCAGAGCAGTGTAAAAATATCTAAATAAAACCCATTTTCAGTTGCGACAGGAACCTGAAAAGGATAATCATTCATGCACTGAAATATCTAGTGATGATCATCCGAGATGTTTGGACAATCGAAAGTCTGGCATTTAGTGTACAATCGAATGTACAAACACCTCGCTCCCCGACAGCACCTTTGATATGTTTCTCCATTGTTCCGATTCGACTGACTCACCGCTGCGTTTATTGCGCACTCTTTCACTCATGCCGTCTTGTTTACTGCAAAACTCAAATGAAAATCATGAAGAATCATCGAGATATTTGAACAATCGAAACAATCGACTAAACATCTTGTATCCACCCATCGCTAATAGACAATAAACATAAACACTCGTGCACTAAAATAAACGCTACTGAACTAAACATTCATGCACTAAAATACCTCAGTACAGCAGTTTCATTTTAGTACCTCTCCGGAGCGGTGTAATAATATCTGCAGAGGCATTACATCATTTCGAGTTGAGGCACCTAAGTGTTTATACCACAGTAGGTAGGTACCCATCAACTTTCATGGAAAGCAGTGACTTATTCCTGGCGTCCTAGTTTTTTATTTCAGTTTTTTTTATGTAACAAAGTTATGTATAAAATAGGTACGTATCCGGTACTGCAAACTCATTATTGAATTTGCAGTCAGTATTCATCAGATTATATGTTTTTTTTTGCACGAGAATTATTTAAATATTTTATAGCACCGTGCGACCTAAACCCGCACTTAGGTCACGCTTTGCGCTGTTCAAAGTAGCACATTTTTAAACGGCCTGATGTTCACTAACTTCACACCGTTGAAGAATATAGCCATCGTTGCGAGTGTAATACTGAACCAAAGCTAATCAGTCATACATTTTTACACCACTCACAAGCTCATAGTAAGCAAGAGAAGATACGTATAACCTGTAACATGTGGGACCGAAACGCCAATGTCTTTGGCGCCATATTTCTGCATGTTTTCATTTTGGTCTTCGTCGGACAATATTAAGTGAAAACGTTATACCTAAGTTAGCGATATTAACCGTGCACTGTACATTTTATTCAATTTCTAATACGATTATATAATTATTGAAACATAAGAATACTTACTTGATTTAGAAATGTTGCGTTTTTTGTTGTTTACATAAAATGTAACCGACACATGAACTATTTTCACTGAATACACACACTTTCAATTATTATACACCATATTATTAATATAGTCTCATAGTGAATACATTTATGCACAAACCAGATCAATCACAGATTCCTATATTAAGTAGGTATTCACGTTACGATAGAGATTCGGTTACAAAATGAAGCCATACACTACTGATATTTTTTCACTGTTTTTTAGTTGAAACCTGTTTGACTATTATTTAAACAGAATAATATTAAATCTGAAACAATGTCACATTAAGCAATCCACGAACAATAAATATGCATCCAAAAATGCTAATAACCTAAAACACAAATCTAGAAGTGATACGGGTAGGTGTAAATTGTGTTTTCCCGTTCTCTACTGGTGGAATGCCAACCTACCCGCATTAAAATTTGTGTGTTTATTACTAAGGTCAAATGAACATCTTTTCATTGCATTAATTAGAAGATTATTTTTAAATAAATTAAATGGATGGCGGGTTTATGTCGCACGTGCTATAAAATAGTATACGATACTCGCTGCACAAGTAAGTATATTAAATACACGGCGGTTAGCACCCTCGCTTCGCTCGGGCGCTAACTTCACGCCGCCGTGTATTAATATACAACTTAGACAGCTTGTATCGTAATGTACTATTCTAGCAGTGCCTATATGGTTCTAATATTATACATGTTACCCGCGACTTCTTTCACATTTTAATTTATTTGTTTTTGATTTGAAGTTCTGCGGTCAAGAATGTTTTATTATATAGCAGAGAAAACTGAAAATGCTTTCGAGAACAGATTCAAATTGAAAACTAAATCGAGAATAGGGTTGTCAGGAAACATCGCTTAAGTGCATTCTCTCTGTTCCCATCTTTTGTCTCTGCCGAGAATACGTCTGCAAGCGTCGGCGTCGGTTCATTCAATGCCGCACATAAAGAAGCTTTTAGGATCTCATCACAGGTTTTTAGAATTAGGCTACGAGTAAAACAATGTGACTTATGACAAATATTTGTTACTTCTACACTATTTCGCGGTAGAATTAACTGACCGCAACGACATTTTACCCCAATCGCAGTATGGTTGGATTTGCCATACTGCGGCTAGGTATTGCCATTTCCATTATAAGTACAGTCGGTTGGGTAAAGTGATTTTTAATATTATATTTATGTAGCTGCTTATAGTAATTGTTTATAATATTATCTTTAATATATTTTTGCTTTGGTAATTAAATCCCATCGTCAAGTTAATATACAGTAGATTAAATATACTGATTCATTTTTGAATAAAGTACTTACAAGAGAAACACGCAATCAAGCGATTCAATTGATACTAAAGTTTGAAACTAAGGTTTTTGAAACTGACCAAACGTGGAATAAATGGACAAACAAATTTATAATGGACGCTATTTTTTACAGTATAAGGATCATTTTGCATCAACCTCTTAAAATACGTCAAAAGGTTATCAGAAATTGCCACTTTTTTATAAAGCCGCCGAACCGCCAGTGTGGTGGCTCGATCCATCACACAAAGGCATTGAGTACCCAGACTGATCGTCGACACGGGGTACAAAAATCGCAGTAAAAAATCTGAATTTCGAGGAAAATAATGTCCAGCAAACAAGAGATTGACTTTTGACTTTTGCAGTAAACCGTAAATGAGACGTTGTTGATCTCGTGTAATTTTCTTCTGCGATTAACGTTTCTTCTTATGTTAATGGTGAAGTAACTGATAAGAACCGCTAACGTACTCAAGCTGAAGTGGCAATGGGCCACATTGCTTTTAGAACTTAGAACCGATGGGGAAGAAAGGCTCTAGAGTGGCGACCACGGACTGGAAGACGCAGTGTAGAGGTAGGCCTCCCACTAGATGGGCCGACGACATCAAAAGAGTCGCAGGCACCGATGGATGCAAGTAGAAAATTGTCGTGGTGTGGCGGTCTAAGGGGGAGAGTTATGTTCAGCAGTGGACGTCTGCAGCCTGATGATGATGACACAAGTGTGGCCTACTGTTTTGAACACATAAAAATATTTAACTTCGTATCCTCTCCTAAACCCAGGTATATCCAGTACAGCATCTACCACTTCACTGAATCGTGACTACGACTGATTTCGACAAGACGATAGGAACTTGAATGTCTGACCGACAAAGCGAAACAAAATGTTGATTTTAAAACGTGAAAATTACATACAAGCTCTTCTATCAACAGTAATATAATATAAACAAATTGAAGTTTACATTCCATCCGCCGTAGGATTGTTTTGCTGATTGCGAGCCCCGTGCCGGATATAATAACCTTTTCTATCTTCATTTTATATTATTCCTGTTGTGTTATTGTCTCTATTTCCCTTTCGCGTTATATTTCAAAGCAAAGTCGCATCCTGAAACAAACGATAGTAGGAATTGTTAGGTTTTGTTTTGTCACTAGAATATAATTTTAGCATGGCTGAAACGATTTTCAACTGTAATTTTTCATTTTTCTATTAGGTAAACAAATATCAATTACATTTCGTAATAATAAGCAGTTTTGGTCTCTACTCTGTTGCTATCATTAACTTTTTGGTTACAAAAACATAAGTAGGTAGGTACAGTTGAATTGAGAATCTCATAAGTTTTGAAGTTTGCTAGTAATGTTTTTGTACTGTAATAGCTACAATAGTCCATTTAGCTTCTAACGCCTCGTCTGAAATGCATCATTACTATTTATATTAATAATAAAATAACTCAAAAATTGACGTGGAGAGTAGTTTAATGTGTATTAGTTAAGTGTAACTTCAAGAAAAAAAAAACGTGTTATAACACAATACATTATTATAGTGTTCAGCGTGATATCTTACTACTACTTAGCTGTAACTTGAAATAGCTCTACCATCCAAAATCACAGATACGGATGTTAACGGCCACGAAGCGGTAGTTGCGACGCGCCGCCGCCCGCCCAAACGGGAATACTTTTTTCATTACCTACGGAGGCTGTGTGGGGCCGTAGACATGGAGTACTAATATAAGAATAATCAAAAAATATTGCTTAACCTATATAAAGACCCATTTCGGGGTAATGGTCTCCCCCGATTCCTTCCACTTATATCTATCTTGGGCAGGCTTTTTTCAATTGATAAAAAAATAAATAGATAGAACACCCTGCTTTGGCAGTCGGGTGAAATGTAATAATATACTCAGGTACATAATTAGGTAAATCACAATTTTTATACTTGGAGGCTGCTTTGGCTTTTTGATTTCTACATTGTATCCAATTTGCTATGTTAGCTGTAAGCCCCCAGAAAAATGTAAATTAAAATAAAATAAAATAACAATTTCTTCCATTAACCTCAACTTAACTTTAAGTCACGTTACGTTTAGTTTCAAACTCACGCATTCAGAAATCATCGCATCCAAACTAACGTTACATTTGTAGCTATTTCATTTACTATTCACTCGTTTTCTTGGAAGTTTTTATTCTGTATCATGTTAAGGTTTTTTAAAAGCTCACTTTATGGCCCCAATTTAAGTGCAGGACTGTCGTGGTTATTTTATTGTTTAGCGGGACTGCGGCTTAACGCTCTTGTTTGTAACAAATTACTGGTGTTTCGCGCTTTTTACTCTCCGCGATTTGTTACCTATCGTATTTTGGCTCTATCCGATATTGGGAAAGTTTACCTTCGAACTTAGGTATTGCGAGATGCTCTAATAACAGAAATTCGGTGCGCTTGTAAATCAATTGACTAACGATTTGGAAGTTGTTGGTGTTTTGCACTTTTTCATCTTAAGACGTGATGTTTTTATTATTTAACCAACTTTTTACCGACCAAGAAATAACAGTTTGAAAGTTCCTGTATTTACTTAGAGCACCTAAAGATTATTCGATTAACTTGTCTTTTTTCATCGAATTTCTAAAAAAGCTTTCAAATATTTTTTCCTTTCATTTAGAATTTTCACGATCTTTCATATTGTTTTCAATTATTAATACCAAAGCTTTTTCCCTCTAAATCCAAACCAGAAGCACAATAAGTAAAAATATAATATGAAACAAATGTTGTATCTCATCAGATAGAACATTGTTCAGATACAGCGTGTTCTTATTTTTATCTGGAAAGAAACGCATCCTGTGTTCGTGTAAGCGTGGGTGCATCCCGGTCGGGAGATGAGTTTTGTGGACTTTTTGCTCCTTTGTAGAGTTCTACGGATGGGAAAGATAAATTGTCGATAAAAGGTTGAGCAAAGTAGAACAGAATAGAATAAAAACTTTTATTTGTACACAAAAAAAAACAATTCAGAAAAAAGCGATTCTTCCCGACAGCCTTTGGATGGGCAGTGAAAATTATTTTGTGATAGTTTGGTCGGTGGAGTATTTTTATAAACATAAAAAACATTTACTATAGGTACCTACATTTAAACTTACATTAAAAAACGTAAGTAGTGCTTTACATACTATCTAAAAAAAACATTAAGTATTTGATTTAGTTACCCTGTGCGTAAATATGCGCTGTGTTCGTCAACACAGTTTTTTTAATTTGCCATAAGTTTTGGAAAAATAGGTCGTATTTACAGCTTCATCGTAATCATCATCCGATATATACGTCCACGTAGGCCTCTCCTGAACACCACTGAGCCCAATTTTCAGCTCTTCTCATACAGTCTTTGCCAACCGTTTATCGAAACACTAAAAATATCGACAAGGGCGAGTTTACCCAACACAGTTTGCAGAACATTTTTACCGCCACTCGACTCAGAGAACACCGGAATGAAAGGATGCGGTCCATCTTTGCATCTTCTCTCGTATTAAAAACACGTTTCGCCGAGTTACTCTGTATGCGAAGATCCTGAAAAGATATTCGTTTACTCCTTTCATTGGGAACTTATCTTTTATGCGTTTGTTTTTGTTCTCAAAGTTGCAGAATGCAGGTTACGATAAACGTGGGGTTAAGTTTAGTTTTAGCTAGTTTTCTTAGGATGATCTTTTGTGGAATTTTGACTGTATCGCGGTATTTCATTCGACATGAACTATGATGATAAATTGTGACGCTGAATACTATCTTTCTTTTTTCTTTCGGTCATCAGGCAGCAAACCTGCAAAGCCAGCCCCAGAATTCAGCCTCATTATTGCTTTCGATCACAATGCCATATACATCTAGTGAGATAAGGGTCAAACGCTAGCAACAATAAAAACGGGCCAAGTGCGAGTCGGACTCACCCACGAAGGGTTCCGTGCATTTCAGCTGTCCTCTTCTTTCGACATAATATATCAGTTCCCTTATATCCCCGGAAGGCGTTGAGGTCATTACGCTATCGCTTCCTGACCCTGCCTCGGTGACGACAACCCTACGTTCGTTGCCCTGCGTAGGATTTCTCTCTGTATATAATATACTTCTGTTATAGTACAGATAGGAAGACTTTAGGGTCTCTACCAATCTTCATAGATATCCTCATCAGCACACACGCACTGGTGACCTTGAATCAAATCTCAAAATGTTTCAGTTGAAAGCGTACCCAAAAATATTACTATACCTACAACTATTAGGTATAAGAACTCATTTATCTCAAGATTTTAAGGTGCATCTAATAGACAAAATATAAAATGAACTACAATTATCCAACCACAATGGGTCTCACTGATTTTAATTCGGAAAACCCCATTAATTTAAAGCTATCTCACTTAGCCATGATGAACTACTGACACACTATCGAAAGTTCAAGAACACAGATATTAAAATGCTCTATTCAGAACCTCATAAGAGTCATAAGTCTCCACGCATGCACCGTCAGTCATAAAGGCAGATTGCCTGGCTCATTGTCATCGGCGGAAACTTAAGATCCAGCTGATATCAACTCCCCATTGTCCTTCGTAAAGCATTACCCACCACAGTCTACGTAGGAGTGCGAGTACTAACTCTCAATGCCTATTCTGTAGTCGACTACTCAGACTAGCAATGCGGAAGCGGATGAGATTAAGTGCAGCCACTGGAATGAGGTGCCTTAGCATTTTGTTTTAAGTCTACTTTACTTAGTTTTAGTTTTTATTATGTGTTTAATATTGTATTATGAACTAAGTTAATTATAATTATACCTAGTTTATTTCTAATAATACAAAAAAAAGTTACACCTGGTAACGTAATTTCTGTTCAAAAGTATATTAACATAATATGATGTGCCTTACTAGGAAAAACATAAGACTATTCGTATTATGTCTATTACCCATTTATGTAATAAGATTTCAAAAAGATTATCGTCGGTAATATCTATAATTATAGCCAGTAAACTAATCTAGCTCTAGCTATTATAAATGGCGAGCTATGTAATTTCCGATTAGTTCCCATTGTCTCCAGTGTGGGAAGCGGCAGGTGTCGATCAGATCATAATCTCTCGCGATGCCATGTAATGAGACCCATCAAGCGTGGATATATAATAATAACAGAGCTAAATATTATCTATGTATTTATATCAGCTTTTATGAAGGGGGAATGTCGTAGCGCTGCCTCCTCCGCTAAGGGATAACGGAGTATACCTACTAGACCAAAATCCGATCGCCACCAACTACACTACTTGCAAAAAAAAAATTCTGGTCATCAAATGGGGATAACGGAAGAATAGCTTTAGGCGTTAGGTAAGGCTGCGTATTGTTTTACTTTTGGTGTATGCTATTTTGTATCGTTTCTTTTGGTGTATAAAATTATAATATATATAATATGAATATAATTATAGGGTTGTATAGTTTGAAACCCCGACAGTTTTGCGAATAGTCGTATTTTAGTGAAGAAGCTATTTTACTGAACCGCTGCCGTAATTTCACTAATTCACGACTGACACTCGTATTTTAGTGAATTACTAAATTTGTCACACATTATATAAAATGACTAAATTATATTAAGCCGAGACGCAATAAGCTTAAAATTCCTGCGTGATTTCATATTGCATAAATCTACGAGTAGGTAACGAATGACCTAGAAGACTCAGAATATTTTAATTTTAATAATAACAATTTATTTATTTTGATGTGGCTTCATGTAAAAACTACATAATTGATTGCGATGTTGTTTTATGATTTTAAGTTAAAAATTTAAACTCTGTTTGTAGGCGTACCTTAAAATCTTTCTTACAAAACCACTTAGATGATTAAAAACAAGAATTTGTGAATGCCTATAAGTACTAGAATGTGAAAACACTGTTCCGTCATAAAATATCACTCGCTTCGAATAGCGGCTAAGAGCAAACCTATATTGCAACCAGAAAATCTTCGAAGTTACTCAATACTAAAAGATATTATAACCACACTAATTAAATTCCCCCAGAAACTCACTTATCACTTCCGCTGTAAAGCGGTGTCCACACATGAGTAACCGCTGGCCGTTATCAGCGGCCGCTGTTCAGAGCAGCACATAAATCACTTGCGCGCTGCTGATACGCTGTCCTCCGCGTCGTGTGCCCGCCGCCTAATATCTTCCCTAGAGGTGTAGGTATACGGAAAACAGTGACTAAGCTTCGAAATGTTTAGGTATTCGCACACTGACATTTGCGTGTTTGTGACGTAGACGTAGTATTGGCATAATAACAGTGGAGCGGATACACTGGTTTATTTCTGACTAGGGTAGGTACGTAGTAGGTGTAGCCAAATATTTAGGTAGGTATAGGTGTATTTCAAGTCACCTAAGTGACACTGTTACTGATTTTTAACCGACTTTAAAAAAAAGGAGAAGGTTCTCAATTCGCATGTTTTTTTTTTAATGTTTGTGACCTCATAACTTTCGACTGGTTGAACTGATTTTCATGATTACTTTTTTATTGGAATAAGTATACTTCCCATGTAGAAATTTTATCAAAATCTGCTCAGTAGTTGGGTTTTAAAATCACAATAACTGGAAATATTATAGTATTTTTATTGATGTTGGTTATTTTTTGTTAAAATGTTACTTGTTATTTTAAACAAGCGGATCCCGTACATAAGTAGTGTTTATTAATTTGTTACACTACAACATGATACGCTGTTTTACACACGATTACCTACAGTGATATAAATTGGAAAAAATGTCGCGACTTAATCAAAAATAACACGTTGAAAAACGCCGCACGCACCTATTTGATCTTATAGTCAAATAAAGGTATGAAGCTAAGTCACTGTGTGTAACGTGTGTGTACGTTGACCAATGTCGTGAATAAATTGTAGAGAAAATGCTGCGTGGAGATTGCTTCGTGAATAAAAAATTAAGAAAAACACTTACCTATCAACATTACTGTACTCGGAAACGTAGAGTAAATATTATACAGTCAAAGATGTAGATAATTATTAATTAAAGGTTTTAGAGCTACCTAGTGGATATTTTATGTGATAGTTTATCAACAGATAGGCGTCTGTCGCAGATGATTTTAACAGAACCTACTTTCTGTGAAAACGACTTTTCTTGATATCTATAAAAACTTACAGACAAACAGACTAACACAACACACTTTTTGACGACTGTAATGAAAACTTAGCTTATATTTTTTGATATGATCTACGATTAGACATCTGCTTCAACCGTGGCATGTACTTAGCGAAAAGATACACCTAGCTCCATTTATGACGCAACTAACAATACTCAGGAAACAAATAAAAATATACAAAAATCACCCCAACCAACATCTGCTCCATGATTGTAGAACATACAGCGCAACTTCCGATTGAGTTTTACGCACGAAATTCACTCAAACTTTACGTAGAATACTAAACAAAGACCGAGTTTCTGGAACGTTTGTTAACTTTGACCATAGATTAACAGCCGAAATTAATATTGTATCTCCTATTGTAACTAACCTACCTACCTACCCAAGAAAATACACGTGATAAAATATATGGCCAAATGATCGTCTTAACCCTTCGTTGTGAAATAACAGTAACCTCGATTCTTTTAGAGTTAGAGACTGCTTATAATGAAATACAAATAAAATTATATAATTAAATAAAGGAGAAGTATATAAGTAAGAAGTATATAATTAAATAAAGGAGAAGTAAAAAGGAGTCTTATAGATATAAGAGAGAGATTAACCTGTGAATACCAAGGAAAACGAAAGGCTGCTTTCCTTTTGTGAAGAATGTAGCCCCCCCCATTTGGGGAGGGAGGATAGGCCCCAGCCAACGCCCATCCTTGTGAGTGCCAACCACAGAGTGCACTCCCCGGGAAAGAGGTAAAGGTATGGACATTAGGTCTTGTTTTAACCATTCAGTCCAAATGTGATTGTACTTTTTTTCCTTTACTCAATCCCGGAATTCATTATTTATGTTTGTTGACCATTCACGGTTCTTTTCATGTTGGGTATTTTCCCAATTACTAGACTTCATCAAGAGATCAATGCTCATGACTACAACCAATCCACAATGCGTAAAGCAGAGCCAGAAGGTACACCCAGGGGTCCCACTGCTATGTAGCGCTTGTACATACGTGATGTTCCAGGAGTGCTGGGTGCCCAGCTGCGGAAATGATTGAGCCCACATATATTTCCCCAAGGAAATCCGATAATTGCATAAAAGCTGTTTTATAAATTGTAATTATCATTTGTAAATAATGCTCCGGTAAATGGCATGGATCAATCACATCCAGGCTGAAATAGTTTTCAGTAAATACATAATCAGTTTTGTCGTAAATTAACGGAAAGAATAGGTAGGAAATGATTAAGAGGAGGAAAGCTAATAGGAGTCGGTACTCCCCTATCAATATTTGCGAAAGTTACTGACTAGCAATAATTTACTAAATGTGTTTGGTCATAGCGTTGTAATTTGAATAAGCAAGGGATGCACAGTTGGCCTAACTGAACATTTCCTCGCCGATTCGATGTATAGTGTGGGGAAATATTTGTGCCCTGCGTGTATAGTGTTAATGCTTGCAGTAAGACGTAATCACTAGTAGTAACTTCATCGGAATAATTCCAAGCATATAAGGGTTGTGAGGCCTCAGACGTAACAACGATTCCAAGCAGTCACTTACTAGTTATGAAAACACCTACAGTATGTTATATGAGCAAACTACTGCACATCAGTAATTAATATAAAGTTTGTTGATTTTAATCTAAACTAGGGGATGTTACCTGGACAAAACGTTACCTCAAAACCTTAGTTACCAGTAAAAGAATAATAGACGATCCCACCATATGTCCACAATTTACCGACTGAAATGGGATTGCCTGTACCTTGCACAACACATAGTGTCAGATAATTTTATAGTGCATCAGCTTATTTCAATAGAGCCGGGTTCTGGTAGGTTTTAAATAAAACAATGTGTAACCATCCCGCAGTCTTGTACTCGTAATATAACTGAAGTTGCCAATAGGTTTGTTTAAGACTAAAGTCAAATATAGATCGTAGTTCAGTGCTGAAGAAATGTAGTATATTATGTTGATATAGTCAACGAGTTGGTTAAGGCTGTAAATAAACGGTAAGACGATGATTGCGTGTATGATAATTGTCGAAAGTAGAAATAAACCCCATATGTATGCCGTGAATAATAATTTGATCGTGAGTCGTAAATATATGTCAATAGAACGATGGTAAGATAAATTCAAGCTGAAAATAATTGTATAAATGGTTTTGTAGAAATGGTAGGTAGTGAAGTAAATAAAGGTTTAGTTAGAACTGTAAATAAAATGTCAAATGTAATTGTAAATATAGAATGTCCACGTAACGCACGTAGACGTAGAATCGTAGAGATAAACGTAATTAATAATTTCAAAGCCGTGAGTAATCGTAATTTATATAAGCCGTTCCGTAAAAGTAGTGTCGAAGTACATAACGTATAGTTATGATCGTAAATAAAATGATAGAATACGAACGTATGGTAAATTCAGTAGATAGTATGGTAGTATGGTAGTATTCAGAAGACGTATGGTAAATTCAGTAAATAGCCGCAAACATCAGAAGGGTAAAGCCTTCCAATATTACATGAGAGATAAAATAATAAACGCAAAATAAGTCAAAAGCTGAAAATAAACACGTACAATGTAAGCATGTTAAATAGTAGAAATCAAAGTAAAATAATTTCAAAGTCGTAAGTAAATCATAAAAGCCGTATCGTAGAAATAGTGTCGAAGTAAATAATGTTCCGTTATGGCCGTAAATAAAATAGTAGAATAACGTAAGTATGTAAAGTAAATACAGTAACACCAGAAGGGTAAAGCCTTCCGATATACCATAAGACGAAATAAAAAGGCAGAATAACGAACGTAAAGTAAATTCAGTAGTTAAACGTAAATTGCCGCAAACATTGGAAGGGTAAAGCCTTCCAATGTAACCACAAGTTTAAATAAAATAACGAACACAACATAAAATCAAAAGATGAAACAATGTAAACATTTAAATAGGTACCAGAAGTACAATGAGTGATTTATAAATTACTTTGCATAAAATGTGGAAACTTATCACTCACCATATCGACTGACGTGACCAAATTGGATCTTTACACAGCAAAAGTTATGAAAATATATAATTATTTCAGTAAAGTAATGTAGACAAATATATTAATATCATAATAAAAATAGTAATTTTATGATTCGATCCAATTAGGCGTGTAAATAAAAGTTCCACCAACCTCGCGAAGGCTTCTTTTACCTTAGGATTGCCATGATAGGATCACCTGAAATAGCCTAGCTTTTGGAAGTGGATGAGCACTATTACTCCTCATTTAATTACTGAAATTGCTCGAAGATTTCATTAAATATAAGTTGGAATGAATTTGTTTGAATAGACCCTATTAAGCACCGAAACCAATCGAAGGTTTCCTCTTATTAGAAAACTGAACTAGATGGATCACAATAAATACAAAAACCGATCGAAGGTTTTGTTACTATCAATTAAACGATTAATATAACTGAAAGAAAGTGACTAGCTAATCGGAGACATGGCAACCCATAAGGATCTCCTCCGGCACCCATCAGTCATCAGTTCTCGTCACACATATTATAATTCAAATAAGGTAGCATAATAAAATGCGCATGTTTAATGGAATTTGCAAAAGAAAACTTTACATGAACATTTTACTAAGCCAAATAAAGATGCCGGCACAAAAGAACAATGTACTGGGAAACGTCCCAACTTCTTACTAGAAAAGTTACAACCGAAACATCTTTAAATAATAGATAATCGACTCACGACCTCGGCTTGAAGACCACTAGCACTTCACTATAACACACCCACCACTAAACCGAATTAGCACACTGCTATCCCTATGCATAATATTATTACACCCCCCAACCCTTTCTACCACTATGTTGCGGATGCGTGTGCCTTACTTTACAATTATCGACCAACTATCCCGACTGAAATCACGTCTCCTCTGACGACAGGTGCCCCCCTTCACCCCTGTAATTCCACTTGACTCTCATACAACGAGCCCTTGTTCCCAAAACTTGCGTACGCGCTAATAATTTGTTTAACTTAACTGAGGTAGGTACTATGGGTCGGTACATTCACCCCCAAAAATTTTAAAAGGTCTATCCGGTTAAAATTTTTTCATCAAAACGAACCATAGTTACCGAAATTATTTATCTCCATCTCATATTACACTAACAGATATAACACAAGACAGATTCCTAAGATTTAATTTAAATCCTCCTTCTTTCCGAAAGTGGTGGCCTTACGCCCCACTAGTCACTTTTAACTCAATCGCAATAATGTTGTCAATCCATAAATTTTTTTTTCGATATTCATTAAGATATTATTTTTCATAAATATTCACGATATTTATCAATGTTCACGCGCTCACAATTCACAAGTAGTCACCCTGGTGACAATTACTATTTGTGCTAACAATATTCTTCGCTAATTCATTATTTGTTTACCGCAAAATAAAAACCCCAAATAACTACTCACGGTACCTTTTAATAATTATTGTAAATCTGCTACAACCAACAATATGCAAATACTTATGTTGATTTGCGACTAATAGTATAGCAGCCTATTGTGTTTTAGTACCTACCTAGCTAGAACAATATTCCTAATGACAATATAATCCGAACACCAAAATAGGTACCGACAAAACCCATGTAATATTTCACAACCTAAGTGTGGTTTACCGATACCCTACTCGTATTAGTAATACGTATACAACTATGTTGTATCAATTTCTTACCTAATATTCGTCTACTTATATCATAATTATTTTGTGCAAAGTTCCTAATTTAAAATAAGACGTTTTTTTTTTTTTTTTTTTAACGCTTCCTATCATTTTAAATTTTATTTTATAGGAATATAATTGCCTATAACCATAAACACCGTATCCGCAAGTACCCATTTAGTGTACATTTACATAACGCATACGCATAGATAAGCAGCTATAACACTTAGAAATAGAGGCATTCCTACTCGTACTCACTACAGCTCAAGTAGGTAGCTGAACCCCACTCAAAGCCCCTGCTCAGTCGTCACTCCTTTCCGTTCCCACCATGCTAATACTAACATAGTCGTAAGCAAAGTGGCTGACTTGTTTATGACGCCAGGTCTCATTTCTCTTTGCAGTTAAGGCACAATACAATAACTCTTCATGGAACCCCACACAGTTGGCCTATTCACAATACAAAACATTAAACAAATAAATGCTGTGCAATAAGTGACCACAAAGATTAAGCCGCGGGGCTCTCGTTACCTGCTAATTATAAACAATACTTAATACTGATCCCGTTTCATAACCTACCAACACAAACAGCACTAGCAACGCCGATATAAAATCTGCTGACTTGTAAACAAACATTCAACCTACTTCGTGACAGAGAACGGTTATTTTCCTAAGAGTGTACCTATCAATGCCCGGCTTATAAAGAACAAGTACTTCAACAAAATTTAACTAACTTGTAGGTACGTTATATAAAGTTTTAAATAACAATATTGAAACCGTTATATAGAGTAGTTAATACCGTATATGTTACATATCCGCATAAATGAAAATTAAGTAACTAACATTATCTTTCTTTTTACCAACACCCCCACAAATTTTGGACTCAATACACCCCCACGCCCTTATGTCCTAATTATTTTGAAGTTAACTGAATTAAGAACGCAACACCCCCACAGTCTTCAGATCTTAGGTATTTTAAACATTTACTGAACATAACTAACGTTTGTGAATTTCCCAAAACAGTCTCATAAACTCTTTCCATTTCACGAACACCAAATTGTAGGCTATGAAGCCTACTTTTAATTTAAAGATGACTTTAAAATATCCTGGTCCTAAGGCACCAAATTGTAACTAACCTACCTACCTACCCAAGAAAATACACGTGATAAAATATATGGCCAAATGATCGTCTTAACCCTTCGTTGTGAAATAACAGTAACCTCGATTCTTTTAGAGTTAGAGACTGCTTATAATGAAATACAAATAAAATTATATAATTAAATAAAGGAGAAGTATATAAGTAAGAAGTATATAATTAAATAAAGGAGAAGTAAAAAGGAGTCTTATAGATATAAGAGAGAGATTAACCTGTGAATACCAAGGAAAACGAAAGGCTGCTTTCCTTTTGTGAAGAATGTAGCCCCCCCCATTTGGGGAGGGAGGATAGGCCCCAGCCAACGCCCATCCTTGTGAGTGCCAACCACAGAGTGCACTCCCCGGGAAAGAGGTAAAGGTATGGACATTAGGTCTTGTTTTAACCATTCAGTCCAAATGTGATTGTACTTTTTTTCCTTTACTCAATCCCGGAATTCATTATTTATGTTTGTTGACCATTCACGGTTCTTTTCATGTTGGGTATTTTCCCAATTACTAGACTTCATCAAGAGATCAATGCTCATGACTACAACCAATCCACAATGCGTAAAGCAGAGCCAGAAGGTACACCCAGGGGTCCCACTGCTATGTAGCGCTTGTACATACGTGATGTTCCAGGAGTGCTGGGTGCCCAGCTGCGGAAATGATTGAGCCCACATATATTTCCCCAAGGAAATCCGATAATTGCATAAAAGCTGTTTTATAAATTGTAATTATCATTTGTAAATAATGCTCCGGTAAATGGCATGGATCAATCACATCCAGGCTGAAATAGTTTTCAGTAAATACATAATCAGTTTTGTCGTAAATTAACGGAAAGAATAGGTAGGAAATGATTAAGAGGAGGAAAGCTAATAGGAGTCGGTACTCCCCTATCAATATTTGCGAAAGTTACTGACTAGCAATAATTTACTAAATGTGTTTGGTCATAGCGTTGTAATTTGAATAAGCAAGGGATGCACAGTTGGCCTAACTGAACATTTCCTCGCCGATTCGATGTATAGTGTGGGGAAATATTTGTGCCCTGCGTGTATAGTGTTAATGCTTGCAGTAAGACGTAATCACTAGTAGTAACTTCATCGGAATAATTCCAAGCATATAAGGGTTGTGAGGCCTCAGACGTAACAACGATTCCAAGCAGTCACTTACTAGTTATGAAAACACCTACAGTATGTTATATGAGCAAACTACTGCACATCAGTAATTAATATAAAGTTTGTTGATTTTAATCTAAACTAGGGGATGTTACCTGGACAAAACGTTACCTCAAAACCTTAGTTACCAGTAAAAGAATAATAGACGATCCCACCATATGTCCACAATTTACCGACTGAAATGGGATTGCCTGTACCTTGCACAACACATAGTGTCAGATAATTTTATAGTGCATCAGCTTATTTCAATAGAGCCGGGTTCTGGTAGGTTTTAAATAAAACAATGTGTAACCATCCCGCAGTCTTGTACTCGTAATATAACTGAAGTTGCCAATAGGTTTGTTTAAGACTAAAGTCAAATATAGATCGTAGTTCAGTGCTGAAGAAATGTAGTATATTATGTTGATATAGTCAACGAGTTGGTTAAGGCTGTAAATAAACGGTAAGACGATGATTGCGTGTATGATAATTGTCGAAAGTAGAAATAAACCCCATATGTATGCCGTGAATAATAATTTGATCGTGAGTCGTAAATATATGTCAATAGAACGATGGTAAGATAAATTCAAGCTGAAAATAATTGTATAAATGGTTTTGTAGAAATGGTAGGTAGTGAAGTAAATAAAGGTTTAGTTAGAACTGTAAATAAAATGTCAAATGTAATTGTAAATATAGAATGTCCACGTAACGCACGTAGACGTAGAATCGTAGAGATAAACGTAATTAATAATTTCAAAGCCGTGAGTAATCGTAATTTATATAAGCCGTTCCGTAAAAGTAGTGTCGAAGTACATAACGTATAGTTATGATCGTAAATAAAATGATAGAATACGAACGTATGGTAAATTCAGTAGATAGTATGGTAGTATGGTAGTATTCAGAAGACGTATGGTAAATTCAGTAAATAGCCGCAAACATCAGAAGGGTAAAGCCTTCCAATATTACATGAGAGATAAAATAATAAACGCAAAATAAGTCAAAAGCTGAAAATAAACACGTACAATGTAAGCATGTTAAATAGTAGAAATCAAAGTAAAATAATTTCAAAGTCGTAAGTAAATCATAAAAGCCGTATCGTAGAAATAGTGTCGAAGTAAATAATGTTCCGTTATGGCCGTAAATAAAATAGTAGAATAACGTAAGTATGTAAAGTAAATACAGTAACACCAGAAGGGTAAAGCCTTCCGATATACCATAAGACGAAATAAAAAGGCAGAATAACGAACGTAAAGTAAATTCAGTAGTTAAACGTAAATTGCCGCAAACATTGGAAGGGTAAAGCCTTCCAATGTAACCACAAGTTTAAATAAAATAACGAACACAACATAAAATCAAAAGATGAAACAATGTAAACATTTAAATAGGTACCAGAAGTACAATGAGTGATTTATAAATTACTTTGCATAAAATGTGGAAACTTATCACTCACCATATCGACTGACGTGACCAAATTGGATCTTTACACAGCAAAAGTTATGAAAATATATAATTATTTCAGTAAAGTAATGTAGACAAATATATTAATATCATAATAAAAATAGTAATTTTATGATTCGATCCAATTAGGCGTGTAAATAAAAGTTCCACCAACCTCGCGAAGGCTTCTTTTACCTTAGGATTGCCATGATAGGATCACCTGAAATAGCCTAGCTTTTGGAAGTGGATGAGCACTATTACTCCTCATTTAATTACTGAAATTGCTCGAAGATTTCATTAAATATAAGTTGGAATGAATTTGTTTGAATAGACCCTATTAAGCACCGAAACCAATCGAAGGTTTCCTCTTATTAGAAAACTGAACTAGATGGATCACAATAAATACAAAAACCGATCGAAGGTTTTGTTACTATCAATTAAACGATTAATATAACTGAAAGAAAGTGACTAGCTAATCGGAGACATGGCAACCCATAAGGATCTCCTCCGGCACCCATCAGTCATCAGTTCTCGTCACACATATTATAATTCAAATAAGGTAGCATAATAAAATGCGCATGTTTAATGGAATTTGCAAAAGAAAACTTTACATGAACATTTTACTAAGCCAAATAAAGATGCCGGCACAAAAGAACAATGTACTGGGAAACGTCCCAACTTCTTACTAGAAAAGTTACAACCGAAACATCTTTAAATAATAGATAATCGACTCACGACCTCGGCTTGAAGACCACTAGCACTTCACTATAACACACCCACCACTAAACCGAATTAGCACACTGCTATCCCTATGCATAATATTATTACACCCCCCAACCCTTTCTACCACTATGTTGCGGATGCGTGTGCCTTACTTTACAATTATCGACCAACTATCCCGACTGAAATCACGTCTCCTCTGACGACAGGTGCCCCCCTTCACCCCTGTAATTCCACTTGACTCTCATACAACGAGCCCTTGTTCCCAAAACTTGCGTACGCGCTAATAATTTGTTTAACTTAACTGAGGTAGGTACTATGGGTCGGTACATTCACCCCCAAAAATTTTAAAAGGTCTATCCGGTTAAAATTTTTTCATCAAAACGAACCATAGTTACCGAAATTATTTATCTCCATCTCATATTACACTAACAGATATAACACAAGACAGATTCCTAAGATTTAATTTAAATCCTCCTTCTTTCCGAAAGTGGTGGCCTTACGCCCCACTAGTCACTTTTAACTCAATCGCAATAATGTTGTCAATCCATAAATTTTTTTTTCGATATTCATTAAGATATTATTTTTCATAAATATTCACGATATTTATCAATGTTCACGCGCTCACAATTCACAAGTAGTCACCCTGGTGACAATTACTATTTGTGCTAACAATATTCTTCGCTAATTCATTATTTGTTTACCGCAAAATAAAAACCCCAAATAACTACTCACGGTACCTTTTAATAATTATTGTAAATCTGCTACAACCAACAATATGCAAATACTTATGTTGATTTGCGACTAATAGTATAGCAGCCTATTGTGTTTTAGTACCTACCTAGCTAGAACAATATTCCTAATGACAATATAATCCGAACACCAAAATAGGTACCGACAAAACCCATGTAATATTTCACAACCTAAGTGTGGTTTACCGATACCCTACTCGTATTAGTAATACGTATACAACTATGTTGTATCAATTTCTTACCTAATATTCGTCTACTTATATCATAATTATTTTGTGCAAAGTTCCTAATTTAAAATAAGACGTTTTTTTTTTTTTTTTTTTAACGCTTCCTATCATTTTAAATTTTATTTTATAGGAATATAATTGCCTATAACCATAAACACCGTATCCGCAAGTACCCATTTAGTGTACATTTACATAACGCATACGCATAGATAAGCAGCTATAACACTTAGAAATAGAGGCATTCCTACTCGTACTCACTACAGCTCAAGTAGGTAGCTGAACCCCACTCAAAGCCCCTGCTCAGTCGTCACTCCTTTCCGTTCCCACCATGCTAATACTAACATAGTCGTAAGCAAAGTGGCTGACTTGTTTATGACGCCAGGTCTCATTTCTCTTTGCAGTTAAGGCACAATACAATAACTCTTCATGGAACCCCACACAGTTGGCCTATTCACAATACAAAACATTAAACAAATAAATGCTGTGCAATAAGTGACCACAAAGATTAAGCCGCGGGGCTCTCGTTACCTGCTAATTATAAACAATACTTAATACTGATCCCGTTTCATAACCTACCAACACAAACAGCACTAGCAACGCCGATATAAAATCTGCTGACTTGTAAACAAACATTCAACCTACTTCGTGACAGAGAACGGTTATTTTCCTAAGAGTGTACCTATCAATGCCCGGCTTATAAAGAACAAGTACTTCAACAAAATTTAACTAACTTGTAGGTACGTTATATAAAGTTTTAAATAACAATATTGAAACCGTTATATAGAGTAGTTAATACCGTATATGTTACATATCCGCATAAATGAAAATTAAGTAACTAACATTATCTTTCTTTTTACCAACACCCCCACAAATTTTGGACTCAATACACCCCCACGCCCTTATGTCCTAATTATTTTGAAGTTAACTGAATTAAGAACGCAACACCCCCACAGTCTTCAGATCTTAGGTATTTTAAACATTTACTGAACATAACTAACGTTTGTGAATTTCCCAAAACAGTCTCATAAACTCTTTCCATTTCACGAACACCAAATTGTAGGCTATGAAGCCTACTTTTAATTTAAAGATGACTTTAAAATATCCTGGTCCTAAGGCACCAAATTGTAACTAACCTACCTACCTACCCAAGAAAATACACGTGATAAAATATATGGCCAAATGATCGTCTTAACCCTTCGTTGTGAAATAACAGTAACCTCGATTCTTTTAGAGTTAGAGACTGCTTATAATGAAATACAAATAAAATTATATAATTAAATAAAGGAGAAGTATATAAGTAAGAAGTATATAATTAAATAAAGGAGAAGTAAAAAGGAGTCTTATAGATATAAGAGAGAGATTAACCTGTGAATACCAAGGAAAACGAAAGGCTGCTTTCCTTTTGTGAAGAATGTAGCCCCCCCCATTTGGGGAGGGAGGATAGGCCCCAGCCAACGCCCATCCTTGTGAGTGCCAACCACAGAGTGCACTCCCCGGGAAAGAGGTAAAGGTATGGACATTAGGTCTTGTTTTAACCATTCAGTCCAAATGTGATTGTACTTTTTTTCCTTTACTCAATCCCGGAATTCATTATTTATGTTTGTTGACCATTCACGGTTCTTTTCATGTTGGGTATTTTCCCAATTACTAGACTTCATCAAGAGATCAATGCTCATGACTACAACCAATCCACAATGCGTAAAGCAGAGCCAGAAGGTACACCCAGGGGTCCCACTGCTATGTAGCGCTTGTACATACGTGATGTTCCAGGAGTGCTGGGTGCCCAGCTGCGGAAATGATTGAGCCCACATATATTTCCCCAAGGAAATCCGATAATTGCATAAAAGCTGTTTTATAAATTGTAATTATCATTTGTAAATAATGCTCCGGTAAATGGCATGGATCAATCACATCCAGGCTGAAATAGTTTTCAGTAAATACATAATCAGTTTTGTCGTAAATTAACGGAAAGAATAGGTAGGAAATGATTAAGAGGAGGAAAGCTAATAGGAGTCGGTACTCCCCTATCAATATTTGCGAAAGTTACTGACTAGCAATAATTTACTAAATGTGTTTGGTCATAGCGTTGTAATTTGAATAAGCAAGGGATGCACAGTTGGCCTAACTGAACATTTCCTCGCCGATTCGATGTATAGTGTGGGGAAATATTTGTGCCCTGCGTGTATAGTGTTAATGCTTGCAGTAAGACGTAATCACTAGTAGTAACTTCATCGGAATAATTCCAAGCATATAAGGGTTGTGAGGCCTCAGACGTAACAACGATTCCAAGCAGTCACTTACTAGTTATGAAAACACCTACAGTATGTTATATGAGCAAACTACTGCACATCAGTAATTAATATAAAGTTTGTTGATTTTAATCTAAACTAGGGGATGTTACCTGGACAAAACGTTACCTCAAAACCTTAGTTACCAGTAAAAGAATAATAGACGATCCCACCATATGTCCACAATTTACCGACTGAAATGGGATTGCCTGTACCTTGCACAACACATAGTGTCAGATAATTTTATAGTGCATCAGCTTATTTCAATAGAGCCGGGTTCTGGTAGGTTTTAAATAAAACAATGTGTAACCATCCCGCAGTCTTGTACTCGTAATATAACTGAAGTTGCCAATAGGTTTGTTTAAGACTAAAGTCAAATATAGATCGTAGTTCAGTGCTGAAGAAATGTAGTATATTATGTTGATATAGTCAACGAGTTGGTTAAGGCTGTAAATAAACGGTAAGACGATGATTGCGTGTATGATAATTGTCGAAAGTAGAAATAAACCCCATATGTATGCCGTGAATAATAATTTGATCGTGAGTCGTAAATATATGTCAATAGAACGATGGTAAGATAAATTCAAGCTGAAAATAATTGTATAAATGGTTTTGTAGAAATGGTAGGTAGTGAAGTAAATAAAGGTTTAGTTAGAACTGTAAATAAAATGTCAAATGTAATTGTAAATATAGAATGTCCACGTAACGCACGTAGACGTAGAATCGTAGAGATAAACGTAATTAATAATTTCAAAGCCGTGAGTAATCGTAATTTATATAAGCCGTTCCGTAAAAGTAGTGTCGAAGTACATAACGTATAGTTATGATCGTAAATAAAATGATAGAATACGAACGTATGGTAAATTCAGTAGATAGTATGGTAGTATGGTAGTATTCAGAAGACGTATGGTAAATTCAGTAAATAGCCGCAAACATCAGAAGGGTAAAGCCTTCCAATATTACATGAGAGATAAAATAATAAACGCAAAATAAGTCAAAAGCTGAAAATAAACACGTACAATGTAAGCATGTTAAATAGTAGAAATCAAAGTAAAATAATTTCAAAGTCGTAAGTAAATCATAAAAGCCGTATCGTAGAAATAGTGTCGAAGTAAATAATGTTCCGTTATGGCCGTAAATAAAATAGTAGAATAACGTAAGTATGTAAAGTAAATACAGTAACACCAGAAGGGTAAAGCCTTCCGATATACCATAAGACGAAATAAAAAGGCAGAATAACGAACGTAAAGTAAATTCAGTAGTTAAACGTAAATTGCCGCAAACATTGGAAGGGTAAAGCCTTCCAATGTAACCACAAGTTTAAATAAAATAACGAACACAACATAAAATCAAAAGATGAAACAATGTAAACATTTAAATAGGTACCAGAAGTACAATGAGTGATTTATAAATTACTTTGCATAAAATGTGGAAACTTATCACTCACCATATCGACTGACGTGACCAAATTGGATCTTTACACAGCAAAAGTTATGAAAATATATAATTATTTCAGTAAAGTAATGTAGACAAATATATTAATATCATAATAAAAATAGTAATTTTATGATTCGATCCAATTAGGCGTGTAAATAAAAGTTCCACCAACCTCGCGAAGGCTTCTTTTACCTTAGGATTGCCATGATAGGATCACCTGAAATAGCCTAGCTTTTGGAAGTGGATGAGCACTATTACTCCTCATTTAATTACTGAAATTGCTCGAAGATTTCATTAAATATAAGTTGGAATGAATTTGTTTGAATAGACCCTATTAAGCACCGAAACCAATCGAAGGTTTCCTCTTATTAGAAAACTGAACTAGATGGATCACAATAAATACAAAAACCGATCGAAGGTTTTGTTACTATCAATTAAACGATTAATATAACTGAAAGAAAGTGACTAGCTAATCGGAGACATGGCAACCCATAAGGATCTCCTCCGGCACCCATCAGTCATCAGTTCTCGTCACACATATTATAATTCAAATAAGGTAGCATAATAAAATGCGCATGTTTAATGGAATTTGCAAAAGAAAACTTTACATGAACATTTTACTAAGCCAAATAAAGATGCCGGCACAAAAGAACAATGTACTGGGAAACGTCCCAACTTCTTACTAGAAAAGTTACAACCGAAACATCTTTAAATAATAGATAATCGACTCACGACCTCGGCTTGAAGACCACTAGCACTTCACTATAACACACCCACCACTAAACCGAATTAGCACACTGCTATCCCTATGCATAATATTATTACACCCCCCAACCCTTTCTACCACTATGTTGCGGATGCGTGTGCCTTACTTTACAATTATCGACCAACTATCCCGACTGAAATCACGTCTCCTCTGACGACAGGTGCCCCCCTTCACCCCTGTAATTCCACTTGACTCTCATACAACGAGCCCTTGTTCCCAAAACTTGCGTACGCGCTAATAATTTGTTTAACTTAACTGAGGTAGGTACTATGGGTCGGTACACTATCCAAGATTGAAATCGATCTTGGATTGCTGCCTATCGTTCGATCGATTTCCAATCTGCGTGCCTTCACAAACCAATCCACGGATCGGTTATTGGCACGTGTGCCCCTAAACAAGGGTTTGTGATAATATCAATCCCAGATAGCTAAATTTGGATTAGATTGATTATTAATTTCAGCCGTTAGACTATCGTTGTCCTTATCTGACACTAAAAAATGACAAGAATAGCAATATAATTATTCTGACGTTTCAGAACCCGTCAGTTAATCTACCTATTAAGGTATGCTCAGCTAATTTTATCCCTCACTGTATACAAGTCTGTATACAAAGCTCATGGGACAGACAGAGCTGCACTCAAAGTGAATACTTTATGCCCCAGAGTTGACACACGGGAGACTGGACGGGTCATGGCATAATGAGGGTCTATTTAAACTGTAAACAGTCTCGCCGGGCCGTCTGCTTGAGTTCCTGAATGAGTGAATATGATATGAAGGATAATTGTTGAACCTTAGAATAATAACGTGTTGAACAATGAATTAATTATGATACACCAGAGGATTGTTTGAAGAACCTGTTTGAGAATTGTAAAGAAATATTTGCGTGACTAACAACTTCATTTGACAGCTCCAAAGCATCACTGTATCATGTTCGCGTAATTACCGTTTTCCCGGACAGAATAATTCTGTATTTTACTTATACTATTATTGTTATACTATTTTGCATACTTACATAACTCCTGCATACTTACATAAAGTAACTCTGTTATAAACTGTGACCGCGACGGCTTTTGGCCACCAATCTACATTATTAATATTTCTACATTGCGGCTTTCTTGATACTACGTCTATGACTACGGCAGAGTACCTATTTGGCACAATAATTTTATTTATAACAACTTTCTCCTTGCTTGCTCCTCGCTCAACTTGCTCCTAGCATTTACCCTGTTCCACTGTTTGAAATCTCTTTATGGTTTCACAGAGCATATCTCAGTTTCTTAACAACAGCCGTGAACGGCCAAATGGTCTAACCACGTTAAGCCGAACACTAAAGCGGCTATCTTGGTGATATACGCAGTGTGGATGTGTGCGCTCGACTAAATAATTTACGGCCTAAATGTAGCCGCTCTGATCCATGTTATCTATTTCTGTGTTTAGGCGTAACGTGGAACTTCAGTTTTGGACCGTTCAATTTACGTCTAAAACTCCTAGCTAGAGGAACTTAAAACTACTTTCACTAGAGCAATGAAATTGAAATGGGTTTTACAGAGTTGGAATGTTTCATCAAAATACTGCATTTTATTCAAGAGCACAGGATTGGAGCTTTAGAGCTGGATTTTCTGAATTTGACTCCAATTTATTTATTATTGTGTATACCTTTGTATTCTGTGTTCAATCAAAACAAGTTGAATGATGCAAATATGTTTCCACAACACCACTTCCGAGTCGATTTCGCATAAGTAGGCATTCTTCCGTACCGCAGACGCGCGAGTCAATAAATCACTACAATTTTGACTCGAACACATGTAATCAATCTTTGACCGTCTGCAGCGCCTGAGAATGTTGCATTTATGTATGAATTTAAACGGGAACACGCTGAGTGCTCTTTCCAGTGATTGATTGAAGGTGAACTGCTGATTCAGGGGTTTGAGGAACGAGCAGTTGAATCTGAGGAGCTGGAAGGAGAAGTACTACTTTTTAAGAAGACTGGTGACCAAGTTGACTTTGTGGCTGAAATGTAAGATCACGTTTTGTAACATAATTATTATACAATCACTGGCATAGTCTGACAAGGATTTTTAATGATTGTCGAGTTTGACGAATATCTAGGCAAAACATTAACCTGTTTTGGCGAGGATTTAGCACATGGAGTTTTGTAATCAATTATACCCTATAACACGTATCCTGAAGATGTGGCTGGAGATTAGAAATGCTTGCTGTTCGTTTTTTTTTGCCCCATAAAAATATTATATAAACAACAACACATCGTCGCCAGTGATGGTAGCATTTCAGTTGATTATTAGTCCCAGTACTTCGCTAGGAGGTGTTCGCTGGTCCCAGTAGCCACCAGTGACGGCAATAATTCTCATAAATGCCCACATAATTAGCCAATTATTTTGAGGTAATAGCTGACATTAAATTAGAATTTTGTACGGTATTAACGTTGTCTAGGTTACCGAAACTACTTTACGTTCTCGCCTTTCCTTTGAGTGCCAACCTAAATTATAGTGATACAGCAACACGTGAAAGTGAAAATTCAGCCAAAAGTAAGTGTATAAACGCCCTTCCGGCACTTAAAAGCGTATCAATCTCTGAAACGGAGCTCACGATGTGCATTACGACTCGTTTAGGCCTCTTACATACCTACGCTACGCCTCAGTACGAGTATTATTTATGGAAATAACTTTGACTGTGTTCCAAAGTACTTGTAAAAAATATTATTTTTTTACAACGACCACCACTGGGGACAGAATCAGGGGTGGTTGTTGGGAATAAACCATTATAAGTAGGTATGGTGCAAACTGTCGCTTAGTGCTTCGCAAAACACGCTCTTAGTCCTGGTTGTTATCGATTGGTGTCAGATGCCTTTAGCCACTACCTCATACATTAGACATACTATTTTTAAAAGTGAACGTAAATTGCTTTGGATTCCTAAGCGTTATTATCATTTTGAAGGCTTTGAGATCATAGCCATTGGGCAAATGGACATACATAAGCAAACAGAGCGTTATACTCTCAAACAGAGCTACTCGAAGGATGCATGATTCCTTAGTGGTGTTGTTGACATTACGACGATGATATTTTTTTTGTTTTTTCTTTATAACTGATGTCCAAATAATTACACTTGCCTTGTAATAAAACCACAACCATATATAAACAAAAACCAAATAAAAATATCCTCCAATTCCAGCGCGCAGGTTGGGTTGAGTTGGGACCGATTCACACGAAGTTCGGACATAGATTACCCAATAGTTCCAAAGAGTAGGGATACAATATTGTTGTTTGTCGTGAAACCGAACTTTGCTTATTTACAAAGCTTTTACACAAACTCCCCTCTAGATTTTATTGCAGTAATAAAAAGCCCGAGTTTTTCTTCGCAAACCAATTATAAGGTGTAATAAGGAGATTATAACTTTTTTGTATTTGTTTGGAAAATTTACGACAGTCACATAAACAAACAGCCTCTATAAATTGGTTTAAGTGTTTAGTGAATAAACATTATGCCAGAAAACCAAAAACAACTTGGAGACTGAGATTCTGAAGGCTCCATTTCTTGAAGATATAAAACTTCTCATAAAGGCGCGTACCTACAGACATCTCGAGACGTGAGTAATGAATGGCTCGTTACGCATGCCTCAACCTGAGGCATACTAGGGTACAATTATGCATGCGTCCCGAATGACACATGCCCAAGCTGAGCACGCAAACAACACGTCTACAAGAACAAAACAAATCACATAGAAGGGTTGCAAGACTTTTTTAATAAACAAGCTGCGCCCGTGGTTTTACTTGCGTTCACTGCTATCTCTCAGGAGCCGTGTATTTCTGCGGGTATAAAAAGTTGCTGATGAAACTCGCCATCTATGTATAAAATCTTTAAAAACACGCAAAGCCGTTGGTCCGTTGCTGCGTAAAAAACGGCAAACTAACAAACACACTTTTACATGTACCTAATAATATGTATTATAAGGAATACGGGGTTTAATGTATTATTATGCGATTGTCAAGAAAAACATGTACGTTGCAAACAGTTGCATAATGAAAATCACACCTGTGTTGCATACGCAAGTTTCATGAATGTAAATGAACATAGAAATAGCGCACGTAGGAGCCCTTTATCAAATCATGATTACTGTACTGTCTCCTATAAGTTGCCAGCGCGCAAATGGTTATACACACTTGCAGTTAGCTTATCAACTTTCTTCTACAACTATAAAAATGACAAGAAAACGTTTAGGTGCAAACTTTATAGTCAGTCATTGCCATCTAGATCCCCCGTCACATTACACAACATGGCTAAAGGGAAACCTACAAAATTGCACAATCCCATAGAAAAACACTTCGACGTCATATCACGATACCACTATTTCCTCTTCGCATTACTATTTGCGAGTAAGGTTCCTATATTTTGGCATGTATTGAGTCTGATATTTCTTGCTCCCCCTATAGACTTCTATTGTAACGCGACTGGTATAGAGACACATGGTAACGTGTCATACAAGAATGCATGTCCATGTGAAAATCCGTGGTGGGACAGGAGTGTGTTTACGGAGACCTTGCAAACCAAGTATGACACTGTTTGTGAAAGGAAGTGGTTGGTTGGATTTTCTCACAGCATGCTGTACCTTGGATCGCTGGTGGGGTCTCTGATGTTTGGGTTTTTGTCTGACAGGTAAGCCCTTTTTCAGCGGATATAGTATGCGTAGTGACAAAGCTTATACCCACGGCACACGCTGATGATGACGATATGTCAAATAAGCCGACATTAAACTCACAGTTCGTCAAAAACCCCTAGGTATGATGTTTCCTTTCAATTCCAAGAACATTTTCATCAAACATCTTCTTGTTCACAGATTTGGTCGTCTAGCGATGTTCACATTAAGCCTACTTCTCATGGCCCTCTTCGGATGCCTGGTCGTTGTCATGCCCACAATGGCTTCCTGCACCTTCATGCGTATCATGGAAGGCATCGGCATCGGCGGTGCTGTGGTCACTGGCTACGTTCTCTGCGTGGAGTACTGCGGAGTCAGACACAGGGAGGTGGTGTCAGCCCTGTTCCATATACCACTGACTCTTGGGCACATGACTCTTGCAGGGATCTCATACTTGCTGAGAGATTGCGACGACTTCCAACTAGCCATTTCCATACCACTGTTCTTGTTTTTAGGCCTGAAGTGGTGCCTTTTAGAATCCCCCAAGTGGCTCATGGATAGCGATCAGATCGAAAGAGCTGCTTTGGTCATGGAGAAGGTTTCTCAGTTGTAAGTAGAATCAACAGTCTTGCACAAAATTGTGTGGCTTTGAAATTATTCATAGAATTTGTTGTTTTATTATTGTTACAGCAACAGAACCTCGTCTGGGGCGATCAAAGCAGAAATTGAGGAGTTCATCGCCAGTCAGCCGCAAACAACTCGACGGAAGATGCAATTCTGGCACATATTTCGCCATAGACAGGTGTCCATCAACTTCCTTTGCATGTCTGTCATTTACTTCGTATGCGGCTTGGGCTACTACGGGGTCTCCCAATACATCGGCCAAATGAGTGGAGATATTCACGTCAATGTCGCCATATCAGGAGCGCTGCTTCTACTGGGAGTTATTGCTGCGACATTCTTACTTCACATCTTGAACAGAAAAACTTTTCTGTTGGCAACTACCTTTCTATCGGGCGCGCTCATGCTAATAGTGATTATAATACCGGCGCATCAGGCGTGGCCTAGGGTCATTTTAGCTTGCATTTGTGATAGCTGCTTCTTCGTGTCTTTCATGATTGTGTTCTTATTTGGAGTAGAACTTTTTCCGACCGGTGTCAGGAATTCTGTGTTAGGGGTTCTGACAGTGATGTCTCGAGCGGGGCAAATGGCTGCTCCAAATATAAATCACCTGCCGCAGACTGCGTCAGGCGCTATTTTTGGCGTGCTAGCGATATTAGGTGGTTTTCTCTGCATTCCATTACCAGAAACTAAGAATTCAGAACTCCCGTCATCGCTTGAAGATTCCAAGACGTTGTTTCGAAAATCGAGGAATTCCAATGGGCACCTACGACAAGGTATCCAAATGGCTCGTTAATCTCATAATATGTAAATATGATCATTTTCAGATCTATCTAGGGCCTAGGGGCATGTTGTTAGTGAGATAAAATGGATTGTTGTGATATACGATATATTTTATATACCTGCTGTTATTAATTATATGGTGAACTATACTGTTTATAATAATAAAATATGTCTTATAAAATAATGATCGTGCTAAATCATTGTGGCAACCTGACAAAGTAACATTTAAAGACTAAATGAATCATAGAGTGGCTCTTTTCCAAACAAAATTAGTACATAGATTAGATAACCCTTAATTAGGGTTATGTTCTTTATATCTAAGTCATCAGGAACTACGAGAAGCACACTTCACAAACACCCATGCTCAAAGCGAATTCACTATTGTTTTACTCAAATTGAAGCATAACACCTCTTCGAACCCAATTCTAACTTCATACTGCCACCTTTCCCATATTTATTTACAACTTTAATATCCTATACTCCACTTAGCAGGACTTCAAAGGTTCTTGAAAACCAATACGTAGACATACGAGAAAGTGCAATTTAGTTCGCTTCATAGTTTGAGAGCTAGCAACGTCAATACAAGCGTTGGCACAAATCAATGTACGTTATTACTTCAACTTCTTGTTCAGGAACGCATTAGTATTGCAGATAAAGAAAATCAGCTCATTTCACTACATTGGCAATTACCTCGCTGCAGTAATAAGACGTACGGACAGGAACTGATAACAGGAACTGATGAGGAGGCTCGTAAAACTGATAATCGATGGAGAAGAAAGGTTATAGAATAGCGAATACGGACTGGAAGACGCAGTGTAGGTAGGCCTCCCAGTAGATGGGTCGACGACGTCAAAAGAGTCGCAGGCAACCGGTGGATGCAAGTGGCAAGTTGTCGTTCGGTGTGGACGTCTTCAGGCTGATGATGATGATGATGAGTACTAAGACAGGAACTGTTGTATAATAAAATACCTAGTTAGAAGAAATAATATGTATGTTTTAATCTCGTACCTTTCACGCCCCAATTTGCTTACACTTACTTATTACATCGTTGGCTCTCAGCCTATGTTGCAATTTACAATAAAACAATGGCCGTGCGACACCGTTATTTTCAATAAGCCCTCTTATACACGGGGATAATGAAAAAAGTTTTTATTGCCGACAATACGCTGTTCGAACGACGCCAAAGGACAATAGCTATCTCGATATAATGCTATAAGCGGGCGTGGTGGAATTTCACGCAAAAAGTAGTCTTGTGGTCCAATAATGCGGCCTAGGTGTAAGGTTATCAGATTTTCAGGTAAGCGGTAATATTCAAGGGTGTTTCATTAACTGTTCTGAAGCTAACATTTTGAAGCAAAGTTTACTCAGTTACTTGTGGTAGAACTCTATTTCGTAGGTTGTGGCGTGCAACCAATCAATCTTTCTCGAATACGTCTCCAACTATTTGGTTACTTTAACCCCCACAAACTTTAGCCACAACTATGGCCGTATTCAGTTTCAGCTGGCCCTAAATGTCCTGATACTGTAAATCAATTTCGGGGCACATTAAGCCCGGATACAGACACTCCGTAATCCCCGTAAGAGAACATTACCCGAGGGTTGAGAGCAGTAAATTAACTGAGGCTGGACGGCGATAGATGACGCCACGCCCACGTCGCATTACCAGCGATTACCACGAGTGGGAAGCTGAGAATATAGACAGTATAGTTATACACAGTCGTGTATAATCGAAAACCCCTGGTCCTTATTACTTCTCTTATAAGGGATGTTTTTGACTTTACAATTGGTAGCGCACCGAGCAGTTAGGTACCTAAAAATAGCCACACCTGTCCTGTAGCGGTGGCAGCCCCACTGCATTGCATTGCCAAAATATCCACGGCACTGCGCTGTACTCGATTTGAGATAATTATGGGGTTTTACTTCAGTGTCGCTTATAATTTGGAACCCGAATAAAGGGAGTGCTTTGGACTGTGCAAGCAGTCGATATTGCACCGTCAAATAAACGCCCCATATATTTGTTACTTGGTTATTAAAAATGAATCAGCTTGTTGCCACAGATCCTCACCACAGTCCCTTGCTCTAAAGAGATTATGTTAGTGCCTCCATTCACAAATGGTTAAAACTAAAATACTACTTTTGTAATAAATATTCTGTATAAACTTAACACATTTGCATTTATCGCCTTTCCTCTGGGAGAACTGAGTGAGCGAGCATACATAAAATGATTTATCTTTTTTTTTATCTAGTAACGATTGGAGATAATTAGTTCTACATTTGTTTTAGAGTTTCTACTAGCGAACCACAAATTTATGATTTTTTCTGAAATGCTCTCTCAATCCACACGGACACTTCTGAGTTGGGGGTCAACGTTATAAGAGTATCGGTAGGTTGAACTCCGGCTCTGCTATATTTAAATCCGGCGAAACTTTTATAATGGCTCATCAAAACCCGAGTTTATCGGTAATCACGAAACTCATTACCGTTTTATACCTGACAATAACAATTTACGATACGAGAATAAAATCTGGGCCCGCCGTTGACCGATTCGCCAGTTAGGTCACGTTCCGTTGAAGAAATTTATTTATTTTCAGGGTCCCCGCCGTTGGTGTAATTACTAGGTCGTTAGGAGATTTCACTTCATGACTGGAATTTAAAATTGGAGGAAAATTGCCTCCTTTGTATAGGGAACCCTCTTACATTACATTTGCAAACAACATTAGGTTTTTGTTAACATTCACCCAGATATAGCTTGGATGCGAACGCCTAGGTACTTTGAATTCATTAGGGTTTATAGGATTTGTTTGAAAGTGGAGCTTGTGCCGTGTTTAATGCGTTAAATATTATCTTTAGTATGTTAGGTACATGTTGTCATAGTTTTATGAATCGAATCTGATCGTTCTCTGTATATAATTGTTTATGTAGTGGTAGTTTCAGTTTTAATTTTGAGAATAGTAGTTTCAAAAAATAGTTCAATCCTGATCATAATTATCGAATTTGAAAGACTATGACTTTGATATCAAAATTCGAGTTGGTTTGGTTGTCATCTCGACCGCAATAAAATTCGCCCGCGTGGTCGAGTGGCCACCTTTTATATAAATATTATTTTTTATTATGCAACTCGGCCGCTATTGATTTTTGGATAGTCATAGAAACAAGTGTTACATAAACAATGTTTTATAATAAAACAAGACTGACAATTATTTTTATAAATAACACGACATTATTCATATAAATGCTGACCTACAATCCCCCTTTAACTCGGAATCATGAACTACGAGGTCTATGGTCCCGTAGGACCACGTATCTCTAGCATGCAACCGTACAATAGACAGGCCACAGGCTGTTGTGGTTTCATAATAATGCTACATCTCGGCGTCTGGCTGCCCTGCGTCAGAGAGGTCTGCGGTTTCACGGAGATTCAGGCACAATGTTGCTGTAGGCACGAACAACCGTCTTACCACAAAGATTAAACTTGAGTTAAACAGATGTTTGTAAATTTCGTTCCACAAAATCGTCATCTTTCACTCGCATTTTATTACTCAATGCTGGCATTTCTAATTATTTTACTTGTGAATTTGTTTGAGGTAGAAAAAGCGAGGCGTCGATTTGTGGGGAAAATATTTAGACTCATCTGTTCAACTCTGGTTTAAATATTTTGTGGTAAGACCGGTAATGCTTAGCTTGAGGAAATAAAGCCTAAATAGGTACCTAAAACCTTTTTGATCAAAGGAAGTCCTTACGTACCTACATACTAGTACATACATTATCAAGGACAACTCATTCATTCAAATTGAGTAGGTAGGTAAGCACCGTAAGCAACCTAGGTTAGGTGCTACGGTGAATCATACGTAAATACATAAATACCTTAAAAAAACGTTATAATTTATTTTTTATATTTCTTCATATTGGTAATCTAACTTTCGGAGCACGTACCTACTTTGTAACCCGTCTATTATTTTTTTTATTCAATTTCATAAAGAGATAGGTACTGTGTATCACAAACAAGATCGCAAAATACTTTTTGGAAATAAATTGGGCGTAGTTAGAACTTTTTGGGACAATGAGCATAGGTATTGAAAAATCTATTATTCCCTAGGTAAACTCGTAACTAAACATAAAATACAAACAAATTGATTCCATTTACACAACATTATTTTATTAAAAGTAATTACTATAACCATTATCCTACAACACGGACTAGTTGTGAGATCACTAATAATTTTGGGGACATTCACAAAATGGTGCCAAAGTTTAGGAAAATATAGTCGAACACCGTTTTATAATAAGTCATTAGTACTATGAAGGTACGTATACCTAATTAAATAAAATGTTTTAATTTTCTTAAACACTATTATCAATGTTGGTTTATTTATATTTTTCACAACAATTGTTTATGTAGATTTAGGTTATATTGCATTTTAAAATTTACAATACATTAATTTTACAAAACATAAACATGCGTTCATTTCGTTTTCATTTGATGCAAATAAAAATTCATATTCGGCTACATCCAGTAGATATGAGATCAAAATCGACTTACGTGCAAGCACATTATACGAGAAATCTAAATAAATTCACATTCAATAGAGAAGGAAAAATCAAACATTTCAATACATCTCCCAAATCAGAGTTTATGAAATTCTCGGTAATTTGCCCAGAATAGTAACACAAAACCGTGTCCCGGCATTTCTCAACGAAGACCCTAATTAAGATTAAGTGTAAAGGTGAATCTGTCCCTAAATTAAATCTAAGCTTAATCTAGAGCCGCCTAGTTAACACTACTTACTGGCTAGGCTGGAACCCCTTTGACGATGCTTTCGGTTTTACATTTAGATTTTAAGCTCCAGCTTGAAGTTAACAATATTAATGGTGCGGTAAATGAAAGTTGGTTTATGGAACATTGGTTTAGATGTAAATATTTGTGACTGTCGGAGCAAATGCTCACATATTATTTAAATTTAATTGAGATTAAGGTTGAGATACAAGCTGGTTTATAATAGCACCTAGTTATAAAACTTAATCGAAAATGTTTATACCTACGTAAATAAGATATTTTTCTCACTAGTTCGACGAGTCAAACTAGTAATTTATTGCATCTAAAATTATGTATATTACATTTTTGATAATTTGACAATTGAATAATCAAATGTTGGCTGTAAGTGCCTTGGAGATTATAAGTGCCACAATAATAAAATGGAATATTTATTGTATTTTCGAATATCACCTAGTGACTATGACAACTTCTCCTCACCATCAATCTGAGCTGTACCAAAGAGACATTATTATGAACCCCAAAAGCATAGTCAAAGACTCCGCAGCTGCTTACACTATGTTGACACAGGGGCCGGCGTTGGCGGGAGCCCTAATCGACGGTGATGAGGCCGCACTCGCGCACTACCTGTTCCGTCGACACCGGGTTGAGGAACACTGCAAAGGAGCAACACTAAAGCTTAATTCCATGCCAGATAGCGCTAGACAGCATACAAGCGAGATGAGCGTGTGGGAAACTGTATTGCACAGTAGAAAACTTAGCCCGTATTTGATACTAGGTTACCATGACTTATTTCATGGCGTTATTGTAGTGAAACTTGTAATACGACTTCCAATATGGTTGCGTTACCATGGAGGGGGTATGAAAGCAATGTTGCGTTAAACGTTCAACGCTCCTGGGGAGGGGGCATAGAAAGAGACAGAGCGATAGTGAATTACGAAGTGTCACTTCTTCCGCGCGGAGGGACTCCACGCACTTTTTTTTATCGATTTGGATAACTATTTCTGCCAAAATCCTAAAGGCCACAGCTTATCCCGTCACTTGTTAGCAGCTCAATCAAATAAAAAAAAAGATACAATATATTCGAAAACAATAGAATCTTCATCTGCACGTGAAAGCATGAGCGCAGCTCTCGCTAGTCTACACTAATATTATAAAGAGGAAAACTTTGTTTGTTTGGTTGTAATGAATAGGTTAAAAAACTACTGGCCCGTTTTTTAAATTTCTTTCACCATTCGAAAGCTACATTATTCACGAGTAACATAGGCTACATTTTATCCCATTAAAATTAAAACGATTCCCGCGGGACAGTAGTTAACGCGGGTGAAACCGCGAGGCGCTTCTTGTTTAAAATAAAACAAAACGGAGCACCGTAAAACAAACTCTATTTTTACCGATACACTTGTAAACGCAATCAGACCACTTGTAAAAGATTATCTACTCCTTGTTTTTTAATAGTGTGCGTTTCCGAAACGGCCACTTGAAGCCTTTAATTGGAGGAGAGCCTAACAATGGCGTATCCACGAAACAAATGAACCTTTTGTCCCGCTTCACCATTGTTTGTTATTTTTCGTTGTTCAATCTGAAACGGGGACTTTTTGTTTAAAATTTCATTTGTATGTAACAAGTTTTTTTTGGGAAAAATTAATTTTTCAGACATGTTTTTATACGTGCGTACTTGGAACGGCGGAGAGGCCGACGACCCCTGGTAGGCTGTACCAGGTATACTAGATAGGTGAGGTAAGAAAGACTCGCGCAAGCTCCAGGCAGAGGGCTGGCAGGAAGTGGCTCAAGACAGACCAAGGGAAGCTCTTAGCATCGAAGATCAAGACTATTTTTAGTTCACTGCGCCATCCTAGTCAGTGTTTAGGGCTTCGTAGATATATTACCTATTCGCAAATTGACCCCCCTTTAAGTCATTTACTTAGACATGCTTTTATAAAATACACAGTAGATTGTATCTACCTTCCATCGATTTCATTGGTCATCTAGCAATGAAAGAATAGGGGAATGAATATCTGCGTCTTGTCAATAATTTAAATAAGTGTTGAATTTCTCGTAATACACATTGTGGTGCAATAAATGAGTTTCCTCACAGACTCCTCAATTCATGTATGTATTAAGACACCTTATAAATCGATTGCTATGTATCACAAAACTTCCAAAACGCTCTGAACATAAATACTGCGTTATTGGATTCCACCTAGCTAATTCTGTCATCAGCATATTTCAACCAAACCTATCCAGGGCGCTAATCAACTAAATGATTAAATCCAGACCCATCCAATAACGGTTGGAACATCATCATGAAAGAACAAGAATAGAGAAAGTAGAGGTCTCGGACTTTTGATCTGATGGTGAGAAGCGTCAAAAGACTCGAAACTTACTCGTACTACCTGTGAGTAAGTCTTGGTCTGGGATGATGCTGGCTGCTGCGATGGCTGCTTCGTCCAGGACTATCACCTGGAATGTGACGGTAAGGAAGTTAAGGTTTGTGTTATGCAAGGTTGTAATAAGTGGTGCCCCTTAAAGGCACCAGGGTCTTGAGCTTTGTACCTAATTACTCATAATATGCGAGCAGTAACAGTTGCTGACACGGTGTCATGGTTTTTTTTATTCTTTACTAGCTGGCCCGACAGACATGTCGTGAAGTTACCTCTAATTATTTTCTGATGTTCAGCGTAATTTTTTATTTTTTTCTTTCATAAGAATCATCCCCTGACAATAAAAAATACAACAAAAATTTCAAAAATCAGTCCAGCTGTTCACGCGTGATGCCGTGACCGAGGGAAATTGGGATTCATTTTTATATAATACAGAGATTACATAGATATTGTATAACAGAATTGTATAACAAGTCGGGTCACAAATGAACTGATCTTAATAATAAAAAGACAATCAAATAATTAGTGAACGTCGGAAACAAAATGTTGAGCGAAACAATGTAGCTACGACTCATGATACTCAGGAGCAAAAAAATCAAAACGCGGTATCCATGAACACCGTAACCGTAAAGGAGAACTGGGGTGCCTATTTCCAAATTTGAAGAGCAGCCATTGATTTGCTTAATTGTATCAAGTATAAAATATTACTTTTCCATATCGATGTCGTGAACTTTCATGAAACATTGCACAACCCACCTTAGGGAACCCCATGATTTTCATCTCAGAGTCCGGCAGTGTGATGGAGATCCTCGAAGCCTCCTCCGGCACAGGGTTGGTTGGCAGCAGATCCAGAGCGTTGGGGGCCAGCGACCAGAGGTGGCCGGCCCCCTGGGGGGCCCGGGCCCCCTTGCGGAAGTGAGGGTTGATGGACAGATTGTGTCGAATGGAGTTCTTCCAGCGCTCGTCATTCGCTTTATAAAACGGGAAGCGGTCTCTGAAAAGATCAGAAAGTTTTTTTCTCAAGTTGTTACAAGCCAGTAGATACTTTTATATTAGCCAACTAATGAAATCTCCAACAACAACGCTCTAATTGTCTACAAACAGACGGAACCCCACTCAAGCGCACATATCGGCGATACACCTCATTTGTTTGCCCGCAATAATGTTTACGTCACGACACCGAGCCGTGACCGCGGCGCAGAGGGGGCTACCATTTATATTTATCTTTTTAGTCGTATTCACACCGTATTCGAGGACGTATTGTAAGTACGTAAACGCTTTTGGTTGACAGTCTAAGCTACGTAAAATGCTTGTGTTAATAGTTTTTCGAGTTATGGAAACTATTTATTATAAGCATCATTATGTTATTTAACATGTAATACACAATTACCCACGCAGTTGTAGACTGTAGCCTACATGTAGTTCATTGTAATTACACATTTAAAAAGCCAAAATTACACTTTTTTAATGTGTGTGACTCATAGTTTCATTGGGAAAACAATTGCAGATAACGAATCCCTTCTGCCTCAAAATATGGTAAGTAAGACTTAAATTATATTTTTGCAAAAGTAAAAAATACCATCCAACTAGGTACCTATTCATTCAATTTTTATTTCGATCAAAACAGAGCGTCGTCGACCAAAATAAGTCCGTTCATAATTCAATAATCGAGCATTCGAATTTCAAGAAGAAGGGGTCACTAATTGACATCCCCGCATCGACAGTAGCCCCCGCGCGGCGCCCGCCCCGGGTGGCACGGGGCACGGGGTGATCGATCGCCCCCGCTCCCGCCCCCGCCTAATGCGGCCCATTATTGATACATCCGTCGTCAGAAGGGCACCTGTTTCGGGGGCCTTGTTCTTTAATTCGACAATTGGACATTGTCATGCATGATTTCATTTAGGGGCGGTGAATAATTTCTGTTCGTAAGCTTTTATTGAGTTTTACACCTGCCCGATTATAATTTTTATGGGCACATAGACACGACTCGACTGATGCAAATTGCGGTCTATGCCATGACAAGCCATGATACGTCTCACATAATATGTTTTTGGGTTTTATGGAATAAGATAGTTCAATACTCTGGTGTCAAACTTTGCCAGGCCGCCCAAGCGCCTCTGACGTGACTTTACGACTGCTTCGAGATTAACAACTGTAACTGACTGTTTAGAACTTGCCCTTCTAAAAAGCAAAAACGAATTATGAAATATGGTATAGCATTGATCTACTACTAGCTGTGCCTACGGCTGTGTCCGCGCGAACTTTCGTGCTTTTCATAACTTCGATTTATGAACAATTATAATTAATCAACAATTTTTAACAAAATCTATGTGTAATAAGTATAAATTTAACCGTTCGTAAAATTATTTGTTAGTTACGACTTTTGGTTAACCGTTCGCCCGATTGTTGAAAGGGTAAATGCGAAACAGCAATCAAACAAAGGTAGGTATACAGATTGTATGCGAAATGGAAATGCCGCTGTCACCTCTCGTCACCCCCACTGTATATTGACCCCCTGCAGTGACATTCCCCTGCAGTGACCCTTCTCCGTCAAATATTACAGTCGTGTAATCACTGCCGTCGCGGTTAACGCGACAAAGCTATCTGCCACTATCGCTGCTTGTTGGCTTTGCCGCCGTATTTTTTGAGTACAGTAACACAAGTCTGCAACTACATGTGAAATTGATAGAGAGATGTAAACGAACGAACTTATCGAATATAATTATTGACTATTTTTTATTATAATTTAACTTGATGTTAAGCCTGTCATGCATTTAGGCAGAATTGATAAAAAAAAATGTTTATATTATTATGTACAGTATTGACGAGTACGCCAATGGATTTTCTGAAGCTTTCGCGAACAGAAAACATATTAACTAGATTTAAACGGGTCTCATTCGCGCAGAACCGTTTAAATCTAGTTAGTACGCCAACGATTAAAAATTTTGTGGTTGGGTTATCTAATCTTTTGCATGGGTTATCGAATATTTTGCATATCTGAACTATCGAAACTGGTCAGATATGCAAAATATAAGTAACTCAATTTTAAAACCGAAACCGAGTCAAATTTAACCAGCATTACTCCACCCGCATAAAGCCATGTCTCCTGCTAGTATATTTCTGTTTGTTTTGTTATCACAGTAAGATAAATAATAAAAGCTTAGTGACAAAGCGTATGCGTAATGACGCGCCCGAGTGCCCGCACAGATTGTCCGCAACTACTACAAACTGCCGGAAACTGTTTGCGATGCATGCGATCCTTACTGTTAATTTGTTGGTTTGAATGTAGATTGCAATCGAACCGTGAAATCAGCCTGAATGTTATTAATTCGTTATCAAGCCCTAGCGCCTACTGTTTGTTCTATGCATGTAATCAGCAGTTACTGCCAATTAGAGGGCATCCGATATTTACTGGGATCCGTTCCACTGATACAGGATAAGTAGCATGCATTATACTGGAATTTGTCCGGTACAATTAGGCTTTATACCGGTTACACGTGATTAGAAATTATCGGATTTCTATTGCAAAGCTTTTGATGTACCTACCTACTGGTAGGCCTATTCAGACAAATTGTGTGATTTTATCAGTTAAGTTTAAATGATTATGGAGCCGACTAATTGATTCCTTTTTTAATGTTAATGTACGAATGTGTTTCTCAAAGTTGCTTTAATGAATTTTTATAATAATTATTAAGTAAGTATAATTATATATTTCAAATAAAGCAGTAGGTACATAGTTACTTTACAGTTTACAATAAATAAATATTTATTTGAAATGCTGAAGCAGAATATAAATGATATCTTTTGTCTGTTAACCCAATGAATTCAATAGTATAATTTTATAGAAATAAAAAATATAACATTCTCCTAGCGATATCTGATGACAATGCCTGCCTACCGGGTTCACTAGTAATAGGTATTAATAATAAATGACCAACAAAATTATAGCAAAAAAAGCCGCGGACAATAGCTAATATAATTTAAGCCAATAGATTCCTCATCTTTCATGCTCCTTTTCTATTCAACAAAATTAAGCAACAAAATAACCTTAACAACGACCCCTGCGAACCAACAACAAAGGAAGTTCTTTACGGGTGTAATTTTATATTGAACTCTAATATAGCTTCATATTACATTTCATTGTTAAAAGTTTCCTTGTAATGGAATTAGCTGAAGTTTTTAGGATAAAATTTCGTTGTAAAACTTCTTTTTAGGGTTCCATACCCAAAGGGCAAAACGTGGCCATATTACTAAGACTCCTCTGTCCGTCCGTCTGTATGTATCTATCTGCCAGCCTGTCTGTCTGTCTGTCCATCTGTCTGTCTGTCTGTCTGTCTATCGATCTGTCTGGTTGTATGTCCGTCTGTCACCAGGCTGTACGTATCTCATGGACCGTGATAGTTAGACAGTTGAAATTTTCACAGATGATGTATTTCTGCCGGTATAACAACAAAATACTAAAAAACAATAAAATAAATAGCAGCTCCCATACAATAAACGTAATTTGTTTGCTAGTTTTTATAGATAATGGTACGGAAGCCTTTGTGTGCGAGTCTGACTCCCACTTGGCCGGTTTTTTTTTATAAAATGGGTGGCGTGCGATGCGACGGATGCATCAATGGAGCTAGGTCTAGAATTCATAGAAAGTACCAACTAGAAAAAAATCTTTAGGCAGTTTTGTTTAAAGCAACAATGTTGAAGGAACACAAGGATCAGTCAGTGGTCTTGGATTTATCCAGAAAACACTGGCTGAATACACAAATAGTGCGAAGTCGAAACTAAGAAAAATAACAACGCAAATCAGTTATAAAAATAATTAATATGGTTATAAATATAGATTTTAATAAGCCTGCAAAAAAAATAAGAATAGAATTCTAGTAGGCCATGGCATAGTCATGGTAGGTGCCTATTTTGTCATGACTGAAAATTTGTCAAAACTATTTCTAAACAGAAAATATAGCTTCAAAGGGAAAACTGTGCTTTTCGTAGATAAAATGTTACTCACATGATTCATCATCAGGATTTTTTATTACATTTATTGGTTCTGTATAATTTAGTAAAAATGTAAGCATTAAGTCCAAATAAGTATGTAGGCTATAACTACAATACGTAGGTTCCATTTTGTAATGGCGCATAGCGGATTTCTACTTTTATAAATACAAAACAGAAAAAAATAACTTCATGTAGGTACTCTTCCTTCATCAGGATAAAGGTTCTGGGTTCCAATGAACTTTAAATCAGCAAGATTACTACAAAACTATGAAGACCTGCCCCAAAATCAATGGACTTAACAGACATTTAACATTTGCACTATAGAGTTATGCAGTCAAGTCGTATACAGTAGGTACAATAGATTTGAGCTTTGATTAGCATTCTTTTTCAACTCACGAAATCCACTGGTATATCGCTGACACGGTCAACTCTCCATTCTCCCGCAGCGCTCTCTCAATCAGCTCGGGGTACGTGTAAGGAGGTTTCTTCGGCGCCGGCGGAGTATCAGAGACCTCCATTTTGGGCTCCTTCACCGACCGCGGAGGCTCATCTTCGGGAACCTTGATGTTCACCAGCTCGTCCAGCCTGAAGTTGAGGAGCCACGCGAGACTGGCGCAGTCGTTGTCGTCATCCAGCTCGCGGGCCCATTTTCTTCGTCTCCATTTCGATTTGTCCGCCGTTTTACCCGACATTTTATTTTTTTATTTGCGTCAGTTTGATAGGGTGTGTCGCGGCCGCACTGACTGCGTTTTGTGTTTCGAACGCTGCTCGGCGCTTCGTGCCAGTCCGCGCTATCTCTGGTTCGAGGTGTAATCTTTTTAGAGGGTGAAAGAGGTTGGTTGGCTTTTGTTAGAAGGAGTAACCTTTTTGGTGATGTCAGTAAATCACTGCAGATGCTGCAGCCGAATGTACGAGTAGTAGGTACATGCAACTTCCTATCTGGGGGCATAGCAGTGCCCCCGCCAAGTCGAGCATACAAAGATAGTCGTATTATCCTTTTCTCGAAGTCATGAGAGTCATTTTCACCCCCATGTATCCTTGTTATGTAATTATTACCTGTATAATACCACTTAGTTATTATTGTGGGGAATTTTGCGATTGTTCAGTTAATACTTGTTCATGACTGAGTAGGTATTATCTTTCAATGAACACAATTATTACCGAGCCATAATTGAATCTTCTTCAATGGTATGTTGCCACTAGGTTTTTCAAGATGAGCAATCGTCATTTGCTCTGTTAACAGAAGCCTAGAACAAAAATATTTTATAATAGGGATCCCGTTTTACCCTTTGGGTACCCAACCCGAAAAAGCAAAATACACGCGTATACATAAATAAGTTACTGCTGATTTTACGCTACAGTTATTTACTCCAATAATAATTACAATAACACTTAACACTCGAACAGTAAGGTAACGTTATTCCGGTATCCGTAAGGTCGTTACCTCCTAGTCTCCACGTGTTCGCTAAAATAATTGTTTTCTGATTTCACAATATTTGTTTAGCACCCTATTCCGCCGGTACGTGCTCGCCGTGCGTATAACACTTGCCATTTTTATGTACCTACGCATTTCGATATTTACATACAGGTATAAGGTACAGTCAGAGACGAAATTAGTTGATCACACACTTTGAATGATTATTGAGAACTAATCATTTAAAACTATCTAGTTTTAAGAAAACGTCTAAATGGCGCTTTACTTAGGCACTCGGTGGTTTATATTTATGTAAAAATATACCTACACTCACTGCCAAATTACACAATATTTTGTGTTTGTTTTTCAGTAAAATAAATCATTTGGTAGGAACCGATATATTAATAGATATTAAAATATAATTAGAATTAAGTTTAGAAAGCAAATGTCATAGGTAGGAAGAGCAATAATTCTTACCATTACTTTGCGTGTCTAAAACTAAATTAGAAGTTTGGATAAATGCTATGTGATTTTTGTTGTTGACCGTACAATGCCGTACATATCTATCCAGTATCAGCAAAGTAACTCTGTCAATATTTGGTCTCAAATATAAAGGTGAGGCCCCTCTCTCTCCCTGCAATGTGATCCTATATAGTACATCATCTCAAACTTACACGGCGTAACTACGCCATGCGTAATTTCGGTTTCATGTGTTGCAAGTTACCTACTGCGCTACAGAAGGAAATACCAAGACGATTTTCACGTTTATATTATTTGTAGGATTAGCTGTGCAGTTGTGCAGCTGAGTTGAGTTGCTTGAGCAGCAGTTTCACCCACATTCGTATATTTATACCCCAGAAACTGTTAATTTTTAAGAAATAAAAGTATTATATTTTCTATGGTAGGACCCAAACCGCCTTACCACAAAAGTTTAGACCAGAGTTTTGTAGACAGATGTTTTGTAAAATTTCGTTCCTCAAAATCGACGTCTATAACTCTATCGTTTTCCTACTCAATTCTGGCATTCCTAATTATTTTACTTGTTAATTTGTTATTGAGTTAGAAAAAGGGAGGGGTAGACGATTTGTGGAGAAAATATTTAGACTCAACTGTTCAACTCTGGTTTAAATCTTTTGTGGTGAGACGGAAAGTGTCTATATAGGTAGGCAGTTCAGACTTTGCGGCGGGGAGAGAGGACAAACAAACATACGCCACGCACAACCCAACTTTCGCATTTACAATATTAGTGGGATGTACACGAAGTACCTAGCAGGACCCTATTAAATTATTGCACGCCATAGTTTCCCGTTCCGCCGCGTGCTCTCGCACATTTTAAATTCAATTGCTTTTCCAATTTGCCGGCACCGGCGCGGATTCCGCGGCGCCCGGCGATAAACGCCGCGATTGATTTGTCCAATGAGCGTCTGCTTTTGTATCGGCGAATTAAGGCTCTATCAGGCTGCTGCGTTATTAGCTGCCGATAATATCGCTCCGTCACATTTTTGTATGGAGACGCACGCGTTTGTGAGTTATATTGTGTTTCTGCAATAAATACTTACTTGCGGGCGGAAAACAATAAATATGACGCGCTGTGTTCCTAGGTTAGAGACGATAAGACGAACAAAGTTGTTAACGTTGTCAGGTACCGTGGGTTAATAAGAGCTTTACCGCAATGCTGGACCAGTATGATAGAGCCATAGTGGTGTTAACACTGCAGTGTTACTATGGTTCTTCCTTGTTTTGTTTAATGCTGGAGGGTATTAATTATTTTTTAGGCGCAATATTTGATACGTAGTTAGGTCCTTATGTTAACAAAATCTAACAAAATATGAAGCAATTAAAACATTTTTTACGTATGCTAATAATTTAAATATTTTTATGAGGTATTTTGTCCAAAAGTAGTAGATGCACAATATTATGTTAGGTATATGACTTTTAACCCATTATTATGGTTTGAAAGTATTTGTACAATTCGGCGCTAGTTTGTAATTTAATTGTTGAAATATCCGCTATTTACGAAACTGATACCTTTTCTATCTACACTTTTGCTGCAAATATAAAAAATATCTTTCGTGTGGTTATGTACCTACGTGAGCTTCTGTTTATAATAAGCTTTAATACCATAAAAATTGAGGCAAACCACGATTGCAGCGGAAAAGAAACAATGATGCGCATTTCCATCGGACCGGAACCGGATTTAATTCGATTTGCGAGCGAATCGAGTTCGAATCGATTTCTAAAGTGTTGCGATTTAATTGCAGGCTATGTGCTGTTCGCGGCTGAATGCAATTATTTACCATTTACCGGACGATGCCCGCAAATTGTTATGAGAATTGGTGCTGCCTTTGATACCTCTTTTGTATCCTGTTACACTGTACAATAAAAAACAACAGAAGGGTAACGTTTAGTTTAGTTTAACGTTTAATCTATAATCTCTGTGTGGTATATGTGCCATAAATTGAGCTTAATGCAACTTGCATAAAGCTCAATGTATGTAAATTAATTTTGAATAAGTATTATAGTTTTTTGTTTTTATGAAAGGTGACTACTTGATCAAGAGTGTCCTTTGTTATGATCCAAGAAAATTTGTTTAGTTATTTGAAGCATATTGTGTTTTTGAAATTCTTTGAGGAACGCCGCCTAAGTATCACTACGTACATTATTTTAATATTTCAGTGAACAACATTTTTGTTCGTTAGTGCTTTACTCTTGTAAGTAAAGATTAAAGATTTTCATCCGAGAAAACTAAAGTGCAAAGTTGGCAGTTTCACACGGACTTTTATAATATCTTGTTACACTTTTGCTTGGACTGTTTTTGTTAACTTAAGATTAAAGTCTTTAAGATTTATAGGTAGGTAACCTGGAAAAGTTTATGTGTAGAGGTGTGGGAAAACAGAAAATCTGTAGATTGCTACCGCACAATACAACTGGAGCGGATTTGGATCGTATCATTTAATCGTATAATTCTATGAAAAATATTATCCTTCGGCAGTTGGGTAAAAGAAAAGTAAAGTAAAGTCGCTTTTCAATAAACTTACAACGTTGAATATTGAATTAGATTCGACTATCAATTTAAATATGTATTCGAATATCGATTCTAATACCGATTCGAATATCGATTAGAATACTGATTCGAATATCGATTAGAATACTGATTCGAATATTGGTTCAAATATCGAATTGAATATAGATTTGTATCACTATTATATTTGAATACGATTCGGATATTGATACGAATATCGATTTGAATACAGTCATCCCAAGTTGGAATCACTGAACTTAACTGCAATATCATTTAGATTTAAATTTCCATTACCTACGAGTACATTTAATTTACTCAAGCATTCTTAGGCAAAACAAAAATCCCCGCGGGCATCTTGGTGTAACATCTTTTTGGCACTGTGATGATGCAGTATAATTACTCAGGGATACGCTAAACGTTTTATAGAGCGTAGGAAGGAAATAGGGGTAAATATTACGATATTCTAATCACGAACCTGCATCTAGAAAATTGTTTAAAAAATAATATTATTGCATTGTTCTGAAAAGCTTTCCCAAGCAGCTATTCTGCAAGTCTATAACACTTCAGGCCATTGTGCCCTGAATCCAAACGCAGCACCAGGCAAGTTCGCTATTGAAGTCGAGTGGCCTTAGATTGCAGGAATCCATTAGCACCAGATACGAGAATTAATCCTCGATTGTTCTCGCACAGCTCTACTTATCGACGAGTGTGTTATTCTGGGACTGTGTGTGTTGTGAAGTTTGTAAGGAATATCTATGGTACGACTTCTACGTAAACCTGGCCACCTTCGGCTATATTATTATTATCTTCAGTACCATCAGGTGATTATTGTGGATAAATGCTGGCCTAGAACACCATAATAAAGGAAGGGGTATTCTAATCTGTGTAGGTATACTAAACTTTTACCTATTACCTACTTGAGGCTTATATTCCAATGGGATCAAATATTATTTCACATTTCTATTTATTCATATTATCGCTCTTATTTATTAAAAACTAGCTAGACCGACAGATTTAGTACAGTCAAGCCATTAGAATATAGTAAAAAAATTATGACAAAATATTATATGAATTACGTTTATTTGTTTTAGTTTTTCGTGAATTTTTCCTTAGTTTTAATAGTTATCTACTATTCGGAGCGGAGACAAATCCAACAAAGCAGAGATCATAATTATTGGTCCACCCGTTCTTTAATTACTGCGTACAGATACACCGGGCGAGTTAAAAGGCAAGTAAGACTGCCATTAGAACATAGATATCCTGCTCGTAAATTTAAACGCACTATTGTGCACTAATTGCCAGTGCCATCGGTCCCTCTGTTGCATTAACGTGACGCAATTAGCAGCACTCGCCTCACTGATGGGATGGCAATTCAATTGCCTCTGGTTCTACGCGACGAGGGCAAAGGGCATCTCTGTTGTACCTACTTTGTACGTAATAAGACGGTAGAGATTAGAAAGTCGAAGTCATTTTCGTTCCGATAATAGTTATTTTTTGTATACTTTGATCATTATCTAACCTGGGGGTATATTCTGCTAATTTAAGAATGCTTCAATTGAATCTCAATGGAGTGGTTTGGTAATAGTTTGTGATATATGGAAGGTTGCAATTTTTTTTTATATTCTGCAAGTCAAATAAGAACATTTGATATCAATGTCACAATGAAATGTCACAAACTATTCCGAAACCACTCCATTGAGATCCGATTGAAGCGTTGTTAAATTAGCCCCCAGGGGGTCACATTGCATCGTCTTAAGTGACGATATGACCATGTGTAATAACCATGCTCAGCCTAAAATGGGGTTGGCTCTCAATGCCGATGCCGGAACACCCCGATAGGGATTTGGTGACAAAGAAATTTTAGAAGAAATAGCCAAATTATACGAGTTAGAGGCAGAATATAGAAAGGTGGTGGAAGCAAATAGATGCGTATAAGAACATATCAGTAGATACTGTAAGGCTGTTGATGATGTAAGATAGGCAACTCAAGCCAACTTAAAAATTAAAAGCAAGCAAAATAAAATTGGCGCTGTACCAAAAATTTCGAAATGTGTTCTTTCGAAATAGTCAATAGCAGTTGTAAATAAGTGTCTGCAGTTATTAACGCAAAGCTCTAACACTTAAATCTCCACTACACAGCGAACAGTACTCCAAGCGCAGAGGATGAGATTAAATGTTGATAAGTATACAGAAGATAAACAGTATGGACTACGGAGAGAGTTCGCATGCTACAGATCTACTTACTTTTCTATAGCGAATAGACACCGCATCATTTAACAGACGCTGTGAAGTGACGTTTAACGTTAGTGCTACACAAATCCCATTTTATCAATATTGCAGATAATTATGTTGGTTGATTTTGTAGTTCATGACATGATTCGGTCTTGGATGTTAACTTTATTCTTGTGCGGCAATTCAATTTCAAAAACCAATTATATTTGATAAATTTCTACGCGTACCAAGAATGGAAACTATACAATTTTGATTATTTTATAATCAAAAACTTCTTACGAGATCTTATGTTATTTTATAAACGGGAACAAGTAATATTCCTCTTGAGCGTCGCACGCATGCAAACAGCGGATTCACCCGCACTGACCCGCTTCTTGGATACCCCTTACTGTTTGTACGTAGTATCGGTATCGTCTTAAATCCAGGAATTCCAACATCGATTTCCTCGATGCATTTAACGGAAGTTGTAACGTAATAGCCGTCGTGACATAAATCGCAGTAGCGAGCTTCCAGCGCAAGCGATGCCAACCTTTGTGTGTTGTGTTCACTTTGTAAAAAAACATTTACTATATACTGTTTATCTAGTATACGTAAAGAAAGAACCATTAAACAACTTATAAAAAACAAATCATGCATAAATGTACCTACACCTATCCTGATTGTTTATAAACGGACTAATGTACTTCATAATCTGCCAGAACTAAACGGTAGCAACAGCAATGTGGAAAAATAGGGACGTCTATATAGTTCTAGTCAAGGTTCTCAACACCTAGTTCAATTGTAATGTATGACTATAGAAAGGTGAACCAGGATGAACCAAAAAAACCAACCCAAAACCTTACGTTTTTAGTATTAATTCAATGTCCTCCTGTAATGTTATAGTTTCACGTGCAAAAACGTTTTGAAACATTATGCTGCATCAACTGTTATCTCTAGTTAGCTATCAATTTCGATCTCAAGAGCAGCAGATTGAGTAGGTGTCCCGGTATGTACCTAGCCCTAGCTACTAGCTAGTAACCCAGTTTGCCTACGATTAGACGTTTCACTGCACACACACATTGTTTCCTGATCTGGTAGCTGGTATGACATAGTAGCAATTAGAAATAGTGAGAAGCGTGTATTACCTTTGGGGTAATAACAGCTGCTTCTATGGGGGCAAATATAATTAATTGATTATGTAATGTGTGTGCTTATTTTAATTTGCTTACAGCAATGCCTCGACAGGGTTAGCAATATAATCTATCGACGAAACGTATAATAAAAGCTTACAATAAAAAGCAAACAAAGCCGTGGGCGAAACCTAGTTGTAAATAACTGTAAGCACTCTGACAGGCGCGTGGAAAAGTTAATATTTGGCCTGCCAAAGTCGAATATTGATTGGCGGTGGTCGTGACAAGGGTCTTACACTTTCTCAAGGTGCGAATATACCTAAAGGTATATCTAAGGATGGTATTCTGGTGGAGGTAGGGACGAGTAAGTACTACGCAGTAAATTGATACTCTAGTTACAAACTGTTATATTACTACGATGTGTCTATGTAAATGCTCTAATAGTGGCTGAAGTGTACGTACAGTAGTAATGCTTACCGAATATTGGATGTCACTTGTATTTAATACAATTGGGTGACGAATTGAGCATATCAATAGCCTGATAGTAAGCGCCTGCAACAAGCGCAGGGGCAGAACTGCGCTCGTAGTTCTGAAACACTGTTTGAGATAGTATTCCCTATAGAAGTTCTTAAACTTTCGCGAACTGAACAACAACACACACCATCTAGTTACCATGTAGTACACGTGTGTGTGTGTACATGTGTTTTTCTAGTTAACATATTCCCTATAGTTTTGCTGGTCAATCTACCTAATAATTTTATTGATAGTAATTAATTTGTAACGTAGTTAAAGATAAATATACTTACTGAATTATACGAGAAATAACTTTTCCAATCAATTTGTGCAACAAGCGAAACTTTTCAGGAATGAAGCCGTAAATAAAAAGTATTGTAAATACATACAAAATGGAACAAAAAACATAGTAAATCAGTTATCGGATAATTATATGAACTAGCAATATATTTTTATGCCACATCTGTGGATATTGAGAAATAACTTCATACATATTTTCAGAATAGTCCCTCTGTAAAGAGCCAGAGAATTTATTTCGCTGTTGACTTAGGCGTGTGGAGCGGGAACTGTTTGTGTTTGTTTAGCAATGCCGCCGACTAACCGCGGACTCGATGTGCTTTTAAATCTTGAAAGCTCGTAAACTATGGATAAAAAATTGGCATAAGTAGGTTCTTCGCCAATCTCATCACCATCTATGAGATCGCATTGCTTTGGTCTTCTATAATCGGCATCTGCTGCTCAGAGAGGCACGCTGTACGCCGCGTCACGATGTTCTATAGAAATGTACGCCGAGATCAGCGTGTGAAAGAGACCACCACAGAACATTTCTATAGACTGTCGGAAAGTCTGTGTAGGATAGAACTAATATGACCAAAAAGTAGGCATACAATTAGGCGGTAGCCTGTAAACCGAAGATAGAGGTACCTAATAAGTGCAGAAATTATCATAGGCCCACCGGTCCAGCGTATAGTGGAGGTCAATGGATTCCTCAGATGATTTTGAAAGCAACTCTATGTATGCAAAACTCGGATAACCCTACAATAACAGCAGTATCCCTTAGCCAGCCCGTTCCGGTAAATTCCGGTATAATTGTGTAGGCCTGAGGCGCATTGCGCAACTGAAACTTGCTGGCAAAGTGAGGAAGAGGTTAACCGATATACAACTGAATTGCTCCCTAGGGACAGCCCTACGGTTTTCCAATCTGCAGGTTTTTATAAAGAGAGAATAGACAGCGGAGCTTAGCGTGTAATGAGTAGATTTTAGTACATTTATTTTATTTTGAGACAAGCTTTTGTAAAATGCCTATTTTGTAGTTACAAACTGAGTCACTGAAGAGAAGTTATCCTATCCACTTTTGGTCTCTATTATTAGATAATACTTTACCACCATAATATTGAATGGAACACAAAATGTCATCAACTGAACAAAGGAAACGGTAAAAAACTTGTAATAATATGTTACCCAAACAAACATCCATTAATAACATTCTAGCAAACTAAATAACATAAGTCCAAATAAATGTTGAGTAGGTGTCGAGGTACGGTCCTTATAATTAAATAATTGTAATCGAGTTGAAATTATTCAGTTAGGTGCGTATCGTGATTAACGGCTATTACTAATTAATCAGCTCATGAATCCCAATCTAATTCGCTTATAACCTTATAATTACCATTATGAGCATACTAGACAATAATCATCATCTAATCAGCATCTAGCCGTGTTTATGATTACCAATAACAAAACGAGTATTTGTAATATTGTTACAGTATTACCCAACTGATATGGCTTACCGATGTACCTGCGCAGAAGATGAATTTTCAAAGCGCGGAAAATGTTATTGACTGCTATTGGTCGGCAGCCGTCGCCATCTTAGCGAGCTTAGAGGGAGATGGAACTAACAGCTGCAGTGTATTATGAACCTTATAATAGTGATCTTAGGTTGATTGTAAGTTTTAAGCATTCTTTCGTTAATCTTCGGACCATACTTTATTTTCTGCGCGAACGAAGATTCACGACGCGCCTTATAAGTTGGGTACTAGTATAACTGACTTTGCCACTAGATTGAGAAAGGTACCTACATCTAATGAAAATGACAAAGACAGCAATATACGAGTACTTATCGGTCGGTCAAAGTTAACTAAGGGTTCAGAAACCGGGTATTGCACTTGTGACTTAAACAGTATCTATGCATCCAAGTGATAGGTAATAATGTCAAAGTCAAAGTCAAAGCATTTATTGTAAATAGGCAATAAAATCGCACTTTTACAAGTCAAACAGCTAATTCTCGTTAACAAAGAGAACATAAAAACATAAAGTAAGGTATTCACACAAATATTCTCTTAAAAATACATGTATAAAATTACGTTCAAATTTTTTTTTTTCATTTATCTTGATTTAATTAATACTCATCAATTTATTTCTCTCGTCCTCCACCCGAATTAATTAAATATAATTTTATTTCTCCAAGGATCCTCTTTTTTACCGCTCAGTATTCATTATTGAGATTTCACCGTCTAATTCAGTACAGCTCATTACTCACCCATTTATTTGATTATTTCCACTTAAGGAATTCAGCCCATAATTATTTACGGGAGGAGGGAACATTAATTTGAGGTCTCTCGCTTAATTTGCTTGACTAATGTTTGGACGCGAGACCGTTCGCAATTACTGCGTGGTTACTTTCAATTATTTTTAATCTTAAACACACTTTTATGAAAGTAACAACAGTAAAATGTAATAGTTATTTGTTGAGCACTTTAACTTAAAGAATCATAACAAGGTAAATGGAACGTATAGAGGGAGAATGTTATTTCAACTAGTAATAATAACATTATCGTCATAATATGGAACCAAAAACTGGACGAATGCATTTTTTAAAATTATCCATATCGGTACAGAAGTAAGATACACAAACAAGGTGTAGGTACTAAATATAATTGAAAACATCAGGTTTCTGAAGTTGAAAACAATTTTTTTAAAATTAAAAATGATCAAATTCACAAAAATATATAGACAAAACGTCCGGTACAGGAATATAAAATATATACTCGTACTATGTGTATTAATCACATTACTACGTTTTTAAATAAGAACCGAACCAGGACTGTAGTTAAACGGACTGTTAATTTTCAATTAATTTAAAGTTAAGCCCTTTTGATAGTGGTGTACGATTATTACCTACAATAAAATTTTTAATATATAAACTATTTACGCGATAAATTTGCAATATATTTAAATTTAAACAGAGCGATGGTCGTAACTCATAGCTTGGCAGTCGCGGCCCTTTGTGGCTTAAAAGGGCAATTTCAGTTAGGTCAGGGTGCAATTTGGAGTACAACTAATTACAAGAAGCCTGTTACATTACAGTGATACTGATTTAATATCTGTTTTACTTTATGACAGGCCTGAATATCACCATAAAGTCTCGTCGGAATTGTCTTAGCAAAACTGTGTTAATTTGTCTAGTTGTTTCATCTTTTTGGACTCAATATACGAAAAAGCTTAAATAAAGCTAATCAAAAAACAGTTCATTTTTTTGAAGTGATGTTTGAATCAGCTTTGTCTAAATAACATCATTTTATTTCAGGCTTAAACTGCGTTTTATAAATAATAGCATTTTTAAACTCGTGCTTTACTTTGTCACAATACAAGAACGTTCATAAATTAACATTCCTGGAGTATACCATATTCATATTCAGACTTACTTTTCGTCAGTGTTTATTAGTGAGTTCATACGAATTGAAGTTGTAGCACGTAGACGCTACGAAGATAGCGGCCGCTACGTTCACATGCTACGAACTACGGATCTACGGGACGCTCTACGCCTATTCCAAAACTAGATACCCTATTTAGATTCAGCCTCTGCCGCTACTCCTCCCGCTACCACTGCCGGAAAGGAACCCCTCGAGAGAAGTGCGTGTTTCCCATACTGGCCTACCTACCAATACCCACTTCGCTTTCATTTTCGCCGGCAGCACGAGTAGGAGCGGCAGGAGCATGAGAAGTAACGATATTACATACTCGACCTGCCCACTGCCCTGCCCATTTCCCTGCTCACTGCAGCTGAATATAAACTACAAAGATTCGACATGCAGTGTATGTTTTCAACTAATTTGACGGACAATAGTGTACCGGCCCCTTTAAGGCGCAGGTGTTCAACGCCCAAAGTTGGCCCAAGCCATCCATTTTAGGGCCTTAGAGTTATTGTCCCAGAACAAATTAATAACGCGTCCACTTTTTGTTTGTTCCTTATTAACTCTCAAAGTCGAATTTGTGTTTTGAATATTTATTGTTTGTAGAAATTGTAATTTACGGCCCCGGGTGTATTAACGGGATGTCAGGGTGAGATTTTTATTAAACTTTACAGAAAGATGAATCTTACCGGGTAATTACGAGAGGATTGGTACTGGTTTATTTTGAGAGTTGTTACAGTAATATCATCTCTGTCAAGTCAAGCAAAGCGAGCGCGACTGTATATTTTTTTCTCGAAGCATCAAATCACACGCTCATACTTCGTAATTACCAAGTTACAGAGTCAAACATTTAGCTTTTGTTAAGTTTGGTTCAGTTAGCAAACTTTTTTTTGTGTCGATGAATAGTTTTTTGATGTAAACTATATTGAAAAACTCTTATCTTATAATCTTATTAACAAAGGCTATAACCGTCAAATTACAGCAAACATCACAGCCACAACACAAAGCTCGTACACACTGGCCGGATTACACGCTCCTTTGCGGAGCGGGGCGTTCTCTCCATAAATTAATACGTTCTTCTGCTAACCACCTAATTAGTATGTACCGGCATAATGTTGCGGCGATAACTCCGCGCGTTATATGAACCAGGCTTTATACTTGGGAACTTGTTCTGTCGGTGCACGCACTGGGGCGGAAAACGTCGCGTGAAACATTAGAATCATACTCGTAGGCTCGCAGGTCGTACGTTAGATTAAGCTTTTTATTTCAAATGAAAATGATGAGCTGTTTGTTAATGAGATTTAGTTGTATGAATTGGAAAAGTGCGATTTTATTCATTATTTACAATAAATGCCTCGTATTTGACTTTGGCATCATGAATGCTTTTTAAAGTACCTTCAATAATTAAATTGTGTAATAATATTATTATGTACATAATTAAATGTATATGTAAATGTTAATTTATTTACTAATTAAACGGGAAAATACAATAAGAGACTACAGCAAAATAATAAATAACATAATAAAAAGATATAATAATTATGTTTGTTAATCTAATATTATTCCCTACATAATTTTTGTCGTAAAACCTTGTCAAATTAATGTTCAATATTCTAATTATTCTAATATAAAAAATTGTCGCCAAATCAAACTCCGCGTCCAGTACTCGAAAACGCAGCGTCGGCGCTCCCTGTGCGTATCAGCACATGTCTAGCTAGATCCTCTTGTGTACGCGCACCACGAGCCCAGCTATGTTGATTAGGATGCCGAGACGCTGTTCAGGGACTTGATGAATGAGACCATCGAGGTTCCTTGCATTAATCAGGTCTGTGAGGAAAGTCGGTGCATTCGTTTTTTCGTCATACCGTAGCGTTTGTCTTAAGAATGGGCTCTGCTCTAAAATATATAAGTCTTTAAACAATTTTATATTGACACTTGCAATATGTACCTACATTATATGACAATAAATGGCAAGACTTTGAACCCATAGATTGATAGATAAACTAAAAGGAAGGAAAAATCAAAACAAGAATAAAAATTAACTCGACAATATTAGTGTCATAATGGGCTTAACGCTCAGAGCGACTTCTAACGTCTTGTCCAAACATGGAGAGCACAAGCCGAGCCGTGGGTTTGAACCCAGCCTGCGGTGCGATAACAAAAAAACGGTGATCAAATATCATCGTTAAAAATAGAAATTTATTAAAATATTGAAATGTATGCTCCACTGTACGTTACCACTGCCCTCTGGTGCCCAATGTCTGACCATTACCGCATACAGCTGTCATCGTTTGTCACGTGCAGCGATATTGCAACTGAATTAATAACCCGAATATTAAATACCTAGACGAGTTATGGTGCGACCTGCACAGCCTGTTATATTGCTGTGTTACTTACGTATTATAAATATTACTGTATAAATTGTCACATTTGAAGATTAGCGGCTTTAACTTTATACGGCTTTTAAATTGATAAACGTCATTTAGGGACTAACTGTTACTATGGGACACTAAACTCGTAGTGCCCGCCCGAGTAGCTCCCACTTTCAGTGGAAAATTTTCGACAAACGCATACCGGGATCTTTGAGCAGGCTATCCTTTAGAGCCAGCCACATTCTAAATATGCTCAGCATAGATTCTATGCTGAGCATAATATTTACCAAATGCTATCCTATGAAGTAACAACATAGAAATTAAACAGTACCTATCTACTTTCTGACAGACCCTCTCACGATATAAAATGATTCGTATCTTGTCCCAGACAAACAAATACACAACATAGAGTAGACATTGTTCAATTTGTACAAATGAACATAATCTCGATGAAATTGGATCCCAAATTGACATGAAAAAGCCAACTTATTAAACAGTAATTGTTTACAAAAAGATTTACGTCTGACTTGAGAAGTCTGGATCTCTGTCAGCGAAAAACTTTGCCACGGTAAATCCAGCTGTATTTAATTTACTTCTTTCATTTTAGGTGGGTACCTCTATATTCTTACCACATGAATATTCACCGAAACTTGAATTTATGCCAGCTGCTTTATGCATTTCATACCCCAGATATGCACTCATATAATATTAAAATAATCTTGTAAAAATGGTGGCGTGCAAACATAACTATATTAGAACAAAAATAAGACTAATCATATGTGATTAAGTTCAATTTTTCGCGGTATTTGTAATTTTATGTAATGTCCTGTGAACTGGGCAAAAAATTGTCTATCAATAAGATTCCATCAACTTCTTGTAAAGTCGAAAGAGCGCGTCGACTCGTTTAGTTTAAAAAACCACGATCCCCTATCACATAATATGCAAGGGGTTTACGGTTTTGTAATCTGTTTAGATTGTCGCATATCTTGAGGTCATATTCAGAACCCTGGGCAACAGAAGTACAATAATGAGACGGGTGACTTAGCAACTAAATGCGATATCTTCCAGAAACAATTGTTTTCCGTTTTAATTTGAGCTAAGAAAGTAATTAGATGTCCTCGGCCAGAGAATCTATTTTCATTATCCTTGCCTGGGGTAATATATTTAGGGAGCTACTGTTCAATTAGATAACGAATGGTGCTGTAGAGAAACGAATTCAATAAGTCGTTAGCAACATATTTTTAAACTGAATCGATTCTCGTCATTACGACTGATAAAATTTAATATTGGCCTGTACAATGCAATAGCTTTTTTACGACTTTAAAAAAATAACAGTGGCAAAACCTTGCCATATCCATGATATTAAGTGTATCTAGTACAAAGTCGTCTTACCATTTAACTACGCCAAAAATATAAAACAGCAGTAAAATATTAATTGCACTAGATTATTATTATTATCCATTACTAATCTCGCAATGGTTTTTCACAACTTACACTATTAGTAATTGTAAGGGTTCGTTAACAAATCCGCCAGTAGCTCCCAGCCTAATGTTCGTGATCATTGCAGCTCGCCGTTTGTCGTCCTAGAAAAATAAGTAGACGTTCAGCCGACGGCGGTTCATATTCATAATGTCGGAGGAAATAATTAGTTTTCATTACTCAGGCGGACTTTCCAACGACACGACTTGGTTGAACTGTTGAATGTACTGTACAAATAGTGAAAAGCTGCAAAAGTTGCTTACCGGGAAGTGGTATTTCAAAAACACAAGCAAAACACTGATTGATTTTGATTACAGCTCAAATAAAAATATCTTTATGTAGGGTTAGGTATTGGTCACAATGTAATTTTTATTGGTCACAGTAATTTGGTCAACATCATGCAAAAGTATTCTGATTACCTACATTAGCGCTATGTCCAAGTCATAAATTCGATTCTCAGTTTGAACGCCTAAAAATTAATTAAGGTTCAAATTTGCATACTAAATAGTAAATAAGTATACGTTTTATTTAACATAGTCTATAAGTAATAAATCATGTAATATCAACGCGTTACTATCACACACATACGCGTAAATCCTGACCCTAAATATGATACTTGGATCTAGAGAATTGAGAACTAAAAGGATCATGGTTGCACTAAGACCCAGATTAGCCTGGATCTTACATGTTAGTTCACATAATCTGATAGTTCAAACAAATGTTTACGCTGCGTAGGAATTGATGCCGCAACTTCGCGGTTTACAGTCTCATCATCTCATCTCATCACCTCACGCCATAGAGGTTGACAAAGCCTGGTAATCTATTTAATTATATTTATTTAATATCACTACTTGAATTGTAAACCACCGATTAACCAAAGGGGGTCGCGATAAGCTTTTATCTGTTTTATCTATTTTGCTTTTTTATGTGCACTCTATACTGATAACCGTAAAGCTTATTTTTATTGGTCGTAATTATTCCAATTGTTGATAACGATAAGTTATCAGCAGCTCATTACACGTTTGATATGTAAAGCATTATAATATTCCTACCTACAATACAGAAATAAAAAACTTGAATGTTTTCATCTATGTCATCATCATCAGCATCATCACCATCATCATCATCATCATCATCATCATCCTGAAGACGTCCACTGCTAAACATAGGCATCCTGTCGTCAGCCCATCTAGTGGGAGGCCTACCTACACTCATCGATGTAGTTATAATGAATTCATAGTTACCACAAAATAACGATACTCATAGAGGACATGGCGGGTTTTTTAACTGCGAGTAGGACCATTTGACCACGGTCTCGGGTAAAGTGATGACGTGGTCGAATGTGGAGCCTAAAAGATATCTATTCACTCTCGACTTGAAAACTCATATTAAAGCTATCGGGAACAAAGACGCTGGTTGTTCCATTCCTTTGCCATTCCATCGAAATAATTAAAATAACCGGCCAAGTGCCAGTCACCTCAGAGTGCCAGACTCACGCATGAAAGGCCCATTATGCCTTAATCTATAAGAATAGCAAAAAAACACGTTTATTGTATGGGAGCTTGAACAAATATTTATTTTATTGTTTTAGCGGCAACAGAAATACATCATCTGTGAACATTTCAACAGTCTAACTATCACGGTTCATGAAATACAGCCTGGTGACTGACAGACAGACAGACAGACGAACGGACAGTGGAGTCTTAGTAATAGGGTCCCGTTTTACCTTTTCGGTGCGAAACCCTGAAAACATTTGTAACGGATTTTAATAATTTTAATACTAAGATGATATCACAAAACGGTCGCTATCAACTTACTTAGTGGCCATTACGTTCGAGATAACAAATCGATTCGTTATTTATCCAAAACTTATCACCTTTTATCATAATTTAAATTTTATCACAACACAACTAGTATAAGTTATGAAAACTGTTTATCAGTGCTGCGGTTCTTTTGCAAGAGCACGATGGCTGTGAGGTGGAATTTAGCAATTTCGTTGTTGATATTGTCACTTGGAGTGTTACAATGTTCAGGAGATAGAGTTGTGGAGACGAGTTTAGGAAGTATTCGTGGTTATCCAGCTAGCGATGGAGACTACTATGAGTTCCTAGGCATTCCCTATGGAGAAGTCAATGAAAGGAACCCGTTTGGAGTAAGTGTGGTTAACAGTTAAACAAGGTTTTAAAATACATGTATCTACTTCAACACTATTCTGCTGCCTATCTTTTCCATCCAACGGTTGTCTGGTAGAGATCGCTTGAAACGATGAGACCGCCCATTGTACCTATTATTAAGTTTGACGGTCCGTTTGGCGTAGTGGCTGAGCAATCGGACTGCGCTAGGGGTTGCGGGTTCGATTCCCGCCTGGACAAATATTTGTGCGATCCACAAATATTTGTTTCTGGTCTGGGTGTGATCTTGTGGTCTGTACTTATACTCGTATATTATGAAACTATATGTCTGTAAGCGGTACCCACGATACAGGAGAAATCCTAGTGTGGGGCTAAGTTGAAAAACAAGGAAATAAAAATGAATACAAAAGTTTGTCTTTTCTGTGTTCTATACATTTTTTGTCATTAAAGAATTATATATATATATATATATATATATATTGATCTACCTATCTTCTCTGTCCATGTGTCTGCTTCTATTTCGACACTAATATAATTGAATTTTGTAGATTTAAACCTTACAAAATTGTAGTATCGTGTAAAAATATAGTGTAGGGTATGATATGAATACCCTCAACTATATTTTCACGAATTGAATAATTTACTTGATGACTCATGTGAAAGCGTTTCTTTTTACAACAGGATGCGTCCCCATCCTCGAGCTTTAGTGGTATCTACGAGGCCAACGATGACTCTCAAATATGCCCTCAAGTGGACAACGGAGCAATCGTTGGCGTCCTCAACTGCCTCCGCTTGAACGTCTACGCTCCAAACTCAGCTGCTAGCGCCACTCCGATGCCAGTAATGGTGTACATTCACGGGGGCTTCTATCACCACGGGCATGCAACCAAAGAATCGTTGGGACCCAGATTCATGGTCCGCCATGACGTGATCGTAGTCACAATAACCTACCGCGTCGGGCCCTACGGATTCATGTGCCTCAACAGACGAGCGGTTCCAGGTAACCAAGGCCTAAAGGACCAAGTCCTCGCCTTGAAATGGATTCAAAATAACATTGAAGCTTTTGGAGGTAATCCAGATCAAGTCACGCTGTTCGGCCAAAACGCTGGTGCTCATTCGGTAGATCTGCATTTGCTTTCGGAAAATGAAAATCTTTACAATAAAGTTATCATGCAGAGCGGTAGCTCCCTCGCTACGACTCTATACTACGAGCCGGATAGAGACGCACCTATAAAGCTCGCGTCGTATCTGGACCTCGCGCACAGTACTGCCAGTGAAGCGCTCAGCAGTCTATCTAATGCTACCCCAGAAGATGTTATTAGAGCAGCAACACAGTTGAATATCCAATTCAAACCCTGTGCTGAAACTAAATTCGACGACGTAGAACCTTTCATAACCAATCATTGGATTAATTCGCCAGTACCTAAAGCTCAAGGCGTACCAATAATGATCGGCTTTACCGAATACGAACTTATGCTGACACATATTAACGGAGACTCTGAACACTTCCAAGGCTTGGCGAACTTGTTTTACAGCCACTTGAATCAAACGTTTGGTTTTGAAGAGGAGAGAATGAACAGGATGGAGGGTTATTCGAGAAGGTTCTATGTGGGTGACAGCGCTATAGGCCAGGACGTGGTGTGGCCAGTTATCAACTTCCAATCTGATTACTGGTACAACCACCCAATACAGAGAAGTATTCAGAAGTTTGTTGAGAGCGGAGCAGATAATGTTTTCTACTACATGTTCGCATACAGTGGAGGCAGAAATGTGGCGAATGTCAATAATCTGAATGTTCAGCGAGCAGCTCACAGCGACGATCTGAGATACCTGTTTGACTTACCGTCAGCGCCTGCGCAGGTATCTGCAGCAGACCAAGTCATTATAGACAGAATGACCACGATGTGGACTAACTTTGCTAAGTACAGGTAATATAATTTTTAAGAAATCCAAACAGAAGGCACGTTTTCTTTTGCGGATACAATTTTATTATCTTATCGGTATAATATTTTCGTAATGAGTCCAAGTCTTGAAATGATTTTATTTTTATCAAATTGATTAAATGATTTTAGATTATGATAGAAATATTTTGGAGAAAACTGTTTTTGCTAAAATCATTTCATCATGATATAATATATCATGATACTATGATAAAAGAGCAGCATACAAAATGATTTTTAATCTGATCAACACATTGATTGACAAATCTGATGGTTGGCTCGTCATCTTTTGTCGTGTTGAGTTTCAGCTATCATGAGTCAGTTCTAGTTAAATAAGCCCCACATTAAAGTTAGTAGTCGCACAATACAAACCGTAAAAACTAAACCACATACGCTGCAGAAACTGTCATTAAATGAACAATTTCTTTACAGTGATCCTACACCAGAAACCACTTCCTTGCTTCCTGAGAAATGGATCCCGTTGACTGGAAACATCTACCACTACCTCAAGATTGACTCCAACATGACCATGGAGCGACGGCCTTTCAACAGGAGGATGGCTTTCTGGGACCTGTTCTACAAACTCAACCAGGACTACCAGAGGAACTTCGAAGCGGCTGTCGCTGCGGAAAATGATGATGAAGACAGCAGCAGCACGACCACTTCGGGCAGTATTGTGAACATACTCTTCACTTTGCTATTTGTTGTTGGTTTAAGAGAATAGACACAATGATTTGATTATTGTATACTCATTTATTTACCCTTAGCATTTGAAGCGTTGGTGACTAATGTCTGAAATTAATATTGTATCTCCTATCCAAGAATGAAATCGATCTTGGATTACTGGCTAGCGTTCGATCGATTTCTAATCTGCGTGCCTTTATAAACCAATCCACGGATCGGTTATTGTCACGTTTGACCCTAAAAATGGATTGTGATATCAATCCCAGATAGCAAAATTTGGATTGGATTGATTATTAATTTCGGCCGTAAGGCAACAGTAGTACGCTATACCATCTGATGGTGATGTGTCTCGAGACTAGCCAGGTGATATTTCCAACGTGATGAATGTAAAAGAATGAGGAAACGCCCTTGGCACGGCATTTTGTTGTACGTCCTGGCGATATTATTGCATTAGAGATAAGAACGCGAGTCCGAATACAAAACGTCATCATCATAGTCAACCTTATTTCGCCCACAGATGGATATAGGCCTCCTTTCGCTGGTGCCACTTTCCACGCTCCCGTACTAATCACGATTCCTGACCCACGATATTACCAATGTCATCTATCTCATCTTACTGCCGAACGACCAACACTTCGTGTACCCATTCTCGGATACCGTGCTACCAAATAAAAAATTGCCCTAAAACCAAAAATACTAGTTTTTCGTCTCTTAATGCCTACGGTATTATCGGCCGATTAGTCATGCCAGGAAATTGGCTACCTACATGAAAATAAGGATTATGTTGTATTAAACGGTCATTATATTATATCATCATCTTTTACTGATGATAATAATCACACATAAGTAGGTGCACTTATCTTGAAATTTATAAAACCGCTGCGTTTCCAGATAGTAATCCAGTATCAAACATTATGTCGGCAAAATGATAGCCAAAACGAAAAAGTTTGTGCAAATGTTTTTGTTGTATGTGTTGGTTTGTGTTTTAAGTGTCCAAGGCCAAGCTCCTGTAGTGGAAACTACTTCCGGGCTAGTGCGCGGTGTGCTAGCTGATGATGGAGATTATTACAACTTTTTGGGCATTCCTTATGCCCAAGTAGATGAGAATAATCCTTTTGGGGTAAAGTGTATATCAGCTTCTATAATTTCAAATAAATGATCTCTATTCGTGAAGATTAAATTAAGTACTCATAATGATTAATCAAGAATATTATTATCTTTTCTCAGATAATTTAGTCATAAACCTGTTTTCATCATTATTGCTATCGCTTATATCATGGGTTCATAAGGAGCTTAAATCAGTTTTTTTTTCAGACTGCACTCCCACAACCGCAGTTCGACGGCATTTTCGAAGCAAATGATGATTCCGCTATATGCCCACAAGAAGAAGAGTTTAACCACACTATTGTGGGTACCCTGGACTGTTTGCATTTGAACGTTCACGTACCTTCATCGGCGAGCCCCACAAATCTTCTTCCCGTCTTTGTCTGGATCTTTGGAGGTGGATTCCATTTTGGGTTCTATGGAAGATTTATTTATGGTCCAAAATTCTTAGCCAAACACGATATAATTTTTGTATCAATTAACTATCGACTTGGCCCTTACGGTTTCATGTGCCTCGAGAGACCGGACATCCCGGGAAATGAAGGCCTCAAAGATCAGCTGATGGCTTTGAGGTGGATACGCGAGAATATAGCAGCATTCGGTGGAGATCCTGATCTGATCACAATCGGTGGAAACAGTGCGGGCAGCATGTCAATAGATTACCAAATATTACGAAAAAATGATGGCCCACAGCTGTTCCACAAAAGCATTCTTCAAAGCGGAACTACGATGACTCTATTACCACTCTTTCAGAACAAACCTCCTCAAGATATTCCACTGGTAATGGCTGAGCATTTGGGCTTTGAAACCACAGATATGACACAGGCTTTAGCGTTCCTTGCCCAAGTAGATCCACTTGTGATGATCCAGACTACATCAGAGTTAGGCATCCTTTTTGGTCCTTGTGTAGAAGAAGAGTTTGAAGGTGTTGAAGCCTTTATAACTGAAGATGCTTCCACAATGTCTGATATACCCAGTGTTCAAGATATGCCAGTTATGATTGGTTTCACTGACGACGAAGGGTTGCCTTTAGGTATCAATCTCGGCAACTTTGGACAGCAAATCGTGTTCCTGATGTTGTCTCTTCAGTTTGATCCAACACATCCTGACTTTATGTTCATTGTGGAAACTGTACTAAATTTCTATTTTGGTAACGCAAATGAGGGTGAAAGTCAGCCATTGATAGATTTTATAGGGGATGTAATGTTTTCTTACCCTACATATCGGACTATGGAGAGATTATTAAACAATGACGTAGGAAATATGTATCTCTTTATGTTTTCGCATGCTGGTGAGAGAAACTTCGTGAAACATAAAGATAATATTACTGTTGGTGGAGCAGCACATGCAGACGAGCTCGGATATCTGTTTGACATATCATATATGGATACGCCATCTCTAGAAGATCAGCAAATCATCGATGTAATGACTACCATGTGGGCTAATTTCATTAAATATGCGTAAGTAGTGTTCTATCTTCTACACAATACACACGTAACTCGCTAAAAATTAAAACTCTCGTAAAATTCTGAAAATTGTACCTGACATCATGAAATCACAAAATAATTGCATTTCACATGTAAATACTTACGAATATATCGTTGGACATAGTTGTTACGCAAGAACCGAAATTCTTGAACAACAAGTCTTTGATTTTACTTATGAAAAACAATTTAAGACTAATATATTCCGATTTTATAAGAAATGAAGATTAGTGAAAGCAATAAAAAATACCTATAGATATAGATTCAACAATACTTCCAATGTTTGTCATTTACGAAAAAAAAACAGACGCCCTATGAAATGATATGAATTGCTTTGAATGAATCACAAACAATCTGCACTGAGTTTGGCTGGCTAATAATTTATCTCAATCTTCATCAGAAATTTTACCTTCTGTCATAATTAATACACTGACCGTCATCATAATATACCATAATTCTAAATCATTATCACCATAACGAACCTTTTCAGAGATCCAACGCCACAAACATCAGAACTCCTCCCTCTCAAATGGGAACCAGTGTCCGAGGACTTTTACCACTACTTGGACATAAACCTTGAGCAACGCGTCGGGAACAGGCCTCTACGGGAGCGGATGACCTTCTGGCAGCTGATGTATGACGGATTCGGGCATGTGCAGCGACCCACCATGGATATAAAGAGTGAAGCCTACCAAATGTTAAAAAAACTTGTGCCTTACTAATAGATGAAAAGATAGGTAATGTCCGGTTTTGATGGTTACTATAAAAATACATATTTTTACATAAGTCTTAACTTTTATTCCGATTACTGCTAGTGGGTCTAACTGAACAGTTATTTCTAGTGTACTACGGTACTTAGTGCAGTGCACCGTATGACAGAAACAAACGATCTTTTGCACCGAACACCTTAATTACCTTTAAGGCGTGCATTCGTTAGCGCGTTATGCGTGGCGTGAAGCGCACAGCACAACGCCAATAATTGTTTTATCAAACTACAGCAGCTGACTCATCTTTGAGCGCGCCAGTATAATCATAAATCTCAATCACTGTAAATAAATAACTCATACAAAACTTTTTAATGGAAATAGTTCGTGTGGTCTGGGAAATTGGCACAATTATTTGGCGAGTCCTCGAGAGAGATTAGATTACTATCGTAGAAATGATCCAATTTACATTCGAGTTGAAATAATAATTATGGCACCCACTTATTTTAATATTAGAAAAAATAATACATAATCGCTTTCATTGATAATAATTTACTGTTTGATGTTTTTCGTGTTTTATTAGATTGTTGCTCTTGACTTACCTTCAATGAGGTGATACCTAGGGGGCGGGCCTGGGTTTATCCGTCACTGACTCGTAAACCCAGGCCCTCCGTACTCATCCCGGATGGGTGCGGAGGCGTCGGTCTTGAGGGAGAGCGCAAGTCGTGATGATCCTCAAGGCAAGTCCAGGGTAATCCTTCACGTGGTTGCTGCCTGTTATTGGTCTGGTCCCCTCTGGAACAGACGTAACTAAAACCCTGGGCGCCGCGGTAGCCGGTGTGAAGATTGTCGCAAAGCTTGCTTTGCGGTGGTCTTCATACCGGATCATCTATTTATATGTGTATGTTTATTTGTTATTGTGTGTATATATTGATCATTCACGTATTATTCTTCCTCTTTCTTTCTCTTTCGTCTCATTCAGATCATCCATTTCTTATCCTTTTCATTTGTGTCTTTTGATCTATTCTTCTTTTTACATAGCCTTCCAAGGAGAGAGCGGAGAGGGAAGGAGAGGACGATACTCTCTCCCTCCCAATCCGCCGCCGCAGACCGGGCCGCGGGCTATTGGCCTGTGCCCGCCACCTGCCGCCATTATGGGGACTTTCGGGTGGCGGATCGGGGGGTCCGTCACCCGAGTTAAGAAGTCCCGAGCTGAAATGCGCCCTGATGTGTTCTGGGGCGCATTAAGCGGAGATAGAGGCTTGATACACCTCCGAGGAGAGCCCAGCCCAGGGCATCCGCAGGTGTGGTCGCGGTGCGTGCGTCAGCGATCCCGCGGCCACACCACATGCGGCGAGAGAACACCCCCGGGGTTTTAGTGGGTATACCCGCCCTCTTCAAGGGCGGGGGAGTCCCACATAACCACCCTGCTCCCCTCGGGCGGGGTGGTATGCGTAAAGCATTTCCCCGGGCAAAAAAAAAAAAAAAAAAAAAAAAAAAAAAAAAAATAAAAAAAAAAAGGTGATACCTAGGTACTCGTATACCTCATCATTAACCCCAAATACCTATGTAAATAACTCTCCCAATAATTATGTCCTCTTCCTTGTTCTGCTGACATTTGCCAAAATATTATGAGAAACGAGTAATCAATTATAATGACTTGGCTAATACGAGGTACCTACGTCACCAATGACTAAATAGTTACTTTTAATTAATCTACGTGAAAATAAAGATTTATCGATTTAATTGGTCGTATCTCGACATCTCGTACTGATTGATTATCACATAGGTAGGAGCACTTATCTTGAAATATATAAAGTCGTAAGTTTACAAAAAAAATTCAGTGTAAAAAATTATATCAGCGAAATATATATTTTTAGTGCAAGCATTTTTGTTGTATGTGTCACTTTGTGTTTTAAGTGTCCAATGCCAAGCCCCTGTAGTAGAAACTACTTCAGGGCTAGTACGCGGTGTGCTAGCTGATGATGGAGAGTATGCCATGTTTTTGGGCATTCCTTATGCCCAAGTAGATCAGAATAATCCTTTTGGGGTAAGTATGTCACAGCTTCTATAATTTTAAATAAATAATTATTATTATCATCAACATCATCACAACTGATATCTATCCACTGTTGAGCACCGGGTCACACATTACTTTCGCCAGGAAGATGAGGTCATTACTGTTACGCCACGGGTTAAACCTATTGACATCATATAACATAAGCTTTATTGGGAGCTTTCCCCTAAAAACGTACTGCAGTCTGTAGAATGAAATCCGTTTTTTTTTTCAGTCTGCACTCCCACAACCGCAATTCGATGGCATTTTCGAAGCAAATGATGATTCTGCTATATGTCCACAAGAAGAAGAGTTTAACCACACTATTGTGGGTACCCTGGACTGCCTGCATTTGAACGTCCACGTACCTTCCTCGGCGAGCCCCACTAATCTTCTTCCGGTCTATGTATGGATCTTCGGAGGCGGATTCAGTTTTGGATTCTATGGAAGATTTCTTTATGGTCCAAAATTCTTAGTCAGACACGATATAGTACTTGTAACAATTAACTATCGTGTAGGTCCTTACGGTTTTATGTGCCTCGAGACACCGGACATACCGGGAAACCAAGGCTTCAAAGATCAGCTGATGGCTTTGAGGTGGATACGCGAGAATATAGCAGCATTCGGCGGAGATCCTGATCAGATCACAGCTGGAGGAAACAGTGCGGGTAGTATAGCAATAGATTACCATCTCTTGCGCAAACATGATGGCCCACAGTTGTTCCACAAAAGTATTCTTCAAAGCGGAACTACGATGCCAGTAATACCACTCTACGAACTCAAGCCTCCTCAAGATATTCCACTGGTAATGGCTGAGCATTTGGGCTTTGAAACTACAAATATTACTCAGGCTTTAGCGTTTCTTGCCCAAGTAGATCCACTTGTGATAATCAAAACTACTTTAGAGACGGGCATTGTATTTGGTCCTTGTGTTGAGGAAGAGTTTGAAGGCGTCGAAGCCTTTATAACTGAAGATGCTTCCACAATCGCTGATGTACCCAGTGTTCAAGATATGCCAGTTATGATTGGTGTCACTGACGACGAAGGGTTGGCTTTAGGTGGCAGTTTCGACAGCAGCTTAGGACAGCAAATGGTATTCCAGTTGTTGGCTCTGCAGTTTGATCCAACACATCCTGATTTTACGTTCATTGTAGAAACTGTACAAAACTTTTATTTTGGTAACGCAAATGAGGGTGACAGTCAGCCATTAATAGATTATGTGGGCGACTTCATGTTTTATTACCCTACATATCGGACTATGGAGAGATTATTAAACAATGACGTAGGAAATATGTATCTCTTTATGTTTTCGCATGCTGGTGAGAGAAACTTCGTGAAACATAAAGATAATATTACTGGCGGTGGGGCAGCTCATGCAGACGAGCTCGGATATCTTTTTGACGTATCATATATGGATACGCCATCTCTAGAAGATCAGCAAATTGTAGATACCATAACTACTCTGTGGGCGAATTTTATTAAATATGCGTAAGTAGTTTACTATCTTCATTACGATAAGTACCTACGTAACTAGCTAAAAATTGAACCCCGCATAAACTTTCCGAAAATGTTACTCATCATCATGAAAACACAAAATAATTGCATTTAACACTCATATTATGTACCTAATTATTATTTCGTTGGACATCTAGATGTTACGCAAAAATATATTTTTATTCAGAATAGTTTTTTATGAGGTCATAGGTTAGGTACCTATAAAAAAACAATTTGATTATAATATTTTTCAATTTCATAAGAAATGAAAAGTAGTTAAAACTACTCAAGTTATAAAACGAAAAATTTAAGTCACTAGGTACTACTCGTATTTAGTGCAATACGAGTGCAAAAAAAAAGCAGAAACCTTATGAATCGAAATAATTTGCTTTGAACGAACAAAAAACAATTTGAACTAAGCAAGAATATTTGGGTGGATAATAATTATTTATCTCATTCTTCATCAGAAATTTTGCCTCCCATCATTTATCGTCATCATACTATACCATCATTCGAAATCATTATCACCATGACGAACCTTTTCAGAGATCCAACGCCACAAACATCAGAACTCCTCCCTCTCAAATGGGAACCAGTGTCCGAGGACTTTTACCACTACTTGGACATAAACCTTGAGCAACGCGTCGGGAACAGGCCTCTACGGGAGCGGATGACTTTCTGGCAGCTGCTGTATGACGGTTTCGGGCATGTCCAGCGACCCACCATGGATATAGAGAGTGAAGCCTACCAAATGTTAAAAAAACTTGTGCCTTACTGATAGATGAAAATATATTATAGTCGTCAGGTTATAATGATTACTATAAAAAATAAAATGTTCACATAAGTCTCAACTTTTGTCTTGATTACTGCGAGTGGGTCTAACTGAACATTAATTTCTAATGTACCTACAGTAGTGCAGTGCACCGTATGACAGAAACAAACGATCTTTTGCACCGAACATCTTAATTACCTTTAGGGCGTGCATTCGTTAGTGCGTTCTGCGTGGCGTGAAGCGAGCAGCGCAACGCAATAGACTTGTCAAACAACAGCTGACTCATCTTCAAATGTGTGAACCTAATGAAACACTGAAAATAAATGCATCATACTAAACTTTTTGATGAAAATAATTCGTGTGGTCCGGAAAATTGTTTTTTTTCCCCCAGCTTGATGTTTTGTGGCTTTCATAAGCTGCTGTTGACTCTCATTCAATAAGTTGATAACTAGATAATAATACCTACTTACCTCAATTTTTGGGACTCCAGATGCCCATGTAATTAATTAACTTTCCTTTTCTTCCTTGTTCTGCTGACCTCTGGATAAATGTTATGAGTTGGATGTAACGAGTAATCATAATGACGACCTAATTAGGCATTTACAGCAGGTAATAATGTGAAAATGAGGATTTATCGATTTAATTGGTGGTATCTCGACATCTGACGCTGATTATCACATAGGTAGGTGCACTTATCTTGAAATGTATAATGGCAGTAAATGTTAAAAAAAATATCAGTATCAAAAATTACATCGGTAAAATGACCGCAAATAATCTATTTTTGGTGCATGTTGTTCTGCTGTATGTGTCGCTTTGTGTTTTAAGTGTCCAAGGCCAAGCCCCTGTAGTAGAAACTACTTCGGGGCTAGTGCGCGGTGTGCTAGCTGATGATGGAGATTATTCCATGTTTTTGGGCATCCCTTATGCTCAAGTAGATGAGAATAATCCTTTTGGGGTAAGTGTCTTACAGCGTCTATAATTTCAAATAAAAAATCATTATCATATTATCATCATCACTACCCATATCCTTATTATATACATCCACTGATGAACACCGAGTTTCATCTCCCTTTCGAGAAGAGGATTAGGCCATAGTAACACACCACGGGAACTTGTATATTTTGTATAAAATTTACACAGGTGTCCAACAGTGTCCATCCATCATTATAGCAGTTTTTAATCTTCGTCATTATTGCAATGGCTTTTCATGGATCTTTACTGAAGCGTTTTCCTAGAAAATAATAGTCTGTCAAATTATTTTTTCAGTTAGCACTCCCTCAACCGCAATTCGATGGCATCTTCGAAGCAAACGATGACTCCGCTATATGTCCACAAGAAGAAGAGTTCAACAACACTATTGTGGGTACCCTGGACTGTCTGCATTTGAACGTCCACGTACCTTCCTCGGCGAGCCCCACCAATCTTCTTCCTGTCTTCATCTGGATCTACGGAGGTGGATTTAACATTGGGTTCTACGGAAGATTCCTTTATGGTCCAAAATTTTTAGTCAAACACGATATAGTATTAGTAACAATTAACTATCGTGTAGGTCCTTACGGTTTTATGTGCCTCGAGACACCGGAGGTTCCGGGAAACCAAGGCCTCAAAGATCAGCTGATAGCTTTGAGGTGGATACGCGAGAATATAGCAGCGTTCGGCGGAGATCCTGATATGATCACGATTGCAGGAAACAGTGCGGGCAGTATGTCCATAGATCACTTTTTAATGCGCAAAGATGATGGTCCACGATTGTTCCACAAAAGTATTTTTCAAAGTGGAACTGCAATGATGGGTGCTACTAACCAACCTTCTCCAGATATTCCACTGATAATGGCCGAACATTTGGGTTTAGAAACGACAGACATTAATGAAGCTTTAGCATTACTTGCCCAAGTAGATCCACTTGTGATTATCAAAACTACATTTGAGTTGAACCTCTCATTTGGTCCGTGTGTTGAGAGAGAATTTGAAGAAGTTGAAGCTTTTATTACTGAAGATGCTTCCACAGTGTCTGATGTGCCTGGTGTTAAAGACATGCCAATTATGATCGGTTTCAATGACGACGAAGCATTACTTGTGGGTATGGGAGTGGGTAGCCTCGGACAACAAATAGTACTTCCGTTCTTGGCTCTTCAGTTCGACCCAACACATACTGATTTTATGTTCATTGTAGAAACTGTGCAAAACTTCTATTTCGGTAATGCCAATGGGGATCAAATTCAGCCAGTGATAGATTTTATGGGTGATGTAACGTTCATTTACCCCGTTTTTCGGAGTGTGGAGAGATTTCTAGACAATGATGTCGGAAATATGTATCTGTATATGTTTTCGTATGCTGGGGAGAGAAATTTTGTGAAACATAGAGAGAACGTTACTGTTGGTGGAGCAGCACATGCGGACGAATTCGGATATCTGTTTGACATATCTTATATGGATGAGCCATCTCTTGAAGATCAGCAAGTCATCGATGTAATGACTACCCTGTGGGCTAATTTCATTAAATATGCGTAAGTAGGTACATGTTCATTCTTCATTGCCTTTGTCATTAGCAAAAAACTCCGCTCGTTATTACATCATACATCAAATGAAGATTAGATAAAACTATTGTGGTTGCCTATGGCTCAAACAAAAGTGAAATAAAATATACACATCAAAAAAGTAAAGCAACATGCATGCATAACATGGACCCAGGAACAATGGGATAAAATTATGTTTTCCGATGAGTCGTGATTCGGGTTTAGGCCTGATACAAGAAGGGTGCGAGTGTACCGTCGGCCCGGAAATACTGAAAGGCTCAGATGCGTTCAGGAAGTTCATCCATACAGCGGCTCAACAGTTATGGTCTGGGCGGGTATTAAGCAGAACAGGCGAACTGAGCTCGTTTTTGTAAATGGAAACATGAACGCTGAAAATTACGTTGCGGATATTCTCAGACCTTATGTCCATCCATTTGCACAAACCTTTGGCTCCGATTTTCGTTAATGCATGACAATGCGGGTCCACATACAGCTCGGTGAACCAGAAAAGAACCAGAAATTAGTACATGTTGCTTAGACTTTTTTGATGTGTGTATATCACTTCTAATTTGATGAGCGATGTTTTCCATTGAGAAAAAGATCCAGAAATCTGGCCATGATTGGAACGAACTGCTACATTTGAACGGCTTATTATTCATTTATTTACTTGGATGGATAGTAATGCATCTTTTGTATAGGTATCTTCTTCATGAGCTAATTTAGCTTCATTCAATTGCTGACCATCATCATACTATGCTACTAACCCATCAATGTAGATTATTCACCATTACAATTATTTTCAGAGATCCAACACCGCAAACATCGGAACTTCTACCTCTCAAATGGGAACCAGTTTCCAAGGACTTTTACCATTACTTGGACATAGACCTCGAGCAACGCGTCGGGAACAGGCCTCTACGGGAAAGAATTACCTTCTGGAATCTGTTATATGATGGCTACGGGCATATGCAACGTGCCACCATGGATAGAAAGAGTGAAGCCTACCAAATGATCAAAAAAACGATGCCATACTATGCAAAGATACTGTCCAGTTTGGATAGATCCTAATAAACATTATATTATCACATCAGTCTGAAACGTCATCATGATCACAGCTAGTGGGCTTAAATTAACAGAAATACAATAATATAACATCTGGATATTGACATGACAATCGTCTTAAACCGTCAACCGTCTCGTTCCATAAAACCGAGACACTAGCATTGTCTTATTCAATAACAAAACAAGTAGATTACAAATAAAATGATTAGGTCACTGCCATGAAACATCTGTTCAAATCTTATTTAAATTTTGTGTGGTAAGACCTAAGGTTCACATTTATCTGTATGTCAAATCCATGTCCACTCCTCCTCAGTCAAAATACAAGCGAAACGCTCCCATTGCTGCGAACGCGCACTCTTAGCTCTTTTCTCGGCAGTAATTAATATCAGAAATGATTCCAAGTGGCCAGCCGATTCAGCCGGCAGTTAATGGAGCGCGAAATTAATGCCCGCGCGTTTTCGACAGGTTTTCTATAGTGGACATTAATAACACGTCTAGAATGGGGAGAATCAATGGTGGGGTAGGGCTTGGTAATAGTTAAAAACATAAAAATATAAACGGTTCATTTTATAAGCGAATGTTATTGACCCATTTATAAGTTAAGCTGTCGAATTTTCGGTGTTGATATTTTATTTTTTGACGTTCTCAGTGTTGAAGTTCAGTATCCCACCCAAATATTGGTCTACATTCGATCTATACTCGTAATATGAATTTGACATGCATGCAGGAGAAGGACCATCTTGACGAATTACTGTGGAGATGTTTTTGAGTTAGTTAATTAAATAATACCTACATTGAAATGATATAATATACCAAATGCTTACTTATTTGGATATTAAAGGTACAAGGCACTAGGGCTACTGGTAGCTGTAAAGCTTGTAAGTTGAGATAACTGTTATCCTTTACAAAATACAGTACACACTATTCTTTCAAGACACGCGTATTATTTCAGAAACCATATTATGTCACAGTTTTAAAGGATAAATAACTTGAAAACAAGGAATGAGATGAGGAAGCTTACGGAACGGGAAACGTAATTAATATGGCAGTCGGGAACATTCATTAATTCAGCTTTTGTCGCATCATATTTTATCACCAGCACTCGCTTTTGACATTGCTAAATTCAAATAAAAACGCGTTTTATGACAGTCTATTTATCAGACGACTTTGTGTGATCTATTGTCTGGCTGAGACTCTGGAGGAGTCGAGTACTCGCCCTTTGTTTTAATGTTTTTACTTCAGCTGGAAATATGAGTTATGTTTCGTTTTTATATACCTAGGTAGGTATATAGTTTGGTTGGTAAAATTGATAATAAATCATTATGTAGTCCACATCTAGGTGAATGTACCTACATCACATCTAAGTAACAATGCGTAGGTAGATATATAAATAACTGCTCGAGTCCCATAGATTCGTCTTCGTTACTTAGTAGCTACATATTTACGTCTTCTCCATAACGTGTGCTGAGAGTGAGTAGTAATAAAAAATATAAACACACAGCAGTGTCACCTTCCACTCATGTTACAGAGGTCCAGTTACTTGTGATCTCACTCATAAGATAATACAATAAAGATCCTAATGTTTTTTTTATAAAACCTTTAGGTACCTACTATAGGTACGTTTCACCATTTGCAATAATCTCCCGGCTCCTCAGACAATCTCAGTCACGTTTACGCCCCTATTCCGACAAAACTTCTCCTTTACGAGTTTATAAATATTATATTGATAGAATATCGCAGTAGATGGGCCATTTGAATCCGTTTATTACTGGGCCCGGCCTCGAAAGCTCTCAAACTTCAGATTGGTATTGCATTATTTAGCAAGCTGCATAAAAAAGCGATTGGAACGACGAGTCTCTATTTCTGGAGACATATTTTTGATTTCATAGAGATAGAATATAATATTACTTACTGTACGTATTGAGTAGATACTTATTCCTATCTAATTTTAGTAAATATCTACCTATCTACAACGAATCAATTATTTAGGTATGTTTTAAATAACAATTTAGGCACACGTGCTTTAGAACGAAATATTATAATAATATGATAAATGGTAAGCATTTATTTTAGATGAAAACCCACGGTGACATAGTGTATAAAATCCATACTAATATTATAAATCTGAAAGTAACTCTGTTTATCTGTTTATCGGTTTATCTGTTTATCTGTTTATCTGTATATCTGTTTCTCTGTTTGTTTGTTACCTTTTCACGGCTAAACGGCTGAACCGATTTCGATGAAATTTGGTATAGGGGTAGATTGGACCTATGAGACGGACATAGGCTATCTTTTGTCTCAAAAAACAATCTTGAAGGGGATGAAATAGGGGTTGAAAGTTTGTATGGGGAATCCATAATTCTTCAAGTTAGGGATCTGAAGATTCTTATTTAGGCTTTTGGTAATAAATAAATAAATACGGGTTTCCGCCTTTTTGCTAAATCATCCCTAAAGGGGGAAAAGCAAGGGGGTTGAAATTATGAGGTATTCTTTAAATGCACCCCCAACGGACCACAATAAACGGCTGAACGGATCGTAATTTAAAGGGGGAGAGTCCGATGGGAGGAGAGTGCGGGGGAGGGGAGGGGGACGCAGGGGGAGAGTGGGGGGAAAGAGGGAGAGGGGGGGGAAAAGGGTAGTGATGTTAGAGTGGGGGGGAAAGAGGGTAGAGTGGGGGAAAGAGAGGGGAGCACGGGGAGAAAGAGGGGAGAGTGGGGGAGAAAGAGGGGAGAGAGGGGGGAGAAAGAGAGGAGAGTGGGGGGAGAAAGAGAGGAGAGTGGAGTGAGAAAGAGTGGGGGGAGAAAGAGAGTAGAGTGGGGAGAAAGAGAGGGGAGAGTGGGGTGAGAAAGAGGTGTGAATGGGGGGAGAATGAGGTTAGAGTGGGGAGAAAGAGAGGGGAGTGCGGGGAGAAAAAGGGGAGAATAGGGGAGAGTGGGGGGAGTAAGAGAGGAGAGTGGGGTGAGAAAGAGGAAGAGCGGGGAGAGAAAGAGGGGAGAGTGGGGGGAGAAAGAGAGGAAAGTGGGGTAAGAAAGAGGGGAGAGTGGGGTGAGAAAGAGGGGAGAATGAGGTTAGTGGGGCGAAAGAGAGGGGAGTGCGGGGAGAAAAAGGGAGAGTGGGGGAGAAAGAGGGCAGAGTGGGGGGGAAAAGAGAGGAGAGTAGGGGGAGAAAAGGGTAGAGTGGGGAGAAAGAGAGGGGAGAGTAGGGGGGAAAGATAGGGGAGCACGGGGAGAGTGAGGGAGAAAGAGGGGAGAGTGGGGGGAGAAAGAGGGGAGAGTGGGGTGAGAAAGAGGGGAGAGTGGGGTGAGAAAGAGAGGAGAGTGGGGAGAAAGAGAGGGGAGTGCGGGGAGAGTGGGGGAGACAGAGGGGAGAGTGGGGGGAGAAAGAGAGGAGAGTGGGGTGAGAAAGAGGGGAGAGTGGGGGGAGAAAGAGGGTAGAGTGGGGAGAAAGAGAGGAGAGTGGGGGGAGAGAGAGGGGAGAGTGGGGTAGAAAGAGGGAGGGGATTGTGGAGGAGAAAGAGGTGAGAGTGGGGCAGAAAGAGGGGCGAATGAGATGAGAAAGAGAGTAGAGTGGGGAGAAAGAGAGGGGAGAGTGGAGGGAGAAAAGGCGAAAGTGGGGGTAGAAGGAGGGGAGAGTGGGGGGAGAAAGAGATAGAGTGCGAAATATATAGAGATAGAGGGAGAGGGAGTGAGCGAAGGAGGGAAAGGGAGAGATTGACTGAGAGGGTGAGGGAAATAAATATAATGGATGAGATGGACAGGGAGAGAGAAGACGAGAAATTGAGAGTGGAGAGGGATATTAGAAAGATAGGGAAAGATATAGAGATATAAGGAGAGGGAAAGAGATAGATGTAGAGGAAGAGAGATAGAAAGAGCGAAAGAAGGAGAAAGATAGAATGAGAGCCAGAGAGGGAGAAAGATAGAGGAAAAAGGAGAGAGAAAGAGACAGATATATTCTTACCTAGCTGTTACCCGTAACATCAATTGATTTTTTAAACAGTTTACATTAATTTTATACATATACATATAAAAATGCGAACGAAGTTGCGGGTATCGGCTAGTAAACACAATAAAATGTCTTCAAAGTCAATTAAAATTACAACTCTCAACTTACCTGCACCTACATAATAATGTCTATCTTTGTACGTCTATTCTGTCTATTTACAAAATAAGTTATTATATCTGTGCAGTGTCAGTCTACTAGTCCGAACTTTGCCATAATACTTATTTATAACATAGCCTATATTTACTGGTGAAAGCGCACAGTATCCAATACCAGCGCGGTCGAAGTCTGACACAGCCCAAAAGCAGCCGGCTAGTAATACACTAATCAAAGGCATTGTTAGAAACCGACGACGCTGCCTGGATTTACCTAATTACCCACTACATTGGGGAATAGAGTGACATACTGCGGTGGAGTTTGACCAACATTTTGGGTCAAATATTTATTATCTTGTGGTGTTATGTTGTATTTTTATATTGGTTGTTGGTACAGACATACGAGTCACGACTTTTCCCGTAGGGGTAAGCAGAGGCTAATCTTTCCACATGTTATGATCTTGATCCTGCCACACTTCTTTCTCTTCTTCAACTTTCATGAGTTCCTTCATGCATGCCCCCGGTCATAGATACTTTATTACTTGGCCTTTCTCTTTTTCTGTTCCCTTTGAGTACTATTGGTTATAGTGGTTTTAATATGCCCCATAATTGTACGAGTATACTACGCTACAGTTACTTGATAATAATAGAACGTCAACGTTAGCTTACAGCGTTATTTCTGCAGTTCAGTCCTAGGCAGGGCTTGTGTTTTTTCGGAAAATGTAACCAGTCCAAAAAACTGCTAGAAAATGGCAAACCAAAGTTAGCTTACGCCCCAACTCCCGTGGGATGTGCTTTTAGCCATGACCACATGTGTAGGTTGGATAATTGTGTCGTAATGTAACGGTCTCACGTTCGGAGACAATGACGTCTGTGTGTCGACTAATTTAGCATTCTCCATGGGAGTCTGGGTATTAGTTCGTCTGTAACCAAAATAGATTGTGTGTACGTAACATAGCAATCTAAAGTGTGGAAATTTTGTTACATCCTATACTATAGAACAAGATGTATTTAGGTTCTATTTACTTACTTATTATTAGGTACTATTCGTGACGTTGTGTAAAATAACTGGAAAAATGCCCGTCTGATCACTTAGGGTTGTGAGGTCACAGTTTTTCCTACTAGCAAGTTTTCAACATAGGATATTATGCGAAATGGTTTTTCATAATTATAGTAAGTAAGTAGCAATCAACATACTCTACTAGCATGTGCGTTCACAAGTTATTGATTTTAGACCTTAATACTACAGTAAGTAGGTAGGTTTTTGTACTTAACTCTGTAGGTAGGTACCTGATTAACAATTTCCAAATTTTTACTTTAGGTACCTACTCATTCTTCGTTCGTCTCATAATATTTCTCTACCGAAGTTTCACTGATCCAGTTACATATTACTAGTATTGCCAGCGATACACTAGACGTAGTATCTAGTGTAAACTGGGCAATATACCGTTCAATTTTCTCCCACCAGTGACTTCAATCAAGCGCTATTGCCGCCGCAGCGTGTCTCCAAAAACATGGGGTATTTTTGCGACGGGCTGGCAATACTGCTTTAATTAAAACAATAGCAAACATTTGTCGTGCACTCTCCTCCGTCGCGAAATGGAACGTTTGCAGCTATATCTACACTATCTACACCTATGACGTACATAGACGGATATTGAACTATTCTGACGACAATTCTATCTACTTGTGAACTATTACCGTCTCACCTCAAAACTTTAAACCAGAGTTAAACAAATGTTAAACATCGAACACTCGCGCTGTCTTACAATCTTGGCATTAACTACTAGGTAATTATTTTACTTGTAGGAATATTCGTTATTGAGTTGAAAAGCGAGCGTTAGACGTGGTTTTGTGGAGATAATAATTAGACTCATCAGTTCAACTGTTGTTTTATTCTTTTGTCTTTTAGAATTGTATTGTTTCTCGACTTATTTGTAATCTGAAAATGTTCTGACAACAGAATCATTAATTTACATCTTCTCATCGCGCCTTCAGCGTTCTTCTTTTTTATAGATCCAAGCTTAGTTAATATTAAGTATATACTTACCATACTTATGGGAAATGTGGTCCGTTTGTGAGGCTTTTACTGTATAACGGCTAATCCAATAAAATTTTCTTAACGTTTTTGCGATGGATAATAACTTGTAAGTATATTGTGATTAAAGTAAACTAGTTACTAACTATAGGTACCAAACTTATATTTCTAACCGACTTCCAAAAAGGAGGAATTTCTGAATTCGACTGAATGTTTTTATTGTTGTTTTACTCTCTTGTCTCTGTATTATAGTTCGGATCCTGTATTATACTTTAGTAACTAAGTACCTACCTACCTATTCCAAAAATAATATATACATGTACATAATACATAACATACCTACCTATAACCACTTATTAGAGATGAACTGCCGGTTAACCACAATCACATTCTAACAAATAGACATGCCTAGACGCCTATCTAAATCTAGGATTTACACGGCGCATTAACCGCCCAAATAATAATTAGGTTTCTGAAGCCCTTAAATATCTATTTAATTAGTACCTAAATAGTATTTGTTGTTATAGCGGCAACCGAAATACATCACCTGTGAAAATTTCAACTGTCTAACTATCACGGTTCATGAGATACAGCCTGGTGACAGACGGACAGACAGACATACGGACGGGCGGACAGCGGAGGCTTAGTAATAGGGTCCCGTTTTACCATTTGAGTACAGACCCCTAAAAACTTGGGTCATACAACGGGGTTAGCAGTATAAGGGACCGCAGTCATCGATTTGGGCGCCATCGCTCGATAGCCGCAGCGGAGGAAGAGAAGATATCATCATAGTCACAATAGATGCGGTTTCACCGTTATAGTACCAGAGTCGATGAGCCGGGGATGCATATTGCATAGGTATAAGTCGACTTCAATAAATAAATAATTATTATTATTAGACTTCAATAAAAGTCATAGGGTCTACTGCTCATAACATAATGGATTTCTGGGAACAACCCGTACAAAAATTACGGATTCTATTATCTGAGTCTATATCAGACAAGCGACCTGGACACAGTGGACACCTAGGGCAAAATAAAATGCATATTTTAACAGCGTATTCGAGACAGTGTAGAATGCGCCATCCTGCATGCCAAATGCATTTGATGAGTGCAAAATTTGAGACAACATACACATTACACAATCCTTTACCCTTTCGGAAGCTAGCACTTAAATCTAATAAAGTTGTTCTATTTGTTTTTATGTTATTCCACGGATTGCAGTGTTTAATATTTTCGTGGTTTATCTCTTTATACTGCATTCCGCATAGATGTATCGTATACCGTATACTTTGTACCGCTTTGGTGAAGTAAGTAGCTCAACTGAACTCCGTCCAACATTTCACTCCAACATTCGACTCGAACACCGCACTCAATAATGTATCATCGGGACTGCACCTAATCCGCAATTCCATAAGCATTCGAAAATTCCCGCTGCGGTGTTGCCAGCAGAGGAGTTTTTTTAAATATATATTGGTACTTTGAAACTGGAAGACTGCGGTGAACGCCATTAATATTGCATGAGATGCGGACGACACGGAGTAACCGATTTTTGAAACGTCCTGTACAGGTGCACAGTCGCATTTATATGATGGACTCCACTCTTAGATTGGATGGTATTGCTTTGCGGATCGAGCTTCTTTCAGTACGAACTGAACGGAGAAATTCAAAGGCAAAATGCTGGCGGATATGAATGATATGAAAATGATGGCGGTCTTCACAATTCAGGGAACTAGATTTAATAACACCATCAACTATTTCATAACTTCTAGATCTAACTAGTAGTGTAGTTAGCTTGAACCGCATCCGCTATTATTTATGCCATTCTGTATTTTCTCTACTAAGGATTTTCGGAATAATAATTGTACCTACTATTGGTCAAGATCTCAATTTTCTATGACGGTGCTTCCTAGGTGAGCCTTCAAGTCACGAGTTTCCAATACCAAGTTTATTATTAGGTGTATATACTTACTTACTTAGCCGTCACATATACAGACCTACTATGAATTCTTATATCTGGAGTGAGCACCGGACATTCCATCCAAGTCTAGGGAACGTAGACTACTTCGACACCGAATGTAATGTAGAAAGACCTTATTGCAGACTGTGTAATGTCAGTTTGCAATGGCTTTAAGATAGTTCTTCAATTCGACTTTTGATCTGACTGACAGGCTGAAGTGGTCAATTTGAAGGGAGATGACGAGACACAGTTTGTGGTTTCACGGTTCCAATGCTATGATGAATTCCTAACGATGGATTCTGTCATTGCACAACAGGCAGTCAAACCTGCATGGTCTCGTACCTATGCTTGGAATTAGTGGAGCATAAGTACCTAGCCATATTAGATGTTTACTAGTACCAACCTACTTGATATACCGTTCATGCTACGTACCTAGGTAAACAGAGATCTTGGTACTTAGGTACCTTATACTTTATTGTGTGAAATCGCTTAATATAATTATATAGGCCATCAACGCATTTTATAGGTATCAAGAGTCAAGAGTGTCAGTCAGTAGGATTTCTCGCTCCAGCTAACCACCTTTCTGAGTGGCAGTAAAGGATAGAGCTATGACCATTTGACCAATGCCCTTTAAAATTTGCCGTAAGCGCAGGATGAGGTGGAATGGAGTACTGCGCTTTCCAGATGTACCTACCTACCTACTATCACAAACAGTTCTATCATTAACCCATTCACCCAAACACAAGAACAGCGGCAGATCAGTAGTCGTTTCGGAGACTATCGTAACATTTGCATAAATAAATAAAACGGTGTAGGTATTCGTAGAAAATTCGCTATTTCAATTCTATGGCACGCCTGCTCCGGGAACACTGGCAGTAGGTAGTGCTGCCCTCTTTACTGTTCAAGTAGGTTAGGTTAGGTTTTAGAAAGCTACAAGATGTCGAGCTAGCGGGACCTATCTTGCCCCATGTCGGTGGAGAACTGCTCACGTGGGGGTTTTCTGGGCTCGAGACCCACACACTCGTCTCCGTCACCTCCGTGGAGGAAGTGACAGACAGTGCGGCAGCATTTGTCTGTCACCCTTAAAAACACTCTGAACCCACTACCGGAAAAAGCAATGGCGTTAAATACGAGGAAAAAGATCTTTGCACCCCATCTCTACCCATAACTGAATATTACAGAAACACGGCATCCAATATTCAGCGCGTAACCGCAAACGGCGACTGCATCGGGTGGAGCTAAACGGCCGCATTGTTACTTGACACTGACTTTTACCTTTTGAAGGGAGGTAGTAGGAATTCCTTACTTCCGGTTTTTTTTAATACACTGTTGGAGTGGAACTTCCGTTGAAATTGTTCCATGGGACTTTTTATTGATCTGGCATCTAGTCCATACTAATATTATAAATCTGAAAGTAACTCTGTTTATCTGTTTGTCTGTTTATCGGTTTATCTGTTTATCTGTTTATCTGTTTGTCTGTTTGTTTGTTACCTTTTCACGGCTGAACGGCTGAACCGATTTCGATGAAATTTGGTATAGGGGTATATTGGACTTATGAGACGGACATAGGCTATCTTCTGTCTCAAAAAATAATCTCGAAGGGGATGAAATAGGGGTCGAAAGTTTGTATGGGGAAGCCATAATTCCTCAAGTTAGGGATCTGAAAATTCTTATTTAGGCTTTTGATAAGAAATAAATAAATACGGTTTTCAGCATTTTTTCAAAATCATCCCTAAAGGGGGAAAAGCAAGGGGTTGAAATTATGAGGTATTCTTTAGATGCACCCCCTACGGACCACAATAAATGGCTGAACGGATCGTAATTTAATTTGGCAAGTAATTAAAGGGGGAGAGTGCGGTGGGAGGAGAGGGGGGAGAGGGCGGGGGAGGGGAAAGGGAAAAAGGAGGAGAGTGGGGGAAAGGGGGAGTAGATGGTAGAGTGGGTGGAGAAGAGGGTAGAGTGGGGAGAAAGAGGGGAGAGTGGGGGTGAAAGAGGGGAGAGTGGGGGGAGAAAGTGGGAAGAAAGAGGGGAGAATGGGGTGAGTAAGAGGGGAGAATGGGGTGAGAAAGGGGGGAGAGTGGGGTGAGAATAGAGAAGAGTGGGGAGAAAGAGGAGAGAGTGGGGGGAGAAATAGAGTAGAGTGGGTTAAAAAAAAGGGGAGAGTGGGGGAGAAAGAGGGGAGAGTGGGGGAGAAAGAGGGGAGAGTGGCGTGAGAAAGAGGGGAGAGTGGGGGGAGAACAAGGGGCGAGTGGGGTGAGAAAGAGGGCAGAGTGGGGAGAAAGGGGGTTGAGTGGGGCGAAAGAGGAGAGGGGAGAGTGGGGGGAGAAATAGAGTAGAGTAGGGTAAAAAAGGGGAGAGTGGGGGAGAAAGAGGGGAGAGTGGCGTGAGAAAGAGGGGAGAAATAGGGGAGAGTGGGGTGAGAAAGAGTGGAGAGTGGGGGAGATTAAGGTAGAAGGAGGGGAGAGTGGGGGGAGAAATAGATAGGGTGGGGAAAAGAGGGGAGAGTGGGGGTAGAAATAGAGTAGAGTGGGGTGAAAAAAAGGGGAGAGTGGGGGAGAAAGCTGGGAGAGTGGCGTGAGAAAGAGGGGAGAGTGGGGGGAGAACAAGGGGCGAGTGAGGTGAGAAAGAGGATAGAGTGGGGAGAAAGGGGGTAGAGTGGGGAGAAAGAGGGGAGAGTGGGGGGAGAAAAAGGGGAGAGTGGGGGGAGAATGGAGTGAGAAATAGGGGAGAGTTGGGTGAGAAAGAGTGGAGAGGGGGGGAGAGTGAGGTAGAAGGAGGGGAGAGTGGTGGGAGAAATAGAGTAGAGTGGGGGAAAAGAGGGGAGAGTGGGGGAGAAATAGAGTAGAGTGGGGTGAAAAAAAGGGAAGAGTGGGGGGGAAAGAGGGGAGAGTGGCGAGAGAAAGAGGGGAGAGTGGGGGGAGAACAAGGGGCGAATAGGATGAGTAAGAGGGTAGAGTGGGGAGAAAAGGGGTAGAGTGGGGCGAAAGAGGGGAGAGTGGGGGGAGAACAGGGGGAGAGTGGGGGGAGAATGGGGTGAGAAATAGGGGAGAGTGGGGTGAGAAAGAGTGGAGAGTGGGGGAGAGTGAGATAGAAGGAGGGGAGAGTGGGGGCAGAAATAGAGTAGAGTGGGGAAAAAGAGGGGAGATTGGGGGGAGAAAGAGGGGAGAAAGATAGGGGAGAGGGGGGCAGAAAGAGGGGAGAGTGGGGGGAGAAATTGAGGAGAGTGTGGTGAGAAAGAGGGGAGAGTGGGGTGAGAAAGAGGGGAGAGTGGGGGGAGAACAAGGGGCGAGTGGGGTGAGAAAGAGGGTAGAGTGGGGAGAAAGGGGGTAGAGTGGAGCGAAAGAGGGAAGAGTGAGGTAGAAGGAGGGTAGAGTGGGGAGAAAGAGGGGAGAGTGGGGGTGAAAGAGGGGAGAGTGGGGGGAGAAAGTGGGAAGAAAGAGGGGAGAATGGGGTGAGTAAGAGGGGAGAATGGGGTGAGAAAGGGGGGAGAGTGGGGTGAGAATAGAGAAGAGTGGGGAGAAAGAGGAGAGAGTGGGGGGAGAAATAGAGTAGAGTGGGTTAAAAAAAAGGGGAGAGTGGGGGAGAAAGAGGGGAGAGTGGGGGAGAAAGAGGGGAGAGTGGCGTGAGAAAGAGGGGAGAGTGGGGGGAGAACAAGGGGCGAGTGGGGTGAGAAAGAGGGCAGAGTGGGGAGAAAGGGGGGTAGAGTGGGGCGAAAGAGGAGAGGGGAGAGTGGGGGGAGAAATAGAGTAGAGTAGGGTAAAAAAGGGGAGAGTGGGGGAGAAAGAGGGGAGAGTGGCGTGAGAAAGAGGGGAGAAATAGGGGAGAGTGGGGTGAGAAAGAGTGGAGAGTGGGGGAGATTGAGGTAGAAGGAGGGGAGAGTGGGGGGAGAAATAGATAGGGTGGGGAAAAGAGGGGAGAGTGGGGGTAGAAATAGAGTAGAGTGGGGTGAAAAAAAGGGGAGAGTGGGGGAGAAAGCTGGGAGAGTGGCGTGAGAAAGAGGGGAGAGTGGGGGGAGAAATAGAGTAGAGTGGGGTGAAAAAAAGGGAAGAGTGGGGGGGAAAGAGGGGAGAGTGGCGAGAGAAAGAGGGGAGAGTGGGGGGAGAACAAGGGGCGAATAGGATGAGTAAGAGGGTAGAGTGGGGAGAAAAGGGGGAGAAAGATAGGGGAGAGGGGGGCAGAAAGAGGGGAGAGTGGGGGGAGAAATTGAGGAGAGTGTGGTGAGAAAGAGGGGAGAGTGGGGTGAGAAAGAGGGGAGAGTGGGGGGAGAACAAGGGGCGAGTGGGGTGAGAAAGAGGGTAGAGTGGGGAGAAAGGGGGTAGAGTGGAGCGAAAGAGGGAAGAGTGAGGTAGAAGGAGGGTAGAGTGGGGGGGAAATATAAAAGAGGGGGGAGAGGGCAGAGTGTGGGGAGAAAGAGGGAGGAGAAAGAGAGTTTGAGTGCGCAATTTATAGAAATAGAGGGAGAGCGAGTGAGCGAAGGAGGGAAAGGGAGAGATATAGACGGAGAGGGTGTGAAATAAATATGTATAATGGATGAGATGGACAGGGAGAGAGTAGGCGAGAGATTGAGAGTGGAGAGGCATATTAATGATAGAAAATAGGGAAAGATATAGAGATATAAGGAGAGGGCAAGAGATAGAGGTTGAGGAAGAGATATAGAATGAGCGAAAGAGGGACAACGATAGAATGAGGGCTAGAGAGGGAGAAAGATAGAAGAAAAGGGAGAGAGAAAGAGACAGATATATTCTTACCTAGCTGTTACCCGCGACATCAATTGGACGGCGTTATGAAATAACGAATTACACGAACAAACCAAAAAAAAAAGTTAATGATGCAGTTCGATTGTAGAGACTTTAAACTATATTCCTAGTCGTATTTTTGTTCAAAAATCAACTCTCCTACCTTAATATAGAGGGGTGAATCAAGCGACATGTCTTCAAATGTTAGGTTCTGTGCATTTTATCGCTTTGTAATACCAAACTAAGCGCCTAAGTCGCTATTCCAAAATACAATAAATAAGGTTTTATTAAACATAAACGAATTAAATCCTGAGACATTCGACTTAATTCGTTGTTTCATTATTAAACAACTATAAATCTAAAATGCAAAATCAAATTACCCACCAAAAATAGGCGCATAGTTCGTTATTGAGTATCCATTGGTTCATCTATTTCATTGATTGAGAATCAAACAATCATTATAGCCCAGTGGAATTAGGTATAAAATAGGGCTAAAATCGCAATGCTTGATGTGGTACTGCATTTTTGGTAGGTTGTATGGACTAGTAAGGATATGGTATACCTAAATCCATATTAGCAACTTTGGAAAACTTGTGCTAGCTTGGCAACACGCAAAAAACTTTGAAGTTTTGAGACTTTTCTCACTTTTTTGCTCTATAAGTCATATACTATGCGTTTTGGACAAGTGCACTTCTGGACTTTTATAAGGTTAATAAAATTTGCAAAAATTGAAACCCAAACGCAGCTCTATAAACCCTATAACGATCAAACTGTGGCCCTTCAAATACAGTAAGTTTTTCCGGAAAAATTACAATTTTAAGTTTTGCTTCCGTTCGAAGCAGAGTATTGGTAAAATCCCTGGTCTTATGAAAAAATTCACTGAAAAAATTCACTGAAGCTTTCAGTATAGCAAGGTGGATACAAATTAAAACGTATTTCTATCCTTTATATATTATTTAATGCATTTTGCGCCAATTTTACAAACCCCACTTTTACCTTCAAGATTGTAAGTGAACTATTAGTATCACAGACTTCGTCTTGTACTTAAATGAAAGTTGATTAAACGTACAAAAACATTGTATTAGTGACCTTTTTCAAAGGACGAGGGATTTCACCAATATTTAGCTTCGGACGGGAGCAAAACTTAAAAGTGTCATTTTGCCGGGTAATGGACCACATTATTGAAGGGTCATAGCTTGGTCCTTATAGTTTCGTTTGGGATTAAATTGGTGCAAATTTAATTGACTTTATAAAAGGACTGAAGTACGTTTGTCTAAAACGCATCGTTTGTTTACGACTTTTAGGTTGCATGTTTGGATTTATACTAGGTACACTAACATAACTGTTCTACAACACACCAAAAATGCAGTACAACAAGCTTCGCGATTTTAATATTTAATTCCACTGGGCTATTGAGTAAAAATTGCTTTACGTTTTTGATTTTTTATTAAGTAGGTATACTTACTTATTTTCATTTATTCAACCGTTTTTCCGATTGTTTTGTTGTCAAAAACAAGTTTTTGTTTATTTTTGGTAATATATATAACTATTTTGCCTTTGGATATAATCTCTTTATACCCTTCATTACCCCCAAAACTAAATTGTATAAACGTATTAAATGACAAAATGGCGCCTGATTCCATACTGCAATTTTAAAATCGTACAAATAATGCAAAACGTAATATGGAATTAAGCGGAAAAATTACAATATCTTCTATACTATGCATTATACAAAAATATGTTCTTTTATGAAATAATATATATACATAATAATATATCACATAAGTAAAAATCACACCAATAACATAAATATTGTGCTCTCAGCAACATATTTAAATTTCAAAACTTTGAAGCTCCTTTTCTCAGTTTTACTGATTTGTCGCTTCTTCCGTTATTTCATAACGCCGTCCAATTGATTTTCTAAACAGTTAACATTTTATATAAAAATGCGAACGAAGTTGCGGGTATCAGCTAGTAATATAATATTTATGTTAGGTAGGTACCTACGTCCTGCAGTGTAGGTACGCTTACCTACAATTTCTTAGTTAGAGTCAACATTTAGTCACCATTAGAGACCAGTGCCTACTGCCTAGAGTGCCTAGCCTACCAGTGTTCCGGTTTGCACAACACAGGTTATTATAGGTACCTTGTAACTAAACATTCCTTTGTATGTAACTTCATATCTTAGGTATACTCGTATAACTGTCGACGGAAGCTCTCTGAGCTACAAGTATTCCAAGTTTGAAGAAGTTTAGAAATTAAACAAGTCTGCGAGAAGTCTTCAAAGGCCTAACAAAAGCGGCCCCTATTAAACTGGGGTTGGAAGGAACCTTTCACGTTACCGGAAAAACTGCTGCGTCTGAAGTCTGAAGTGATATGGACAAACTTTTACTGAAGCACTTTAGGTAGTTAGGTACTCATGAATTTTAAAATTGTGCTATAACTAAGTATGTAGTATACCTACCTATATTTAGAGTCATTTGCTCAGGTTGCTCTTTCAATTGGAACTTTAAATGCTATTGTTTTTGTTATTTATCAGTTCAACCCTCGATCGTTCACTTTGTGATCTAAGTTTACGTAGTAGGTAGATGATTTAGTAGGGAATTGTGTTTAAGGACCAAAAGTAGGTACCTACCTACCTACATCACTATTTCTTTCAAAATAATATAATATGCTTTTGTCGGCTCCTTTTTGTGCTAACCCAGTTTGCAGCCTGTACAGGACAGCCTCTACCCTCGCGTGTGCATCTAAATGTAGCTGCGTAATTATAAAAGGTTCCTGATCCTACTGATCTAAAAACTTAAACTACCTACTAACAACACTTCCAAGATACTATTATTATGTGCCGTGCCGCTGTGCCTAAGTAAGTGCCTAAGTTTATAGAAACTTTATCATGGCTAAGTATCTTATTTTCTCAGCAATATGGATCCTTTGATGTCAAAACCATAAGTGAAACTCTAATTGGTCGCTCGAAGCTACAAAGTGAAATCTTTCACCCACATTTTACCTTACAAATGAAAAGGGCTCTTTAGACTTAAACTCGCTAAGTAATTAAAGGTTAAGTTAGTAATTAGAAGGCTACTTGGCAAACGAAAACAAACTTAATCAGCTCACATTAAGAGCAAGTACTCGCTTAATTATTTAATTAACCTGGCTATATTAAACGTTAAACAATATAGGAACCTGATTAATTTTTGGAAATGTTTTCAACTCTTTCGAATTTTGGTACAATACGTATAGGCCTAAGTACCTATATTATTTAGAGGATTACCTACTAGTTTACTAGTTTATTATTCTGTGCTATAGGCAGGCCTGTGTCACTCCGCGTGTAGCGGCGGCCATTGCGCAGTGGCCAATCTAGTAGGCTGCCACAAGCGAAAGAAAACACACGCGTGCGCGCTATATGTTCGACCACGTTCAACGTAATTATTTGATTTGATTGATTCATTATATAATTGCAAGATGGACACAAAACGAAAATAAGCAAAAAGATACTGTGCAGTATTTTCAGTAATTTAAGTATCAATTTATGTATATTTCAGTAATTAAGTATCAATTATTATGTTTTGTCCGAAACAAAAACAATTCCAGATATTTTTACACATACATAACATCTATTATTCTTTTGTCTATATAAGTATAATGAACAAAATGTGTTTTATTTTATTACTTCATTAAATTAAATCTTTGGCAATAATCGTATAGCATATTATACAATTATGCAGCTAGCTCTTAGACTACATGAACGTACTCGGCGCTGCCTGCTGCGCGTTGCCCGCCACAAGTAGGTGTAAACGCTCGTGCTGTGCGCTAGATGGCATAAGTAGTTTCTCGAAGTAAGCAACCCTAGTCCGCGGCTCTTTCAATACGTATAACCATGTATAACTTAGTATGAACCGTACTATAGTGAATTACGGCCTATATTCCTTCAAAAAGAAATTGGTAGGTATGTAAATGAACACGTGCTCGACTGGACCGCGAGCTAAATTAAATCATATTGTTTATCAGATAGAGTCAATATTTCTTTGAAGACCATTGCGAAGTAAAGCTTCTGTACTAGTTTACTAGTTTATTATTCTGTGCTATAGGTTACTACTCTGTTACATAGCTAATTACTTCTTAGGTGAAGGTGTGTGACAGTCACAATTTGTTTTCCTCTCATTATAATGGTGTCAAATTGAGTAAGAACGTGAAGGCGCGACGACATTGCGAGGCATGCGTTGCTAACAATTAAGTGATAGGTATACTCCGTGATAGGTAAGATACCTTACATACAGAAATAATTAGGTAGGTAAGTACCTAAATGTCTTTTTAGTACTGACTTGTGTTACTTACTATATTATAAATACAGGTACCTAAGTGCTTTTTAGCAAATATAGGACTTGCAACAGTTTCGGCTAGGTTCGCATTTACTGTACACCGCATGTAGGTGGTTAGTAGGTAGGTAGGTACAATTATTTTTTATACTTAGTTAGTATCTGCTGCGTTTGCAACGTAGTGTGCCTACATACCTATACCTATAATAACTATAATTATTAATGCCACTCTCTTGCAGTTGCACCTATATTATACCTACTTAATCGGAGCAATATAAATATTTTTGTATGGTGTATAGTATTACTTTGCATAGGTAGGTACCTACTCAATCATTTTAATAACAGAATACTGAAATATATACCTACATTACTAGGTAGTATTTACCTTTACCCTCTACACATGCTCTACACTTAGGACCAAAGAGAATACAAACGCTACGCTAGCTTAGGACTACACGAAGGAGGAAGGACACAAACAAAGCAAACAGCTCTCTTCGCGGCATTAGATTAAAAATCGTTTGGTTCATGCTATACTTTGTAGCGTCAATCTTCTTTTTTTTTTTTTTTGTTTAGATATGGCTTCGCACGGTTTGTGCATATAGCCAGTGTCAAGTATTTTATTTTAAGTACATTTTATTTAAAGTCACAGCAAAGTTATAGCAATCGTGGTCAAGTAGTCAAGTCAATTATTTACATCGTCAGTCACGATTCAGTAAAGTAGTGGATGCTTTACTGAAACTTCCTGGGAGTTTTGGAAAAAATGCGAAATGACACGTTTTTTGAGTTTATATCATTCGCCTACTCTCGTGCACGTTAACGAACACTTAATGGTTAATATTCCACCAATATTACACATTAACACTCGAAGAAACACAATTTTGAGCTAATAATACAAAACCAACAACGTCTCACTATCGGATTCCCGCCAAAACTCCGTCAATCTTCTTTACACCAATACATGTTTGCAATCACTAAACGCACGTACTGTCAGAAGACGTATGTCATTGACCTCTTGACATCAAAACAAACTTTATAGGTACGTCAAAGATGATCCGTTTCATTGATTAAACAAACTCAAAATTAACTTCAACGAAATCTGCCATGAATGGTTTACTGTCTCTGTTATTTTCGTCGAATATTCAATATTGCTGTCCTTTTCTCAAGTCGCAAAGTGAATAAAACTTATGATTATTGGTAGTTTTCTATCTTTTCTAGGTTATTGGCTCAGAATTACAAACCAACACAACACAAGTTCGAGGACGAAAGTTAGAATCAATTAAATCCCGTTACTTCTCTCGCTTGTTGGCCACACGATGTTCTGCATAAAGTAATGTGATTATTTGCTATTTATTTTAGTCTCCGCTGCACCGCTAGTGTCTCTGCTCGCTTCCACTCGTTGCAAGATGATAAACATAATAGATTTAATTTTTCTCAACTTAGCGTTTTTAGTAACGTTCACCGGTGTGATAATTAGTAATTATGAGAAATACGTGCCAGCGTTCATTATTAAGGGTTATAAGTATGGGAGCTTCGCGTATCAAGGGTCGGATGCCGATTACTTGAGAGCTATAGAAATTCCGAAGTCTTACTATAGACACTTTTACCTGTTCTCGTCCATCTTCAGTTCCGTTACATTGGTTTACATGATTATGGTTTATTTCTTCGGGTTCGGAATGAATAAATTTATACCGATGATGCTTAAATTTCTTCTTGAAGAGGATGAACCTTCGGGTAAGTTAAATACTTGAATAAGACTTCTAAAAAGTATCGAATAATGTGATTCATATGACCAATCTAATAATTATGGCGTGTTTGGCGTGACAAATGCAAATCATGAGGTTTGATACCCATGTATTGCAAATATATGTGCGTACCACAGATAATATTTTCTCTGCATGTGTGTGACCACGGTCATCAAAGTGCCTGACAATATAGATAGGTACTTTAGATCTAGATACAGATAGATACATAATCGTGACACATTATTTGCTCTTTCTTTCCAGTGTCAGTGTTAGCTGCGGTGCTGGTAATGACGCTGATGACCATCCAGTGCCTCCGCAGACTGTATGAGACGTACTGCTTGCAAGTGTTTGCTAAGTCTAGCAAGATGAACCTAAGCCACTACCTCTCCGGCATCATCCATTACTTTGCTTGTATTGTGGTTGCGGCGGGACAGGCGCCAGTGTTTTGTGGTAAGGAAACATAACTCTAACACTTACACTATAGGGCTTACGTTAGTTTCTCTGTTATATTTTAATTTTCTACAGTCAATAACTTTAATTTACACTACAGAATACTTCAATATAATAAGGGGCCTTATTAGATATCTTGGGAAAAATTAGTTTTAGGCAGTGGAATAAGAAGCTTGTATTTACAGTTTTTCAATAATGTTACATTGGTCGAATGGGATTCCATTATATCAGGCCGTCCAAGGGCTTCTCAAGAAGGTTGTAGGTCGTTCATCTGATGTAATCACTAGGCCGGTCCATAGCAAGAACAAGCTTTGAATAAATGATTCACAATCATTTATTCAAAGCTTCATGATTCAAAGAATCATTTCACAATATTATGAAATATTATGAGTGCATTTTAAAGAACGCAATTAAACTTATTCACGAGTAGAGTGGCACGATTGCCTTGAAAGTTAGTGAGTAGTTAAACCAGATATAATCTAGGCTAGATTAGAAACACTAACATATTTAACTTTCAATGACTTGTGGCGCAAGCCCGCTTTAAAGCTTTGCATTAACTTGGAAAAATTATAGGTAGGTACATAATTTTTATGTATATTTGTCACTCTTACCTTTGTAAGCTTTATGTGGGATTTCCATCACTCCTTGCTGCAGAGCGCACATCAAATCGTGGGGTTCCATTGTTTTTAATTGATAGCAGTCACTTCTAGACTAGGCCAATACTACATTCAAAAAATGACCACCATGAATGAAGTACCATGTCTTATTTTTATTAATGTAGCCATACACTATGGGTTCGCCTGTATCGTGGGTACCGTATAAAGATGTATAATTTCACATACCTACACATCACACCCAGACCAGAAACAAATATTTGTGGATCGCACAAATTGTTGTTCCGGGCGGGAATCCGCGGGAACCCGCGACACCAAGCGCAGCATTCTGATTTCGCAGCCACTACGCCTAACGTGCCGTCGAATTTTTATGCCTTTGATAGTAGACTTAATTCCAAGTTGCTTGTCTATAAATAATACCCCAGGTAAGTAATCTCCATGTTATGCCCTTCAAATCAACATAAATACATTATTATGCTTGACATGCCACGGTCAATCAATGTTGTGGTATGTAATGTATAGTTAAGTTAGAAATAATAAGGTGATGTTAAAATGGAATGAATAAGAATCATACGGAATTAGCAGTAATTTCTGTCTGAATAGAATCTTCTATTCTTGTTCACTGAAGATTTTTGAAAAGTCGTATACCTAGAGTTTGCAAGAAATATTTCTCCACAGTAATACCGCCCTTGTAAAATCGAATGTTGTCTGTTTTGTTGTACAAAATAAAGACTATTTTGGTTTAAAGGGAACCAGAACCTCGATAGCGTGAAATGGAGCGACGCCTGGACGCGAGCCGTCTCTCTGCCTTGCGTGGCTGCGTTCCTCTGGGCCTGGTACGAACAGTACCGGTCTAACGTGATCTTCGCTTCGCTCCGGCGGGATGTGAAGTCCGGCTGCGTGGTGACGGAGCGCCACGGGGTGCCCCGTGGCAGATTGTTTGAGCAGGTATTGTTATATTTATATACTTCCATACATATTCTTTGTTCGTATGCTCGTTTTTGTAAATGGAAACATGAACGCTGAAAATTACGTTGAGGATATTCCAGACCTTATGTCCATCCATTTGCACAAACCTTTGGCTCCTGCATGACAATGCGCGTCCACATACAGCTCGGCGAACCAGAAAATAACCAGAAATTAGTACATGTTGGTTAGACTTTTTTGATGTGTGTAGGTAGTATATACCTATTTTAAGATTTATTTCGAAAAATATACCTACTGTACAGACAATAATATAATCTGTGTAGATTAGTGGTAAGAAAAAATAATGAAAAAATCGAAACAAATATTAATCCTAAAGTTTGTGTGTGCGTGTGTTTGTCCTCTCTTGGCGCCCAAGCCGCTGAACTGATTATGCTGAAATATTTTGAAGAAAATTGTGTGATCTGTATATTTATTTATTTCATTTCAGGTGTCCAGTCCGCACCGGATGTGCGAAGTAGTGTTATACACTGTGCAGGTGATACTACTGCCTACAAAGACCTTCTTCTGCATTTATTTGTGGGTGCTCGGGAATCAGGTGGGTGCTTTTTATTACTAGACATTTATAGAATAAGGGCTAGTTAGGTACAGGCCAGTTTTTTTTGAAGCCGAAGGCTACTGACAGCCTTACTTTGATATGGTCGCACGCAGTGATGAATCGTCATGGTCAATTGAAAGCCTATAATATAAAATATAAATGAGTCGGACTCGCGAATGAAGGGTTCCGTACCGTTATCTAAAAAAATACAAAAAAATATCAATTGTTGTATGTGAGCATTGTGAGCCCTCATAAATATTTCTTTTGTTTTTTTTTTGTATTTTTTTGTTATAGCGGCAACAGAAATACCATCACTGAAATTTCAACTGTGCAACTATCAGGGTTTAAGAGATACAGCCTGGTGACAGACGGAAAGACAGACAGACGGACGGACGGACAGCGGAGTCTTAGTAATAGGGCACCGTTTTACCATTGGGGTACGGAGCCCTAAAAATATATGCTCAAAACATGCTCTACACGTCAGGTGTCATCATGAGATGGCTCTCCCTTTGTGGATAATAAATAGTAGCTTCGCGTGGAGTCTCTCTTCTCTATGTCGTTGCGCGGGATAAGCCGCCGGGCAGCCGGCGGCCTTTTTTCATACATTTTTCATTGGGTTCTAACAATAATATAATAATTGGGTTCTACAAAGCAAAACTTACTTTACCCATGTATACTAAGGTGCATTTTCGATCGTAGCGGCTAGAGAAATAATAAGAGTACCTAACCAATTATAGCAGTTGGTATTGTCAATTTTGTATGGAGTGATTTATCTGTTATATTTAACAATTATATACTGAATATATTTATAATTAACTACTTGGGCATCTGTAGTGAAGGGCTCGTTTTACCTCTAATGACTTGGCGGTCAAAATGTTTAATTAATTATTTATTTCAGTTCCAAACGGCATTCCAAGCTCACGACTGGTACAAGAAGACATTTAAGCACTACCCGAAGGAAAGAAAGGCCATCATTCCGCATTTATTGTAATTTTTAGAATAAGAAGGATGTTTATTTAGAGGGGGTTGGGTTCTCGTTACGAGAAACAGTTTTAGTTTCTCTCCACTGGTGGGATAAAATTGGTGGGGAGGAAGGCAATAAGGGTAGTAATGAAGTACTTGCAGGTACTTTTAGCATTTATTTTGTGTCCGTCCCGTGTTTGGATGTTGTGGGACTATATTTTAAAACTGGTTATATTTAGAGGTTATGATCATGAGGGTATATTTATATTATACTAATCGTACAATGACTTTTATTGAAGTTAGTAGGTTTTAGTAATAAGTAGGTAAGTAATTAAATTATAATTTCCATCGAGAGATTTTATTAAACGAAGCTGATGCTACATTGTCGAATATATTTATTATAATATTATGTTAATACATGCAAATTAAATTATTTTTATAATTATATAGCTATGTAATTGTTTTATCTTAGCCCCAATTTACAGAATATTATCTTATCTCATCAACCGTAAAGGTTCAGACTACAGACGCACAAAGGCGATGCAAAGACATAGGGGGAAAACTAGATTACTTACTTGGAAAACTATAAATAGAAATAACTATAAAAACGATAATAATATAATGTATGTATGTAGGTATGTACCTACTATAAATTATAATACATACCTGCCTATATTCGCATCCCTATCCAATTATCCATATCCTTCATAATAATATTATAGCGTTATATTTGTGAAGCTTTTTCTAAGAAGCAGCCAAACGTGTTTCAGTCTACGCTTTGTCCGGGTACGGGTTCCGTAGCATATTGTTTTTATTAATGACTGCCGTTTAATCACGATCTCAATCAATGCCGTGTGCTATCATACTCATTGATTTAATGTATCATACCTACCTACTGTATCTAGGACATAGTTGTGGGCGTGTTACCTGGACAATTACTTAGCTTATATACATTTCAAATAGTTCCGTTATCACCACTCAGCCGTGGAACCCTAAAAACGAGGAGAACGCGTTTCTTATTTCATTCCTTATTTGCGTTCACCTTGCGAAGAAGTCGGACGAAAGGACAAAATTACATCCTCGCAAAAAAATAAATAAATTTAAATCATTGAAGCAAAATGCAAATACACGATTTCATAGTACTAGCGTTAATATTATTAGCTGTAATGGCTGTACAGGTGTACAGCTATTGTCTAAACAATTTTCCGAGGTTATTAGTGAGCTTGTGGAAATACGGTGGTTTTGCGTATTGAACACTGTGGCATGTGGACTACGAATTTAGCATTCCCTGGGGCATCCTTAGGGTTATGCTGGCAATTTTTTTGTGGTGTGCAAGAAGGCTGCTTGTAAGAACTATAGTGAAGTGTGGTGGAAATTTATTCGAGGTGAGAAAACATATTATTTTGACCTAGGTACTTTTAGTAAAATTTTTTTCGTATGAATTCAATTAGGGGCAGTCATTTGGAATATTTCTATCAGATAAGATAACAACCTAAGTACCTACTCCGATTTTCAAAAGGCAGTTTTCGAATCGATACTAAAAAGTTACTATACTATTATATATTATTAGTTATATGTATACTATTGTGTGGGTTCGATATCTAGGTACCTACCTAACAAACTCAAGCAGCCATTTCAATATTATAAAAACAATATGTCCGTAAGGATTGAGGAGCCACTTTTGAAAAATTAACAATTTCTAAATGGAATATCACGCAGTTTAAATGTAGGTGTGTCAATAAAATTTGTACCCTAAAGCAGATTTTAGTAGATTTTATGCATAAAAAGTTCTGTTACTGTAAAGGTGGCACCTCAATTCAGCAAATCAGGATTGAGGTGCCATTTTTCAAGTGAATAGAACTGGTTAAGTTATGGATGAATATTTCTGAAAACGCAATATCTTTACGGACGTGCTGTATATTGGTTGCCACCAAACTCTGGGGCTTGAACGGCTTCAATTTAAAAAGATATATAACATTCAAAGTGGCGCCAAAATCTATAAAAAATCGATTTTAATTTTTTTATTTTTCATTGATATAACTAGTCAATTTACAAAATAAACTTAATGGAAAAAATGTAGATAGTTGGCTGAAATTGTAGCCAGAGAATGAAGTAATAAAACCAAGTGTTTTTTTTGCTGCGACTAATTTTATGTGGCTCCTCAATCCTTACGGTCTGGAAATAATATTTCGCTATAACTACGTGACAACAAAACGAAATCGAACGATGAATATCCCAAAAAATTGTAGATATGCGTACCTTAATATTCATATATAATTTAATCACGCTACGTATCCTATATTGGACAAAACACACAATTTTTTACTTTCTCATACAAATTTTCTTAAGCGGTGACCATAATTTAAGTATGTAACCAGGGATATGGAATCCAAGAACTACTTACGCTTTTTTGTGTTGGACCCGCACTGTTAGTGCAGTCAGCCAGTGTAAACAGCACGTTTAATAATATAATATCTGGATGACCGAGCTTTTGCTCGGTACCTACTTTTTTTTTTTTTTATAAATTGTGTTTTTAGGAAATTCTATTTATGTACGAATTACTAATAACATGATGAAATATAATATTTTTCGATCTTACCGATAGAATAATAAAAAAATATGAACTGGTTATTTAAAGAAAAAATCATAAAAAAAAACACGGAAAAAAACAAATGATTCCTAGCTAGATCGATTTATCGTCCCCGAAACCCCCTATATACTGAATTTCATGAAAATCGTTGGAGCAGATTCCGAGATTCCAATTATATATAATATATATATATATATTATACAAGAATTGCTCATTTAAAGATATAAGATAGGGAGGTATACATAAGTAGTTTCAATTAGGTAGGTAATACCTAATCTAAATTTACACTATAACCCAACATGAAACTTGGGTGAAAACATGAATGTACCTTCCTACTGATTAGTTTTTTGGTGTATTATATTATTACCTATGCCTACACCCGAGCGTGTGTAATTTAATATTATTATATTTAATGTTAATATTATATACCTACCTATCAGCAAATATAGCACTTGTACAAACCATTAGCCTGGGTTACACAAGAGGAGAAGGTAAGTAGGTAAGTACCTACTTATCTGGAACGCTAACGGCAAAACATGGTGTCATAGTATGCAATTCTCTCCTGTGGTTGTTAGGGTTATACGTACCTACAGCTTGGTACATACAGCTTGGTAAAATATAGTAGAAAATTAAATTAATAGCAGTGCCACTATCGCATGTGTAATGTGTATTGATGAACTGGTAGCCCTCATGGCATAACGGATCAATTTTGATACTTTATAGTAATTCATTTAATTTTAAATGAATGAAGCACCATAAGTACCTATGTAACGACATCACATTTAACATACATGCACAATTGCACACATCATATTATTACGCCTCTTTCCCGAAGGTGTAGCTACTTTTATTATTTTTTTTTATTTTCATATTATAAAAACAGAAAATAAAAAAATTACATTTTTTGTATCTATATTGTTCCACTGCTGGGCAAAGGTCTCCCCTATTTAGTCCCCTATTTCCTTCCACACATTCCAAAAAATATTAAACTACTCTCACTCTCTAGGGCCTAACAACCACGTTTAGGTCCGCTAAGCTGAGCAAATAATAATAATATGACACAGTTTTTGAGCATGAGATGTGAAAACTCATGTACTTTTTTTACGCACATTTACGCACGTAAAATAAATTTGTAAATCTATTTATTATAGGTACTCGTATAAAAACCAAAACTGACTGACTGACTGATCGACTAACGCACAGCTGAAACCACTGGGCCTAGAACCATGAAATTTTTCACAAATATTTTGTATGTGTCGTAGGCGTGCATAAGAAAGGATTTTTGAAAATTCAACCCCTAAGGGGGTGACCGATTATATAATTATTGCATCACTAGCTGCGCCCCGCGGTTTCACGCGCGTTAGGATAATATACGATATATCTTTATGAATTGTAGTCCATGTGTTATTCTGGTATTATGTAAGCTATATTATTGTGAAGTTTCATCAAAATCCATTCAGTAGTTTTTGCGTGAAAGAGTAACAAAAATTCATCCATAATTACAAACTTTCGCGTTTATAATATTAGTAGGATAAAATACACTTCATATAGAAATGATGAGAATTTTTGTCATTAAGATATTTATTTTTTTACCGACACATGGGCTATTTGCACTGAATAAACACACTTTCAATTATATATCCTTTATCACCATAATATTATTATCTAATACTATAGTCTGAAGGTGTGCACAATGCACAATGCACAAACCAGATATAAATCACAGATTCCTAGATCAGGGTCAGTATAATCATTTTACAATAAAGATTTGTTCATAAAACGAAAGCGCGACAACATAACGCTATGCAAAGATATTTTTCACTATTTTTTAGTTGTAACCGGTTTGATTATTATACTGTACAGTATTAAAACTAAAAAAATATCACATAAAATTAATAAACCACGAACAATAAATATCTATGCATCCGAAAATACTAATAACCCAAAAAACAAATCTAGATGTCATATGGGTAGGTGTGAAATTGCGTTGTCACGTTGTCTACTGGTGGAATGCTAACCTACCCACGTTTGTGTACTTATTGCTAAGTCAAATGAACATCTTTTAATTACATCACTTAGAAGATTATTTTAAAATAAATTATATAGATGGCTGATTATGTCACACGTGCTACGTATTATACGATACTCGCGGTGTAAGTAAGTATATTAAATGCACGCCAGAAGTTAAGTCACGCCGTGTAGTTGTATTCTACTTAGACCGCTCGTATCGTAATGTGCCTACTACCTACCCACTTTTATTTATGTTATTTTATATCATATAGGTATGTCATAATATATTAATATGATGTGACGTTGTTATTGATTATAATTGAAGTAAAACTTCTTTAAGCGCGACTTGGGAGTAACTCAGATTTTTTCTGACGGAAGTAACGCTTACTATAGTCTGTGTAGTTTGCTATTTAAAAAAGGTTACATTGACGTGTCAATGTAGTGTCAATGTAACCTTTTTAAATAGCAAACTACACAGACTATTAGTAAGCGTTACTTCGGTCAACGCCAAAAAAGTTTTACTTCAATCGCGCGTAAAGGTTACACGCACACACTTTTTTTTAAGTGTCCTATTTTTTTCTTGAATATTATGGTCACCGCAGTGAAATTTGTATGAGAAAGTAAAAAATTGTGTGTTTTGTCCAATATAGGATACGTAGCGTGATTAAATTATATATGAATATTAAGGTACGCATATCTACAATTTTTTGGGATATTCATCGTTCGATTTCGTTTTGTTGTCACGTAGTTATAGCGAAATATTATTTCCAGACCGTAAGGATTGAGGAGCCACATAAAATTAGTCGCAGCAAAAAAACCACTTGGTTTTATTACTTCATTCTCTGGCTACAATTTCAGCCAACTATCTACATTTTTTCTATTAAGTTTATTTTGTAAATTGACTAGTTATATCAATGAAAAATAAAAAAATTAAAATCGATTTTTTATAGATTTTGGCGCCACTTTGAATGTTATATATCTTTTTAAATTGAAGCCGTTCAAGCCCCAGAGTTTGGTGGCAACCAATATACAGCACGTCCGTAAAGATATTGCGTTTTCAGAAATATTCATCCATAACTTAACCAGTTCTATTCACTTGAAAAATGGCACCTCAATCCTGATTTGCTGAATTGAGGTGCCACCTTTACAGTAACAGAACTTTTTATGCATAAAATCTACTAAAATCTGCTTTAGGGTACAAATTTTATTGACACACCTACATTTAAACTGCGTGATATTCCATTTAGAAATTGTTAATTTTTCAAAAGTGGCTCCTCAATCCTTACGGACATAAAACAATTAGGTACCTACACATAAAGTAACTAATACTATACCATACACAGGAACTGTTACGTATATTATTTTGAAGTCATTCTTTTAATATTCACGTCTTGTAGCCGATTAGTAGGTAAATGAACTGATAAACAGGTTTATACATACATATACACTAACATCATAAAGAGGTAAGTAACGTTTGTTTGTCACTGCTACTCTGAAACTACTTATCTGATTTAAAACATTATTTAACTTAGAGAAAGCTATACTATTCCCGGGTAACATAAGCTATGTTATATCTAGGGGGAAATGCGTAGTTTCTTTATTAAACGCGAATTACGCGGGTGAAGCCGCAGGGCACAACCAGCAGACCAATAGTGTCACAGCGGTAGGGTCACTGACACAAGTAGGGTCAGTAAACTTTACTGCAAAGGCGTATCAACAAACGCATTTGAATGACATTCTGTATGCAAAGATTACAATTATAGATTGTAGAATTAGTTGTGTTAACATCTCATGATACCTAATTGTTTTATTTTCAGATACAACAAGAAAATATCGTCGGTGGCCAGCAAGAAGTCACTAAGTGACATTTTTAGCCAAAATGAGTTAATGATGTCAAAGTGTTTCTAAGCCCATTATCTACCTTATGAATAGATAATAAGAGCTATTTCTTTAGTTTTCTAGATAATACGACAATGTCAGAAGTACATAACTAGTTGTCAAGTAAAAAATCAGTCTACCAAAATTAACTAATGGTACTTGAGTAATTTATAACAATCGCTTTACTAACGTGTGATATCAATTGCCACAACAGCATTTTTCATCAAAGTCACTTAGTTACTTTTTGCACACATTATTTTTCGCGACCCACTATTAATGGCTTTTAGTTATTTTTGCCACCGGAAAAACTGAACTAAATGAAATTCTGTTGTCTGGTAGAAGTCACTAAGTGATCTTAAGTAATTTATATCATGTTAATGGCACGTTTTTCGGTTTTTATGGTCTCCAAAATGTAACTAAAGTACATTAATTAAAACAAAACCACTCGTATTGTCACTTAGTTAAGTATTTTATTTTATAATACTAATATTATTATGGTGCATACGTGCACGTTACCCCGCTCACCCGCGCTTTGATTGTTCTATCGCGTTGCGTGACTAGACCAGTCACTCGTGGTCGCTACCGCCGCCTAGGAGAACGTTATTTTGGTCGCCATACGAACGTGTGGAACGAGAAAAATTGTCTAGTGATGAAGAAAAGTACATTCAGGTCCCATTATATACTATCACTACTGCCAGAAAACTCGCCAAAAAATGATGTAAGTACCTACCTACTTCTACTTATTTATCTACTTAAATGTAAATAGGTACTATTTACCTATAAACAATGGCCCATAAAGCTTATTTTACAATAAGCAATAATAATAGATGTAGACTAATAGGTACCTAACCGCCTATCTCGTAATATGAAGATTCTTGCAAGTGTAAGTACCTAATAGGTATAAAATACTAGGTTAAGTACCTACTCGTACTATTTTTTTGTGTGCTTAAGGTAGATAGATAGATCTATAGATAATTATCAACATTTTAAAATAAAACCATAAGGTAGGTATACATAAGATTACCGTAATTAACCTGTAGGTGGATAAGTGGATAACTTTTGGTTTATTATTTACTTAGTAGGTACCTAGATACTAATTAGCTACCTAACAAAATCATCTATCAATTAACTAGTTAACCCCCCACGCAAAAACGAAGGGGTGTAAGGGATAAGTATAAGGGGGGATAAGTTTGACGTGTCAGGGTGTGTGGGTGTGTGTCTGTCTGTGGCAACGTAGCTCCCGAACAGCTGTATCGAATTGATTTTGTTTTTTGTTTGAAAGGTGAGTTAATCGGGAGTGTTCTTAGTCCAGAACACTAATTTACAAGAACACTAACTGATTTTGATCAAACCTAGTTAGGGTTGATGAAATCCGTTCAAGATGTCCGATACTTACCATAAAACGGTGAATTACATTTGTTTCTGAAAGGGCTTGACTAGTAGAATACTATAACAAATTTCAAATCCAAGGTGGCTTATAAAAATGACTATCTATTTATATTTTGTCGGGGGTTTTTAATTTTTTTATTTAATACGTGTAACATAATAATTATAAAATCTGTTTACTTACAATCACTTTCTCAGACAAATATTTACATATTTTGCTCTCATTGACAGCGGATAGGTTATTATTATTATAAGTACCTACCTAACTATTCTGTTCACTGGTTTCAGAATGCAGAAGAAATGTCTGGCCATCAACAAGTACCCGAAGATGAAGATGCACCCGTTCATACAAAAGACGTTCAAAATTTAGAGCCAACACCGAGCCTATGCCCGAATCAGTGTGGACATGAACTGGATGTTACGCAAAGTGAAGTAATGAAACAGCAACCTACAACACATCAAAATGCCGTCGCTCATTCTGAAGGTGCAACATTTTCAATTAAAAGGATGTCTGCAAAGGTCACTCTTTCTAAAAACCTTCATGAAGAACAACAAGTAACGCCTTTAATGATACCAAAATTTGTTTCTAAAAATGCACATCAGTTGTTATCATCAACTTGTGAATCACCTAAACAATACGTAAATTTAGAATGTGTACAGTTCAATGCCTATTCACCATTTTCTAGGAATTTGGCAGGAAGTTCAGAGCCACCTTCAGTCTTACCTGAGAATTCCGATTTGGAACCACAAAGACCACGATCAGCATGCTTGCCATTGCGAAACTCACCGGAATTAGACTTTGCCATCCCATCTATTACATCCGATGATTTTAATATTTACCACCCACGACCACCAAGTTCAATTTTAGAAGAACCTTCAAGCACTGATGACCACACCGATGCATCATCCGGAACATCATGGATACCGGATTCTGACGAAGGCTGTACCCCTAAAAAGATTTCACGAAAAGCGTTTTGTAGCATTCCGGAATCAGACGTCACAGGTAGCTCTATAGGTAACGCTTCGCAAGCATCCAGTCCATCTTTGATAAGAAATGACGAGATTTTAGCTCCTTCAGAAAATGTAGTCACAAGCTCAACACAAGCGGATGATCCTTCACCTTCTGTAATACTACAAAACCGTGAAACACGTTGGAAAAAATCAGATCCGTCAAAATGGAAGAAAAATATTAATAAAGATAACAAACACAGCTGCAACCCTTACCAAAATGCATCAGGAAAGACTATGCCTGGCAAAAAACCAAAACCAGTAACTTGTATGGATAGAGGTTGCCGATTTAGATGTAATGAGTTTGGAGAAGAAGATAGAGCAACCCTTTGCAAATCTTATTGGTCCTTAAAAAGTTATAAAGATCAAAAACAGTTTATATTACGACATGTGAAGCAGCTAACCCCTAAAAGACGCCTTAATGCTGTAAAAACCAAAAACCGCACTACTTCAAGGGAGTACTACTTTTATAAACATGATGCAGAAATTAGAGTGTGTAGTACATTTTTTATGGCGACGCTGAATATATCAAATGGTCCTATTATTAGAGCCCTAGAAAATGTTAACGATTATGGTGAATTTGTTGGAGAAGATAATCGCGGACAAAAAGAACCTGGCAACAAAATTAAACCAGAAGATCTGAAGTTTTTGCAGGATCATATCGAAAGCTTTCCGGTAATGGAATCGCACTATTGCAGGAAGTCATCAAAACGTTTGTATTTGGACCAAAAACTTTCCATTGCCAAAATGTATCAGATGTACAAAAAAGCATGCAGCGCCCAGAACAAAACTACACTGTCACATAGTAAATACAAAAAAGTATTTGGAACCGAATACAACTATTCTTTCTTTATTCCAAAAAAAGACCAGTGTTCACTATGCCACAAGTATAAAAAGGATCCAATAAAATATGACGAGCTGTATAACGAACATCAGGAAAGAAAATCATCCGCTAATGAAGAAAAAAGGCGTGATAAAGAAAGATCGCAAAACGATGCCACATTTTTATCAGTTACTGCAGATCTTCAAAGTGTTTTGCAAATACCCAGTGGAGATGTAGGAGAATTGTATTATACACGAAAGTTGTGTGTTTACAATTTTACAGTTTACGAATCTAAACCACCCAATAAAGGGTTTTGCTTTATGTGGAACGAAACCAACGGGAAACGGGGGAGTTCGGAGATTGCCACTTGTTTGTACAAGTGGATCAATATGATTCCGGATTATATTAAAGAGGTTTCTATTTTTTCAGACACCTGTTCAGGGCAAAACAGGAACCAATTTATTGCAGCGTTCTTACTGAATTTGGTTCAAATATCGCATTTAGAAGTAATTGAACAAAAATATTTGGAGTCTGGGCATACTATGATGGAGGTTGACTCAATGCATTCCGCAATAGAATCTGAAAAAAAGAAAACTTCTATCTTCTGTATGAATGACTGGAAGAATGTTGCAAAGCGGGCCCGATCTAGAAGACATAGAAAGGTCGCCCCACCTTATGAAGTTTATGAGTTAAAATATAACGAAATAATCGACACCAAAAAGTTAGCCGCGAAACTGATTTCAAATAAAACCATGGCTCGGGATGGCGAGAAGGTACAATGGCTTAAAGTAAAGTGTCTCAGATACGAAAAAACTAATCCTGGCATAATAAAATTCAGATACGGCTATGATGGCGAGTACTCATTGCTGGACACGACAAAAAAAACAAGAAGTAAGAAAAGTACTGGTGCCCTTAGTATACATGGTGAGATGTTGCCTAAAGCGTATACGTCAATCATACCGATAACACAATCGAAGAAGAAAGATCTGATAAACTTATGCCGAACGGACATAATTCCGGTTGAATTCCACCCATGGTTTCAATCCTTGCCAGTTAGCAACCAACCAGATAAGCTTCCAGAACCAGACGCCCTCGAAAATAGTGATGAAGAAGATTCTTAAAATTCTGATGAGCAGATGAGATGATTAGATGAGATGATTAGATGAGATGATTAGATGAGGTGATTCGATGAGATGATTAGATGACTAATAATGCTGTTTGATAAAGCTGTGTTCGATAAGAATTTATTTAGACAAAGATCCTATGTTGCGTTTTATTATTGAAAAAAAATAGATTTTTATTTGTACTATTGTTGTGTTTATTGGTAAGCTGTAGTATACTATACTATTGCTGCTTACTTGATGTTAAATGAGTGCGTTATACTAATTATTGCATTTTTTTTTGGTAATTTTTGGAAAATAGTTCCCTGATTTTTTGTTTCCTTACTTTGTCTATTTATGTAATAAATCATGGCTATAAATAAATGACTGATTTTTGCTTTCTACTTATGTTTTTTTGTTGTCTACATTTGAGCAAAAGTCACCAATTGCTTACTATCTGAAAAAAGCTGTACCCAAAAGTAATTAACTAACACCAAAAGTTAACTAACTCACCGAAGTTTTTATTTTTGAGTATGATAGAATTAACTAACTTACTTTTAATTATCTATCTTAGTAACGTTGAAAATATTTAAATATCATATTGAATATTAAGGTGCAGGGTGAAATGGTCAATAATTTGTTCCTACAAACCATTGTTGTAACTATAAGTGTTGATGAGTCATGCCGACTTTAAGAACTAAAAAAGTTAAAAACGCGATTATCTACGAACTAGATTTTTGCAATTAGTGACTTCTTGCTGGCCACCGACGATATCGTGTCGTCGGCATTCTAACAAAAAAAACTTATGCCTTACCTATTGTACTTGCATTATGTTCATTAAATAACTAGCCAAAGGCGAGTAGGGCCACGCATACTGTTCTGTAGCTAATTATAACGAATACATACCTAGTCTACTGTGTAAAAATCACAATCTATTTAGAACGCAAGACGCTTCTCCAGGATGTCCAGACGTCTTGAGGCTTCTAGAACCCCATCATCACAGTCATTATTATGTCGATATAGTACCCTCGTGGTCTTATTTACACCGACCGGTGACTATAATTAATTAGGTATTTTAGCTTTCATTCCGCGGTAAACGTGTTGCAAAGACATGAAAATGATAAGTATTATAAATAACCAGAATAAAATCTCCAATAATATATTATGTTTTATTGACCAACCTTATAACAATGAAAACACGCATCACATTAAATTATAACAACACTACCACTCACACGTCGGTCTATTACGGCTAATGGACGAACTCTTCACTTGAATAGGAAGCTGGAAGAAAAATATTGGCATTATCAATGCAAAGTATTTTTATACATTCGGCCATTTTTATGGAGAATTTGCAATAATTATTATGTACATGATGTTATTAAAGTTTACACTTTAATTACAAAGTAGAGTGACCAAATAATTCTATTAAAAAAATTAGGATGATACGAAAGTTGGAGATTCTGTTTGTTACTCAGACACGGCAAACGGCTGAACAGATTTTAATGAAATATAATACACAAATAGACTAGGTTAAATATTATTTGGGGTACTTATTTAGGTAACATTATTTTGATAAAGTGTACTAATTCAAATAATAATCATTCAGCCTGTAATATCCCATAGCTGGGCAAAGGCATCCCCTCACTTTCGTGGGGGAAAAAATCGTAAGAACCGCATCAACAATTATGGGATTTTATCCTCACTTGTCGCTAGTGAGGACGACTGGGAATACACGCAACCCTATCACAGAAGTAATTCCCATTCTCAGATCTCTAATCACCTATAATGAACGTCAAACCGTCGTCCCGGTCATTATCGATTGTCAGCAGACGTAGAGAAACGATAAATTCTGACACCATAGGTAGAGGGTAGCACAACATCATACGATAAGCGACTCACCTATAAGGATACCCCTGGGTCTTCGCTCTGAACACGGACAGAAGAAGCGAGAAGAACACACAGACCAGCCCGAGCCCCACCACGGTTTGGAACCGGCGCTTCTTGCCTTCCACCAGCGGCCGGTTAACTTCCCCTCGGACGCCGCCCGCCGCCTCTATCATGATCACCATGCCGACGACGACGGCGGCATCTGGCGCGGCGTTAAGGAACGTCTCGAAACTGGATAATATTATTATATTGTTACCCTACTAATATTATGAAGCCGCAAATTTGTGACGGTGTTTGTGTTTGTTAGTTCTTTAAATCTCAAATAGAAGAAAAAAAAAATTTGGTTTGGATTCAACTATGAGTGTATAAAATGAAAATTTTGGTAACGGGTTCAGTTGACCGATTAAAATATTCATTAGGTACGTCAACGCATCCCGTGGACACAGTTTGGAGCGGGCTCAGTTTTCGTAAGAGCCACTAACAAGGATGCATCTTTTTATTTCGAAAACAGCGGATAACACCTCGGGGCGCTACTACGACACAATAAAAAACAAATTGCAGATGCAGTACTATACCTACACATGACAGAAAACTTCTTAAAAAGCTACATAATTATTTAATAATATGTTGCTCCACTTCAGTAGCATCATAATCCTACTAATATTATAAACGCGAAAGTTTTTAAGTATGGATGGATGTTTGTACTCTTTCACGTAAAAACTACTGAATGGATTTTAATGAAACTTTACAATAATATAGCTTATAAATCAGAATAACACATAGGCTATAATTCATAAAGATATATCGTATATTATAAAAAGCGGGTGAAACCGCGGGGCGCAGCTAGTAGTAAATAACTCTGTATGTCATATCTTTCTTCTCTCTCATGTAACAAAATGCACCTAAACACTGAATCTTCGTGAAACTAATGATAAACAGTCATTTTTTGAAACCAAATTTTAAAAGGATACTCAAAATAGCTACAATATAGCTTTCCAATATGAACTGCCCATGAGATCCTCCGTTGATATAAACCGGGCCATTCTTGTTTCTATGGAAGAAGGGCGGCCCCCTGATTTGGTTCCACATCTGTCCGGATACCATGGCGAAGCAGAAGAACACGGACAACACCGCCCACATCTGCTTGTTGTAGATGAACTCCAGATTGTTCCGTCTAACATACAGGAAGCCAGCGATCAGGACAAAGAGAGTTGTGAATGCCACCGCTCCTGAGTAGTTGGGAGGACGGAATACTCTGATCTGTAAAGTAATATAATATCATTTATAGATTTACTGTCTTGCATCACTGAACATAATTGCTATGTAGAAGTCAAAAGTGTGGAATTGATTGTGATCATGATATTCATCTCAGAAGTGCTTCCAATATTATGTATCTTGCTCAGAGGCACAGGTATATGGAAGTTGACAGTTCTGGCCTCCATGACTGACATGGCATGACTGACGGACAATTGGGGGCTTTTCTTTTATCAAATGTACCTCGAATCTGGCAAAACCATGGTAACCCCTCATAAAAAAAAAAAGGAAGTGGTACTAGTAATTTGATGATTGTTTAATTGTCTTTAGAAGTACAGAGTCAATAGAAGCCCATTTAAATTCTCAGAATCAATGAAAAGAGCCTATTTGCAATTTGTATTTTTTCTGCTCTCCCTACAGGTAGAACTACTAGTCAGCTTTGACATTTTAATTGTAAGATACAAAGTAATATCGAATCATACCGGTGCATCAGTCCTGTCTTGGATCCACTTGGCAATGGCTTCAGCATGGATGCCAGATCTCTCCAAGTCCATGGAGTCAGCCGGCTTAGGCTTACCTTTAGCCGGAAAATGCATTAACACGGGTGCTGTGTTCAATCGTAACTGAAAAATTAGAATCCACCATATACCATGCTATAGGTACTACTGATATTGTTAACCTTCTCTAGACATCAGGCATGGGTAGGACCGTGTGATGCTTGGGTAACGTGAGCAGCTATAATATCATAGTTACTATAAGCTCATAGCTATCATCATAGCTCCAATCCCACCCAATGTCTGGCGAAGGTTAAATGTATTTGTTTGTTGCCAGCCAGTCAGGTCTGTAACGGCTAAAGGAATTAAGACTTGTTAAGGTCCTGAAATATCTTCATCATTGTTAGTTATTATAGGTGATACCAAAAATGAAAGCTATTACTAAAATCAGCATGAGAAATTGCATTTATTGATGGGCAAGCTTAGCAAATGTCTAGTCTACTTTGACTAACAGACATCAGTATATTTTTTGATAATTGGCACTAAGTACAATAAAGTATAAAAAGTAGGTACATATGTACTTTTTAATTACTTAAACAACACTGCAGCGGCTTCAGCGGCTGCAGCAGCCATGTAACAATGAAACATCTATTGCATACAACAGCATAGTAGTAGAATATTTAAAGGTAATAGTGGAAGGACTTACCATCTGAAAGACTTCTGAACCCTCATCGAAATCAACAATACCGAAGAACAGTTTGTTGGAAAATACCGGCGAGAATCTGAACGAATTCGCCACTATTAGGTATTCGTCGTAGACCGCCTGGCAAATAGCACAACGCCGCGAAGGTGCCATCGCCGTGAACATCACCACGAACGAGTAATCTCTGGGAGGAGACTTCACGAACTCTTTGAATTTATTGAAGTTCAACGGCACTATAGACTTCTTCGCAGTCATGTCCGTCAATTGCTGGACCTTCTTTTCAAGCTATAATCAGCAAATTGGAAGTTTTAGTAGTAATTAAGAAGGCGCCGGTAGTAACACTTATTAGAATTATTTTACCTTGTTATTTTGCGCCTCCCCTTCATAGTAGGTGAGGAGTATTGTAAATAATAGTAACGACTTGAACTTCATGGTGGTAGATATTACTAAAACTCGAGATTCTCTGCTTATTATTAGTAGTATTATCTCATGAGATTTTCCTTGACTGGGTTAAATTCTGGTTAGATGGCTGGCTCTCTGCTTTGTTTTGACAATGACAAGTTACTTACCTACTTTGACATTATTTTGTAACGGCCACCTCCTCAAAATCGATGTCAAGGTGAAATTGTGTGGCATCAGAAAGAGATGTAGATAGGTATTACTCTGTAGGTAAAAGAGAAAAAGAGCGGAAGCTCAATTTCCTTTCTTTGGAAATCTGTTTTATAAAGCAATGACGTGTTTTAGCTGTTTACAAAGATTGCTATTGATATTATGTATTTATGAATTATTATTATAATAAATGCCCTAATTAAATACGAAGGTATAGGTAGGTACCTGATAAAAAATTATTATTATAATAGCTGGTATCTACGTATTATGTACTCTTTACTTACATAATACCTATTATATGAACTAGGGTAGGGTAGGTAATAGGTAAACGTGGCTAGGGCCACGGGTAAGAATAATCATATTAATTAAGAAACTACTAATTTAGGTACCTACTCATTTTAGGTAGGTACAAATTTACGTAGTAGGGTAGTGGAACCAATAAATGAACGTTTAAGCGTTTTGGTCAACTTTGAACCACTTTTGCTCAGTTATCTCGTGACATTGATGTTTCCTGGTATCTTTATAAGAGTCAGTATATCCTCAAGTATTAACGAATGAATCAAAATACTTTCTATATTTACCAGGAATTTTATAAAAAATCATTATGTGAAAAAAATGGCGTTTTATCCCAATAGTTGAACGCTGTGCCTTAATTATGAACATTTTGTACCCAATAGCTGAACTAATATTTTGAGAAGAATAATTATGGGATGAATTGTAATGAAATTGAAGAATAAAATAGTAGCAGTGTTAATAAATTATTTTTACTATTCATTTAGAAGAATGTAAATAATAACTAAAACATTTTAGGCTTCTTCGAGAGTACTCCGTAATTATTATTTTTTATTTTTCGCAGTGTAGGTGGCTTCTCAAAAGAAAGACTTAGAAATCTCGAAGAAACTTGAACCTATCCCTTCATTGCGAAAGACAAGACCTAAAATCTTAACTACAATAATAAAATTCAAATGGTTCATGTTTTGGATACGAATTTACCATAAAATGAACGAACAAAATTTTAGTGTATTTCTTAGTTCAAATTTTGGGCATGGAACCTAAAGCTGAATATTGAAGGCTTTCATACTAAAATAAAGCTCTTAAGATAGCATTTAACACTGGAAACATGTGTTCAACTTTTGGTAAATAAGTTACATTAAACAAAATTAATTTGAGTGATTTTGTTTTTGTCTATAGAGTCAAGTTTAGGATTTACGATGCTTGTAAAAAAATGCCTTTTCTCCAGAACATGACCACCGGTCACTTAATGGATCAAGCAAACTAAAATTGAACCATTACTTGAACGGTAAATATCTAGAAAAATACGGCTAATAATGTTAATAAGTATCAACAATATCAAAGCTGAGTAGATGAAGATTTCATTAGAACCAACAAAACTCAGATCCATCATTCATGTATTTATTTATTCTGACAAAATTCTTATATTGGAGGTCACCTGTAGGTTTTCATAGAAACGTAACTTTTGGTGGACACCACTCACGTAACGAATTACTGTGGGCTCATCTGAGCCGTCACTGTCGATCAGTTTAAGGCACTAGGTAGAAAAAATGTTGCGAGATACGGAAAAAATTATCCCACATGCGTATGTAGCGTAGTATTTTATATTTTCCTATTTTTCGGTCGATTGTTCATCTAATGGGGGTCAGTCATCTTTTGGTGCCACTACCCTACCTACTGATAAAACTACTCATCGAAATAATTGACTCCCGAGCGGACCTAGTATTGCCCGTGCCCTACTTAGACTACCTACATCTTGAATAATTACCTAGGTAAGTACTAGTTTTAAATCCCTAGGCGAAGTCTACTATTTTATGCCTTCGCCTACCTACTAGGTACCTTCTTACCAATTTGCCATTGCGTAAGTCCCACCGTAATAATATAGAGAAAAGGAAGGCAATTATTTAATTATTTCTGCCAGGCTGAAATTCTGTTGGGGTGCCAGATGAGCGCATTTTATAATATAGTTACTATACTCACGCAAAATGTACACCCGACTGACGCTTTGCATGGCCCGCGTCGGCCCCTTCGCCCCCCGCAAACTCAATTCGGTCCGATAATGCGTGTAAGTCGGCAGACAACTCATTTTGCGTCGCCGTGTGAATGAAACAGGACTTTTGTATGAAACCGAATGCAGCAGAATTTCTACGAACGAAATTCTGCGACTGACGACTCACAAAATTACGCTCGTTTGGCCTCACCCAGGTGTGGCGTGGGCGGTTTACAACGACCCTAACTAATATTGCCTCGTGGTGGTGGATAGGACAAAATAATCCATTGGCCCAACCGCCTCCAGTGGGGGACGCCTCAGATTTTGTTAGTGCCGCTGTCTCTTTTACGGGAACATTCCCAGTTGCACCCCCAACGTCCTCAGTAGTGACAACTGGGAATTATTTTTAGAAATATGCCCCTATTGCCAATTCTGGTGACGCTCCACTACTGGCAAATGGGAATTGTTTAAGGTGCGTTCCATTTATCACCACTGGTCGCACCATACATTTATGATTTTTTCTGAGGTATGTTCTCTCAATCCGCAGGGTCCCATTGGTCACCACTATTATAAAGTGCGTAATTCCCAGTTACGGGGGGGGGGGGGGGGGGGGGGGAGCACACGGTCTACGGTCTTCGGGAACGACGGAACTTCATGCTCAGACCTACTATAAACCTACATCTTTTTATATAATCTTTAGAGGTGTAAAAGTAACGAAACAAAGCGTACCCGTATGTATTCGTTACTTTAACAATGAGTACCCGTTACTATCGTATCGGTACTCGTTACTTCCGTATGATACCTCATAACATGCTATGATGCTTAGAGAGTCGTATCAAATCTAGTCGCATTTCGTACGCGTGCGGTATGATGTCGCGGCGTCACATAATTCGTGATTTGTAGAAAACTTACAGGTAAAAAACTTGGAAGACGAATTTCCAAATTATTACTTTAGGTACCTACATAATAAACAAACATCTTTATTTGTATCGCATGCGTAAAACAAACTATCAGCACACGTGTACGGTGTATCCATACGACGCATACGAAACATGCGAGTAACGAGATGGATTAGCGACTAACGTTTCGGTACTCGTTACTAGATGGCGTACCCGTTACTCAGTACCTACCGAATACATACGGTTTGCTACAGCTCTAATAATCTTCTAGATTCTAGGTCATCTAGGCTGTGTAGAAGAATTCTTAGCCTGCCTAACTTATGAAACGTTTTGAAGCTTTTTTTAATTCATGATCGTACAGGTATTTACATCAGAATTTGGACATTGGTTGAATGGTGATAGCCATCAGGGTTTTGTTGTATCTTGGAATTTAAATAAAACTGCAAAAATGTGAACAAAATGGATGGAATAGAAACAATAAGTTGATAATTTACATTAGTTGTTTTCAAAATATTTTATTAACACAATTCATTCAATAACACCAAAGATTATAACATTCTCTAACATGAAACCTGAAATAAAATACAATTTTTACCTAGTTGTATTTATTTTACTTGCCAATTTTATATCATTCAAACATCATTTTGACTATGAGGTATACAGAATAAATATATTTGAAATATTCTCACATTAAAGTCGTCAGAAATGTATTATAATATTATATTATTTACTATTTTTTATTCATTATAATAGGTTCGAATAACGACAGCGCTATCTATACTTATATGTCATGAAAGCGACTGTCGCCTAAGTAATACTTTTATATCGCCGCCTACGAATATGTACGTACGTACTAAGATCGAAGAGGAAAATAAAACACAGCATAAATCAAGTAGAAACAAAATAATATGGAATGTACAAACCATGTTTATTAACTGATTCCTGGCGATACAATGTTTGCGACTCGCTTTTCAATTTCTCAATGGACTTTCGAGAACGAGATAACACAGGCCCATAACAGAAAACATACACATGCATTCACTATAACATTGGAAGCTATATAGCATGTAGTGCTTATGCCAGGTCTAACCTCAACATCATCAATAGAGACGGTACACAGTACCCTGGGGGGTTTGATGGTTTCATAAATTATAATCATAACTCGTTTGGACTTAAATTTCTACTCTAACTGTACATTAGTTTCGCCTTAATGCTAAAATAATCTAAAAAGTGATATCGTCGGTTGGTACGAAGACATCGCGAGGGTGTTAGCGCGCAACAGAACTGATATGTCGATAGTTGGAACGCAATCTCCTGTCACCGAAAATGAGAAAACATGCGGTAATAAATTAAATAAATTACGCAGTCATCGCACGGTAGCTAAATGTGAACCATGATTGGGATTCGAAAATAGATCGTTCAGTATAAAATAGAAGGATTTATACAGTTCGCGTCTCGGGGCGCGATGCGGCCGCAGCATCGAGGCTGCACCGGCCCGGAGTTTGCGACGAAATATAAATGATTAACTTCAACAAGATTATAATACAAGTGATGAGGGGGGTGCTCCGAGACCCTATGCGGGCTACCGGCGACGACGATTCCTGTGCGCGATCCCGTGAGCAGATTCCTAGGCATAGAGACTCGAAGCACGGGCGACGGGAGCGTGTGTGCCGATCTACTGCTTCGTGTACAGATAGATGGCGACGATGAGACCGTATAGACCCAACACTTCGGCGAAAATGAGGATCAGGATCATGCCGACGAATAACCTGGGCTGCTGCGCGGTACCGCGGACGCCGGCATCACCCACGATGCCTATGGCGAAGCCGGCAGCCAGGCCGGAGAAGCCGACGGCGAGACCGGCGCCAAGGTGGATGAACCCTCTGGAATAGAACACAAACGCCAACATTAATTACCTTTTCACTCCTGCCAGGTACACTTTTAAATTAATAGATCAGACTGTGAAAAGTGACATTGTGGTTGAGGATGATATGCATGCTGGAACGGGGCTCTCTCGAGGGAACTGTCAACCTAAAGCCTAAGGTAGGCGACAGTTTAGTTTCTACCATGGCGTTCCACTATGGCATACATTATACAACTTTCACAACTCTTTTGAGAGTTCAGCATTGTCAATTAGCAAGCGGTAATTACTGCACTACCACTCTTTCAGTTAGAAACAGACTGTACAATGTTCTTTAAAAAATTCTCTAGATAGTTCCAATCAATGAGTAAGGACAAGTTTTGTAATGAACTAGGTAGGTAATGCCTTGTAATCAAGTGATTGTTCAAGGCTTATTTTATCATGGTATCTTGCAGAAAAACTTTCCATTATCAAAAAATACATTATATTTGTATGAATGTGTGTGAAATTTTGCAAACCTGTGGCAAATATTTTTTACAAATGGGACCATCACAGGCACCACCTTGGACAGCTTGACTGCATAATCACAGTCTAGTTGTTAAGCTAATGTTATTTACATACATGGATTAGCCATCCACACTAACTTACAAATGGTGGCACTAGACATTGGTTATGAATTAAACTTAGTTAAGCAACCTTGTTCTACCACAACCTAGTCAACAGGAAATAGAAAAACCAATGAAGCGTGAACTTGTAACAAATTTCAATTTGAAACGCTTTTGTAGAGACAGTTTTATAATCAGTTATTTCAGATTTATTTGGTCCTGTTACCTCAATATCGGGCAAAGTTTTTTTCCTTCCAATTGTAATATCAATTTGTTCATTTAAAACTTATACTTGATTTAACACATAGCAAACATAATGTGAATATAATAATTAGAAAAAATAATGATTAGCATAACATGTTTTATTTACATTCACTAAAAATTATTATGAATTAATCATTGTATAGTAATACTGTTAGTCACTGAGCAGTTCTGTGTACTTTCAGTCTCTATCATCATATCGGACTGTGAACATGACATTCTACTACTGTCATCGAAACTTCACAGACATGCAAAATTCAACTTAATTGAACAACAGAACTAGGCCAAACTTGCATTCCAAGTCAGTGTTGACCTGAACCACACATTCTTCTACTAACACAGTGTAAGTTAGGATCTTTTAAAAAGCATGGCAAGTCAAGCCCTTGTCAAGATGATCCAGCAGCAATCATTCAGTCCCATTCTAGTCCGTGCATGCCTACCATATTGTCACTTAGACCAGTGTGCCTGGTGTGAGTCTCATTTCGAATCGCAGAATACCATGGGAAAAAGTCGGAAAAATGACAATTCTTCATCTCATACATTTTAGACAGCACTGGTCAGCTAGTATATTAAAAAAGTTTACAAACCTGTAAAGGGTGTAGGTAGCGGGGGTTTCCAACGATCCCGCAATCAGGACAGCCACCACGAGCCCGTAGATGGCAATGATACCTGCCATGACGACGGGGATGATGGACTTCATGATGAGCTCGGGCCTCATCACCGACATAGCGGCGATACCCGTGCCCGACTTGGCCGTTCCATAGGCGGCTCCGAGCGCTGGAATTCAACATAATATATCTCTTTAAACTTCGATAAATAGATTTTACTAAAATGTATAAATAGTAAGCCAGTTTAAACATAGATTATTCCTTTCATCATCAACAACTAATGTACATCCACTGCTAGCACACAACCCCCTTCAGTTCCATGAAGATTATTATGAATATTCCTTTGCTGACAACTATTTATGGATAATCCTTACAAATGGTCATTCAAAACTAAATAGAGGGATGAGAAGGGATGTTTTCAACAATACTGAAAAAATTGTGCTAAGCATGGTCTTAGCAAATACCTACCGCTTTGCTTTGACTGAACATCTATGTATGAAAACTTTAGTTAGGCTTTAATTAGGTCTCACAACAAGGGGTATCTTGGAATAAGACAATCATACTTTTATCACAGGAACTACAAGTGAAACAACAAGACACTGCTAGTATGACCCATATTATTTGACTTTTCAGAGATTAGGTATTGTGAAAACTAAAAGTAATAGTTAAGTTGCTGTAGAGTTTGTTACAAATTACTTATTCAATATCATGTTATGCATAATTTAGCTCAGTCAATAATTAAAGCATGAACCATGGAAAACTTCATTGAATACATCTAGTAACTGGAAATAACATTTTTTTACTTCATCACTGGCAACTACAAGGTCATGTGAATTCTGCAATACCTAGTAGCATTACATCAAGATATCAAGTCTGGTATTGATATCACTGTCAAGTCACAGTTGGGAAAAGTGTCCAAATCAGCAACTTCGACAGTGATTTGAAATGATAATGTGATTTGATAGCTGTTAGACTTCTGGCCCTGGTTAGTTATAGATTAATTGTGATTCAAGTTTATCTCATGGTCACATGCAAATGAACCAGTTAGGAATATTATTTCATTTGAGTTCATGAACCTGAATTAACATATTGGATATACCTAGTATTTCATATTAATGTAGGTATAGGATGGAAGACATGGGCCTTCCATGATAAAAAATTGTGACTCACAAAAGTGAAGACTCCAATGTTGTTTTGTTAAAATTGTGTGTGTGACACTTGAGGAGTTCTAATCGATTTCTATGATTCTAATGAAATCCAATGCATCTTTGACAGCCAAAAACCATCAGTCTTGGTAATAATTTCCTCGCAAACTCATCCAAAGGTCATCTCAGAGCACAATGGTTCAAACATTGTCACAAGAGAAACACAGTGTAAAAAGTGGCTTTCATACTGTTATCATTTAGTTCTAATTACCTACCTACCCATCATCTATGATACAAGATCACATGACTGCCACTGAACCAAGCCTTGGAGTATTTGTTTTGGGAGATGTACTCGCAACAATGGGATTACATAGAATATTATAACAGACTGCTGATCTACCTCCATAGAAATCTTCAAAACTTTATCAACACATGTCAAGTTAATCTGTATAACAGTCACATGATGACATGCTAAGTAAATTTTAACATGTTACATGAATACCAGGTCAAACTTGAACAGCAAGCACATTACAATAGTCACAAGTACTTGTTCAAGTTCAAGTCATGACTAACAGCTGACTTGGTCACATGTTTTATCCAGTCATGTGATGCCAGTGTCACTTAGAGTGCAACTGGAGCAACTGTGCCTGAAAATAGGACAGGACTATTGATCTGCTGCCCTAGTTTGATATAGATGCATTTGTATGTAGGTTACAGCTTTCAAGTTGAGGTAGGTAGGTAGGCCAACAACATAATGACCGGTTTTCTTTGTTAGGATAATGTTAAAAGATGGATATGATGCTGTTAAAGATTAATTGTCAGTGTAAATCGTGGCTAATTATCTTGTTCAAGATATCTCAGTTGTTTTCCTACTGTGTAAAGGCACCTACTTGTAAAACAAAGATTTTCCTCAATTTTAAATGAATCAGAGCTTTTTATAGCGATTTTAGTGGGTTTTCATTGATTTTTTTGTTTGTGGGCATAGTTTTATCTTCGGCTACATGCCAACATAACGATATCGGTTCCAGCAGTCACATGATTTACATTTTTATATGTTTTCTGACCACGAATACGCCCAAAAATCACACCCGTACCCTCCAAAACCATTCCTTTCAGCTTCACATCGTTTCGTGTCATCGTACATACATTTATACAGATATAGCATCAGACAAGGCGCGGCTACTACTATAATTAGTGCTCCTAAAATAACCGGATTCGATCCAGTTTGATAAATACTTCCTCCCGTAAATATTTCATGCTGCAAGGGTGATCGGAAACTTTTTGAATTGCGAGACTTGGAGACAAAATTGAAGGGATCGATAAAGGGCGAAGACAGCCATTTCGGCAGTGGTCCACACAGAATACATACCGCTAAAGATGATAGCAGACGCCGCCCCCATAACTCCAAAGAAGGGTCCGTAGATTGGGTTGGGGTCCGCAGCCATTTTGAGGGATAGGTGTGGGTTATTTACAGGTCTCAAAAACTGTGATGACTATCTGCACACACTCACTCCACGGAACTACTTTTGCACAGACAAATATGGCCTAAGCTTTGCAGACTCGATAGAATGGGTCATATGACGGCTGATGTCGAAGGCAGTGCTCGATATGACCTAAGTTCTGATTGGTTTTGTAACGTCATTTCCGAAATGAGAGGCCAATCCTGAGCTGAAGATTTCGCTGCGGTGTGACGTATTTCATTGATGTGGTTTGGTGGCCAGCATTTATCGAGTGCGCATGAACAATCGAGTCATTTCTTTTCTCTTAACATTTTAGATACTACTTTTTCTGCAATTAATGTCATAAAGTTATGTTTTATATACCTTAAAAACTAAATTAGAATTAGCAAATTAATTTTACAGCCAACCAATATTTAAATACATTCAATACATTTTAAAGGTTTTATATATGACTACCAATAAAATGTTACCATTCATTCTTGTCTACTAAATTGTTCGAATTTGATTTGGATCATAGACGTAGTATAAAAAAAATATAGACTTGGTAATAGCGTATACCCGAAAGGGACAAAACTTTACTGCAATGTATAAATCGTATTAATTTAATACACGTTATAGGTGGACCTAGCTCCAATCATTCGTGCGACATTCTAAAATGTCAAGATCGCTGGTTACCCCTATAAGTGGGATAAATTATTTACGTTATTTTATTTAGGTGGTGCTTCAATCATTCGAGAGTTTCTACAATGTCAAGATTGGTTTACATCTGCAGTAAGCAGTTCAGTAATAAATTAGTGCATACGCCGACAAAGACAAACATCATCTTACTATCCTACTTACTTCTTAGTATATTTGTATATACTTGTCTTTTTACTTCCCCGGATCTTGAGTTATATGACAAATCTATTGGATGAGATATCTGTGATTCGGATACTTCCTTAGGGCTAAAACTCCCTAAACCTTCGTCATAATATTATACGTGCGTGACTTTACCAATGTTTTTAACGACATTGTAAGGTAAAATATTCAAAAGTATGTTTAGGTAGGTAATATCTATTAGCTTGCATTGTTTGTATTGACCTGGTTTTTACAATAACGTGAACAATAATTTTCAACGCTGAAAAGTCTGAAAGATTGGTTGATCTAATAATTGAATCTTGTTCATGAATCGGCCGCTGGTGCGAGGGCGGGGCAGCCGTAAAAAACCAATAAGCTTTGGTGGAATGTAGTCTACAAACAGGGCAACATTTTAGTTGATCATAATAGTTATGAAATATTTTGACTGTCACTGTCATTCCCTATCCAACAGTTTATATTTTTTGTTAGGGCTTCGCTTGTTGGCTGAAATGCTGTTCATAAATCTGTCAAGCAAATATCAATTTCAGGTGAAAAATGAGTAGTGACAACTTCAATCAAACGGCAACTGCAGAAATAATTAGGTAGGTAGCTAGTAATGGATTAATTCGCATTCGTAATAATTTTCGTGACGAACTCATAATCGTCACTTCACGAATTAATTTACGTAGCGAAATTTTGCGAAGCGCGAAGCGAATTCGTCGCTCGCATCATAATTAATTTCATGTAGCGGCCGCCAGCGAGCGTGTGATCTCTTCGTCTGCCTCAATGTAACTAAGTCTGTTTCATTCACGTGAACCTTAGCAGATTCATACGGACGCTATACAATTTGGTTAAGCAATTATCCTTATCATTTCATCCTTATTATTTATTATCCTTGAGAGGCTTGTACTTAGTACTACTTACGGTCGTATATCGAATGAATGCGTGTAACAGATTAATCCGTTGAAATCGTGCGAACTACGAAAAATTAGTTTAATATCGTCAATTATTTATCGTCTTATTTAGCAAATAGCATAGCAATAGCAATTCGCATGCTAAGACTCGTCAATTCGCATGTTTTTGAAATTTATATGAAATCGCATTAATTGCCATCACTAGGTAGTACCTATATTTTATATCTGAGTCTGTCTGACTGTTCTGTAATTCTGTTCTGTCAACAACTTCTGTCTGACTGTTCTGTGTGTCTGCTGGCTGAATCTGTGTCTTTCATAATTCGTGTTTCTGTTTCGTCGTCTTAGGGCTTTGCATTCGTAAATAATTATTACAAAATAATATTGAGTTCGCGAAATAATAGTGAGACTTGCCTATGTACAGTATTAGATATATCCCAGTGCATTCTTTTAAAAAATGAAATATCATTACAAGGTAAGCATTGTATTTTCATGCAATATTCACATTACATACAGCATGGACGAGCCTTCGCCAAATACCTGCAAAAGCGTGCAAATAAACAATTTAAATGAGCTAATTTATTCTACATTGATTGACTTTCGTTAATCATGTCACATTTGATGATTTCCGCTAGAAAAATCTATTATTTTCTTTGATGAAAATGTTTGTTTACATCGACATAACCTCTTTTCTTACTTTAGTTTCACAATTTACTGGGGACCGTGTACCGCCGCGGTGACATCCTGTTCACTAACGATGGAAACTGCGTCATCAGCCCGGTTGGAAACAAAATTACGGTTTACAATCTCAAACAGTAAGTATACCTACTACTGAGCCTCGAAATAACCCTAGTGCTTCTGCAAGTGATTGTGGTTCCTTTGATTTGCTTAGCGACAGAGGTGCTATAACATAAATATATATTTGTTGTGTTGAGACAGTGGTGCATACTTACCCCAGTATTCATAAAAAGTTGAACTGTGCATTAATAAGTGACATTTTAATAAATGTGTATGAATAAGGGGGTTATTATATGCTGGGATTCAATTGGTGAGAATATGGCAGACTAAAGTCTGCGGTGCCAGGTCATAGTATTAAAAACTTTAATTTACAGCAGGCTGTCCATAGACAATCATAACACCATGTTTTATTATATTATTACCTAATAAGTACCTAATTTATTATTTTTTCAGAAATAAAAGCAACACTTTATCCTTTGAAAGTCAATACAACTATACAGCTATAGATGTTTCACCGAATGGATCCACTCTCTTGGCTGTTAATGAAAGTAAGTTATCATGTTTTACGTTCTTCTTCTTTCTTGTCATTTGTAATTGCTTAAATCTGTATAAAAATGTCCTTAAATATATACTTTAATAAGTAAGCATCCTATGTCTTAGAAAAATTTGCTTCCTATTACATAGTGATCGAATTTATAGAATCGGCTCAACAGTTCTGGAGATTACCTCCTGCAAACACACAAACATTACCTACTTCTTTCTAATATTATTTTGAAAATATAGAAACATGTAAAAGTTTGTGAGTTTGTTACTGGACAGTGCTGAAACAACTGAAAGGATTTCACGGGTTCCTTAGGTCCTGGACACTCAGATACTTTTCCTCATCAGCTATCAGCCTATCATCATGCAGCAGTTGAAGTTAGTTTTGTACATAATATTATATGTATAGTTGCTCTAAATTGGTTTAATATCATTTGCAGAGGGGGAGGCGCAAATAATAAGTCTAATAACATGCAACGTGATACACAGATACAAGTTCAGAGACACTGTGAATGCTATCAAATTCAGCCCCGATGGGAAATATTTTGCAGCATGTTGTTCCGATACAGGTATGGATGTTAGGAACGTAATGGTTTGAGTAATCATAGTAGTCAAAGTACCATGTGTAATTTTAGTTACTAGTTCTAGTCTGTATTAAATATTAAAAACAAAAATTAAGTTAAATACTCGATATACCTAGATTGAACTTAGAACTAGATTGAAATGGTTAATTTAACATCAGAGAGGGTAGCATTATGCTTCTAAAATGCAGTTGATAGAAGTTTAGAAAAAGACTTCAAAATTACAGTGATGTTAAATGTTAATTCAAAGTTGTAAGATTTTCTGCAGCTTCCAATCATTACACAATCAACAGAAGAACACAACTAAATACTACTTAAAATAAAATTTGTTAGCCACAACCTATGAAAGTAAGCTTGTATAGTATTATAACCCTTTTTCTTTGTCCTATGGTTTCCAGTATTCATTATGACTGCACCATGCTCGTTCACCGGAGAATACCGCCCATTCATCATGAAACGAGTGTTCCGGAAGTCCCAAGATGATGTCACCTGTCTCGACTGGTCAGCTTGCTCCAAACTCGTGGCGGTTGGCTCCAAAGATACCACAACCAAAATCTACACAGTCGACTACTTAGACAACCTCAGCATGTTCAGTCTTAGCGGTCACACCGATAAAATAGTCGGAGTGTTCTTTGAGAGGAAGAGCTTAGATCTCATAACGGTCAGTAGGAACGGTCAGATTTGCCTGTGGGAAGCGAGCTTGGACTCCGACGATCTGGTGACTTCAGAAGTGCAGATCTCGATGCGGAAGAAGAGGAAGATGCAGAAAGATGCGGAGAGTGAAGATGATGTCGATGAGAGAGAAGTTATTGAGAAGGAGAAAGAATATGTAAGTAAAGCAATTATATTTAGAAGCAGTAATAGTTTAGTGAGTAAGTTTGCCTGAATTCTTATGGAAATGTGAGTACTAATAATCATGCCGTAGTTCAATAAACATTCTGTCCTATGCCAAAAGCAGGCTAAGCATATAAAGGAGAAAGCCTGAACGCCTGATAGCAGGTGTTACATGAGGTTGAATAAGCCATGATACACTACGAGGGCCTACCAAAATCATGCTCGGGTTTCCTCACAAAAAGTTTACTTTCAGGAAAGCGACGAGGATCGACCCAAAGGAAACAAGTCTAAATCGAATCCAACTCAAGACAACGACAAGAGATTGCTTTACAAGAAATTAGGGCGCCACTACATTGGTGACGCTATACGACAAGCCAGCCACAAAGTGAAGCTGACAGCCGCACAGTATCATAAAGACACAAAGATATTGGTCACTGGTAAGGATTGAAAACATAGAAGTATTAAAGAATGGTGCTTATTAAGTTACAATTACAATACAAAAGTTGTCATTTTTGTTCAGCACTGTCGCATGGTTGTAATTGTTCAGCAGTGTCAGTTGATTTGTTGGACCATAGGAGGTGGTTTATTTTTACAGTCAATTACTGTGTTTTTTTTTACTCGGGAAAACAGCTTGTAACTTGTTGTGGTAATGTTGAGTAAGCTTTACTAACAAGTTTTTGCACGAAACTATGGTATAAAGGCTAGGGTTGCTAAATGGTATTAAAGTGCCAATTGAGGACCTAAACCGTATTGTTTACTACTTATTTGTACCATGACCTCTTTTTGTGACATCTCGATGCTCAATTTAGGTTGATTGTAATACTAAATGGATTGACGTCTACCTAAATGACATAGAAAGCCATGTATAACTATTATTTTATTGAAACAATTCCGTTTAGGTTCTCAATTGGATCGTAATAAGACATGGTAAGTCCCCAGAAAATATAGGTAATACATTATGTTATGTAATATAGTGTAGGGTACTTAGAAATGATGTTTTAATCAAAGTACCCCACAATAGAAAAGTTAGTTGTAATTTTGTAAGAAACTGAATAAATGCAGCTCTGTGTTCAATGGCATTTAATTAAGTACCACACCCTTGAAGAACATAATATTGGCGACGAGGCTAACCAGAATGACGGCCGCTAACATTACAAGCCTGGTATTGCCAGGGAAATTTGACCCCAATAAAGATGTGTGGGAGAATTATCGCGAGCAACTAAACTTCGCGTTGGAGGCGGCTGGGCAAATCGAAAGCGTGCAAAAGAGGGCTCTGTTCCTGTCACAATGTGGGAAGGAAGCCTATGGATTGATAGTGTCATTACTAGCACCTAAGAAACCAAGTGAAGTGAGCTTTGAAGATATAATTGCAATTCTCAACAAGTTTTTTATACCGGCGCCCCACCCTATTTTGGAGGTGGATAAGTTCTATAAGAGAAAACAAAAAGAACATGAATCAATGACGAGCTTCATAGCGTCCTTGCATGACATTAGTTCCCGTTGCGAATTCAAGGACGGCATGCCGCGCCGTATAATTGAACAACTAATCTTGGGTGCGCGCGACAATAATTTAAAAAAAGAATTGCTGAAAATCAAGTTGGAAAACTTAACCTACAATAATGTGGTACAATTGGCCCTAAATTTTGAAGCGCTCCAAAGTGGAATGCAGAGTCATATTTCAGTGAAGAACCATAGCGGCGAGGTCACACAAACGAAAATTGTTGCAAGTACGAGTAACGCTAGTGTTGAGCCTATGGAAGTAAATACAATCGACAACTCAAGAGCCTCGAACTCGAGACGTTGCGTGCATTGTGCAAAAAACCATGGTAATGCACTTTGCAGGATGCGGAACGTAACTTGTTATAAATGTCATAACAAAGGACATACGAAAGCGGCTTGTAAAAACAATACAAAGCCACGAGTAAACAAGTGCAGCGAGTGCTCGTCAACATCAGAAAACAACGGAAAAAGTGAAGATAACTTTGGCGTGCGGGAAAGAATCGATGAAGTTAGTGGAAACGGCGCGAAGGAAGAAAAGCGAAGTAGACCGATCATGGTGGCAGTCAAGATAAATGGCGTACCTTTGACAATGGAGGTGGACTCAGGATCAGCTCGGTCAATTATCCCGCATTGTGTTTATCAACAATTCGCACAAGCATTTCCGAACGAATTGTTACCCTTCACAAATAAGTTAGTAACGTGGACAAATAACGAGCTGAAAACAAAAGGCCAGACTATGGTAAACGTCGAGTTTGGTAACAAACGCGCCAACCTCCCATTAGTAGTGAGTTGCGGCAGAGGACCTCCACTACTGGGTCGTACGTGGTTCGAACCACTAGGAATTTCGGTGCGAGGAGTGACGATCCATGCTGTGGACGAAAAGGCCGTGGAAGATTTTCCTGCAAGATTTCCGGAGTTATTTGAAGCCAAGATAGACAAATACAAAGGACCACCGGTGCATATCGACTGTAAAGAAGGAGCAACGCCAGTGTTTTTGCGACCGCGAACAGTACCATTCCCATTAAGACAGCAAGTTAATGAAGAATTGAACCGAATGATAGAAGAAGGTATATTGACACCAGTCAAGCACTCACGCTGGGCTACACCATTAACAATAGTCCCAAAACCTGATGGATCATTAAGACTATGTGGTGATTACCGGAAAACAGTGAATGCTACTTGCTTGACAGAAAGTTACCCGTTACCAACATCAAATGAAGCATTTTTCCAACTATCGGGTGGTAAATGGTTTTCAAAGATTGACTTGAAGCATGCGTACAACCAACTTAAAGTCGATGAAACAACTGCAGAGATGCTAACATTAAACACACCACTAGGATTGATGAGAATGAATAGACTGGCTTATGGAGTGAATGCAGCAACAGCTATTTTTCAAAGGTTAATGATGTCAATACTCGCAGGTATCGATGGAGTGGCATGTCTCCTCGATGACATAGCCATATGTGGGTACTCCCTTACCCAACACAATGAAAGAGTGGTTGAAGTGCTAAAGCGGTTGAATGATATTGGACTGAAAGTGAACAAAACTAAATGTGTATTCACAACAACCAAAGTGAAGTTTCTAGGGTTTGAGATAGATGCAGATGGGGTGCATCCATCACCCGAGAAGATCCAGGAGATAGCCAACAAACCTGAACCTAAAGACAAACGCTCATTGAAAGCTTTCTTGGGGCTATACAACTTCTATGAAAGGTTTTTAAAGGAAAAAGCAGTGGTGTTGGAACCGTTATATACACTACTGAGAGATGACAGTCCCTGGAATTGGGGTGAGAAACAACAGGTGGCATTTAATAAGGCAAAGCACCTCTTAACATCAGACTTAACATTAACCCACTATAGCCTAGAGAAAGATCTGCATATGGTATGCGATGCTAGTGAGTATGGTGTGGGGGCTGTGCTCGTGCATAAGATGGAGGATGGCACTGAGAAGCCTATCATAATGAGCTCCAGAACACTTCAGGCACATGAACGGCGATATGCTCAACTGGATAAAGAAGCCCTAGCCATCATGTTTGGATTGAAAAAGTTCCGACAGTACTTGCTGGGAAGGACCTTTGTAATATTTACAGATCACAAGCCCTTATTAGGAATATTTGGCAGAGGCAAACCGATTCCAGAACTAGTTTCAGCCAGGATGTTACGTTGGGCACTGACACTGAACACCTTTGACTATGATTTAAAGTATCGCCCGGGAAGTCAGATGGGAGATGCTGACAGCCTTAGCAGGTGGCCAACACCATGTGTAGACGAAGAGAACAGACAAGAAGAAGTGATGCTAATTGAGCAGATGGATATAGATCTAGGACCAAATACCATAGCAAAAGAAACAGATAAGGACATAATACTAAAGAAGGTGAAATTTTTCATACTAAACGGTTGGCCCAATGAAATGGACTCACCAGAAATGTTACCCTACTTTAGAAAAAGAGAAGCCCTGTCTCTAAACAAAGAGTGTATCATGTGGGCAAACAGGGTAGTCATCCCGGTCAAATTACAAGAGGCAGTACTGAAAGCTCTTCACCAAGGTCACAGCGGAATAGTACAAACCAAGATGCTAGCTAGAGGATACCTTTGGTATCCATCCATAGATATGGATATAGAAAGAGTAGTAGCAGATTGTGAAGCATGTCAAATGGGAAGGAATAACCCAGCTACCACAGAACACGAATGGAAACCAGAAAATAGGCCATGGTCTCGCGTGCACATTGATTTTATGGGACCATTCATGGGGAAAACCTTCTTAATCATAGTAGATTCATTTAGTAAATGGCCCATTATTGAAATTGTGCCATCAACGTCAAGCAAATCAGTAATTGAGATATTAAAGAAAGCAATTGCAGATAATGGCTTGCCGGATGTTGTTGTGTCCGACAATGCTTTAGCATTCACATCAAACGAATGTCAAGAGTTCTTCAAGAGGAATCGCATCCGACATATTACTGGTGCACCCTATCATCCTGCAACCAATGGCCAAGTAGAGAGGACCATACAAACAATCAAAGCTAAACTAAAAAAACAATCTCCATGTCCTTGGACAGACCGAGTAGCAAAGATTCTATTTCATATGCGTACTGTACCAGGTACTGTATCTGGAAAAACACCAGCAGAGCTATTAAATGGGAGGAAATTTAAAACTCTGATTTCATCACTGCATCCAGATACAGACATTAAAACTGATGAGGAAGGAAGGAAAGATAATAGGAAAAATAAAAAGAGTTTTAATATCGGAGATTATGTTTTAATGAGATTGTATAACATGTCCCAAAAGTGGCAAAGAGGAAAGATTATAAACAAGCCAGAACCAGCAGTATATGAGGTGGAGATTGAAGGTGGTGCCAGACACCGCAGACATGTGGACCAACTTCTTAAAACTAGACCACCACAGGCACCAGGAATGCCTGAAAATGACAATGGCAGTGAAGAAGATGATGATGGAAACGATGGAGATGTGATCATACCACCACCAGAAGAATGGAATGAAATCATAGGAGTATAAAGTAATAAAATAAAAAATGTTATGTAATTAAGCAGGAAATTATTTAGTAGAAATTGATTCAAATTAGAAGTGATAAATAGTTGAGATTTACATACTTATTATTAGTTAGAGTAAAAGTGATTATGAAATTGTAATGATTCAAAATTAAGAAGTTACCATGATATGTTTAGAACTGAAAGGGGAAGTGTTATGTAATATAGTGTAGGGTACTTAGAAATGATGTTTTAATCAAAGTACCCCACAATAGAAAAGTTAGTTGTAATTTTGTAAGAAACTGAATAAATGCAGCTCTGTGTTCAATGGCATTTAATTAAGTACCACACCCTTGAAGAACATAATACATTATATCACTTGTCCCCAGGTTTCTCATCTGGTATATTCTTTCTTCACGAGATGCCTGATGTGAATTTGATCCACACGCTGAGTATATCGGAGCACCGGATAAGCACCATCGCTATATCATCCCCCGGAGACTGGATTGCATTTGGATGCCCTAACATAGGACAGCTGTTGGTGTGGGAGTGGCAGAGTAAGTTAATTATTTAAATGCTGAACTGGCAGATATTCTGTCAAGGTACTCCATAGAAAATGTATGGGGATATTGTTTTTGTTTTTCGGAAATTTTTCCCTTGTGTTAATAGCTTAGACTCTGAAGCTTTGTCTCCTCTCCAAATATCTCTAACAAAGCTTAGATAATAAAAGTGCGTTGTAAGAATTACATTTGTTCAAAAACTTTTTTATAGAAGTTCTTAAACTTTCGCGAGCAGGATACATACTAACTAGCTAAAAACGGGTCTTACTTTTACTTTTTTATAACTAACAGTAGTAGTTTTCACACCTCATGTTCAAAAAATGTGTCAGATTAGCTCAGCTTAGCGGGAACAAACGAGCTTGTTGGGCACTAGGGAGTGAAAGTAGATTTTTTTAAATTTGTACTCGCTATTATCAACAGGCTGAAGATTCGACTTTTCTGTTTTTCATTTTGACATAGTTACTTAAAAAAAAGAAGAGTATCTTAATGTACGTCCACCGGTTGCCTGCGACTCTTTTGATGTCGTCGGCCCATCTAGTGGGAGGCCTACCTACACTGCGTCTTCCAGTCCGTGGTCGCCACTCTAGAACTTTTCTTTCCCATCGGTTATCAGTTCTACGAGCGATGTGGCCATGTGCTAATAACTTATACATATTATTATATCTATTATGATACTAGAAGCACCTCGTGGTTTCATCCGCGTTAACTACTATCCCACGGGAACCGTTAATTTTTACGGGATAAAAAGTAGCCTATGTCACCCGGGATAGTGTAGCTTTCAAACAGTGAAAGAATTTTCCAAATCGTTTCAACAGTTTCGGTGCCTATTTAATGAAAACAAAAAAAAAACAAACAAAGACACAATCAAATCTTTCCTCTTTATTATATTAGTATAGAAAGATAAGTATTTATTGCACTTTGTCAACAGGTGAACAGTACGTGATGAAGCAGCAAGGGCACTCTTTGGACATGACTTGCCTCACCTACTCTCCCGACGGCCTGTACATCGTGACTGGCGGTTACGACGGCAAGGTCAGTTCGAATATCACACGGGCCCTAAAAGGGCACTTATTTATTACAGTTACACACAACGCCCCGGGACGTACACGGGCCTGTTTATCAAACCTGATAAACAGGGGTCAGTGTTTTTTTATATTTTAATTATGACCGACGGCCTGTACATCGTGACTGGCGGTTACAACGGCAAGGTCAGTTCGTATATCACAGGGGCCCTAAAAGGGCACTTATGCAGTTACGCACAACACACCGCCCGGGCCTCTTTATCAAACCTGATAAACAGTGGTCAGTTTAAAAAAACATTTTGATAACATCAGGCCAAGATCAGTACACAAAAACAAGCCGTATAGTATTAACTAGCTAAACCGGCCCAGTGCGAGTCGGATTCGCGTACGAAAAGCTTTGTACCCTTATTTATAAAAATATTTGTTTTATTCTGTTTTCTTAGTATTTGTTGTTATAGCGGCAACAGAAATACATCGTCTGTGAAAATTTCAACTGTCTAGCTATCACGATTCATGAGATACAGTCTGGTGCCAGACGGACAGACGGACGGACGGACTTCTCTTCTCTTAGTATAGTATAGGAATCTTAGTAATAGGGTCCCGTTTTACCCTTTGGTTACGGGACCCTAAAACAGGCCTAACTCGCGCACAAATTAATATCAAAATATATAATTTTGACATACCCGTCCCCGTCTGGGAATCAAACGCGACGAGGTGTTATAAGTTTGACGTGTCTGTATGTGTGTGAGGGTGTGTGTGTGCGTGTGTCTATCTGTGGCATCATCTCTACCGAACGGACGAACCGATTTTGATGTTGTATTTTTTTTGTGTAGCTTGTGAATCCTCACAATGTGAGGAAACCAACATGCTCGAGATTTATTTCGGAGGCACGTATCCACCAATCCTGACTAGGCCGCCGTGGTGGATTTATGGCCTAATCCTCCTCACGAAAGTGACGGGAGGCCTTTGCCCAGCGGTGGGACAGTTACAGGCTGTATTATTATTATTCTCATCATTTATTTTATAATCTTAAGTTGACAAATTTTATTATTATTATTACCATTATTTATTGTATAATCCTAAATTTAAATTTTTTACAATATTTTAATAAAACCCTAAAAACATTATAAAAAACTTAAACCTAGGGTACCACCGGTAGCGGAGCAGGGCCCAGGCTACCGGTGGTTAGGGCTGCAGAGAGAGGAACCTCCTGACAATACGTGCCGTGTCGAGGAGCTCTGCCTCCTGCATCCGACCCTTAATCCAGCCGTCTAGCGAGAGCCTCTTAAGATGTTGGTCGAGGCTCTTCGCTATAAGGCCGTTCGCCGTAACCACTATCGGGACAATGATCGTCGAGTCAACATCCCACACGGCGGTCACCTCATGGGCCAAGTCTAGGTACTTGCTGAGCTTGTCCTTCTCGGCCTTCACGAGGTTCTCGTCATGGGGGATGGTGATGTCGACGAGCACTGCCTGGCGCTTATTATTATTATTATTATTAGCTGGTTAATATGTTTTCTGTTCGCGAAAGTTTAAGTAATTCTAAGACGTATAGTGTTCTCTAATGTTTCATCGAAATAGGGTTTGAATCTAAGAAAGTCATACACACATAAATAGCTTTATTTGGCTCCAATACATTATACGTACAAGTATTATCCTAAATATAAATTACGTAAAAAATACATAACTTCCCAATATATAGGAAATAATAAATTTTATGGATAAAGATTAACAAATTAATAAAGCGAAAATCGACTACCAAAACGATGTTTAACATACTCGTACATTCTCAGCAGAACAGATATGTTTTAAATTTAAACGTCACTGAAGTGTACTAAATTACGCTGAACAGTTGAGATCTAATTTCTAATAATACAACACATTACAATACAACAATACAATAAAAATTCTTGATTGAACACCATAACATAAAGAGGTAAAAATACAAGGTGTGCTGCTTTGTGCCCTTATCGCTATTAGCAATTTCTTACAGGCATCCTTTGGCATAAGACTTGTACGACCAGAAGAAAAACCTAACTGAATAATAAACCTATGCTTGTTTTTTGTGTAAGGCTCTGTGACACTTTAGTGTAATCGTCACAAATACATACTAAATGCAGGTACTTGAATATGTGCATTTGTTTTTAAAGCCGCGTAGCATGGTGCTTGTGCTAGCTGTACCTTCACGAATGACAGTATCAAAGGAGGAAGCTTCCTGAAGCTCTAACGTGGCAGTCACTTTTACTTAGGCCGTAGTAACTATTAAGTAATCTGTGCTCGGGCTTCGGTCGACTCGAGCCGGCTACAGTACAGGGGCTTACCATAACGTCTTATTGCGATCCAATTGAGGACCTAAACACAGTTGTTTAATTTTAAATAATAGTAATACATGGCGTTCGATATCGTTTAGCCAGACGTCGATCCCTTTAGATTTAAAATCAACCTGAATTGAGCGTCAAGATGTCACAACAAGATGTCATGGTACGAATAAGTAGTGAAACAATTCTGTTTGGGTCTTCAATTGGATCGCAATAAGACGTCATGGTAAGCCCCCTGGGATGTCACTACGCATAGATCAGTAGGGCCAGCCCAGAGAGTGTGTCACTTGTCTTCCTCCTTTGAACCTCTCATTGACCTTCACTAATTAAAATCCTAAGATGTACCTATCCAAGGCGGCAAGACATGGAGGGATTTGGGACATCCTACCATAGTGAAAACTTATCAATCTTATCCAAACGCTTCGGTTGTTCTACAACCGAGCTAAAATCACTTTGTATCATTTGGCAATAGATTGGGGCTGTCATATACAGATTGCCTTAATCGTCCCAGTTATGGGACATACGAGATCTTACAATTTAGCTTTTATCCAGATTGTAATGTCTGGTTACATTTTAATAAAATACTAAAGAGTTTGAGCGTTTTTCAGCTGCTCTAATATCGTCCATCTTGTTAGTATCGTCTGTCTAGGTCACAATATCGTCCGTCCGCGTCAGACTATCGTCGGACCCTCAAGTTCAAATCTCATCCAGTTGTCATGATGATACAAAATGACTGATGAGAATGGTGGTCTGACGCTCGCCGCCTTTAACCTCTGCGTCTAGGATCGGCGCCCATCATCGCCGTGTGCGGCGACTCCCCCAACTCCTGATCGAACGTGTCGTTCAAACTCTGCGCCAGCATGTAACACTCCAGGGTCCACTCCGACCTGGGCTTCACCTTCATCATCTTCAGTATGTCCCTCTTGATCTTCCTCACGCGATACAGAAACTCCTCGTGTATGAACTCCTCGTTGTTCTTGAATTTGGCGATGAATATGAAGTATTCGGGGTCGACGTCGTCCATGGCCTCCACGATGGACTGTTCGAACTCGCGCGTGCTCCGCGTGTGCAGCACCTCGGGGCAGGGCTGGTGGTAGCTGATGTCCATGAATATGTTGTGCAGCTCCTCCGCTATGTCCGCGGGCGTGTCGTTGTTCAGGGTACGCAGGAACGTGAAACGCGTCATTTGCTCCCTGTAATACATCACGTAGTTGAAGGTCCGGTTCGGTATGTTGGTGAAGTCCATAACGTCTAGGTATCCGCATCTGTGGTTGCACGGCACCGGCGGCCCCACCAGAGGTGACGCTTGGTACCGTTCGATGTCCTTCTCCAGTTTCCTCAGTGTATTGTTGATTATTGGTATGTTCGACATGTTGTAAAAACGGTTTGAGGAAAACATTGTTTGTAAGCACGGGCGCCCGGCGGCGGCGTCTCCCGCGATCGATGCGCGAACTGAGCGGGATAGCGCGTGCGCGGGCAAAGGTGAGGGGCGCGTAGGGTTGTGACACACTTAAGGAACGATGAATTAAAAGGTTACTAAAATTTTCCAATGCTTACATCTAAGGATGGCACATGTGAAATTATGAGCCCGTTTTGTTTTCGTGGTTCAAGTTGAAGTGGGTGGCTGTCTAAAGTTTGTCATTTAACCGTATCTCATTGTTAGATATAATGAAATAATCAAAATTAATTATACAAATAGCACTTAGTTGGCCGAGTTTATTTCTTTTTCGTGAGTTTGATGTTGGTATACTTAGGTTGTTTGTAACGTGTTATCTTATGCCTACCAACCTTACATTCCGCTTAACTTTTTGCAAGAATTGCGACACACAATTACTTAATGAATATAAATACCGTTAACTTCAGACACCTATTCACTATAGTTTAAAATCTAAGAACTTCACATCAAAAAGTCATGTGATATCTTATCCCGTGACAACCCTACCGATACGGAACTAGCAGCTGCAAAAGTGACCACGGGTCTCGGGCGGCCGCCATTTTGCATATTCGAGACATCGCTAACCGGCGACATGGAATTAATTACTTTATAGACAGACGTTTACATTTATCCTTCTGTCTATCTGTTATGTTCTTTGTTATTTTCTATAACGTAGGATTTGGATCCTAGGACCTAGGATTGCTCCTGTATCGTAGTGTATCGTGGGCACCGCTTACGGACATATAATTCCACATGCATATTACACCCAGGCCAGAAACCAATATTTGTGTATCGCACAAATATTTGTTCCGGGCGGGAATCGAACCCGCGACACCAAGCGCAGCAGTCTGATTGCTCGGCACTACGCCAAACGTGCCGTTTTACATACCATACAATAATTCCTTATTGAACACCAACATAAAGAAACAATAGTACAAGATACATCTTGCACAGTTATTGTGTACAATGGGCGGTCTTATCACTTGTACAAATGTATATAAATAGCGTTTTTTTTCTTAATTATATGCTTATTTTTTTAAAGAAAGGTCAGGCTCGCCAAGGCATAGGTTATTTAAGATAAGTAGCCTAAGATCTGTTTATCTACTCATTTGGGTGAACCATTATTGCGAGGATATTGCATACAATTATTCCACTCCAATAAGATTTACCGACATTCATAGATATAGGCATTTAGTAAATCAGTAATTTCGAGAAGAGATTTTACCTGCCTCAATTAAACGTTATACCTAACGGGGTTCATCGGGTGACCTTCAATGAAAAGCAATAAATCACCGTAATAATGTATTGTCCATTCCACAACTACATCCACACGTATAGGTATAATAAAGGCAAGTATAAATAATTACTCTATTACAAGACGAGCTACAACCGTGCCTATGGGGTGACGACTGATGTCGCGAACTCGCGTCATGAATTACTTTCTGTAGAGTCGGCAGAAATTAATGCATATGCAATGTGTCGCTACATCAACCACCCCCTTTTTGAAAAAAAGGTAATAAAAAAATTATATAAATCAAAATTGGTACTTAATAATTACAAGTTATTGCTATTCATACATAAGATATCGTACGCGAGCGCACTGCTGATAGGGCTGTAATGCGATCTTCAGTAGTGTCAATGTTCGCGTACGGTCATCGACCTAAATCTTTACTCGATATACTTGGACTTCAGCAGTGCCTTTGATAAAGTAGACCACATTATTCTCTTACAAAAATTGACATTATACGGAATTGATAGATCCCTTCTAAAATGGTTCGAATCATACCTTTCTAAAAGACCTCAAGTAGTCGCTGTTAATAATTCGGAATCTGATTTATATTTAGCTGAGTCTGGTGTCCCGCAAGGTTCCCATCTGGGTCCAATTCTTTTCCTCATATTTATTAACGATATCTCGAATCATATTAATCACTGCGATATGTCCTTATTTGCTGACGATATTAAAATATACAACAAAATTGAATGCCAATTAGATTCTGTCCACCTTCAAGAAGATATTGATTCTATTTTTAATTGGTGTTTCTCAAATCGAATGATACTTAACGTCAAAAAAAGCTTTTTCATTAAATTTACTCGGAAAAAAAAGACACTAGCTTCAAATTATAAATGTGGTGGCACTCAATTAGTACAAGTCCAAGAAATACGCGACTTAGGTATAATAATAGACAGCAAACTTAATTTCATCTCTCACACGAATAAAATAGTATCCAAAAGCGCTCAGATGTTAGGGTTTATAAAACGAAACAGTCGTGGGTTTAAACTTGAAACTAAATTATTACTATACAAGACACTAGTGCGCAGCCATATTGAATATGCAAGTTCCATTTGGAGCCCATTCTACAACGTTCACTCTCAACGTATTGAAAGTTTACAGCGTGCTTTTACCAGACACCTAGCTTTTCAAACTCCCGCTTTTTCCCACAGACATCCTTACAAACAGCGACTTGACAGATTCAAATTAACTAACCTACGTGACCGACGGACATTAATTGATATGTGTTTTTTGCACAAAGTCGTAAATGGCAATATAAAAATTGGTAAAATAATAGAAAAATTTCCCTTAGCTGTTCCACGCAAATACCCACGTAAACCTATTCGTAACATTTTTCATACTCCTTTTTCTCGTACGAACCTGGGTCTACAAAGCCCCTCTACGCGTATCTGCAATGAATATAACGAACTTACTAATAAATTACCTGATCTCGATGTATTCCATGACACTTTGTCCAGTTTTAAGCTCAAAGTTCTAACCCATTTCACTCCACACCTACAAGTGCAACCCCACGATATTACGTAATCTTGCACAGATTTATAAGTTTTATATTATATAATATCCTGTTATAAATATAAGTTTTATACATATTATAATATATATCCTGTTCTCCAAGAGTTTTATAACTCTTGTAATTTTTGTTTAGAATTGTCAGATTTCTTTTATATTTCCTAATTTTAATTTTGTATTTGTTTTTGCTCATCGAGCATCCACGGCGAACGCTATGTACGCCGTACTTGTTGTACACATCTGAATATTGCTCACGTATAAAGATTCAGTACTAGTGTTAATGTGTGCGATGTGGCTGTACTATTTTAATAAATAAATAAAAATGCAAACATGGATACACGACACTTGTAAATAAAGCTAGTTATAATTCCGACTATCTTTACAATCAAAACAAAGTGTCATCACTCGTAAAATGTAAAACACGAAACAAAAGTATAAACAATAACAGTAAGGTACAATTAATTTACTTGAATAACAAACTAGGCACGATTAAGTTACAAACTACAATAAAAATTGAATAAGAATATAATACACTATTACATCGGTGAAAAAAATAAGTATGGTTAAATAACGAACCAATAAACAATAAAAAAATAGTATTATAGGTAATAATTTACATCGAAGTACATAATACACCAAAAATAAATGACTTCAGGTAAATCGTCGTAACCTACATTACAATTGCTCAATAATAATATAAATTGCAAACAAAACAACTTAGACTTCAACAGAAAAGATTTGCTACGAACAATTAAAAACATAATATTCTGCATGTTCAATTGATTTCTGCTGATACAGTCATACAAGTAAATATACTTACGAAACATTAACAAAATCGCCATCAGCCTACTAATTAATAATTACAACATCACACATTTTAATAACACATATTATTTTAAATACAAAATATAACAGTTATGTAAAAAAAATACTTGTACAAGAATAAAAGATAAATGTAATTATGTAAACGGTAGGTATGGTATATTTTAAGTATCTAAGTAAGTATGTAAATAAAAAAATGCAAAAACGATTTGTACAATGTACAAATCTATATATATAAAAGCCAAAACTGACTGACTGATTGACTGACTGACTGACTGACTGACTGACTGACTGATCGATCAACGCACAGCCGAAACCGCTGGGTCTAGAACCATGAAATTTTGCACAAATATTCCTTATGTGACGTAGGCGAGCAATAAGAAAGGATTTTTGAAAATTCAACCCCTAAAGGGGTGAAAAGGGGTTACAAAGTTTGTATGGAGCAACGTGTTTTCTTAGTCCGATCAACTTCAAACTTGGCATTTATATTCTTTAAAAGATTTAATTAAACACGTGTTTCATCGTTTTTGAATATTCAACCCCTAAATTGAGAATAAGGGGTTGCAACATATTTTCATCCGATTTAGTTCATAATTTAAATTTGGATCAATTATGCCATAAGTGACATAGGAGTGCACTTCAATATGATTTTTAAATTCAACCCCTAAAGGGGTGAAAAGGGGTTAAAGGATTTTTGAAAATTCAATACCTAAGAGGGTGAAAAGGGGTTGCAAAATATTTTACATCCGATTGAGTTCGACATTGAAATTTTACACAAATATTTCTTAAGTGACGTAGGTGTGCACTAAGAAAGGATTTTTGAAAATTCAACCTCTAAGGGGGTGAAAAGGGGTTGCAAAGTTTGTATGGAGCAACGTGTTTTCTTGGTTTGATCAACTTCAAACTTGGCAGTTATATTCTTTAAACGATATAATTGAACACGTGGTTCATAGTTTTTGAATATTCAACCCCTTAAGAGATAAAAGGGGGTCGGAAAATATTTTTCGTCAGATTTATTTCGAAATTATGTTTTTTCACAAATATTTCTTAGTGACGTAGGTGTGCACTAAGAAAGAATCTTTTTAAAGTTCAACCACTAAGGGGGTAAAAAGGGGTTGTAAATTTGTATACAACAACGTGTTTTCTTGGTCTGATCAACTACAAAGTTCGAATAAAATTCTTTAAAAATTAATTTAGCACCTGTTTCCGCGTGTTTTAACATCAATCCCTAAAATATAGGCAGGAAAATGGTAGATTTTGGTAGAATATGATAGATTTAGGTAGGAAATGGTAGATTGTTCTAGGGATTGGTAGATTTAAGTAGGAAATGGTAATATCGGTAGGAAATGGTGGATTTTTGGTAAAAATGGTAGATTTTGAAAGGAAATGGTAGCTTTTGGTAGAAAATGGTAGTTTTAGAAAGAAATGGTAGATTTCGGTAATAGCAGTAGATTTTGGTAATGAATGGTAGCTTTTGATAGAAAAAAGTAAAAACAGAAAGTAAATGGTAGATTTTCGTTTATATGGTAGATTTATATAGAAAATGGTAGATTTTGGTAGGAAATGGTAGACTGTTGTAGGTGTTGAGTAGATTTCGGTAGGAAATGGTAGAAAATAAAAGATTCCGAAAGAAAAGGTAGGTTGTCGTAGAAAATTGTAGATTTAAGTAGGAAATGGTAGATTATGGTAGAAAATTGTACATTTTGGTAGAAAATGGTAGATTTTAGTAGGAAATGGTAGCCTTTGATAGATTCTGGTAGCCTGATAGATTTTAGTAAATGGAAGCTTTTGAGAGATTATGATAAAAAATTGTACATGATAAAAAATGTAGGAAATGGTAGGTTTTGGGAGAAAATGGTAGAAATTGTTATAAAATGGAAGATTTTTGTATAAAAAGGGTATTTTGGTAGAAGATGGTGGATGTCGAAGTCGAGGTCGATGTCTTGAATTACTAACGGACCAACCGCTGATTGTAGAAACCTGAAACTTGGAGGGTGTGTTCTTTGTATGACGTAGACATCCGATAAGAAAGGATTTTCCGAAATTCTACCTCTAAGAGGGTGAAAAAGGGGGAAAATGTTATATGGGACAACCTGATTCCTTGGTCAAATCTACTTCAAACTTGGCATTTATATTATTTGAAAGATTTACATGTATTTCATCGTTTTTTAATATACACCCCCTAAAATTATAAAAAAAGGTTGCAAAATATTGTCATCAGATTTAATTCGAAATCCGTATTAACACGGAACATAGACAAGGTAGAACTTTGACATGTTTGAATATTTTTTGGATTATTTGAATACTTCTTAGGAACTTTCTCAACCCCATCCATACTGTGCGTCAATCAACTGTTCATCCATACTTGAAAGTAACTCTTTTTCTTTCTTCGTTACCTTTTCACGGCTAAACGGCGGAACCGATTTCGATGAAATTTGGTATAGAGATAGATTGTACTTTCGAGACGGACATAGAATACTTTTATCGCGATATAATGTAGTCCGCGCGGACGAAGTCGCGGGCAACAGCTAGTTACAAATAAAACACGACCTTATTAAAGGTTAAAACGTAGTGGTGGACGTATAATTCGACCACTCCGGGTTTGCTTACGTAAAATACCCGTAGCGTCAGTATTAGCACCACTAGAAACGACAGGCGCCGGCGGCGCGTAGCTGGACGTAGTGGACGTTGCATCATCCTGCTTACGATGAGCGTCCTCGGATAAATCCGTATGCTCATTATTAAGCAGGTATGCCGGTTTCAGTCGGTCAATAGATACATTAAGTTGCCTATTAGGTAATTGCACCTTATACACCTTGTCGTATCTACTGAGTACCCGATACGGTCCATCGTACGGCGTCTGCAAAGGTTTACGTACTGCATCGTTCCTAACGAAAACATATTCGCAGGCCTTTAGATCCGGATGGATGAATAAGGTCCTGGAATCCCGTTGTTTAACTGGAACGGATCTCAACTTACGTATCCTATCTCGTAAGTCATGCACTAGAGAACGAGGATCTGAAGGCTCAGATCTCGCTGTCACGAACAATTCCCCTGGCAATCTCAAGGTACAACCGTAAGTTAATTCAGCGGCGCTAAGATTAGAATCGCTACGTAACGTGGTTCTGAGTCCCAATAATACCGTTGGTAACTCATCTACCCATGACGCAGAATCTAATCGTGCTTTAAGAGCTACCTTGAGAGACCTATGGAAACGTTCGATCGCTCCATTGCTTTGCGGATGATATGGGCTGCTCCTAATCCTATGCACACCCATGCTTTTCAGCAATTCTCTAAATAAGGTACTTTCAAATTGACGACCTTGGTCTGTCGTTAAATATTTGCAAATACCGAATCTAGTAAACCAACCGTCGTAGATAGCTTTGGCTACCGCTTCGGCGGTTATTTCTTTCAGAGGGAAAGCTTCAGGCCAATGCGTAGCACGATCTATCACGGTAAGTAAATACCTATACCCATCAGCTGTAACCGTTAAAGGACCAACGATATCAGTATGGACGTGCTCGAAACGCCCTGCCCGTTCAAATTGCCCTAAGAAAGATACAGTATGACGTTGCACCTTTGCCTTTTGACAATTAACGCAGGTTTTTGCCCATTTGCTTACCTCTCTATTCATACCTGGCCAGAAATAACGCTGGCTAACTAATTTACGCGTCGTATTAATGCCTGGATGACTTAAATTATGCACCGAGTCAAAGGCTAACTTGCGAAATTTAACAGGTAAATACGGTCTAACATTATCTGTCGACACTTCACAAAAAATATGTGTCGAAATGTTAGGTACATAAACTTTCTTAATATTAACGTTGCTAACCGCGTCACGCTGCCAATGTGTCACGTAGGCGTCAGCACATTGGGCGGCTGCAATTTCTGCAAAATCCAAGCTACTCGGACATGTTACTGTCTCGATTCTGCTTAGCGAGTCAGCAACTACATTGTCATGACCTACAATGAACCGAATATCAGTCGTAAATTCACTAATATACATAAGTTGTCTAGTTCGACGAGGCGTCTCTTTGTCACTAGACAATTTAGAAAAAGCAAACGTAAGAGGCTTGTGATCCGTGTAGATGGTAAGCGCTCTACCTTCGAACGTCTTCCTAAAATGAATAATACCTAAATAGATAGCTAATAACTCGCGATCGTACGTACTATATTTAGTCTGTGTGTCAGTTAGTCTTCGTGAAAAATAACCTAAAGGCTTCCATCGACCATCAACAGCCTGCTGGAGAACCCCTCCAACACAGGTATTTGATGCGTCACACATTAGAGCTAAGGGAATGCCTGGCACGGGATAAGTCAAAGTCGCGGCATCTTGAAGGCTCTGCTTACATTTCAAGAATGCTTCATTAGCCGTATCATCCCAGACAATAATTGGCGTCTTATCGTTCTTCTTCGCACCACCGACATATTTCAACAGCTCGGTTTGGCACGTCATAGCATCGGGCATATGTGGTCGGTAAAAATTCACCATGCCTATAAAACGTCTAAGACCCGCCACTGTATCCGGCCTAGGAAAATCAATTATGGCTTTGACTTTGTCCAGTGCTGGCCTAATACCTTCAGCGGTAACCTCATGTCCTAAAAACTCGATATTTGACTGACCAAACGCACATTTCGCTAAGTTAATAGTAATACCAAATTCATTAAGCCGTTTGAACAAAAGTTCTAAGTGTTGTTCATGGCTAGACTTCGAATTACTCGCTACGATGACGTCATCGATATAACAGAAAATGAAATCCGAACTAGGTTCAAAACTTCCGTCTGCTCGCTCGATGCCTAAACCTTGTAGCACGGTATTGTTCATGAAGCGTTGAAAAGATTGCGCTGCGTTACGTAATCCGAATGACATTCGTGGAAACTCGAATAATCCGAACGGCGTAATAATCGCTGTCTTTTCAATATCTTCAGGAGCAACAGGAATGCAATGGTACGCCCTGTTTATGTCGATTTTACTAAAAATACACTTTCCTGACAGGATATAAGTAAAATCATGTAAACGGGGTATCGGGTATCTGTCGGGCTTCGTAACCGCGTTCAGTTGCCTGTAATCTCCACAAGGACGGATTTCTCCATTCTTTTTCGGAACAACATGCAACGGACTGGACCACGGACTCTTCGAAGGTCGACATATTCCTAATTCCTGCATAATTCGGAATTCCTCACTAACCTTCTTGTACCTGTCGGGAGGCAGCGGGCGGGCGCGTGCATGCACGGGCGGCCCGGTCGTCTCTATGTGGTGAAACACTGTATGCTTGGGTATATCCCTAAAAGAAACAGGTTTCGTTAAGTCAGGGTACTTAGACAAAAGGTTAAAATAGGGATGAGTATCATCCACAGTACTCAAAGTGGGCTGAGTACACGACACAATAGAACCTACGCTATTTAAATTTGTCACTTGATCTACTAATCTACGGTTACTTAAGTCAATTAAAAGTTTATGGTGGATTAAAAAGTCTGCACCCAAAATAGGCTGGTTCACTGCTGCTAATATAAATGTCCAACGATACGGTCTACGCATTTTCAAGTCCAACACTAATGTCTTTACACCATACGTACTAATTTCCGTACCGTTCGCAGCATATAGTTTATAACCGGCACTTTTATCACTACACGTTGACTTACGCGCGGGAAGCACAGAAACGTTCGCACCCGTGTCGACCAAGAATTTATGTCCACTAGATCGATCAGTGACGCACAGACGGTTATTACTCACTGAGCTGGTGCAGGCAACCGTCGCTGGCTGCACCTCGGCTAGTTTCCCTCACCCTTCCAGCTGCAAGGAGGAACGCACCTGTGCGCCTTCTCCTTATATCTGAAGTGGTAGAAGCACTGCCAGTCTGTTCTTCTGCCTGATCTTCTCGGCGAACCACGATCAGCTCTTCCTCTGCTCTGGCTATGACTTGCTGAGCGAGAATGCCGAGAACGACTCTCAAAATCGTCAAATCTTCTATTTAACTCTCGTATCTCGGCCATGATTAAATCTGCCGAGCTCTCATCTCTAGAAGATCCGATGAGCCTCCCTTCCGCAACTCCTGCAGGCGAGCTGGTCTCCATCACCATATTTGCGATCCTGGCAAGAACATCCATATCGCTCGGCTCGGTGACGGGGATGATCCCGCGCACGGCAGGATGCCTGGATGCCTGAGCGCTGGGCGCCGGGGCTTGTCCGTATGGAGGTGTTGGCAGCATAACGATAATTATAACCGTTCACTATGTTTGCACTTAATAGTCCGAATATGTTATAATTTGCACAGGCACGGTTGTAAATGAGTAATAATGTGAGCCGTCACCATAAAATTTGCGAAATTCGCGGGGTCACCACTTTACCTGCCTCAATTATTCGTTATACCTAACGGGGTTCATCGGGTGACCTTCAATGAAAAGCAATAAATCACCGTAATAATGTATTGTCCGTTCCACAACTACATCCACACGTATAGGTATAATATAGGCAAGTATAAATAATTACTCTATTACAAGACGAGCTACAACCGTGCCTATGGGGTGACGACTGATGTCGCGAACTCGCGTCATGAATTACTTTCTGTAGAGTCGGCAGAAATTAATGCATATGCAATGTGTCGCTACAAGATCATTTTGAGTTTAATACATTGTCAGATAGTACAATATGAAAATCAGTCCAAACAGACCGGAAAGTAAAAAGCGTCTGAAATCCCTTTCGCATCGTTTCGCAATTCAGCGTATTTTAAGTATAGAGATAGAGGTTTAGATTCCACCTTGAAGAAAGACAAATACTAATTTAGTGCGATAAATTTCAGTCCAGACGGACAAAGTTATAGCTCAAAACGGGACATTATAAAATTTCCGAATGGATTGGGTTTCCAGGTGAAAGTATGGAACACATCCAACGGGTTCTGCTTCGTGACCTTCGACGAGCACAAGTCCACGGTCACCGACATCGTGTTCAGCTCCAACAAGAAGTTCCTCGTGTCCTCGTCGCTGGACGGCACAGTGAGGTGCTTTGATCTGACTAGGTGAGAATACTTCGACACTTTGACGTGCTGTGCCCTGAATAGGTGAGAAAATTCCGGCACCGTGAAAGACTATTGCTTCACATTTTAGGGTTTCCTCTAACATTCCCTAGCATCACATTTTCGCTTATGCCGTTTCACCGAGTTGACTCGTTATTAGGTACCGCAACTTCCGCACCCTGACCTCGCCCAGCCTGGTGCAGTTCAGCTGCGTGGCGCTGGACGCGAGCAGCGAGCTGTGCGCGGCGGGCGGCCAGGACGTGTTCGAAATCTTCGTCTGGTCCATCAAGTTCGGCAAGCTCTTGGATGTAAGTGTAACTGACTTTGACTTTGACTTTGACAGTGGGTAGTTGCATATAAACAAAGTGGTTTCTAATCGGGTTTGGTCGACTTAGTGCAGAGGTAACGCATTTGGAAGTGACGTTAGATTCGTGAACTTTACTTTATCCATTTTGTGCATTTTAAGGGTCATCTAGATCCGTGTCATTTTAGAGGATCAGCTGGATCCATGTGACATTAGTAATTCCTGTCTGACTGTACGTTCCGCAGGTGCTGACGGGGCACGAGGCTCCGGTGTCCTCGGTGGCGTTCAGCCCGGCGCTGTCCAGCTCGCGGCTGGCCTCGGGCAGCTGGGACAAGTCGGTGCGGCTGTGGAACTGCCTCGAGGCCAGCGCCGACTGCGAGACCATACAGCTGCCGGCGGATGTGCTGCAGGTCGCCTTCCGCCCCGACGGGGACGAGGTTAGTCGACGGCCGTAGATTCTGTGGGGAGTCTCTTCAAATGGTGTCACATTGAAGAGAATGAAATAAGGGAAGAAAGAGAGAAAAAGAGATGGAGATAGAGAAAGACAAAACAGGAGAAGAAAAGAGAGGAGAGAGGAAGAGAAAAAGACGAAGCGAGAGAGGACGTAGAGTGAAAAGGAGGGAGAGAGAGGGATGAAGATAGAAAAGAGAGAAAGAGATCGAGGAATGGCTAGAACAATGGACGGTGACTTTCTGGCAATCATTAATACATCACGGTTCAAACTTAACCAGATTCCTTCTACATGTCTATGTTAAAGATGAATTTGTATGGTTCCAGCTAGCGGTGTCGACTTTGGACGGCAACATAACGTTCTTCAACCCCAGCACGTCGGAGCAGACGGCCAGCGTCGAGGGCCGCGCCGACCTCGGCTCGGGCCGCGCCGACGCCGACCTCGTCACGCCGGCCACCATGCTCAAAACTAAGTTAGTCTAGTACGACTGTCGAGTCAGTACGGCTATTTGGTGAATTGATGACAGTTGCCCTTACTACGTTACTAGTTTTTTAAACATAGCTCCGTATTAGATTTGCTCATAATTATTATCGTGGGTACAGCTTCCAGACATATAATTTTACGTGCACATCACACCCAGATCAGAAAAAGTAGTATCTGTGGATCGCACAAATATTTTTTCCGGGCGGGAATCGAACCCGCAACCCCAAGCGCAGCAGTCCAATTGCCCAGCCACTACGCTAAACGTGCCGTCAAATTATGACTTAATTAATCCTCCTCACTGCGAGGCAGGGCTGTACTGGGCACTGGGATGGTGAAGGTCGTGATGCCGATGGGGTCTACAGACGTGTATGTATGTATGACTGTATGTATGTATGCACTTGTCCGCAGAGCGTTCACGACTATCTGCTACTCGGCGGACGGCTCGATGGTGCTGGGCGCGGGCGGCGGCCGGCACGTGTGCCTGTACAGCGTGCGGGAACAGATACTCATCAAGCGGTACGCCATCACGCAGAACCGCTCGCTCGACGCCGTCAATGTGAGTATTACAAAAAAAATAAAAAAACCGACTGCAATGAAAAAAACTGTTTTGCCAGTTATTGTGATGTCACTAAACTGCTGAGCAGATTTCGATGAAAGATTTCTATGGTACCATATGGGAAGTATACCCTTGCAAATAAAAAAAAGAATCGTCAATATCGGTTCACCCAGTCGAAATTTAATAGATAACAAACATAAAAAAGAATACAGACTTGAATACAGAATTGAACACCTCCTCCTTCTTGTAAAATACAATAGCAAGTTTCACTTGGTATAGTTTGCGACATCGTTTTTTTACTCCAGAGGGGAGATTAAGAGAAATCCTTCGCCTGTAAAATAATGCGCATGAAACTTGATCCTTCGAGCTTACTAAACTTAGTCCTTCGAGCTTGTCATGAGTATTATTTGTAGTAGTAATTTTATGGTAAACGTTGAACTATTGATCTAGTAACATGATAATCTCTCGATATTGCTTCCTTATTTGACATATATTAATAATTGGAAATCTCTATTCGATAACTTTAATTTTCCATTTTGATAATCTTTTCCATGACACTAATCATTACTTCATTATACGGCATCTAATATTTTACACATGTACATAACCGAGGTTCTTTTGCCTTATCGTTGACGTCACTACTTAGTGGTGACATCATACTACACATAACCTACCTACATTCTGGCAATTAAACGCAACATTTAATTAATTACAGGACTTCATAAACCGACGCATGCTCACGGAGTTCGGCAACATGGCGCTGGTGGAGCAGAGGGGGGATCTGGAGGGGGGAGACGTGGACATCCGGCTGCCGGGCGTGAAGCGGGGGGACATGGCCGACAGGAAGACGAAACCAGAGGCGAGGCTTGTTTAAATTATAATTATAATTCAGGCTGTACTGTCCCACTGCTGGGCAAAGACCTCCCCACGCTTTCGTGAGGAGGATTAGGTCATAATCCACCACGGAGGTTTAGTCCGTATTGGTGGATAACATGCCTCCGAATTCAATAATTCTCGGTCGTGTTGTTTAGATTATGATATAATAATTCAGCCTGTAACTGTCCCACTGCTGTAGGGTTTTTTTTTTATTTTTTACTTTTTAATATTAAATTTGTAGGTGCGAGTGTACTGCGTCCGGTTTTCCCCGACGGGGGAGAGTTTCGCCGTCGCGGCCACGGAGGGTCTCTTCATATACAGCCAGAATGCGGGAATCGACGGCAGCTTTAGGTAAAACTAAAAATAATATAAAATATGTTTTTCTCGATTTTAAATTCAATATTTGATGGCAAAATTTACATTTAGTAAAGTGATGAAAAAAATACTCTAAATAAGAGTTTTTATGTCATGAAATCATGAAATCGGTGATGTCATGGAAATGTTCATTAATACTTTGACAAGTAAGAATCTATACGTACTACATTTGATTCCGTAGGGTAACATTTTACCGCACGTTTCGCGTAGTGGCTGAGCAATCGGACTGCTACGCTCGGTGTCGCGGGTTCGATTCCCGCCTGAAACAAATATTTGTTTCTGATCTGGGTGTGATGTGTATGTGAAATTATATGTCTGTAAGCGGTACCCACGATACAGGAGCAATCCTAGGTGTGGGGCTACGTTTTTTAAAGAAAGAAAAAAGAAAAAAACATTGCAAGTGGTTTCATTGTGGAACCCTGACGAAAGTTAAAGGAGCAAAAAGGACGGGTGTGTTTTACAAAAGGTATGTTATACATAGGGTTGTTTTACATAAAGTTATGTTTTACATAGGGTCTTGTTTTACATAGGGTTATGTTTGTTCAGGCCGCACCGTCTCGAGGCCACCTCGACCCCGTTTGCGGTGAAGCAGTTACTGAAAGCCCGGTCCTGGGCGCCCGCGCTCACCGCCGCCATACAGCTGAACGAGCACGCGGTGCTGCAGCAGTGCGTGGAAGCAGTCCCGCCCGCTGATAGTGAGTTCCTATACGGCCCGGTGCTTTCCCAGGATACGGTGCCCTACGAAAAGGACCGCCATTTACAAAAAACTGGGCAAGTGCGAGTCGGACTCCCGCACGTAGGATTCCGTACCGTTATCTATACAAACGGCAAAAATACGTTTGTTGTGTGGGAGCCCCTTTAATATTTATTTTATGCTGTTTTTATCTGTGCCCAATTTTTTAGTAACTGTTTTTCAATGGATTATAACGTGCTTGGGCTCATAAAAATGGTTTCCTTTTTAAACTTTTCTGCTAAGACCGAAGATGTTTCAGTAATAAACTAGCGTCGCTCCGCAGTTTTACTAAAATTAAAGGAATTGATTTTTAATTTGTTGTAAACTACGATATTCTGGGAACGCGGATGAAACCGCGGGGCACAACTACTAATAATGTCAAACAGATAACTCCTTCATTTCCTACACATTATAAGTAACTAAGCTCGGGTCTGATTCGAAAAAAAAAACAATAAAAAAGTCCAACTCTACTCTTTTCGTGACCACGACCGATGTTACTCAGCCGACACGTCGAGGTACCTATGTCAAAATGATATAATTATCCATACTAATATTATAAATCTGAAAGTAACTCTGTTTATCTGTCTGTATATCTGTTTGTTTGTTTGTTACCTTTTCACGGCTAAACGGCTGAACCGATTTCGATGAAAGTTGGTATAGGGGTAGATTGGACCTATGAGACGGACATAGGCTATCTTTTGTCTCAAAAAATAATCTCGAAGGGGATGAAATAGGGGTTGAAAGTTTGTATGGGGAATCCATAATTCCTCAAGTTAGGGATCTGAAAATTCTTATTTAGGCTTTTGGTAAGAAATAAATAAATACGGGTTTCAGCTTTTTTGCAAAATCATCCCTAAAGGGGGAAAAGCAAGGGGGTTGAAATTAAGAGGTATTCTTTAGATGCACCCCCTACGGACCACAATAAACGGCTAAACGGATCGTAATTTAAATTGGAAAGTAATTAAGGGGGGAGAGTGCGATGGGAGGAGGGGGAGAAAGGGGTAAAGTGGGGGAAAGGGGAGAGTGGGGGGAAAGGGGGAGTAGATGGTAGAGTGAGGGGAGAAGAGGGTAGAGTGGGGAGAAAGAGAGGGGAGAGCGGGAAGACAGAGGGGAGAGTGGGGGGAGAAAGCGGACAGAGTGGGGGAAAAGAGGGGAGAGTGGGGGGAGAAAGAGGGGAGAGTGGGGGGAGAAAGCGGACAGAGTGGGGGAAAATAGGGGAGAGTGGGGGTAGAAAGAAGGGAGAGTGCGGTGAGAAAAAGGGAGGGGGGGAGAAAGAGGGGAGAGTGGGGTGAGAAAGAGAGTAGAGTGGGGAGAAAGAGAGGGGAGAGTGGGGGATAAAGAGGGGTGAGTGGGGTGAGAAAGAGGGGAGAGTGGCGGGAGAAAGAGGGGAGAGTGGGGTGAGAAAATGGGTAGAGTGGGGAGATAGAGAGGGGAGAGTGGGGTATGAGGGTAGAGGAGAGAATGAGGATAGAATGGGGGGAGAAAGAGGGGAGAGTGGGGTGAACAAAAGGGTAGAGTGGGGAGATAGAGAGGGGAGAGCGGGGAGAATGAGAGTATAGGGGGGGGAGAAAGAGGGGAGAGTGGGGGGAGAAAGAGGGAAGAGTGGGGGGGAAGAGGGGAGAGTGGGGGGAGAAAGAGGGGAGAGTGGGGGGAGAAAGAGGGGAGAGTGGGTTGAGAAAGAGGGGAGAGTGGGTTGAGAAAGAGGGGAGAGTGGGGGGGAAGAGGGGAGAGTGAATAGAAAGAGATGAGACAGTGGGGGGAGAATGAGAGGAGAGTGGGGGGGGGAGAAAAGGGGAGAGTGGGGAAGAAAGAGGGGATAGTGGGGGGGTAGAAAAGGGGAGAGTGGGGGGCGAAAGAGGGGAGAGTGGGGGAGAAAGAGGGTAGAGTGGGGGGAGAAAGAGTGGAGAGTGGGAGTGAAAGAGGGGAGAGTGGGGCTAGAAGGAGGGGAGAGTGGGGGGAAATAGGTGAGAGAGATTGAGTGCGAAATATATAGAAATAGAGGGAGAGGGAGTGAGCGAAGGAGGGAAAGGAAGAGATAGATGGAGAGGGTGAGGGAAATAAATATAATTGATGAGATGGACAGGGAGAGGAAACGCAAGAGATTGAGAGTGGAGAGGGATATTAATGATAGAAAGATAGGGAAAGATATAGAGATATAGGGAGAGGGAAAGAGATGGAGGTAGAGGAAGAGAGATAGAAAGAGCGAAAGAGGGAGAAAGATAGAAAAAGAGCTAGAGAGGGAGAAAGATAGAGGAAAAGGGAGTGAGAAAGGGACAGATATATTCTTACCTATAACTGTTCCCCGCGACATTAATTGATTTTCTAAACAGTTTACATTTTATATAAAAATGCGAACGAAGTTGCGGGTATCAGCTAGTATTGATATAAGTTTATATGCGAATTACTGCCGGTTTCTGAAACAACAGCCAACTTTGACTACAGATTAATTCTATCGCTATCTTTGTCATTTGTTTATTGTCAGATAGAGACAACGATAGTTTTAATCTACTGTCAAAGCCAACAAACGTTCCAGAAACTGTCCGTTAGACCCGTTCTGAGCTAGTTATTGTGATTTTACAAAGTTTTCACTGCGCAATGTTTGTTCCAGTAACTCTCACGGTAGCGCAACTGGACGCGGACTACACGGACCGGCTACTCGCCTCCCTCGCTCGCCTGCTGGCAGACAGCCGGCACCTGGAACACCTACTGCTCTGGGTCAAAGCCGTGCTCAACACTAACAGGAGAAAACTGCCGCCCAATGTGCTCTTGGCCTTAGAGAAAGTACTCACTGTCAAGTATTCTCAGTTGAGTAAAATGTAAGTCGACATTTTATTGACAATATTACTGTAGAAAACCGGGCAAGTGCGAGTCGGATTCGCTCGCGAAGGGTCCCGTACAATAGGCGTGGCGAAAGATTTTGAAATCTTCTTCCATAATGGGGGTACATATTTACTATTTACGGAAAAACCTTTATTTCGGTAATAAACTTGAGTTTAACAAGTTTAAAACCATTTATCTAATATTTTTTCAAATAGTGCGCCAAAACAGCTCACCGGTGTCATGGCGTCGGCTCTGACGTCACGCCTAGGTAAACATGTCATTATTTCTATACGTTACGTAGAATTTTGACAAAATATTTAAATAATTAGAGTGATAAAAATGAATTCCGAAGTTTATAAGTGGTGTGCAGTACCGCAGTGTAAAACACATCAATAAGAACACCCAACAAAGTGTTTGTACATGTTCCAAACAAGAAAATATTATGAGTTAAGTGGTTAAAGCTCGCACGGCGAAACTTCTGTGAAAACCACTTTGATGTGAATAGGGTTATGATGTAATGGTAGGTCTTAAAATGTTTGTTTGACTTGAAATAATTGAATTAATGAGGCTATGGAATAACTAAATTATATTGAGGTTATGTTTGTTTTGGTCTTGGCTATCATCTATATCAAATTTATTCGTTTTCTTTTTTGAGTTGCCAAATGACATGGAAAATTATATGGAGTATCATGTGATGGGATCAGTATCACCAGTACGTATGAAACCAGAATGTATGCCCCATAAATGTACATGCCAATCATACAGGAAAACACGAACATCCGACACAACTGAGCGACCCTACATAGCTAAGAAACGAAGAATGATGATTCTTGAAGTGACTTACAAAGAGGTCTTCACGTTTCGGAACTCAGACGAGCAAAATTATTTATTTGTTGTGAGGAAATCGCCAAACATTAATATATCAATTCTAGGCAAATTAGAGCTATTTGCCTGAACAAAGCTTGGTTCCATTGTTATATTGTAGATAAAAGTCGATAAATCACACGTTAAATAATAAAAAAAACACTCCATAAGCACAAAACAGTATTTACAATAACAAAATACAGTGGTATCAGCGGAGTTTACCTAAGCGTGACGTCATGCGCTGTGATTGGTGTTTCAATCAAAATGGCCGATTGCAATATTTTAATGTTTTATTTTATTGAAAATCTTAATAATCTGATTATTTTTAATAAAACTTAACCAGTATTTTAAATTATTTTTGTATGTAGATTGCCCTAAAATGATTAAATCGACGATTCTTTGATACTGTCGCCACGCCTATTGTCTATAAAAACGGCAAAATAACGTTTGTTGTATAAGAGCCCTCTTCTGGGAATATTTATTATAGTCTGTTTTTTTTTATTTGTAGTTATAGCGGCAACAGAAATACATCATCCGTGTAAATTTCAACTGTCTAACACGGTTCATGAGATACATCCTGGTGACAGACGGACAGACAGACATACAGACGGACGGACAGCGAAGTCTTAGTAATATGATGCCGTTTTACCCTTGGGTATGGTACCCTCGTGGATTTGCCCTCAGACATTGTTACGTAACTAAAAACAATATGACAATATGACATTCACACCTCGATAATTTGTACTGAACCCTAACATAACGGGTCCTACCTTACCTACTACTTATAAAAGTTCTCAAGGAGGATTTTCTTTGCACTTTTCATACGCGAATTTCGTCTCTATTGCTACTGTCACTAAGTGGTATGTCAGTATTTTGGTAGTATTAAAGTGATAATCAGCATTTGTCACGATAATGTCTATCAGCTCATTTGTTGTAAGGTCAAGTGTGAGATAGCAACATCACGCAGCGAAGACAAAAGTGACGACTATCTGGTACTTATCTGATGATGGATTGAACGAGCCTACTTGTATTATAGTACCACAGATTATAGGATACCAGTATTAATAGTAGTACGAATGAAGCCACCGCCTCACAAGCGCGATATCTACGGCCGATAATATCGCAGGCGATTTTACGATATATCGTTTACTACATTTTGTATTTTTAGGACGCGTGCGATCTTACACATTGGTGTGATAAAAACGCCGTGATGGAAATAGGTAGCTGCGTTCTTGCGTCTAAATTTTTCGCGATATTTGTTGTCGGTAAATGTTGTAATAGAACGCGTACATTTTACACACACTTGCGTTAATGATGTAAGTAGGACGCTAAAAATCTCGGAAGATACATACGCTGCTGTGTGGAAAAGACGGGGGACGCATTGTCGGTACACTGTAATTGTGTAGGGTAGGCTTTGAGTTTTTTTTTTTTTTTATAATTTTTAGACTAGCATTGGACCACCCTTTTGCCTTTTTACCCGTCTGCCGAAGGGCGGTTGTGTTTTTCGAGTATATTTATGTAAAGCCTAATCCTTTGTACCATTCTACAGACCAAACCACAGTCATTAGATTCGTCCCAGTTGTGGGAGAGACGGGTTTTATTTTGGAGTTATGCGCCTCGCCAGTCGGCAATATTGTTTTGCACTATTTCTAATAGGTAATGTTCGAAAGATGATGACGATATGACGATTTTTGTTGCAGATGCGACTTTAATAAATACACGATACGGTGCATACGATCAGTGGGCGAGCTGGCGCCCAAGCGGGAGGTGGAGGCGATGGACACGGAGGACTCGGACAAGGAGTCCAGCGGCCGCGGCACGTTCTCAGACAGCGATTGAATCTATGTCGAGGGACTGAATAAACGTTTTATATTGTTGACGAAAGAGTTTATTTTACAAATTGGCCGAGTTAGTTTCTCTCGGTGGGGCTGGGTAGTGTTACTGTTACTTTGTTTTTTTTTCCTTAGTTTTGCCTTCGCACTGTTTTTGCATATAGCTAATAATAATATGTCAAAGTATAAAAATATTTCAAATATTTTCACATCGCGAAAGTCATAGCATTATATAGCAATCCTTCTGGTCAAGTAGTCAAGTCAATTTAGTCATGGTCACGATTAATTAAAGTGGTAGATATACTTCACTAAAACTTCTTGGGGGTTTAGGAAAAATGCGTAGGTAACACTTTATATATCATTTACCCATACTCATGCACGTTAACGGACGATCAAAGTTAACTAGGAATTTGAAAACCGAGCATTAGATCACTGAAGACTGGACGTTAAATAAAACTTCCATCGTATTTTTCACTACACATTCCTTTATTCATCCTTTATGCACATGGTTGGAGGAGCTCAGTATGAAACTGACGGAGTTGTTGTTCTTTGGGAAGAGGTTGGCGGCGCGCGCCACGGCCACGGCCGCCGCCAGCGCCGCCGCCGCGCCCAGCGCCAGCAGCGCCCAGCGCGCCAGCTGCACGTAGCCCAGCAGCTCGTGGGACTGCCTCAACTCTGCCTGTATCGATACTGGTAGCACTGCGCCCTGGGGGTTTTTTTTTAATAATTGAAAAGAAAAAAGGGTGTCGCCATTTGCGAATGCCGCCCTGGTAATGCTTCCGTCATTTGACTAATTGGTATAGCTTTCTGGCCCTATCCGATAGTGGATCCGCCAAAATGCTGCCCCGGGGGGTATACATCAGGCTTATAGTTTTACAGATTTGTCGCTTGTAGAACTGTACCTTTAGTGTGAGTTTTTTTTTGTATGAAGATTTTTCGTCCATAAACGCGCCGGTAGGGGCGCTGTACAAAACGCTAGTTGACGCGTACTATGTCGAGCTCGTAAAAACTCACACTAGGGGTATACTGATAGCCGATGGGGAAGGAAGGTTCTAGAGTGGCGACCACGGACTGGAAGACGCAGTGTAGGTAGGCCTCCCACTAGACGGGCCGACGCATTACCGGTCTTACCACAATTTAAACCAGAGTGGAATTGATGAGTTTCAATATTTTCTCCGCAAATCGACGTCTAATCCTCACTGTTTATAACTAAATAACAAATTTACAAGTAGAATATTCAGGAATGTCAGGATTGAGTAAGAAAACCTGAGTGAAACACGTGGATTTTGTCGAATGAAATTTTAGAAACCTGTGTTTACTCTGGTCTAATCTTTTGTGGTTAAGACCGCAAGAGTCGCCAGGATGGGTGGATGCAAGTGGTAAATTGTAGTTCGGTGTAGCGGTCTAAAGGGGAGGCCTATGTTCAGCAATGGACGTCTTCAGGCTGATGATGAGATTAATTTCGGTACGCATTTATTGAGATAGGTACGTCCGGGACTGGTTCATGGTGGTATTTCTTTGATAGATATCGTAATATAAGTTTCTCATCAAAGTTCAATGAAGCTATCAGCTTAATCATATTATTATTTATTCGAATATCTAAACTCTAGTTTCCTCTTCGATCCCCTAGAATGGGAGTTAGAACTTCTATGTGGGAATATAAATATCGTCTTTTTTATACACGTTTGTATAGGTATACTTCACAGCTATTCATTAGTGACGATGTGGTCGTAGGTAGTAAACATGCTCAATCTAGAATGGGACTGGATCTCAAGGAGCACTTCTAGAATTCCCTGATAGGTTTGACTACATTTCCCTCGAGGGTAGTAGCTAACAGTACAAGTCATGTCGTAGAGTTTTCGCTTTGACCACGCTGCTCCTGAGTGGGAATAGTTTTCCTTTCTTTCTTGTTGAGGAGAAGCCGTGTTGTTACCTCTTCAACCCACAGCAGCGGGAACAGGCCAGTGGAGACGCTCTGCAGCTGCGGCAAGGACGGCACTTGGCGGAGTTCAATGTTGAACTGGAGACGCTTCACGCCTTGCAGGACCACACCCGTCACCTGGAAGTTTTACAATTATTGTACAAAACACACTAGGTATATAACATGATACGTGTGGCCCGTTCATAAGAAAGAAGTAACGGATAAAAGACTGAATGTAGATAATGATCGATGATGATATTAAAATGTGTGGTCTTTAGAAGGCGATCGACGTAAGAATAATCAAACTCGCACCATGCGTTCGGTCTCTAGATCGCCACAAATAGGAACAAACGGATCGATAAACTCTACCCTCGTTTGCGTCAAATAGTTGGTTAAATGGTCTAGGAGACATAATTCCCCTGCGAAGGGTACATACTACTTAAGTAGCCTATGTACCTACAAGAATAAAGTTAAAGTCAAAGCATTTATTCTAAATAGGAAATTAAACATAATTATACAAGTCAAACAACTAATTCTCGTTAACAAAGAGAATACCTAATAGGTACTTTTATGAATGTAGCGTCTGTCGATTATTTTAGGAATTAATTAGGCAGAAGATCGGGCCTTGCAACCGGGAATAGAATAGAATAGAATAGAATAGAATCATTTATTTGCGAAAATGTGAGTACAATTGAGATGTAGTTAATTGGATTTCCTGTACACATTTTGCTATAAAAATAGCATGCAAAAACTTACAATATGCAATAACAATATTTACAACAATTCTTAACGGCTAGCTTCATCATCATGCATCATGCAATAATAGTAAAAAAAAATAGTAAATGCTCTTGAGAAATGAGTGCTACCCCCCCAAATTATTAATCCATATTTTAAAATTGAACCTACATACCCGTGGTATGCTACCAGTGCAGTCTCTTTGTCAGTTGTTTTACGTAAGCGATTCAATACATAAACATAACTATTTATTTTTTTACATATTCGGTCTATTTGATGTTTCCATTTTAATTCATTATCCAAAACCAACCCCAAAAACAACACCTTACTTGCCCCTTCAATATCTTGTCCATTGTAATTTACATTCATATTAAGATTATTAAAGTTCATAAATAGAGTCTTGGATAAGTTGATTTTTAAATTATTTATGTCTAACCAACCTACTACAGAATTTATTGTATTATGGATGTTAAGAACGTGATCATTAATATAATTATCAGTCTTTTTGGAAGTTACTATTATCGCAATATCATCCGCGAATAATACAGAATTATATGTGGTTATGGTAACAATATCATTTATATATAATAAAAATAAGAGAGGACCCAAGACACTACCTTGCGGTACGCCAAATCTTGAAGCATATAATGCTAAGAGCTCAAAGAGCGCAGTAGGAGTTCGGACCTGGGAACTGGTAGGTGGAATGGCATGGGACTCGAAGTAAACAATAAGCCTCAGTAACTGACCCATCAAGTACAGTTACGCGAGGGAAACGTTTATGCATAAGTTTTGTTTGAATAGATATTGGCACATTTACTAACATCTTTCCGGAACCCAAAGCAGCCCTCGCGCTGTTGCAAATATTTGTGCAAATAGGTAATTGAATGCATGTAACGGACAGTAGCTTAGTATAGATAGATAATGTACCTACTAAAATGTTGTAGAATAAGTTTAGGGAACCATGGGACTAGCATATCATTGTTGGTAAAGTCCCAAATACATGGCATCATCAGCCTGAAGACGTCCACTGCTGAACATAGGCCTCCCCCTTAGACCGCCACACCGAACGACAATTTGCCACTTGCATCCACCGGTTGCCTGCGACTCTTTTGATGTCGTCGGCAAATACAAGTAAGAATAAAAATAAAGCAACTGACCGGGTCGAGGTACACGTAAGTGTTGTGCTTCGCCTTGTCAGGACGGAGGCCCTCCGCGAAGTACTCCAGCAGCTCCTCGGAGGCGAGGTAGAAGTGCGGCAGCGAGGCGATGGCGGGCGCGCCCTGGCACGGCATCAGGTTCAGCAGCCCCATCAGCAGGCAGCCGTCGTGGTTGGCGCTCCAGTTCCTGCGGGCCATCGGATCGACGTCATCGCGGAAAGCAGTTGTAGTGTTAGAGATGATGGCGGAGTGGCCATCCTCGACCAAGGTCGTCCATTAACCACGTGATGCTTGTGGGGGTTGGCAAAAATCACGAAATATCACAAGAGGGGAGGGGGGTGTAATAATATATCACGTCCTATTTATTTTGTCAGTCAGAAACAACCTGCAACCTTTCAGTTTAGACATTTTTGTAATGGTCCTTATTTTCAAAATAAAATAAAGTTATACTACGATAATGTATTTCAAGATAATATTTGAAAACAAATTACATTCTTTGTACTTAGGTAAGTAGGTACCTACTAAAAAATACACGTGATTGTTTGAGTCGTAAACAGTTAAACAACACCACGTATCACATGGGAGGGGGGGGGGGGGGGGGGGGGAATTGTCTAACAAATGCTGAAAAAATATTACGTGATTAATGGATTCATGGCATTTCATAAGATAAGTGGATTGGATTTGCATCGCAGCCGTCGGTCCCGGTTGTTATCGATTGATATCATAGCTTAATCTTACACGTCAGAGGCCATCGGGTGGCTTGATAAACTATGACACTACAAGCTAGCACAACCTCATACGACAAGTAAGTAAGCGAGCAACTGTTCTACTGAAAATATGAACGAACAGTATATTGGCCGGTTCATTATTCCGCAGCATGCCAGTCCCGCGATCGAATCCAGCGCTGGAATGGGCATATTCCAGTTCCAGTGAGCAATCCACTCCAGTAAACTGGTTTGAACAAGTTTTGTTGTTTTATTTTGCTGTACCTACTAGAATAGTGTGAACCTTCTGTAAATAATATAATAATGTGAATGTGAAAGCCTTTCGAATTTATCAGCAATTTTGTGAAACAGACTGTGGCCAATTATATATTTTGTGTCAGCTCAGTGGCGCTGCAACGTTCATCAGATACAAATTACTCGGCTGTGAACACAACCCGATGGTTCGTGTCTACGAGATTGTCTAGTAAACAATTTCATTGCTTCTTTGTATCCGGTAACAGAAGTTTGTTTAATTTGTTCACAAGATTGATAAACAAGCGTCGGTGCTCGCAGTTAATTTAATTGCAAGTACCTGAGTAAAAGTGTTATTTCTCGTGTCAAAGTCAATTAATTTACAATACTCATTAATTGAATTTAACAAGGAAGTTGTGCCCCTAAATTTTGGCACACCAACAAAACTTTGAGACAACTTCAGTAATAAATTGATGGCATGAACTTTTGTTTGTTGCTTTTATTTGAGAAAGCTATAACAAGCGACGAACAAGGTTAGGTAGGTAATAGCCTGGTTGATTTTATCTTTACATAGGTGAGGTTACATGAAGGTCACAAGAATTTGCAATGCAAATCATTAGGTGCCATAATTTTATGCATAATTTATATTATTAGGCGTTATCGCTTATCTCGTTACTCGTCACTTATTCGTCTAGTAAGGTAGGCTCGGTACCAAAGAAGAAACACTTTTCATCTATATTATCTGCGTTTTTTAAATGACGCAGCTCAAAACTATATTTGCAAAAAAAATATTAAGAAGCATAAGTTCGTAACTTTGTTTATTATGTATCTTTTTGAACCGATATAGCTCTTATTAATACTTAATTTGTAGATACGTACCTACCTACCGTTACCTACTTAACTTAACGTGAAATACGTTTTAATAGACTTCTCGTGAACATGGTCGATGTAGCTCGGCCGAAACGTCGAGGTAATATTTGTTTGTGCGCGAATTAGACCCGTTTTTGGCTTAAGTTAATAATTATGTTTCCTGTTCGCGAAAGTTTAAGAACTTCTGTCAAATAAGTTTTTTGAGTTCTCTCTGATCTTAATCTGTGTTGATTCATGAGGTATCTAGTAGGTACATATCTTGGAATTTTGGAATCTTTCTTGGAATTGAAAATTCAGTACACGATTTACGTTGGAATCAACCATTCAAAAAAATATAGACTTCTCGTGAACATGGTCGATGTAGCTCGGCCGAAACGTCGAGGTAATATTTGTTTGTGCGCGAATTAGACCCGTTTTTGGCTTAAGTTAATAATTATGTTTCCTGTTCGCGAAAGTTTAAGAACTTCTGTCAAATAAGTTTTTTGAGTTCTCTCTGATCTTAATCTGTGTTGATTCATGAGGTATCTAGTAGGTACATATCTTGGAATTTTGGAATCTTTCTTGGAATTGAAAATTCAGTACACGATTTACGTTGGAATCAACCATTCAAAAAAATATAGGGGTTCCAATAAGGAAAACCCCATAACGGAAAATTGAAAAGTCTACGACATTTATAACTCTAAAATCGGTAATATTCTACCCCTAGGGTTTATATATTAGCAAATTATGCCTAATAACTCTACGGTAACATAGTTCTAGCTATTCCTTTATATATGGCGTTCAGATATAGGTACGTCGTTATTGTCAGCTGTAGATTAAATTCCTTACAGGAATAGTTGAACAACAGTTGAGCTAGGTTATTAGGTGTGGGCGGGCCTGGGTTTATCCGTCACGGACGCATAAACCCAGGCCCTCCGTACTCATCCCGGATGGGTGCGGAGGCGTCGGTCTTGAGGGAGAGCGCAAGTCGTGATGATCCTCAAGGCAAGTCCAGGGTAATCCTTCACGTGGTTGCTGCCTGTTATTGGTCTGGTCCCCTCTGGAACAGACGTAACTAAAACCCTGGGCGCCGCGGTAGCCGGTGTGAAGATTGTCGCAAAGCTTGCTTTGCGGTGGTCTTCATACCGGATCATCTATTTATATGTGTATGTTTATTTGTTATTGTGTGTATATATTGATCATTCACGTATTATTCTTCCTCTTTCTTTCTCTTTCGTCTCATTCAGATCATCCATTTCTTATCCTTTTCATTTGTGTCTTTTGATCTATTCTTCTTTTTACATAGCCTTCCAAGGAGAGAGCGGAGAGGGAAGGAGAGGACGATACTCTCTCCCTCCCAATCTGCCGCCGCAGACCGGGCCGCGGGCTATTGGCCTGTGCCCGCCACCTGCCGCCATTATGGGGACTTTCGGGTGGCGGATCGGGGGGTCCGTCACCCGAGTTAAGAAGTCCCGAGCTGAAATGCGCCCTGATGTGTTCTGGGGCGCATTAAGCGGAGATAGAGGCTAACACCTCCGAGGAGAGCCCAGCCCAGGGCATCCGCAGGTGTGGTCGCGGTGCGTGCGTCAGCGATCCCGCGGCCACACCACATGCGGCGAGAGAACACCCCCGGGGTTTTAGTGGGTATACCCGCCCTCTTCAAGGGCGGGGGAGTCCCACATAACCACCCTGCTCCCCTCGGGCGGGGTGGTATGCGTAAAGCATTTCCCCGGGAAAAAAAAAAAAAAAAAAAAAAAAAAAAAAAAAAAAAAAAAAAAAAAAAAAAAAAAAAAAAAAAAAAAAGGTTATTAGGTGTAGTCTAAAGCAAGAGGTTAGCTGCTTCTAGGAAACTACATGTGTGTTTCAAAGTACCTAGTATAGGATCTTGAAGGGTTTAGAAGTATGTATAGAAATAAATGCAGTATAGAGCCTTGGACTCAGGCAAGCGGCTTGCCTCAAGCTCTCACTCAATTTTCAGTTTGAACCAAGTAGGTACTTTGATCGTTAACAATGGCGGCTTGAGGATTGAGTAAAGCAAGCCAGGTGTTTTTCTGTTTGGTACGATTATATTTATCCATACTAATATTATAAATCTGAAAGTAACTCTGTTTATCTGTTTATCTGTTTATCTGTTTATCTGTATATCTGTTTGTCTGTTTGTTTGTTACCTTTTCACGGCTAAACGGCTGAACCGATTTCGATGAAATTTGGTATAGGGGTAGATTGGACCTATGAGACGGACATAGGCTATCTTTTGTCTCAAAAAATAATCTCGAAGGGGATGAAATAGGGGTTGAAAGTTTGTATGGGGAATCCATAATTCCTCAAGTTAGGGATCTGAAAATTCTTATTTAGGCTTTTGGTAAGAAATAAATAAATACGGTTTTCAGCTTTTTTGCAAAATCATCCCTAAAGGGGGAAAAGCAAGGGGGTTGAAATTATGAGGTATTCTTTAGATGCACCCCCTACGGACCACAATAAACGGCTAAACGGATCGTAATTTAAATTGGAAAGTAATTAAGGGGGGATAGTGCGATAGGAGGAGGGGGAGAAAGGGGTAAAGTGGGGGAAAGGGGGAGTAGATGGTAGAGTGAGGGGAGAAGAAGGTAGAGTGGGGAGAAAGAGAGGAGAGTGGGGGGAGAAAGCGGACAGAGTGGGGGGGAAAAGAGGGGAGAGTGGGGTGAGAAAAAGGTTAGAGTGGGGGGAGAAAGAGGAGAGTGGGGGGAGAAAGCGGACAGAGTGGGGGGGGAAATAGGGGAGAGTGGGGGGAGAAAGAAGGGAGAGTGGGGTGAGAAAAAGGTTAGAGGGGGGGAGAAAGAGGGGAGAGTGGGATGAGAAAGAGGGGAGAGTGGGGTGAGAAAGAGAGTAGAGTGGGGAGATAGAGAGGGGAGAGTGGGGGATAAAGAGGGGTGAGAAAGAGGGGAGAGTGGGGTGAGAAAAAAGGTAGAGTGGGGAGATAGAGAGGGGAGAGTGGGGTATGATGGTAGAGGGGAGAATGAGGATAGAATGGGGGGAGAAAGAGGGGAGAGTGGGGTTAGAAAAAGGGTAGAGTAGGGAGATACAGAGGGGAGAATGAGAGTATAGTGGGGGGAGAAAGAGGGGAGAGTGGGGGGAGAAAGAGGGAAGAGTGGGGGGGAAGAGGGGAGAGTGGGGGGAGAAAGAGGGGAGAGTGGGGAGAGAAAGAGGGAAGAGTGGGGGGAAGAGGGGAGAGTGAGTTGAGAAAGAGGGGAGAGTGGGGGGGGAGAAAAGGGGAGAGTGGGGGGAGAAAGAGGGGAGAGTGGGGGGAGAAAGAGGGGAGAGTGGGGGGGAAGGAGAGAGTGGGGGGAGAAAGAGGGGAGAGTGGGGGGGGGGGAGAAAAGAGGAGAGTGGGGGGAGAAAGAGGGGAGAGTGGGGGAGAAAGAGGTTAGAGTGGGGGGAGATAGAGTGGAGAGTGGGTGGGAGTGAAAGAGGGGAGAGTGGGGCTAGAAGGAGGGGAGAGTGGGGGGAAATAGGTGAGAGAGATTGAGTGCGAAATATATAGAAATAGAGGGAGAGGGAGTGAGAGAAGGAGGGAAAGGAAGAGATATAGACGGAGAGGGTGAGGGAAATAAATATAATGGATGAGATGGACAAGATAGGGAAAGATATGGAGGTAGAGGAAGAGAGATAGAAAGAGCGAAAGAGGGAGAAAGATAGAAAAAGAGCTAGAGAGGGCGAAAGATAGAGGAAAAGGGAGTGAGAAAGAGACAGATATATTCTTACCTATAACTGTTCCCCGCGACATCAATTGATTTTCTAAACAGTTTACATTTCATATAAAAATGCGAACGAAGTTGCGGGTATCAGCTAGTTTATTATATATCCATACTAATATTATAAATCTGAAAGTAACTCTGTTTATCTGTTTATCTGTTTATCTGTCTGTATATCTGTTTGTCTGTTTGTTTGTTACCTTTTCACGGCTAAACGGCTGAACCGATTTCGATGAAATTTGGTATAGGGGTAGATTGGACCTATGAGACGGACATAGGCTATTTTTTGTCTCAAAAAATAATCTCGAAGGGGATGAAATAGGGGTTGAAAGTTTGTATGGGGAATCCATAATTCCTCAAGTTAGGGATCTGAAAATTCTTATTTAGGCTTTTGGTAAGAAATAAATAAATACGGGTTTCAGCTTTTTTGCATAATCATCCCTAAAGGGGGAAAAGCAAGGGGGTTGAAATTATGAGGTATTCTTTAGATGCATCCCCTACAGACCACAATTAACGGCTAAACGGATCGTAATTTAAATTGGAAAGTAATTAAGGGGGGAGAGTGCGATGGGAGGAGGGGGAGAAAGGGGAAAGTGGGGGAAGGGGAGAGTGGGGGGAAAGGGGGAGTAGATGGTAGAGCGAGGGGAGAAGAGGGTAGAGTGGGGAGAAAGAGAGGGGAGAGCGGGAAGAAAGAGGGGAGAGTGGGGGGAGAAAGCGGACAGAGTGGGGGGAAAAAGAGGGGAGCGTGGGGTGAGAAAAAGGTTAGAGTGGGGGAGAAAGAGGGGAGAGTGGGGGGAGAAAGCGGAAAGAGGGGGGAGAAAGAGGGGAGAGTGGGGGGAAAAAGAGGGGAGTGTGGGGTGAGAAAAAGGTTAGAGGGGGGGAGAAAGAGGGGAGAGTGGGGTGAGAAAGAGAGTAGAGTGGGGAGAAATAAAGGGGAGAGTGGGGGGATAAAGAGGGGTGAGTGGGGGGAGAAAGAGGGGAGAGTGGGGTGAGAAAGAGGGGAGAGTGGGGGGAGAAAGAGGGGAGAGTGGGGGGAGCAAGAGGGCAGAGTGGGGGGAGAAAGAGGGGAGAGTGGGGGGAGAAAGAGGGGAGAGTGGGGGGAGAAAGAGGGGAGAGTGGGGGGAGAAAGAGGGGAGACTGGGGTGAGTAAAAGGGTAGAGTGGGGAGATAGAGAGGGGAGAGTGGGGTATGAGGGTAGAGGGGAGAATGAGGATAGAGTGGGGGGAGAAAGAGAGGAGAGTGGGGTGAGAAAAAGGGTAGAGTGGGGAGATAGAGAGGGGGAGAGCGTGGAGAATGAGAGTAGTGGGGGGAGAAAGAGGGGAGGGTGGGGGAGAAAGAGGGAAGAGTGGGGGGAAGAGGGGAGAGTGGGGGGAGAAAGAGGGGAGAGTGGGGTGGGAAAGAGAGTAGAGTGGGGAGAAAGAGGGGAGACTGGGGTGAGAAAAAGGGTAGAGTGGGGAGATAGAGAGGGGAGAGTGGGGTATGAGGGTAGAGGGGAGAATGAGGATAGAGTGGGGGGAGAAAGAGGGGAGAGTAGGGTGAGAAAAAGGTTAGAGGGGGGGAGAAAGAGGGGAGAGTGGGGTGAGAAAGAGAGTAGAGTGGGGAGAAATAAAGGGGAGAGTGGGGGGATAAAGAGGGGTGAGTGGGGGGAGAAAGAGGGGAGAGTGGGGTGAGAAAGAGGGGAGAGTGGGGGGAGAAAGAGGGGAGAGTGGGGGGAGCAAGAGGGCAGAGTGGGGGGAGCAAGAGGGCAGAGTGGGGGGAGAAAGAGGGGAGAGTGGGGGGAGAAAGAGGGGAGAGTGGGGGGAGAAAGAGGGGAGAGTGGGGGGAGAAAGAGGGGAGACTGGGGTGAGTAAAAGGGTAGAGTGGGGAGATAGAGAGGGGAGAGTGGGGTATGAGGGTAGAGGGGAGAATGAGGATAGAGTGGGGGGAGAAAGAGAGGAGAGTGGGGTGAGAAAAAGGGTAGAGTGGGGAGATAGAGAGGGGAGAGCGTGGAGAATGAGAGTAGTGGGGGGAGAAAGAGGGGAGGGTGGGGGAGAAAGAGGGAAGAGTGGGGGGAAGAGGGGAGAGTGGGGGGAGAAAGAGGGGAGAGTGGGGTGGGAAAGAGAGTAGAGTGGGGAGAAAGAGGGGAGACTGGGGTGAGAAAAAGGGTAGAGTGGGGAGATAGAGAGGGGAGAGTGGGGTATGAGGGTAGAGGGGAGAATGAGGATAGAGTGGGGGGAGAAAGAGGGGAGAGTAGGGTGAGAAAAAGGGTAGAGTGGGGTGATAGAGAGGGGAGAGCGTGGAGAATGAGTGTATAGTGGGGGGAGAAAGAGGGGAGAGCGGGGGAGAAAGAGGGGAGAGTGGGTGAGAAAGAGGGGAGAGTGGGGTGAGAAAGAGGGGAGAGTGGGGTGAGAAAGAGTGTAGAGTGAATAGAAAGAGATGAGATAGTGGGGGGAGAAAGAGGGGAGAGTGGGGGGGGATAAAAGGGGAGAGTGGGGGGAGAAAGTGGGGAGAGTGGGGTAGAATGAGGGTAGAGTGGGGGGAGAAAGAGTGGAGAGTGGGAGTGAAAGAGGGGAGAGTTGGGCTAGAAGGAGGGGAGTGGGGGGAGAAAGAGTGGAGAGTGGGAGTGAAAGAGGGGAGAGTTGGGCTAGAAGGAGGGGAGTGGGGGGAAATAGGTGAGAGAGATTGAGTGCGAAATATATAGAAATAGAGGGAGAGGGAGTGAGCGAAGGAGGGAAAGGAAGAGATATAGACGGAGAGGGTGAGGGAAATAAATATAATGGATGAAATGGACAGGGAGAGGGAACGCAAGAGATTGAGAGTGGAGAGGGATATTAATGATAGAAAGATAGGGAAAGGTATAGAGATATAGGGAGAGGGAAAGAGATGGAGGTAGAGGAAGATAGATAGAAAGAGCGAAAGAGGGAGAAAGATAGAAAAAGAGCTAGAGAGGGAGAAAGATAGAGGAAAAGGGAGAGAAAAAGAGAGAGATATATTCTTACCTATAACTGTTCCCCGCGACATCAATTGATTTTCTAAACAGTTTACATTTTATATAAAAATGCGAACGAAGTTGCGGGTATCAGCTAGTGATAATATATATTTATATTTATATGATTATAAAATATTTGTATGATTATATTATTTGAGCACGGTTTTTCCCTTCGGATGTTTAAAAACCCCCCGGACTCACAGTGATGTTTGAACTATCGAAACAATCGACTAATGCCCGATTTTGGAACCCCTAGTTAAACTCTGACCAACAGTTAAGTCTATCGTTGTAACTACATATCTGGCTATAAGCTGATAAAGACAGTGAAGTACATATCGGCTGGTCAAGTTAACTTACGGCCGAAACTAATATTGTATCTCCTATCCTAGGCGGAGTGGCCATCCTCGACCAAGGTCGTCCATTAACCACGTGATGCTTGTGGGGGTTGGCAAAAATCACGAAATATCACAAGAGGGGAGGGGGGTGTAATAATATATCACGTCCTATTTATTTTGTCAGTCAGAAACAACCTGCAACCTTTCAGTTTAGACATTTTTGTAATGGTCCTTATTTTCAAAATAAAATAAAGTTATACTACGATAATGTATTTCAAGATAATATTTGAAAACAAATTACATTCTTTGTACTTAGGTAAGTAGGTACCTACTAAAAAATACACGTGATTGTTTGAGTCGTAAACAGTTAAACAACACCACGTATCACATGGGAGGGGGGGGGGGGGGGGAATTGTCTAACAAAAGCTGAAAAAATATTACGTGATTAATGGATTCATGGCATTTCATAAGATAAGTGGATTGGATTTGCATCGCAGCCGTCGGTCCCGGTTGTTATCGATTGATATCATAGCTTAATCTTACACGTCAGAGGCCATCGGGTGGCTTGATAAACTATGACACTACAAGCTAGCACAACCTCATACGACAAGTAAGTAAGCGAGCAACTGTTCTACTGAAAATATGAACGAACAGTATATTGGCCGGTTCATTATTCCGCAGCATGCCAGTCCCGCGATCGAATCCAGCGCTGGAATGGGCATATTCCAGTTCCAGTGAGCAATCCACTCCAGTAAACTGGTTTGAACAAGTTTTGTTGTTTTATTTTGCTGTACCTACTAGAATAGTGTGAACCTTCTGTAAATAATATAATAATGTGAATGTGAAAGCCTTTCGAATTTATCAGCAATTTTGTGAAACAGACTGTGGCCAATTATATATTTTGTGTCAGCTCAGTGGCGCTGCAACGTTCATCAGATACAAATTACTCGGCTGTGAACACAACCCGATGGTTCGTGTCTACGAGATTGTCTAGTAAACAATTTCATTGCTTCTTTGTATCCGGTAACAGAAGTTTGTTCAATTTGTTCACAAGATTGATAAACAAGCGTCGGTGCTCGCAGTTAATTTAATTGCAAGTACCTGAGTAAAAGTGTTATTTCTCGTGTCAAAGTCAATTAATTTACAATACTCATTAATTGAATTTAACAAGGAAGTTGTGCCCCTAAATTTTGGCACACCAACAAAACTTTGAGACAACTTCAGTAATAAATTGATGGCATGAACTTTTGTTTGTTGCTTTTATTTGAGAAAGCTATAACAAGCGACGAACAAGGTTAGGTAGGTAATAGCCTGGTTGATTTTATCTTTACATAGGTGAGGTTACATGAAGGTCACAAGAATTTGCAATGCAAATCATTAGGTGCCATAATTTTATGCATAATTTATATTATTAGGCGTTATCGCTTATCTCGTTACTCGTCACTTATTCGTCTAGTAAGGTAGGCTCGGTACCAAAGAAGAAACACTTTTCATCTATATTATCTGCGTTTTTTAAATGACGCAGCTCAAAACTATATTTGCAAAAAAAATATTAAGAAGCATAAGTTCGTAACTTTGTTTATTATGTATCTTTTTGAACCGATATAGCTCTTATTAATACTTAATTTGTAGATACGTACCTACCTACCGTTACCTACTTAACTTAACGTGAAATACGTTTTAATAGACTTCTCGTGAACATGGTCGATGTAGCTCGGCCGAAACGTCGAGGTAATATTTGTTTGTGCGCGAATTAGACCCGTTTTTGGCTTAAGTTAATAATTATGTTTCCTGTTCGCGAAAGTTTAAGAACTTCTGTCAAATAAGTTTTTTGAGTTCTCTCTGATCTTAATCTGTGTTGATTCATGAGGTATCTAGTAGGTACATATCTTGGAATTTTGGAATCTTTCTTGGAATTGAAAATTCAGTACACGATTTACGTTGGAATCAACCATTCAAAAAAATATAGACTTCTCGTGAACATGGTCGATGTAGCTCGGCCGAAACGTCGAGGTAATATTTGTTTGTGCGCGAATTAGACCCGTTTTTGGCTTAAGTTAATAATTATGTTTCCTGTTCGCGAAAGTTTAAGAACTTCTGTCAAATAAGTTTTTTGAGTTCTCTCTGATCTTAATCTGTGTTGATTCATGAGGTATCTAGTAGGTACATATCTTGGAATTTTGGAATCTTTCTTGGAATTGAAAATTCAGTACACGATTTACGTTGGAATCAACCATTCAAAAAAATATAGGGGTTCCAATAAGGAAAACCCCATAACGGAAAATTGAAAAGTCTACGACATTTATAACTCTAAAATCGGTAATATTCTACCCCTAGGGTTTATATATTAGCAAATTATGCCTAATAACTCTACGGTAACATAGTTCTAGCTATTCCTTTATATATGGCGTTCAGATATAGGTACGTCGTTATTGTCAGCTGTAGATTAAATTCCTTACAGGAATAGTTGAACAACAGTTGAGCTAGGTTATTAGGTGTAGTCTAAAGCAAGAGGTTAGCTGCTTCTAGGAAACTACATGTGTGTTTCAAAGTACCTAGTATAGGATCTTGAAGGGTTTAGAAGTATGTATAGAAATAAATGCAGTATAGAGCCTTGGACTCAGGCAAGCGGCTTGCCTCAAGCTCTCACTCAATTTTCAGTTTGAACCAAGTAGGTACTTTGATCGTTAACAATGGCGGCTTGAGGATTGAGTAAAGCAAGCCAGGTGTTTTTCTGTTTGGTACGATTATATTTATTTATTATATATCCATACTAATATTATAAATCTGAAAGTAACTCTGTTTATCTGTTTATCTGTTTATCTGTCTGTATATCTGTTTGTCTGTTTGTTTGTTACCTTTTCACGGCTAAACGGCTGAACCGATTTCGATGAAATTTGGTATAGGGGTAGATTGGACCTATGAGACGGACATAGGCTATCTTTTGTCTCAAAAAATAATCTCGAAATGGGGTGAAATAGGGGTTGAAAGTTTGTATGGGGAATCCATAATTCCTCAAGTTAGGGATCTGAAAATTCTTATTTAGGCTTTTGGTAAGAAATAAATAAATACGGGTTTCAGCTTTTTTGCATAATCATCCCTAAAGGGGGAAAAGCAAGGGGGTTGAAATTATGAGGTATTCTTTAGATGCATCCCCTACAGACCACAATTAACGGCTAAACGGATCGTAATTTAAATTGGAAAGTAATTAAGGGGGGAGAGTGCGATGGGAGGAGGGGGAGAAAGGGGAAAGTGGGGGAAGGGGAGAGTGGGGGGAAAGGGGGAGTAGATGGTAGAGCGAGGGGAGAAGAGGGTAGAGTGGGGAGAAAGAGAGGGGAGAGCGGGAAGAAAGAGGGGAGAGTGGGGGGAGAAAGCGGACAGAGTGGGGGGAAAAAGAGGAGAGCGTGGGGTGAGAAAAAGGTTAGAGTGGGGGAGAAAGAGGGGAGAGTGGGGGGAGAAAGCGGAAAGAGGGGGGAGAAAGAGGGGAGAGTGGGGGGGAAAAGAGGGGAGAGTGGGGTGAGAAAAAGGTTAGAGGGGGGGAGAAAGAGGGGAGAGTGGGGTGAGAAAGAGAGTAGAGTGGGGAGAAATAAAGGGGAGAGTGGGGGGATAAAGAGGGGTGAGTGGGGGGAGAAAGAGGGGAGAGTGGGGTGAGAAAGAGGGGAGAGTGGGGGGAGAAAGAGGGGAGAGTGGGGGGAGCAAGAGGGCAGAGTGGGGGGAGAAAGAGGGGAGAGTGGGGGGAGAAAGAGGGGAGAGTGGGGGGAGAAAGAGGGGAGAGTGGGGGGAGAAAGAGGGGAGAGTGGGGGGAGTAAAAGGGTAGAGTGGGGAGATAGAGAGGGGAGAGTGGGGTATGAGGGTAGAGGGGAGAATGAGGATAGAGTGGGGGGAGAAAGAGAGGAGAGTGGGGTGAGAAAAAGGGTAGAGTGGGGAGATAGAGAGGGGAGAGCGTGGAGAATGAGAGTAGTGGGGGGAGAAAGAGGGGAGGGTGGGGGAGAAAGAGGGAAGAGTGGGGGGAAGAGGGGAGAGTGGGGGGAGAAAGAGGGGAGAGTGGGGTGGGAAAGAGAGTAGAGTGGGGAGAAAGAGGGGAGACTGGGGTGAGAAAAAGGGTAGAGTGGGGAGATAGAGAGGGGAGAGTGGGGTATGAGGGTAGAGGGGAGAATGAGGATAGAGTGGGGGGAGAAAGAGGGGAGAGTAGGGTGAGAAAAAGGGTAGAGTGGGGTGATAGAGAGGGGAGAGCGTGGAGAATGAGTGTATAGTGGGGGGAGAAAGAGGGGAGAGCGGGGGAGAAAGAGGGGAGAGTGGGTGAGAAAGAGGGGAGAGTGGGGTGAGAAAGAGGGGAGAGTGGGGTGAGAAAGAGTGTAGAGTGAATAGAAAGAGATGAGATAGTGGGGGGAGAAAGAGGGGAGAGTGGGGGGGGATAAAAGGGGAGAGTGGGGGGAGAAAGTGGGGAGAGTGGGGTAGAATGAGGGTAGAGTGGGGGGAGAAAGAGTGGAGAGTGGGAGTGAAAGAGGGGAGAGTTGGGCTAGAAGGAGGGGAGTGGGGGGAGAAAGAGGGGAGAGTGGGAGTGAAAGAGGGGAGAGTTGGGCTAGAAGGAGGGGAGTGGGGGGAAATAGGTGAGAGAGATTGAGTGCGAAATATATAGAAATAGAGGGAGAGGGAGTGAGCGAAGGAGGGAAAGGAAGAGATATAGACGGAGAGGGTGAGGGAAATAAATATAATGGATGAAATGGACAGGGAGAGGGAACGCAAGAGATTGAGAGTGGAGAGGGATATTAATGATAGAAAGATAGGGAAAGGTATAGAGATATAGGGAGAGGGAAAGAGATGGAGGTAGAGGAAGATAGATAGAAAGAGCGAAAGAGGGAGAAAGATAGAAAAAGAGCTAGAGAGGGAGAAAGATAGAGGAAAAGGGAGAGAAAAAGAGAGAGATATATTCTTACCTATAACTGTTCCCCGCGACATCAATTGATTTTCTAAACAGTTTACATTTTATATAAAAATGCGAACGAAGTTGCGGGTATCAGCTAGTGATAATATATATTTATATTTATATGATTATAAAATATTTGTATGATTATATTATTTGAGCACGGTTTTTCCCTTCGGATGTTTAAAAACCCCCCGGACTCACAGTGATGTTTGAACTATCGAAACAATCGACTAATGCCCGATTTTGGAACCCCTAGTTAAACTCTGACCAACAGTTAAGTCTATCGTTGTAACTACATATCTGGCTATAAGCTGATAAAGACAGTGAAGTACATATCGGCTGGTCAAGTTAACTTACGGCCGAAACTAATATTGTATCTCCTATCCAAGATTGAAATTGATCTTGGATTGCTGCCTATCGTTCGATCGATTTCCAATCTGCGTGCCTTTATAAACCAATCCACGGATCGGTTATTGGCACGTTTGACCTTAAAAAATCTAAAAATGGATTGTGATATCAATCCCACATAACAAAATTTGGATTGGTTTGATTATTAATTTGGGCCGTTAGGCGTTAAGAAACAGTGCAGAAAACATCTCCGTCTCACCCATCGCTATATTGAGCTATTCGGGTTGTAAGTAGGCTTAGAAGAATAACTAATATAGAAACCAAGTAGGTAGGTAGGTAGGTACACGATAGCGCCGCGCCGTGTAGCCATTTTTACTGAGACTTTTTGGGCCTAGTTCGGAAATCAAAGCTTTTATGGTAATTATTTATTCATTTTCTCTGCTTTTCGACGAAATACCAACACGCATGCGACATTTTAATTGTGCTTAAGTGCGTTTTCGAGAAGATAATTACATGGCACTTACGCACACATTGATAAAAAAGCTTATAACTCTTGAGCGAAACTACGCATGGAACTATCCTTCTCTGCGTTATTATTCTAAGGTCGTAGGACTCGTAGGTTATTATCTAACTTACTTTTTACAAAAGCATCTGTTGTCCTGGTTAGCGCTCTTCGCAGCGAGCGCTGACTCGTGGATCTCGTAGTAATAAGCACTCATGTTGAAATGGGTCCGTTTGCCCACCAGGGTGGCGTAGAGTGACCTGGAAGCAATTCAACGAATAAGCAACGAAACGATAAAACACTGGAGAAAGCATTAGAGTGCTTTGTGTTTGCGATGATAGGCAATTGCTTCTGTCTTCAGACCATATAATTGCTAGGGGTGAGTTTTTCAGGTCATCTGTTTTTGAACCAGCTGACCTGAAAAACTAAGCTTGAGCTTCCGATGAAGGAAACCATCGTTAAAACCTTATGGTAGGTATAAGTAGGTTTATATTGTAATGATTTAGATACTTTGTTTTAGTGTATTAGAATATATTATTATTATTATAGTATGTAATTTGTATGTCTGACGTAGTTAAGTGTATGTAAGTTTAGAAAATTATGTAACAAGTTTAGCTATATTATTATAGTGTCATTATTTCTCTCCAAATATCTGCACTAGGTAGGTACTAACCGCATAATATAATTATTATAATTTAGTTCCTGTCTATGCAATGTCCTGTCCATGTTGCCTGTTAGAAATTGCTATAAGCGACCGCCCATGTATGGTCATGGTTAGCAGTTGCAGCTAATTTAAATTTTTATTATGGTGTCAATAAAGAATATTGTATTGAATTGTAAAGTGCCTGCCAGGCTAGCTACCACCCTCAAGTAAAAACACTTGTTGCCAAATCCCTATCAGAACGTTTCGGCAGCGGCATCAAGAGCATTCTATGCTGATCATAATATTTGGATTTATGTTCGAGTGGGACTTCGGATACTGTTAGTGTTGTATGTCGTGACGATTATGTTTCGCAAGACCAAACGCGGGTAGTTGGAAACAACACGCGCCGCTCCGGACGGTGATACCCGCATTCTACAGTCTTCTCGTGACCGCGGCCGATGTAAGTCGACCGAAACGTCTAGGTTATATCAAAATTAGGTATATATTTGGATATTAATTTTTGCGCGAATTAGACCTATGTTTGTTGTTCGCGATAGTTTAAGAACTGCCATGATTACCACATCGTTACATCGAGATAAGACGATCGACAAAAGCATTAACCTATTTAGGCGAAAATTTGGCCAAGAATATAGACAGAGCTAAGTATTTGGTCAGGAGGTAGTCTAGGAGCTTCGATAATGGCCGCCCGATGCCGCCTACGTTGTGGGCGGTGAAGTGGAACGAGCAGTTCTGTCCGTTCGTAAGTGTACCTTGCTGTAGATAATCTGCCGAAACACAACACGTCCTGACATAGAGCAGGGCTTGGCATACAAATGAACACCAACTTATCCCTTTTATAGATAGCGAGGATGTATTTCGTTAAGGTTCTATAGAGAATACAAAAATCCAGAATTTCGTGCTGTGTCGTAATACTTGCTACTGTAAAAAGTTTAACCTAAACTAATTCACGAATACTCGCTCTTTTTGCTCGAAAATATAAATACTAAATAATATTAAAATAAATTATGTTCCGACTTTTATATATCTCACCTATCTCCAAAAATATCACTCAGGTATCGGAAAGTACTTTAAAAGTGATTTATATTTAAATCGCAATAATGTTTAGCACAGATTTTCTCAAACCCCTACCGCTCACTTGGAAAATGAATTATTTTACAAGTAGTTCAATACCCCCCATTTTTTTTAGATCCTTACCCTATCCCTTTAGGCCTCCAGCGCTCACCAGGAGGCATTATCGCCCACTTTGAGAACCTCTGGTGGTTTAGAATAATCCGGCATAATATCCTACATATTAGACTTAGTACTCCGACATGTTAGAAGAATCTGCATACGTCTACAATCTGGAATGTTATATGAGAAAATTCCAAAGGTCAGATAGACGCGTTCATGCGAGGCGGGCGGGCTTTGAATATTCCGAACATAAGTAAGAAATACCATGAATTTTTATACAGATTGATATCGGAGTCTATCTAGCTCGAGGTATTCCGAAAAATTGGTATCCAAGCTTATACTATGAAACTTTTGGACTATGGAGATGTTAAAAATATCATCTAAATGACACACAAACAGTTTTCTCGTGGTCTCCATATCAGATCTGTGTCAAAGGTTCCTTAGGAAATATTCACATCTCACCTGCAAATATCGGGCTCAAAAGTGTAGAGCCTTTCGGGAACACTGGCCTCGTCGATGGGAGGGAAGATCGAGGAGTCGGATCCGTTGATCATGCCGCAGTACTCGTCGCCCCACATGGCCATGGAACTCTTGCCCTTGTAGGAGACGATGTGACCCAACTCCTGGACATTTTCCGTTCCACGGACCATCTCGTATGGCCCGGATTCTGATCTGTTCATCTGGAGGATACGATGGTATAGATATTAAGTACTTAGTAAGTGCGTGTCATTAAATGCTTTGACGGAAAGGGGAAATACTCCGTTTGTACTCATCAGCCTCTAATGTTCTCACTGATGGAATCTTCTTTCTGCCTACTTACATTGGAATCGCCGATCTACTACACCAAAATACATATCTGTTTTGATGTTCGATTAAATTCTTTGCAAAATTTTCACGTAAAAATACAAACATCACACAAATCTGTCACAGAGTAGCAAAGATAACTCCAACTTAAAAATAGATGATATTATTCTCAAATTCTCACACCAGATATATTATATCAATTAACAAACTCATGGTAATGCCAAAAGCATAGAATAACGGTCAAAATAATGTTCCTATAATTTAGACGGAAACTCTTCTGTCATCATTACACCCCCCAAACTTTGTACTGGAGACCATCTTAGCCCATGCCTAAGTCTCTTTCACGCATGCACAAGAAAAAAAATTGTACCTACACAAATTCCTCCCAAAAGGGAAACTTACAGTGGGTTCCCAACGAGTCACACCAGATCCGGTCACAGTGTGACTCGTTGGGATTTTTTACCCCATCGAGTTACACTGTTACACAAGTGTAACACGTTGGGAACTTCTATAAAAAAAAGTTGCATCGAGTAACAGTGTGTATCAACGGGAGAAAAAAATAAGACCGACCCACCCCAAAACAGATAGGTTAGGTTTTTTTATAACTACCTAGTAGGTAATCGCTATATCTTAATATGTATTATATAATTTGAGCAGACCGAAGCAGTCTTCTGAATCACACTGTTACTCGTTGCAGCTTTTTTTCAAAGAAGTGTTCCCAGCGTGACTCCTTGGGAAAAAATTCCCAACGAGTCACTCTGTGACCGGCTCTGGTGTGACTCGTCGGGAAACCACCCAACTTACATGGGAGAACATCGAGAAGTAGAACCCTTTCGCGTCTTCCGCCGGACGCATCGTGGGAGGCATCTGGGCCCTTATCTGCCCGCACACCAGCCCTGCAAGGTTCAAGGCCCAAAAAGCGAGTGAACAAATTGAAATAAACAGTTATTGCTGCGACTTTACGCAGTAGTTTTTTATGACGGTACGGAATAGAGGCGTAAAAACAATTTGTATTGATTAGATCACCTAGCTTATCCATGTTCTTTTGATGTTTACGGTGGATTGGTGATTAAATCTCTTTTTCGAAGCTGGCACAGCACAGTGGCTGAACACTGCGTAGAGCCACATGTAATACTGTTCATAAACCTTGCACATTTTTATAATATGTTACAAAATTTAGAGCTAAACAATGTAAATTACCTGGTTATCTTGAAGTTTTGAACAAAACTTTGACTACGTTGAGTTCTATGAACGCGTCGGTATGAAATTAATAACTACTTATAAAATATGCAGAACAAAGAAGTATTTGCATATCTAACTTCAAGCATTCACTGACAGCTTTTCGCTAAGACTTGGAAAAGTCGTTTATACGACATAATTGCATTCTTTAGACTAACATTTTCCAATATAAAACAACAATTAAAATAACCATCAAAAGTTGGTGCCAATAAGAACACTGGGTAAATATGCTAAATATAAAATCTCCTTAATGCACAACAAAAAGAGACAAAATACAAGAACAAGAGAAAAAAGAGGTGGCACAACCGGCGGTCTTATCACTAAAAGTGATTTCTACCAGACATTCTTAGGAGGGGCAGAAAAAAATAGTATGGTCGCTGTCGTGTATTATAAGATTAGCACTAGCTATTATTCTCTGTTTTTAGCCTTGATTGTATTTAAAATAGAAACCTGATAGAAACTTGTTCATTTACGACATGTAGAGGTCCCAAAACTTTAGTGAAAGAAGGTTAATGCACTGGGGACCTTACAACCTTAATTAGGAAGGTAGACTTGTTTCATTAGTATGCTATTAAGCGAAAAGTTAGAGATACTCGTATTACTCGAACATGAAATTAAATTACGACTACAAACAAAGGCTGAAGTTAATTTTACGTACACAACTTCTTCTTATCCGCTTCCACATTCGCGTCTCGATCTATTTAAAAATTTCCTCACGTCGCGTCGCCAAGTCATCGTCGCCTACTGTACTTTTTTGATATTGGAGGCGATGGTAATTTAATTGGTACCATTTTCAGATCGCATGCCATAGACAGGGAGTAAGTTCGAAACCAGGCAAAAAAACTGTGGGTGCAATTCAAAGTGGAGGAAAAATATGTTAAAAATCTTGGTGGTAGCGCACCATAGACCGCATTCCCAAGTAGAAAAGCTGACGCTCTGAGGCTAGTCCCATTCCACGCTATGATGTTCTTTCCCTTATGTTAGGTCAAGATAGCGAATACTATCGTGACCCTATCTTCCCCATTTCGGCGGAGGAATGCTTCCCTCACTCCCGTGGCAGAAGGGACAGAGCGGCGGCATTTTCCCCCACCCAAAAAAAATCCCCCACGTACCCAACGCAGAGTTTTGCCCCTCGCAGTTGAGGAACACGCCGTCGAAGAAGAGGTCTCTCGCTTTGACCCTGAGGAAAGGGTCCGTGAGGTTCGGGAAGAACTGCTCCAACGCCTTGTTTACCATCCCCACCAAGCTGGGCATCATGTCGTGGACGGTCAGGACCGCAGCCTGAGGATAAGAATTAAACCTTGGGTGAAGACAGCATATGATCTGAACCCGGGTGTTTGTTAGATTGTTGATAGTATATATATATATATATATATATATATATATAATAATATATATAGTTCTAGCTGACCCGACAGACGTTGTCTTGTCATTTTATCAACCCGATTTTATCAGATATATTTTTCCCAGTTTCAAAATGTTTCCCGTGATAACGGGATAAATAGTATTCTATATCCTTTTCCTGGTTCTCAGCTCCCTTCCTACTAATGTTCAACCAAATCGGTTCAGCCGTTCTTGAGTTATAAAAAGTGTAACTAACACGACTTTCTTTTATTAATATAGATAAGCTAGAGAAGTCAGACTGAACATTACAGTAGGGTGAGCACGAATCTCTATCGAGAATGTATTCGACGTTAACCGTCAAATTTGTTTTAGATTTTATCAGTAGGTTAGGTACTCCTACAATAGGGCAAGCACGAAAATTTTAACGGTTTGTATCGTTAAAATATGGACCAAGGTAACCGTTCGCGTACGTATCTTGTCGATATTGCAAGGCGCTGATCAAAACTAAAACAAATGTGACAGTTAACGTACTTATCGAATACTTTCTCGATAGAGGTTTCTGTTCGACCAACTTGAGTAGTATAAGTACGAAGTTGACGACACTTGAGTTTCGCTTGTATTTTGTTCGTTTTTGGCCGATTCAGTCGTTTGTATAGAGCACCCATGGCCACCCTGTGACCGTGGTAGGACTTACCATGTAAGAAAAGTTGATGACGGTAAGCTCGTCATCTTCGGACAGCGAGCCTGACGCCGCCTGGTCAAACTCGAAGTGCTTCTTCAGCATATACTTAACCGTGTCATTGGGTCCGTAACCTAGGACGTTACGTTCACGGTATTCTCTGAAACACAAAGGTAAAGCTAGGTTACTTAAACTTAAGGGATAGTATTCTTGTTTTTGATATTATGTGTTTGACTACGACTTTAATTTTTACAGTTTTTATTAAATATACATAAAATGAAATAAAATAAACAAAACTAGCTTAAACTAAACCTTACAAATCTAACAAAAGTGGGTGTCCATGTGGCATGGTACCAAGAACACTGGCTGCATTACCTCGCTGAATAGCAATGGCTATTCTCTGTGCGAGATAAGAGCCAGCCCTCTTGTCACCAGCGGCGTCGACCAGCCGAGGAAACAGGTTAATTAATTTAATTAATCATTTAGCATACATAAGTAGGCACATATTATGGAACATAATTGTTACAGTAGGTATATTTCGCACCTACCTACCTGTTTTATTTCTTTTGAATAAATCGTCAAGGTATAAAAGTTATTCTTATGCGCAGTTTTCGTCAAATATTATTGTAAGTGGTATCTACCGGCTTTAAAACAATAATGTCTCAACTATTTGAAGTAGAAAATTATACAAATAAGACATGGATCATTGCCCCTTTCATATTGTCAATTTGTTTTATTATCATTGAGCCTTCAACTTGACCTTAACATATAATTATTATCTAAGTTAAGTTACTAATAATAAAGTAGAGAAGGGTTAAGAGTCTGCACATTAAACATGAACATTTTATAAAAAAAAACTAATTGGAGCCTTATAACAAAACATGTAAGTATAGGTAGGTAATTTGTGTTATACGATTTGGTTACTGAACCAAAATATAACTTTGTGTGGGTCTATATTATTCTCTGAGCGTCTAAACTACCGAAATGAACCAACTGAAATGCGGTTTTCACTATAAGTACAATATGGTAGGTTACAGGTAAATCCGATAAGTTTAAACCAAGTTACTGAAAAAAAAGAGTTTGTAGGCTGCGCGTTGGTATTATTAGCCCAGCGGATATTGGCGACAAAAATGTATGGAAAAAAAATTGACCGATGTCGCGGGTAACAGCTAGTATAAAATAAACAAGTTAATCTAGAATTAATGTCAAGTTCTGTAGAACGACCTCGCAAAGTCGAGATGTAGCTGATGGTATCCGTTTCTTTTTATGGAAGTAAAAATAAACACCTAATTAATAGAATAAACTCGTGTTCCCCCGCGGCGTTGCTTGCACTCTCTTGCCGGGTCGATCAAGATTAGCTTCCTGATCTTTAGTTTTATTTTTTTAACGGGATTTACAAGTTATTGACAGTTGCACTTATAAAGAACTTTGCGAGCAGATTTTGGTACTTCATCCACTACAAAGGTCATGTATGTTTAATGATAGTGTTACATGTAGATTAAGACAGGGCTTTTGGCTTAAAAATACTATCTACCTAAAGTAAGCATAGCCCGCTGATACGCATTTTCTTCAGTGAAATTTCAATACGTATGAATATATTTAGAAACACTCGTATACGCGCAAAAAATATAATAATAAGAAGGACGAGTAGTCTTATTGTAGAGTAGATAAGAATTATACTTGAGATCAAAAGCCTTCAGTGCCTGCATAATTAATAAACAGTCATCATATTTAGTTTTCACCGTATTATCCTTAAGTGTTAGTATTATCTCATCGCTGAGAGACAGGTTTCTGCCCTCTGTCTCTGTATCTGTCTCTGTCTGTGTTGGTAACCGCAGCCACCTCATACCATCCACTCGAGTTCGAGTGTATACGTATATCACAAACATGTTCATACATTTTCAACGTTATTTGGCCATTTCGCCAACTGTCTCGAGCATGCACCGCAAAAATAATTGCTTAAATAGAAACAGATATTAATAATATGCAGGTATATGAACTCCATTTAACTTGTCATCATCTCGAATACGCTCTGTAAGAGGCCTAAATATTTATTTAGACTTGTGATTAATCTATTAACATGACTGTGTTTCGGTGATGAGGCTTTTTCGTGGGATTTTCAAGTTCATGAAACTGAAAGGGCATAACCCAACTTCAACTGTAGACGAATAGTTCGCACCCAGCAGTATTTATCCGATTGGGATTATGTTTTACGTGTATTTATATAGCCAAGCCATTACGTATCTTACCACAAAAGTTTTGTTTTTAAACCAGAGTTAAACAGATGTTTCTAACAAGTTCAACCTATACATATCTATCGGCACGTAACTGACGTAATGAGTCAAATAAAAACTTGCAAGATAGACACTTTAACCTACAGCAGTGATTCATAAAATCCTTTCAAACAATAAAGACAACTTGTAACATTGATCTGTAACCTGTAACGGTGTTTATTTATCTTCTGAAACAAAAGGAGTCAATAACATTAAAATTAACAAAAAATAACAAACAAAGTACTTACCTAACTTGTCTCTATGAAAATACTGTTACCCATTGATGTGTTTTTGTGGAAAAGGTGAATGAAACAAAAGAAGGTGATAATTATGGGGTCTAAATAAAATATGTGTGTCGTTTACTTTACACTTGTCAATCAATAGCGTGAGTTTAGGATTCCGTACACAAAAGGAAAAGCGGGATCCTATTACTAAGACTTCGCTCTGTCTGTCTGGCCATCTGCCAGCAGGCTGTATCTCATGAACCGCGATAGTTAGACAGTTGAAATTTTCACAGATGATATTTTACTTCTGTTGCCGCTATGACAAATATTAAAAAACAAAATAAATAAAATATTTAAGAGGCCATACAACATATTTAATAATTGTGATTTTTTTGCCGTTTTTATACAATGGTACGGAACCCTTCACTCGCGAGTCCGACTCGCACTTGGCCGGTTTTTATTTGCCTATGTTGCTAATTGCATATTGAAATAACTTATTAGCATGCCATTTGTTTACACACATTTTAACTCCGAAGTCCAATATCGAAGAAGGCATCGTGCCAAGTAGGTACCTACCTACTTAGCTTCGATTCGATAGAGGTCCTCTTCACATCATTCCAATCGATGAAACTCAATTCAATTCATGACGACGTCGTTAATGCATTTCCATAATTGTCTGGAAAATTAATGACTATTTTATTAGATATAATAAAATAGCCATTAATTGTCAATTCCCTACTGTTTTTTTTAGGACACTTTGTAAGTATCTTAATTCCATTTAATTTTAATATTTATAAGGCTCATCTATCTTTAAAAACCGGCCTAGTGCGAGACGGCCTCGTGCTCGAAGGGTCCCGTACCATTATTTTTTAAAATGGCAAAAACAATCACGTTTGTTGTATGAGAGCCCCTTTAAATATTTATTTCATTCTGTTTTTTTTTATTATACGTACTTATTTGTTATAGCAACAGAAATAGGTACATCTGTGAAAATTTCAACGGTCTAACTATCACGGTTCATGAGATACAGTCTGGTGACGGACGGACGGACAGACAAATAGACAGACTGACGGACAGCGGAGTCTCAGTAATAGGGGCCCCGTTTAACGTTCTGGGAACGGAACCCTAAAAAGTAGATACCTTTTGGAGTTTAGAAATGTAGTTTCTGTTTACCCACGACTGCTTCATTATAAGTGTAGCCACATACCTATTACTAATAAACTTGTGATTTTCCTCTGACACAAGCTCTAAAAGCTCTTAAAGTTTTTATAGAAATAGTTTAAAACCCTCTTGTTATTGCTACGCCGCACCTTCGGTTTCAGACCGGTTGCCAAAACTTGTTTACTTATTTCAAAAAAACTAGCGCACTAAACAAACAGCTTCAAGTATCAGCAATTACAAAGAAAATGGAGATTTGTGTAAAAAAAATATGATTGATTAGAGCAGTGTCCTATCCTTGACCAGGTTCGATCTTCGGATGACTTTTCACAAGGATTTATGCCACATCCGTACCAAGGAAGTTCGTAACGGTACGACACGACGCGACGATGACAACAACACGTGAAATCTTGATTCCATTTGAATCCGGATTCCGTAGCATTATCTATAAAAACCGCAAAAAAAATCTCGTTTGTCGTGAGACCCTTAAAATATTGATTTTATTCTGTTATCGGACAGCGGAGCCTTAGTAATAGGGTCCCGTTTTACCCTTTGGGAACGGATTCTTAAAAATCAAAATATTTAAAGTGTGACGAGGACGCGACGGGGCCAAAAGGCTTACCGGTAAACATAAGGCCCGATTTCCATAAGCTTCGGTTTCTCCCCACTGTTGACTTCGTCCACGTTGGTCACGTTGAAGATGTAAACTTTGAAGTCCATGGGCATCGGCATCTTCAGCCATTTGTCGTACGTCTGCGAGGAGCTGTCGATCTGCACATTCTAGAACAAATAAACATGACAATAAGTTCCCGAGAATTATGTCGCACTTTCGTTTCGGATTAGGCCATAATCCACCACGTCAATCTGGATTGCAATGATTATTTTTTCTTTTAATTTTCCTTATATCTTTCTGCACATCGGTAACCGTACCAAACAAAGTATGAAATATCATTACCTATGGCTTAGTCTTTATTATTTTAAGTATAATTGTAATAAAAACCGGCCAAGTGCGAGTCGGACTCGCGCACGAAGGATTCCGTAAAAACGGCAAAAAAAAAATCACGTTTGTTCAATGGACGTATTACGGAACAATTTTATTGGGATAGAAGTTATGAATCAAAAAACCAAAACAGCCTGCACATACAAACTTTGAATGGCCTACCTCGTGCCCATCAACAGAGGTGTCCGACAGGGTGATACTCTCTCACCTAAATTGTTTACCAACATTTTAGAGGATTTTATGAAGCTACTGGACTGGAGTGAGAGAGGGATTAATATTAATGGAAACCGTATGACGCACTTGCGTTTTGCTGACGACCTTATCATCCTAGCTGAGAACGTTGCAGATCTCCAGTGTATGCTCGAAGAGTTACACGAAGCATCCCTGGGAGTTGGCCTTCGGATGAACATGTTCAAGACCAAGATAATGACAAACCTACCATCACAGACACCTGCTGTTACAGTGGATGGCTGTGTCTTAGAGGTGGTGGACGAATATGTCTATCTTGGACACTGTTTATCCTTTGGCCAGGGCTCCCAGGTCAAAGAGATCGCTAGACGAATCCAGTTAGGATGGGCTGCTTTTGGGAAACTAAATGACGTATTCAAGTCAGAAATTCCTCAATGCCTTAAGACCAAAGTTTTCAATCAGTGCATCTTGCCTATTCTCACTTATGGTGCCGAGACATGGCCGCTCACGAAGGAGCACTTGCATAAGATCAAGGTAGCTCAAAGATCGATGGAGCGGGCCATGCTCGGTATTTCGCTCCTGGACCGAATTCCCAATGTCGAGATCAGGAGTAGGACGAAAGTCGTGGACGTGGGAGAACGGATCACGAAGCTGAAGTGGGGATGGGCAGGGCATTTGGCTAGGCGGGAAGATGGCAGGTGGACTAGAGCAATAACAGAATGGTGGCCGAGAGAAGGACAGAGGCTTAGAGGCAGACCACCTGCCCGATGGTCGGACGACGTCATCAAAGTGGCAGGGAGACAGTGGATTCGCCTGGCACAGGACCGGAAAGAGTGGCGTGCACATGAGGAGGCCTATACCCAGCAGTGGGTTGATGTTGGCTGATATAGATGCGTTGTTATAGTGGCAACAGAAATACATCATCTGTAAAAATTTCAACTGTCTATCACGGTTCATGAGATACATCCTGGTGACAGACGGATAGACGGACGGACGGACAGTGGAGCCTTAGTATAATAGGGTTCCCGTACTCTTTGGGTACGGAACCGAAGACTTCCTAAAGAAAGTATTAAGCCATACCCATAACCAGCGAGCATGCATGAAGGGACTTGGAAGTGGAAGAAACGAAAGAGGTGTGTCAGGATCGTAGCGTGTGATAAGATAATAATAGTCACTGCTTTTTTAGGGGGGAAAACGCCTGTGCTCTTCCTATTCGCCATGGGGGTGACGGAAGGGGGTGTGTGGGACCTGAACTCACTACAAAGCCACGTGAGAGTCGTGTTGGCATTCAACATCTATAAATTAGTCTCTGCCTACCCCAACGAAACAAAGTCGTGGCTCTATTTACTCATTACGTACTTATGTAAAAAATTACATGTACTTACATAATTTGCTATATATTGTTATGAGCTACAATATCTTTAAAATCGTATAATATTATTATTGGGTCAGTCAGAGCTATCGACAATTTTCAACCTACTCACTGCCTCATAGATACCATAACAGTACAATGTGTAAATGGCAATGCATCGAACACCGAGCCTTGTATGTTACCTACAAAAGGTACCTTCTGTTGTAAGCTATTTTTTTACGACGATAAATGAATTATTATCATTTATTAGTCAGCGGAAAATTACCAAGACCTCGGTTTGATATAGGTACGTTGCTCCGACTAGATATCTGATTCTAATACCCTAGTCTTATAGAACAACAAGGTCCGCTAACAACCAGTTTGCAACTAAAACACCGTGAATCAATGTACACAAGTCGTTAGGTAAACTATACTTTATGCATTTGTGCCACAAAAGAAAAGATGGAGAAGTATTGTTTTGCATTGACAAGAAACGTACTCCTGTATTACTGGTTTCGATTTGAGAGGAGAATGAAATGAAATTAAATATATTATGTCCTACTTTATATTGTTATGGTATTTCAACCGAAATTAAAATCATAATTGGACTAACAAATCGCCACTCACTCATTTAGTTAATGGAATGTTTTTGCATAATACTAAATTTGGAATTAGTGATCATAAAAAAGCGGTGGTAGACGATGTTAAAAAACTAAATAAATATTTGCTACAACGACCACCATACTGTAAAACGGGGTGAATTAAGACTTTAAGGGTCAATTAGCTACCAAAATAAAAAGCCTTTGGGCCACTCCCACTACTTATATTTTGTATAATATCTAGTTGTAAATGCATTACGTAGTAATAAAGTCCTAACAAATAAATTTTAAATGTATCTTTTTACTTTCTTTATTTTTCCCAACTGCACCCACGCGCCCCGCGTATTTTCAATACAAAGGCTACCAGATATTAAAATTAGGGCTGTTGATACTAGCTAAAAAGTTTTCCCAAATTTTCCAACTACTCATCCCTATACTCATTCACCCCGTTTCACGAGCCTTTACTATAGTTACGGCGGGAAGACAACTTCCGAAACTTCGATTGAGTCGCAAATATACCCGTCTATGGTTAAGTATGTGTGCGTCAGATAGATAGAACTTTCTTTAGTAGAAACACTAGATGGGGCTAGTAGAAAAATTAAAACGCGCAAGCATTTCATTCACAGCGAGTGTCAGCGAGTAGCGAGTCACCGCTTGTATGACTTAATAAGCAGTAAGCACGTTGCCAATGTGCGATCTATGTATGTATGGTGATTATTATTATAATTTCTCTACTTTTGGACTAAATACCAACAAGCGTGCGACATTTTCATTACGCTTGTGTGCGTTTTGGAGAAGATAATTACATGGCGCTCACGCACACATTGATAAAAAGTGGCTTCACTTTTGAGTGAAACTACGCATGGAACTATCTTTCTCTGGGTTATTGTTCTAAGATAAGTATTAAATATGTTTTATGGAAAACACAATTTAGTAGGTACCTACAGTTAAAAATATCTCGATACCTACATTATATTTTATAATCATAACTAAGTATTTTTCTTTGGACGGACTGACTACTAAATGTCAAGGTGACTTTTCAAAGGTATTATTGCATGTTGTATAATGATGTAAAACAGCTAAAACAACAAGATTTAGATTCTATCGACATTATTATTTTATTTAAAAAAATATGTTTTTAAACATTATCTAACTACTTGCCTTTAATATTATATAGAGCAAGATATATTCGTTCATTGTTTTTGGCCCTAATTCAAAATTCGAGGAGACCAAGTGGAACGATTTCTTGGAGAGCAGTGGCATAAGAAGAAAATAAAAATCTGTATACATCATACATTATTTAGTCGATCTTAAATTGTGTCAAGAGGAGCAAAAGGTCAATGACAGGATCTCTGCTGGCAAAGGGTCACTGACATGTCGTAGCAGGATGAAAGATATGCCTCGAATTTCATACTAGCATTCCATAATAATATCAAATTAGTGTCATCATGACTCTGTACAACAAAATTTAAAACATCTTGTACAGTAAAACGCAAAGCTAAAATTAAAAAAAATACCAGGGGCAGTTTTTGTCATAATATGAAAAGTCGAGAAGATGAAAACAACTAACAGTTCTTATAATTTTTATAAAATTTAAGAAAATATTGTACTTTAAATGTAAAATGTAGTTAGTATGTACCGGTAAGCACCGTTTTTTAATTTATTTGGACTATTTACAATGGCAATATCCGTGTTATTTCAGGACCCAAAATATCATTTAAATATCAAATTACATCAAACGACGTTTAGCCGTTCAATTGCAGCGTAAATAGTAGGTACGTACCTAAACATAAACACTTGCCTTTAAAATAAGTATGATTGGGATTTATCATTCGAAAAACAGTAAGTATTAACGTAAATATCACATAAAATCTCTATCCGCTCAGTGTTAGTTTGGGGTTTCCAATATAGGGGCGTATGCATGCACCTATTTCGTCACTGATAAATAATTGACAAAATATGTAACCAACTTTGTCTTACCTTCTGAATTTGCTTGCTGACGATCCTCGGAAAGCCCCAAATCGCCATAATAACAGACACAATCAGAAACACGACCGAGCACGTGAAAATCCATTTTGTTTTGTTTCCTAACATCTTTAATGCACTTAGATAACAGCCGAAGTTAACTTTTCGAACTCAATGCAAGCAACCAGAAAACTTAATTATTTGAAGTTTAAATTTAGAACGGGTTGCCCCTTACTTTTATACCATAGAGTTTTTCACCAAAAAGTTATTGTTTGAAACCAAAGAAGAATATTTCTAAAAATAATTAAAAAAATAGAATTGAGTTTCTATCGGCAGGTCCGTCTGCGTGGGAAACCTGTAGCCGATTATCTGTAAAGGTTGACGTCCACACGTCGTGTCGTGTAGTTTTCCTCTAGACTTTTTTTTATCGACGAATGCAATAGTCATGGTTCCCGTACGATTATTTTGATCACCAACATTGTCTAAGAGCTACTGTAAATGTATTAATAGTTTATAATCTCGGCTATTCTCTCTTGGCTCAGAGATTTTTACAACTTAGGTACCTACATACCGCGTTGATGTATTGATTTATTTTATTACTTATTAACATTTTTCAAACTAAGTTATTTTTTGGCGGACTTTAATATTAATGAGGTACCGTACCTGTATTAGATATTTATATTATGTACCTATATACGTACATACATTACGAAAAAATATTTTACGATTAATAATTATTGTGCCGGAGCTATACGAATTTTCGGCGTTTACTTGTTATCACTTTTCGAATTGAATCTAGATCAAACTTTGCATAATACGTCGTAACTAAATGTATTAATTACTACCTGTGCCCGCGACTTCTTCCGCGTGGAATAGTTAGGTACTTTGGGCAGCATTTTTTGGATATCTTATATTTTGGTTTATTTTGGATTATATTATCTGCCGTTTGTTTATTATTTATATTAAATTAAATTGCAATAGCAATCATTGTTTTGGGTGCTATTTGCGTTGATAAAGGTACCAATAATATTTTCCTCATACTTATATTATCTTCTATGTACAGACAGCGATCCGTTACATTTTTATTATATGTAATAGTTTGATTAAATGCACAACAGAAACACTATTGTTACTTTCTTTCTTTACAAAAAATAATACATTTAATTTGATTTTATTACAGTGTAATCTATAACGCATTTATAAAACTAGCAAAAAGTTTAATAGGTATATACATATTATTATAATAGTTACATGAGCATGATCACACCACTTATAAATTTAAAATAAATAATATTATATGCCAACGGACTCATCATAAAGCTACTTTAGACATAAGATAAATGATTAAATAGCTACGGAACCGAACATATTCCTACTAATATTATTAACGCGAAATTTTGTAAGTATGGATGTATGGATGGATGGATGTTTGTTACTCTTTCACGTAAAAACCACACAATGGATTTTAATGAAACTTTACAATAATATAGCTCATACATCAGAATAACACATAGGCTACAATTTTTAAAGATATTGTGTGAATTGTCCAACATATGACGATAAGTGTCAAGTACGTAGGAAAAAATCTACCATCTGCGAGCTATTCTGGCGTGCGCTGCCAAAACCGCTAGAGTTACACGTATGTAATGTAGGTAAGCCCACTCGAAATACTAATCTTGCACAGACGAAGTCGCGGGCACCAGCTAGTTTTTACTAATTTTCTAAAAATATTAGCACAATGATAATTAGTAGCTAAGAACAAAGCTACCGGATTAATTATAAAATTTCAATGTCCAAAACTTGGAAGTCGTTGTGCTCTAAACTTCAAAATTGTAGGTTCTTAGAATGCAGTGAAGTTTTATTCTTTTATATAGAAAACTTACCAAATAAGGAGAGGCAGAGCTCTCTGCTCTCTTTACTTGGTGAGTTGTCTCTCTATACCCTCGCTTATGGCATGACGACACGCTTAGCGTAGTGGCTGAGCAAGCGGGCTGTTGCGATTGGTGTCGCGGTTTCGATTCCCGCCCGCAACAATGATTTGTGTGATCCACAAATATTGGTTTCTGGTCTGGGTGTGCTGTGCATGTGAAATTATATGTCTGTTAGCGCTACCCACGATACAGGAGCAATCCTAGTGTGGGGCTGTACGTTTATAAAAAAAAAAGATAAATACGCGATAAAAAGTAACATAATATTGTCTTTCCCAGAGTTCACAGTATCTATTTACCAAATTTTATCAAGATCCCGTATAGTCGTGAAAGCGTAACAAACAGACTAACAAACACTTTTTCACAATACGCATTTTACCTAAGTATCAACTTAGTCCCACGTTAGAAAATATAATGTTGCATTAAAAATGTAGTGTAGTGCACACCTATGTGGTAAAAAATTTATTCTAACGTTTTTGTTCAAATGTTCTTTTTTCATCTTGTAATAGTACTTAGTAGCTGAACAACGTGTTCGACTTCAATATAAGTGATTTTGAATTACGTTAAAAAACAAAATAATACATACACGCTATAAAATAGCTAATAACTGTTTATTAGCTATTTTAATTAATAGATACTTTTATTTTTTAATAACATTGATTTAGACTACTTTGGGTTGGTGTGTGCAATGTGTATACATGTGTAGAACCTTAGTAACCTACCTAGTTTTATAGCATGTAGGAATCATTTTTTTTTTAACGAAATTCAAAAGCACTTATATTGAAGTCGAACACGTTGTTCAGCTGCTAAGTACTATTACAAAATTAAACAAGAATATTTGAACAAAAATGTGAGAATAAAATTTTTACTACATAGGTGCACTATACACTACATATTTTAATGCAACATATATTTTCTAATGTGGGACTAAGCTGATTATACAAAATATAATGAAATAAATTTGTTTCACATTGCTGCAGTTGTGTATAATTTTTTGTTTGCAGGCGAATTTAATAATTAGATACGATTACCTAATATCAATCATAATTATTACGTCATATAGATATATTATAATATTATTATGTTTGGTTACCTAGATACAGTTTTTTTAGGGGTTTTGTACGGTATATTAATGTCCGCATATATTTTAATAATTACATAAAAACTAGTAAATACTTTTAGGCATAATGCAAAAACCACACGTCATTTTTTCTCCTTATACGTATATCTAAGTGAGTAGCGAAACCACTGCGATTATATTATGAGTAAGAAAATAGTTATTTTTATTTTAATTATTTGTCAGCCAGCACTACCAAATGAGCACTCACTTATGTAAAATTTTGTAAGGTTTAGTTTAGTTTATTTTATTTTTATTTTTTATAATAAATATCTTTACTCTAGGTAAGTACCGAGTGTCTGCGCCAAGTTCATGTATGACACTGAACTAATTCCGTTTCGTCACGCCATTGTCATCGCAATAATTGTTGAGGCACCTACTATCATTACTAGATAGCGTCCCCGCTTAGAATAATCGACCGGCAGGCACCACTGGAAGTAATCTAATTTGTCATTTAGTAGCAATCAATGGATTGATGGATTTTGAATGAATAAATAGACATTTAACTTGATTACTTAGATACCAACCAAAATACGATATACATGTTTAATAAGGTACGATTGTGATATTTTAATGATGATAGTGGACTATGGCCTAATCCTCTTCACGAAAGTGAGAGGAGACTCCTGCCACTGGGCGGACAGGCGTGATGATTATAACTATATTTTTAACAATCAACTTTTCTTTAAAAAATATACAAACAGTAAATTTTGTATTTTCTTACTTTCAATTACGAGTATTATATACTTTTTAAACGGTATGATTGAATTTTTAAATTGTTCGCAATGTAACTATATACCTACCTAGTTAAATTTAATACAATTTCAAATATAAACTAGGTACGTTATTTTTAAACTCGATTTTTTTTGACACAATTTGGGATTTGCTTTTGCGTTCGAGAACTCTTCACCATTCTTTTCATCATATATTTTCATCAGTGTATTTCAAGTAAGTACATTATTATTTCAATTGTTCGTAAGTATGTTAATATGAAAATGAATTAAAATACGCTTATAGGTAGGCCTTAAATATGTTAATATGAAAATGAATTAAAATACGCTTATAGGTAGGTTTAGTTTTCGTATGTCTTAGAAGTGTTTTAATATGGCATTTGATTAAAAAAAAAAGTAAAAAACATCAAACGAAACAACAAAAAAAACCTGCCAAGGTCCTACCTAATAATATAAAAGAAATACTCAAAAAAGTGTCGATATCAAAACTCGTTTAAACTCCGCGTGAGTTGGCGAATCTATCGCACGCAAAAACAGACATAAATGCTACACATCATTAGTAATTACGAAATGATAAGCCACTAATGCAGGAAGCTCAGAATGACCAATTTAATGAACAATTATAGTCTATGTGTACAACCAATGCAGAAATTGCTGTTTTTGTGATTCTCATTCGAGATTATCCCTCGGGTTAAAGTTCGAGGGCGTACACTAATTTTCTTCCGTTGTTATGTTCCCATTTTAATTTGAGGTACTTTAGTATAATATACAAAACAATACAATACAAAACAATGCACAATTATTTTTAAAATTTTCAGCAGATTGAAATTATTAACGGCCTGTAATGTTGTCCCACAGAAAAACTATGAGTACGATCTCACAACATTTAAGGCTACAAAAAATATGTTACAGATAACTACTTAATAATAACTCACCTTTGCTATAATATGAACAGATGTATGGCATAACGAGGCGGTGGCATAATGAGGCACAACCAGATAATCGTGTCCATAATTGGAAGCTCCTCACAATAAAATTGTTCAAAAGCGTTGCAGTGGGAAACGAGATAAAATGCTACATTTTAATTCAGTCCCCAGGATTAAAAAATGATTTCCATCCAAATTTTATCAAGATTTGTTCTGATTTAAAAGAAGGTTAGTTTAGTCGTGTGAGTAGGTAGTAGTTTATTCGTGAAAAGGGAGCGAACAGCCAGATAACCAGATATTACTATCTCATAATATTAGCATAATTCATAACAGGGGCTAGTGGAACTTCTTCCTGTCATTCACCCTTTGCTTGTTCGACTATGTAGGTTCAATATGAACAACTTTTTAACAAAAAAAGTAAATTTCCCAAGAAACTGTAAAGCAAAAAATAATAAAGCTCAATAGCTAAGTTCCTAAAGTAATGTACTTACCTAAGTATATAAATATAATCTTGTGTCGGCAAAACAGCTGATCTTTTAAATAAGCGAATTGAGTTTTCCATATACCTAGGTAGGTATTCAATAAATAATGTAAAGTTAGAGAAGTATTTAATGTTTAATCCTGCAAAGCCAATTGCGTGTTTATTGTATCAACAAACGACACGGAATTGCACTTTAAAGCTTCATAATATGAGGGTTTACTTGCACGAAGAGTGAAGTAAAACCTACAGTAAAAAAGTTGACGATGTCGTCGAAGGTGCTAAACGTGCTCAGTCTAGAATGGACTGGCTCTCAAGGACCGCTGCTAAGTGACAGGCTTGTTTATATTTAGGTGATTATTAGATAGGGTAGAACTATAACTACTGGTAGAGCAAATAAAAATAACGATGTAAAAAGTTTTTTTTTTTATAAATTTTGCTTATACTAAAATTATGGAAGCAAAGTGAACGAAGCACAATCATAACTTTAACAAAAAAAAATTAATAAAAATCGAATTGTGAACCTCTTATATTTTGGAGCCATTTGTAAGTCGAACTAAAGTTATACGGCCATGCTCACGCAGGTTTCAAGAAAGTCATTTGTTTTTTCTCAACTAGGTACGCTGAAACTTCGTTGCCATTGTTTTAGAAAACCTTGAAGTGATTATAATTGCATACGTAGGTATATAACGAATGATAGAATTATGTAATAAGTAAGTACCTACAGGATTTTTTATAAATTTTCCTCATCGAAGAAGTCGGTAATGTATTCGATCCTATCTATTCACACCGACCGAAGTAGCTCTGCAGCTGTTAGTTCAATTTCTTCGATCCAAAGGTTAGGTACCTGTAAGAAATTACTAATAGAAATCCAATAATAAGGCCATTTATGTAAAAATTTGTAGAGTTTGGATCAAGCGGTATAGAGTTGAAAACAGTCGACATTGACAGTGACAATTTACGCCCGAAATTAATATTGTATCTCCTATCCAAGATTGAAATCGATCTTGAATTTTGCCTATAATGCGATCGATCTCTACTAATCTACGTGCATTTATAAACCAATCCACGGATCGGTTATTGGCACGTTTGACCCTAAAAATTGATTGTGATATCAATCCCAGTAGCCAAATTTGGATTAGGATTTATTATTAACTAGCTGATACCCGCCCGCAACTTCATTTGCATTTTTATATAAAATGTAAACTGTTTAGAAAATCAATTGATGTCGCGGGGAACAGCTAGGTAAGAATATATCTGTCTCTTTCTCTCTCCTTTTTCCTGTATCTTTCTCCCTCTTTCGCTCTTTCTATCTCTCTTCCTCTACCTCTATCTCTTTCCCTATCTTCTATCATTAATATCCCTCTCCACTCTCAATCTCTAGCCTTCTCTCTCCCTGTCCATCTCATACATTATATTTATTTCCTTCACCCTCTCCGTCTGCCCTTTCCCTTCTTCGCTCACACCCTTTCCCTCTATTTCTATATATGTCGCACTCAATTTCTCTCCCCCCTCTCCTATTTCCCCCCACTCTCCCCTCCTACCCCCACTCTCCCCTCTTTTCTCCCACTCTCCCCTATTTCTCCCCCCACTCTCCGCTCTTTCTTCCCCCACTCTACCCTCTTACACCCCGCTCTCCCCTCTCGTTCTCCCCACTCCACCCTCTTTCTCACCCCACTCTCCCCTCTTTCTCCCCCCACACTCCCCTCTTTCTTCCCCCACTCTCCCCTCTTTCTCCCCACTCTACTCTCTTTCTCACCCCACTCTCCCTTCTTTCTCCACACTCCCCCTCTCTTTCTCCCCACTCTACCATCTTCTCCCCTCACTCTAACATCTACTCCCCCTTTCCCCCACTCTCCCCCTTTCTCCCCCTCCCCTCCCCCCTCTACTCCCATCGCACTCTCCCTCTTTAATTACTTGCCAAATTAAATTACGATCCGTACAGCCGTTTATTGTGGTCCGTAGGGGGGTGCATCTAAAGAATACCTCATAATTTCAACCCCCTTGCTTTTCCTCCTTTAGGGATGATTTTGCAAAAAAGCTAAAACCCGTATTTATTTATTTCTTACCAAAAGCCTAAATAAGAATTTTCAGATCCCTATCTTGAGGAATTATGGATTCCCCATACAAACTTTCAACCCCTATTTCATCCCTTTCGTGATTATTTTTTGAGACAAAAGATAGCCTATGTCCGTCTCATAGGTCTAATCTACCCCTATACCAAATTTCATCGAAATCGGTTCAGCCGTTTAGCCGTGAAAAGGTAACAAACAAACAAACAAACAAATAAATAAACAGAGTTACTTTCACATTTATAATATTAGTATGGATTTCGGCCGCTAGTTTATCTCCAACTCAACTCCCGCTTACTTATTCGTTATTGCTGAGAGTTATAGCGTCTGTGGCTAAACTTTATAACCGTTATTAACTTAGAACAATATTATCCCCGTTTAATCTGTACCATTACGCTCTATGGTTATAATGGGGCCAATGCCTGACCCTTGAATTTATAAAACGACGTTTAATTTAACTGATGTTTTCCCGGTATTATGTAGTCGGCCTTGCGCATACTCTGTTCAGCATTTACTGTGACGTCAGTTCGTGAGACTATTTGTCTAAATCAACTTAGTTTTTTCCCGCGACTTTGACTGCTCGAACTATTTTATTACGACAAAAAAATACTCTGTAATAAGGGTGAAACCGTGGGCCAAAGCTGGTGTATAAAACTGCTATTAGTAACCCTACTAACTATAACCGAGTCACGGCCCACATCACGGGTAAATGAAGCGAAGAGGGAAATAGCCTTACAGATTTAGGTAGGTATTACTTACGGCCGAAATTAATAATCAATCCAATCCAAAGTTGGCTATCTGGGATTGATATCACAATCCATTTTAGGGTCAAACGTGCCAATATCCGATCCGTGGATTGGTTTATAAAGGCACGCAGATTGGAAATCGATCGAACGATAGGCAGCAATCCAAGATCAATTTCAATCTTGGATAGGAGATACAATATTAAATTCAGCTGTTAGTAGATACTCTGAAGTCCTCGGAAGTATTTTTATCTTGCGCCGCTCTTCTAGGTCCTTTCTTTCACTCTCAGCCTATTCTAATTTGAGTAATTATTGCAACATTTTCTTCTTTCGCGTCATTTAGAAAACGAAAGTTTTCAACGAACTGACCTATGCTTCGTATGGGAACAGTGTATACGGTTTCACACTGAGTTCATAAATAAAAATTAAGGCAGCATCTCCACTTGCAGCCAACCCGCCGAACTTGCGGGCAAAGGTGTTGTTACATTACTGTTTATTATTCTCACGACCTTTTATTTTCTTGTTTACTTCACCGCTTATAGAGTCGTAAACATGATTAAAAGTTATAATGGCGTCAGTTTCAGATGTCATCGCTTTTGGAGAGAGACGATTCGTTTAGTGACTGCAATCGCATGCATCGAGTCAAGCAAGAGTCAGACGCGGGCGTCAGTGATGCTTCCGTAGGCTTATATTATGTAAGCACTAGCTGCGCCCCGCGGTTTCACCCGCGTTTCACATTATAAAACCTACAGGGCGGTGGCTATTAGATAGGACTTGTAACATTGTGTCAAAGAAAATACTGAAGTTAGGTCGTTTTCCACAGTTATTATTGCACTGATGGACAGGAAAACAGTGATGATGATGATGACTTGTAGCCTATATTGTGTCTCTAAACTATCTGCATACAACATTTCATGTAAATTAAGTTACTATTTCACAGTTTAGCCCACTGTGTATTGTGTAAGTTGGTGTATAAGTTATCAACATACCAAATTTCAAGCCAATGGGGTAGTTCTTCACAGTTTTTATTGCACTGATGCAAAACGGTGACGATGATGATGATGAATTAAAGCCTAAGTCGTAAGTTGCGGGATAACCTATCTACGTACGAAATTTTACGCACATTGGGTGTTTTATAGCATTGATGGAAAACGGCGATGGTTATGATGATGACTTAATAATAAATAGCCTATGTCCTAAGTTGGAAGATAACATATCTGTGAACCAAATGATCTCCCCCACTCTCCCCTCTTCCCACTCTCCCCTATTTCTCCCCTATTCCCCCCCCCACTCTCCCCTCCTACCCCCACTCTCCCCTCTTTCTCCCCTACTCTCCACTCTTTCTCCCCCACACTACCCTCTTTCTCCCCCACTTTACCCTCTTTCTGCCCCCTCTCCCCTCTTTCTACCCCCTCTCCCCTCTTTCTCCCCCCACTCTCCCCTCTTTCTCTTCCCACTCTCCCCTCTTTCTCCCCGCTCTACCCTCTGTCTCCCCCCACTCTACCCTCTTTCTCCCCCCACTCTCCCCTCTTTCTCCTTCACCCTCCCCTCTTTCTTCTCGCTCTCCCCTCTCTTTCTCCCCCCCACTCTCCTCTCTTTCTCCCTCCACTCTCCCCTCTTTCTCCCCCTCTCCCCTCTTTCTCCCCCTCTCCCCTCTTTCTCCCCCTCTCCCCTATTTCTCCCCGCTCTCCCCTCTTTCTCCCCGCTCTCCCCTCTTTCTCCCCCACTCTCCCCTTTTTTTCCCGCTCTCCCCGTCTTTCTCCCCACTCTACCCTCTTCTCCCCTCACTCTACCATCTAATCCTCCTTTCCCCCCACTCTCCCCCTCCCCTCCCCCGCACTCTCCCCCCTCTCCTCCCATCCCCTTTCAATAACGATCCGTTCAGCCGTTTATTGTGGTCCGTTGGGGGTGCATCTAAAGAATACCTCATAATTTCAACCCCCCTTGCTTTTCCCCCTTTAGGGATGATTTTGCAAAAAAGCTGAAACCTGTATTTATTTATATCTTATCAAAGGCCTAAATAAGAATTTTCAGATCCCTAACTTGAAGAATTATGGATTCCCCATACAAACTTTCAACCCCTATTTCATCCCCTTCGAGATTATTTTTTGAGACAAAAGATAGCCTATGTCCGTCTCATAGGTCCAATCTACCCCTATACCAAATTTCATCGAAATCGGTCCAGCCGTTTGAGCGTGAAGAGGTAACAAACATACACACATACACACACACTCACAAACTTTCGGCTTTATAATATTAGTAAGATAAGATAAGATAAGGTTCCTAATTACCTGTAGGAGTCACGCGTTTTTGACATCCACATGCAATGATAGGATTTCTACCTCTAAGTGGACTGCAAAATGGTTTTAGCGTAGAAGACGCTGCGTATTCAACGCACTTATCGTTGCTCCGTATTCAACGTGTGTTTCCTTACGGTAGTCCTGACACGTCTCCCATTTTAATGATTGTAACGGACCTGCTTATGTATCAAGCGGTCACATTTGCTTTGGCGACACGCCTTTTTCCTCCACAGTGGCAACACTTGCCATTGCACAAGGACGTAAGATCAAGAAGAGAGTATTTTCGGTGTTCATCACGTTGCAATAAATATAATACTTAATCCTAAACTGCACATAAATAATATATAGTTTATAGTTCAATAGTCGTAAAATTGAGTTATAGTTTGTTGTTCAATGTTCATCGCGAGTTGAAAGCTTTGTAGGAAATGATGTACATCTGCTGAAACAACCTTAGAAAACTTTGTGTAGAAGAATCTTATAAGTGGAAACTTGTGTTCGCCGCACGACGATCATCGTTAATTGAATCTTATCACCGTTTCTATGAGGTTTATGACAGAACTCTGGTAAAATGCGGGTACTTTGTTTATTCAAATGAAGAGTGAATGTGGTATATAAAAGCTGTTTCGATTGGTTCCCTCATTTGTTAAGTATTTGTTGTTCGTAATAACGATGGGTGTTTTACGGTGTGTGTTAATAGTTTTGATACTTGGGACGGATAGTTTTGGTGAGTAAAACGTATTACGTATGGATTTGCGATATTGATAATATCTAAATATTGTTGCCGTTCTTCTGTGGCTGTCATTACTAATACCTACACGGTATATTATGCACGTTAAAAGTACGGGTTTTGCCACACCGTTTATGACAATTAGAATACATGTACGGTACCTACATAGTAGGCAATTCTGAATCAACACGAATTCAAATTTCCTTAACAATGTAAGTATCTATAATTATAGAAGTTGGGCTGTTCAATGTTCATAATATCTTAAATACATATAAATTACGTGTCATGTTGTTTGTCCGCTATAGACTCCTAAACTACTTAACCGATTTCAATCAAATTTACACACCGTGTGCAGTTCGATCTAACTTAACAGATAGGATAGTTGACATCTCAATGTATAGTCGCCACACCAGCGCGTGGCCGACGGCCGTGTCTGCTAGTAATATAATAATAATAATTTTATTTTATTTTGATTGATATACAAATTTTACTGGCTGTATTTTGCACATGCAGTCGAGTTCATTACTACTAAAATTAAAGGTGGTGACTCGAACGCCTGGCTGAATGTATACTGCGGTCGAGATAACAACAAACTCATCCTATCAGCCCACGGAAATACATATTGCCAATATAATTGTGAATTATATAGATACCACTACTACATTCCCATCGAATACATAACCTCTATCTCGAATACTGACGATGTGGCCAAAATAGGAAAAAATCTAAGCCTAGAAACTGGCTCCGAAAAAAGGCTCGGCAATTGTTTTTCGCTCAACTAAATGCTGCCAATAAAGCCCGTATAACTGAACATGAGTAAAACAAAGCAAATTACAATTACGATAACGATGAAATCTGGCAGAAACACTACCACACCGAAGAAATCAAAGTCAAAGTCAAAGTCAAATCATTTATTGTAAATAGGCAATAAAATCGCACTTTTACAAGTCAAACACTTCAATCTAATAAACAAATTAAACCATAAAAGAAAACAATTAATTGATTATGGTCGATCGATATTTATATTGTACCCTGCTACATTTATATCATAACATGAACGCGATAAAATGTATTGGACCAATTCGCGTCCCAAGAGAAACAAGACAGAGAAATAAAGGCTATTATTAAACTATTAAGTAAGCTTGGAGAGATCTAAGAGCTAGGACCAAGTTTTTTCATTTTGTATTATCTCAGACGGGACGCACGTAACAAGCGCCCCGTATTTTTAACAACTGTTGATTTAAGCTCTTGTATTTCAACATTTTCCAAGTCTTCAAGATGGAATTGTCATAACCAAGAGAAAATTGACCAAAAATGCGCTCTGGCATTTTGAACTTTTACCCGTGGACTAGAGAGTGGAGATTCTTTTAAACGGTTGTGTTTTTCATTAACCAAAACACCTTTATTTATTCCATTGCCTTTTAGCTAAATGAAAATAATAACTTATTTGTTACCTTGTGACTGAAGTGTATTGTTTAGCGTCGCGTTTACAAAAGATAAATGTACGTCAAGAGTCAAAAAGGATGTTTCTTAAATTTTGATCGACAGAATCGACGTCTATCACTCGCGTTTTTTTACTTAATCCTGGCATTCCTATTTTACTTGTGAATTTGTTTTTGAGTTAGAAAAAGCGAAAATTAGACGTCGATTTGTGGAGAAATTATTTAGACTCATCTGTTCAAATCTTGTTCAATCTTTTGTGGTAAGACGGTATAAGTTTGAAAGTAAACACTGAATAATTATTATTGAAATGATTAAAATCAAATCATTTATCAATTAGGCATTAAACAATCACCTAAGTTATCGAGCCCAAAGTTTTGAAGTCGAGCGGCACAAATTCATAGAGAATTCATAGAATATTGGGAACTTGTCAAAGTTAACAAATTTATTAATTCGATATTGGGTGACAGTTCCTGTTTCCGGGAAACTTTTCCCGTTAATGAGATGTTTTCTGTCTGGGAATTGGATTAGGGCAACCTCACACCGTCTCTGTTTTCATCATTAGGTACTACTTATTGGAGGGAACTGTACCTGCAAAGGAACCGGGAAATAGTTCCTAATAGGCTTATGGATGACATTAACAAAACTACTGAACAAAAGTAACAGTGTCCTTGTGTAAATGTAAAAAGTAAATGTGCTTTCCCATTGACAATTAGGTACTGAACGAGTTTTGGTAGGAATCCGATAGTGAGATGTTGTTGGATTAATTTTTTTTCTCAAACTTGTGTACTATATTTCAGTGTTCGTTCATGCGTAATATTGGATTTATTGAGTGTTCGGTAACGTGCACGAATGTGGGCAAATGATTAGTTATTATAAACCCAAGCGTGTCACTGCGCATTTTATTCCAAAACTCCCAGGAAGTTTCAGTAAAGCATCCACCACTTTACTGAATCGTGACTTTGACTATGTAAATAATTGACGTGACTACTTGACCATGAAGATTGTTCGCATGACTTTCCTATTGTAAAAAATAAGAAATACCTTCCTAAATATTTGGTACTTTTTTTAAAACGTAGCCCCACACTATGATTGCTCCTGTATCGTGGGTACCGCTTACAGACATGATTTCACATACACATCACACCCAGACCAGAAACAAATATTTGTGGATCGCACAAATATTTGTCCAGGCGGGAATCGAACCCGCGACACCAAGCGCAGCAGTCCGATTGCTTAGCCAATACGCCAAACGTGCCGTCAGACTAGACAGCCACTAGTTAAATGGAAAAAAAGTAGAGTGTAGTGCCAACCTGAAAAAAAATGTGACTGACATAAATTTTCTTCCAGTGTCATCCTACGACTTCCAAAACTTCCCTACCCTACACGAGTTTCTGACAAGCCCTATGACCTTCGAGAATCGGATCGTGGGCGGCCAGGAGGCGAACATCGAAGACCATCCGTTCCAGGTCTCCTTCATAGTGAACAACTCCTACTTCTGTGGTGGGTTCATCATCAGCCACGACTATATCCTCACAGCGGCTCACTGTGCCCAAAAGTAAGTCCCACTTTGAAAACTAGGTTGTCAATTCGGCTGTACATTTTTGTGTATGTTACTGCAAACTCTTTGGTTCCTTGAAAAAGCAACCACCGTCCCATTATGTTTAAATAATGATATTTGCTATGGTTCAGAACTTTTTTCGTATATATTATATCTGTTTGTAGTCCAGTAGTCTAAATAATTATTGTGCATTTGAACTTTGTTAACTTTGGAATTCAAGGTGTATCTTTTGGTGTTGTTTACATTTTCCATCAAGCTGATTATATAGCATTACTAAAAGCATTACTACTAATTAAGAGTAGTATTACTAAAAGCCAATAACAACATTATTTATATAATACATTGTTTTTAAATATTGCAACACTACAGTATTTTCTGGCAAGTTTCTGGTAGAGCGACGTTTTGCGGAAGACGGCTGGTTGAGGAAAGTCGAAGATTGGGCTCAGTGGCGTTCACTAGGAGAGGCCTACGTCTAGCATAATAGACTGATGATAATGATGATGATACAAGCAATTCCTTGCAGAGTGGACCCATCCACCGTAGTTCTCAGAGCCGGCAGCTCATTCCGCAAGAACGGGACCATCATCCCAATAGCCGAAGTCATACCCCACCCTGAGTATGACAACCCAGCCTTCGACAAGGACGTAGCAGTCATGAAGACCGTAGACCCGATAGAGTTTACCGAGGTCATCCAGCCGATAGACTTGCCCCCTGAAGGGAGAGTGATGAGTGGCGGATCTGACATCAATGTCAGCGGATGGGGCAGGACTGAGGTAGGCACATCAGAATTTAGAATGTGTGTGAACCATGGCCCTCGTGGTTCTTGATTATCTACAGGAATCTCGGTTTAAGTCAGGGTCTATGTAGGTAGGTATATATCGTCGAGACAAAGTGAGCTGACCTTTGTGATAGAGATGGAAGGAACAAAACGAAACTCTTCACTCACTCGGTGAAATTGATGGTTTTTAGTAGAATAGAATTGACTAGCAGAATAGAAACCATTTTATTGTCTAACGTTTGTAAAAATACACCAGGTACATGCACATACACAATGGAGCTTTAGCACAGAATACATATACTAGCATAGAATAGCATAGAATAGAATACAACACCCTAGGCTTTAGCTAAACCTAAAGTGCAATGGGCGGAATTATCGCTAAAAGCGATTTCTTCCAGTCAACCATTGGATGAAGAGAGATAATGTAGAGTCAGAGTTTAGCAGTTTACTCATTCCATCAGAATCTGCTTACAGTTATAGGTAGGTAGGTTTCTTTTTAAAAGTCTACCTAAAAACCCTTTACTCCTACATCAAAAGACTTTTTACATACATACATAATATTTTAATATGCATAGGATATTATACTCGTATTTTGCTTATTTGAATAATGTTGTTTCGTGAAATCCTTTGCGAGAAGATTCATTAGAGCATATTAATGCGATTCGTGCTCATCTCGCCGGAAGTTATTTTCTTAAAAACTTGATGAAAAGTTTAATGTAGAAAACGGGATGAAAATTATGGAATGTCAGAATTTTTCCTTAGTTTATAGGCTAAACAATAGATATATCAAAAATTTAAAACTTGTGGGACGGCTAGAAGTACCTTAGAATTTTGATGATCGGTGAGTCAGTCAGTCAGCGGGCAACAAAATTAAGGAACTTTGACTTGCAATAATTCTTAAACTACTGGTTCAAATTTGCAATTTGGACTATTATCTGTAAACGTGATGCCCTCTTGGTCACTAAAAATTTAGGCTTCTAGTTTTATCCATAACGAAGTCACAGGGGGTTGAAAATCGCCCGAATCGCTTCGAGAAAAGGATATTGTACGGCCGTGCCTTTTATTTTGCTCTACTTGGCGGGGGCACTGCCGTGCCCCCAGAAATCGTACCCGTACCTTCGACGTTAAACTCTCTCGTCTTCCACCGATTTTTTTAATGAGATGGCTGTAGAAAATACTCAAATTACAAATTATTGTACCCACGATCTATTCCACGACTTTTCCATATTCATCAGCGGCGATTTTATTGCCGCAGTGGTTGAACTTGTCCGAATACTAAATGTATATATATAACTAAGTACATAAAACTTTCTTAAACTTTCGCGCACAAACGTCGAGGTATGTCAAAATTATATATTTTGATATTTGTTTGTGCGCGAATTAGACCCGTTTTTAGCTAGTTAATACATAAAACTTATTAACTTGCTAAAAACGGGTCTAATTCGCGCACAAACAAATATCAAAATATATAATTAGACCCGTTTTTAGCTAGTTAATATTATTTCCTATGTTTAAAGAAAGTTTAAAAACTTCTATATAAAACTTGTCACGCTGAAACAATTTTAACGCTATCTCGCCTGGTTTTACATAGGTAAATTAAAGACACTTCTAGATATTTTCAGATGCTGATTTTATCTTTTGTATGAAAGCCTATGGTGATGGTTTGAGTGCCAGCTGAATAATTTCTGTCTTCCAGCAAGGAGCTAGCTCCATTCCTGATCGGCTGATGGAAGTGCAGATCCCAGTCGTCTACTACTTAGAGTGCTGGGTGGTTTATATGACAGTCATGACGAGGAACATGTTTTGTGGTGGAAACTTCTTCCTCGGCCGCCAGGGGACATGTCAGGTCAGTGGATCTTCTCTTTGATGTTCTTATAGTCGCTTCAGCTCTGTTTGTGTCGTTTGAGGTTGTGCTAGCCTCTAGTGTCAGAGTGTGTCAGAGTTTGTCAGGCCGCTCAAAGGCCTGTGATGTGGCTTAAGGACTGCTATCAACCGATAACAACTGGCTTTAAAGTGCCCTCCGAAGCGCGGAGCGATAAAATCTGCACATAACTAATGAAAAGCCCGGTACCTATATCGTTCGATTCTAAAGTGCAAAAGTTAACGCTAGCCACGGTTTCTCGTTCAGTTCTTATAATAGGTATGCAAATATGTCAGAATTTTGCGTGGTTAAAGCTAAATTGTAAGTTAAGATTATTTTAAGTTTGTGTGTTCAACTAGCAATAACTTCTATCGGTGCTGGTGGGTACAGGCAACGGTAGAAGTTGCTAAACATAACTTTTACACTTTTCTACACTTTTACGTCACGAGAAAGTTAATTCAACAGGGTGATTCGGGTGGAGCAGCCATCCAAGACGGCTTAGCCGTCGGGATAGTGTCGTTCGGCCGCGGCTGCGGACAACCACTCTCACCGAGCGTGTTCGCAGACATCGCCGCGCCTACCATCAGACAATTTATCAGGAACCATACTGGTCTATGAGATAGTTATGAGATAGTCACTTTAATTAATTATTATAACAATAAGCTTGATAATGTGTTTACGAGCAAATTTTACAGCTCACTGTCTCGCTTCATACTATGCATTTTTGATGAAACTAACAATACACATCATAAATGCAACACAATTTTGTCTAGGTAATATTGGGTGGATGTGGACGTTGCTTGGTTCCCAAGCTTTTTAGCCGAGTTATAGACACTTTATTCTTTGTCTTGTCTTGGAAATTATAATTACTTATTATAAGAATAAATAGCTTGTAAGATCCAATTAATTTATTTTAGTAATTAAACGTTATGAACTTGAATGTACCTCGTAAAGTGTCTGTTTTATTTAAATACATTCCAAGTCGTCAAATTCCGAAATCAACTTTCTAGACGAAATTATTTTGGGATACCTAACTGTCGTGAAACTTGTGAAAATATTTGGAAATGGCAGCAATACACCTGTAGGTCGTGAATTTGTCGCAACTAATATTTTTATTCCCAAAATATCCTAATAATACATTATACTATTATGTTACCTGTAAGAAATACGGTAGTAAATAAATGTCCTGAAATAATGAATCGGACGCGAAGAAAATACCCGTCAGAGGCTTTCGAGCAGAAGTTTTATGAAACGCTCAACTTGTCAACTTTCAGAAGGCTCTATCTGTACGTGTTTTATCATTGTTTTCCAGTGAGACGAGAAAAGATAAAACATTTTCCGCATTTTTCTTCACATTTATTTTGTCGAGTCACATCTGGTATTACCTTGGCGAAGTCAGATCACCGTGATTTTCAGCGAAGCTCTTGACGTCCAGTACTTCCTGTGTGGGTTGTGATTAGTTGTTTAGCCTCGGCTGACGTACAGTCAGCCACATAAACTCATACCGTCTTAATACTAAAGGTTAGACTAGAGTTAAACAGAAGTTTTTGAAATATCGTTCCAAAATCGACGTGTATCACTCGCGTTTTCTTACTAAATCCTGGCATACCTAATTATTTTACTTGTGAATTTGTTATTGAGTTAGAAAAAGCGAGGACTAGTCGTCAATTTGTGGAGAAAATATTTAGACTCATCTGTTCAACTCTGGTTTAAATCTATTGTGGTAAGACCGATAAGCTTTAAGCGTGCTATTGGCGTGTGCCTAGTATTTAAATTTTCTGCGTGCAACAAATGAAATTGGAAATTTAGACATGACGTGTTCAGCTGTGTTTGAGGCTGACGGTACTAACATTTTGATTGTAGACTTAGGTTTTACTTGTACGGTATTTAGTGATCATGCTTTGCTGCATCCATCATGTTGCATGGCGTGATGTGAGACATGTATAGGCAACAATTAAAGTATCCAATTTGTATTAACCAGCGGTTTTCCATGTAATTTCATCTAGCTGTCAAGATGATAAGCAAATAAGTAGGTAGGTACTGATGATATATCAACTTAGAAAAATAACTAGAAAATTAATAGGTAAAGCATTTTATAATAAACTTGTTACATTTATTTATAACTATTTAAAAGTAATTCATTTATATTATTAATACATAGTCACAGTGGTTGTTGATGATGGAAAAGTTAACTAATAATACAATTTTAGGTATCTTCACCTAATTTTGACTTTGTACATACGCTAGGTACATAACTACTCTTTAATACCCTATTTGTGAAAAGCTTAGTGAACTTAATCGTCTCTTAAAATATCCCTATATTTTTTACCTACAACTACAACTTCTCATTTTGGCCTACCTACTACAAACTATTGAATAAAACATAATTATATAAATCGTAGTCAAATAAACTTTGATACACATCCGGTTAAAACAGTTGAAAACTCTACGAATTAAGATGGCGTCACAATTTTTGTGACGTCTTGCTACAGTCACTAAATGTCCATAGGAAGTCCACGGTATCAACTATTAAGCTATATAATTCTTATAACAGCCTTTTTAAAGCTTGCACATCATTATTACACGTTCTTAACTAACGTTAGGAACATTTCCTTCATTCGGTCTTACACTAACCATCACATAGTTACACCTATAAAATATAGATCACAGCTTTTCCACCATGGCTATGATAGCGTATGCTACCCCAGACACCATGGCGATGACGGAGAATAACGCTATAAAGCTGTTCTTCCACACCACCCAGTGGAAGACGTGCAGGTCCTTGTCCCACCGCCAGACCGTCTCCACGATGGCTGGAAGGAGCAGCCCCATGATGGAGAGGCACACGGCTCCAATCAGTTCCATAAACAGTTCGAGCCTTGGTATCGCTGAGGCTAGTCCAACTGGAAATGAAGGGATTAATTAGACAAAGGTCTTTTCTATTTTATAGTTACCCAGTCTAAGATTTTTGTGTAGCCCTGTAAAATAATTTACTACGAGAATTTCAATTTTTACGTACCTATCAATAAGGTCCCAGCTGCTCTGATCCCAGCTACAGCCCACCGGTGGGACTGCACCGGGATCCGATCCCGCACCTTCCTCCAGACTACGTCCACGGGCACGTAATACACCAGTGCAAATGAGAGGAGCATCACACAAGCTACGAGGAGCTTGGCTGTTTGGGCTAGCCTGGAAGAGGAGATAGGGGTTTGGTGGAGAAAATTATGCTAACTAGATGAGGAGCTCATGTCTCAAATATACAGAATCTTTTGTTTAAATTGAATGTGTGACAATCGAAGAACTAATCAAGAGTAGGGAAACAAAAAGTGAAGAAGTGGAGTGCTGTGTACCCGTGTTCTGTGACTTATATTATGGCATGTTTTACATTGGTATTAGAAATAGAGATTAGGTTTCAAGATAAGGGCTCTCACCAAAGCCTAACCAGGGGACCGTCTACAAATAGTTTATAATGTTATCTTACTAATATTATAAATGGGAAATTTGTGTTTGTGTGTTTGTTACTTCACAGCTGAACCGATTTGCATGAAATTTGGTATGCAGATAGCTCATCTCCCAACTTAACACATAGGCTACTGTAAATCTTGAATTAATATAGTGCTCCCGTCCACGCGAGTGAAACCGCGGGCGCAGCTAGTAATCTATAAAGTTGAAATCGCATTGCAACTGGTTTAGAAGTTCAGGCATTAAACCTAGTGAATTATTATAAGTGGAAGACAACTCACACTTCATCTTGGGGCAGGTTCAAAGTCAGGCTTCCCCTGACGCCCTCCCCGAAGCTCAGATATCCCACGAAGCCCACGAACCCGTACAGCACGACCACGGTGCTCATAGCGATGTTCAGCACCCCGGGGCAGCCGAGGAAGTGCTGGGGCTTCAGCATTTCATTCTCGATCGGCATCACCACGCCGATGCCCTCCATCGCGAATAGGCTGGTGCTGTGAAAGAATAATGGATGCTGTTGAAATCGCAACTCAGTGATGGTCGCTCTCATCATCATCATCAGCCTATAATAGTCCACTGCTGGACGAAGGCCTCTCCTAATGAGCGCCATAGCGTCTTTAGCCAGACGCATCCAGCATCTGCCTGCAGTCTTTCGCAGATCGTCATCCCACCTGGCCGGAGGGCGTCCTACACTACGTTTGCCGAGTCGCGGTCTCCACTCAAGAACACGTCACGTGAAGAACATGGTCATTCTGCTTATGATAAGCACCACGGTTTCCATAACAAATTCAGTTTGATGTTTCGATACCATTAGGGCTCTCTTGAATTTGTGTATTCTGAATCCAATGGCAGCGTCTGTTAACTTTCCTAGGTGCCTTTTTATGAACCATGTCAATATAATTTTTGTGTAACCTACTTTTAGTTATTCGTAGATGGGTAGAAAGTAAGCAAAGCCACATTTAATGTCTTAAAAAGTGTCGTAATAGAATTAACAAGCAGTGATTTCAGTAATCGTTACCAGTAGGTAACGTTCCCAAAAATGGTGCCAACATTGTCACTACAAACGGCGATGATTAATATTTTATTGGAGAAAGAAATAGGTAGAAATACGTTTTGCAAACACATCTTGTGTTGTTGCCTCTTTAAGTTATGGTGTTCAACAAAGAATTATTGTTTTGTATTGTAAGTAAATAGGTACCTAAGTAAAATTACAATTTGTGTTGAAGCCGCTTCATTGTTTTTGAACGTACTAAGTATATTAAATTTAATTAGGTACCTTGAGTCGTTTTCGAACGTACACTAGTCATCGACAGTTTGAGGGTAGTTTGTACCGATTTATTTTGCTTAGGCCATTTTATGCAATCAGTGAGGGTAGTTTCGAGACGTATTTGCCGATCGCTGGTTTACCCGCCACTTCGCAACATATCGTACGTCGGAACCGTGAAGCGCTTTTGCTAACAGAACTATCGAAACTCGACTCAACACCTCAAGTTTTCAGTCCTATCGCTAATAGGGCTTCGTCGGTAGTGTCATAGTATTATAATTATTATAACTGTGCACTAATTCTGGTAAATTGTGAGATAGTGAAGTGTTTGTGGTTTTCAAGCTGAGGTCGTGAGTCGATTATTTGTTATATAAAGATGTTAATTAAGCTGTGTCTGAATAAGTTGGAACGTATTTCCTGCACATTTTACTTTTGTACCTTATCTTTATTTGGCTTAATGAAATGTTCATGTAAAATAGGTAATATTTTGCAAATTCCATTCAACATCAGGATTTTAGTATCATATAATATATTTTTTAATTACAATAAGTGGATAGAAATAGGACTGCTGAGGCGCCGGAGGCGGTCCTTATGGGTTGCCATGTCTCCGATTAGTTATTCACTTTCCTCCAGCTCCACTAATCGACGAATTATTTATAATTCAGCGTTCTAATAAGATGAAACCTTAGATCGGTTTAGTCTAATCAAATGAAATCATCCCAATGTGTTTATAATGAAATCATCGAGTGATTTTATTAATTAATTGAAGAGTGAAAGTGTTCATCCACTTCCGTAAGCTAGGGTTATTTTAGGTAAACCTAAACATGGCAATCTTAAGGAAAAAGAAGCCTTCGAGAGGTGAGTGGCACGTTTTTATTAAAACGCCTTTTTGTATCGAAACACATAGCTGTTTCAACATGTACAATTGTAAATTTTTATTCCTAGTTATTTATTATCTTAACGTTTTATCATGATAATTACAATTTTCTAAATTATCCTTTAGTGAGATATTTATATAATGGAGACCACACATAGAATCTCTCAGTCGTAAACTTTATGCTTCTGCTGGTTCCTTAAAACGATTGAGAAACTTTCTTCCGACAGCCACTAAAGTTTGCCTTGCACAAACACTCTTACTCCCTGTGCTTGATTACGCCGATGTCTGCTATCTTGACCTCACTGAGGATCAGCTAAATAAACTCGAGCGTCTTCAAAACTTCTGCATCAGATTTATTTTTGGTCTCCGAAAATTTGATCATATTTCTCAATTTCGCACGCAGCTCAAATGGCTTCCTATACGACTTCGCCGGAATACTCATATTCTTTCCCTTCTCTATAATGTCCTTTTCAATCCCACCTCCCCCCGGTATCTCAAAGATCGCTTTGAGTTTCTCCAGTCCTCCAATTCCTGTTACCTTAGATCATCAGAAAATCTTGCATTAAAGACTCCTGTGCACAGCAGCACCTTCTACGACAGTTCCTTTTCCGTGGAAGCTGTCCGGCTCTGGAATTCTTTGCCAGTGGAAATCAGACGTGCTCAAACTCTGACTCATTTTAAAGCGCAGGTTAAACTTTTATGTCTATCGTAGGCTCTAATGTATATAAAATTATTGTACTGCTTCATTTATGTGTCATTTCATCTTGGTTGTATTGCATTTATTTGCTATGATTAATTTTATTAGTATGTATGTATTTTAATTTTATTAGTTACTGGATAGGTAATGCACTACCGGTCGATAAAATTTTATTTTTATTTAATCCTCTCCATCCAAAGGTTGCCTGGAAGAGATTGCTGTGTAGCAATAAGGCCGCCCATTGTACCTATACCTACCTATATATCTTTTTATTTATTTTTAAAACTGTATGTCTTAGAGTGCAATAAAGAGTTGTTATCTTATCTTATCTTATCTTATATAGTTAGATATTTCTCATGTTATTTACTCTAAAAATCCAAGGTTAGGTACTGTTCTACACAACGCTGGATTAATATGATCATCTGGACCTATATTATTTTTATTATGTCGGTTATGTTAGTTACACCATTACCGGCTCTTACCAAGCGAATGTTAAGGGTCCACCCATTACACCCCTAGACGACAAAACAATATTAGATTTCCTTAATTTCCGCTTTACACTAAGTTTAAATTAGACATATCCCGAAAAGGACTACCAGAAAATTTTAGGGACCGAAATATGCTATCAGCATATCGTTTACAATCCATACAAAAGTCCAAAAACAACTATGATAAATAGCTTTACTATTTTCGGGTATTTTGTTGGTAGGTTAATAGTTATTTAATTTCATTATTAGGTACATATCATTCATTTATCATTCATTAATTCATATTATTCATTATATGAAAAGGTAGAAAAAGCTTGTAAGTACATTTGATAAATACGAGCGCTGACATTACACAATAGTAATCATCGTAAACGCAACGTAAATAAGTAAGGGAGTTAAAGATTGCCCATAGTAACTCCGTTCACGATCACCCCATAATATAATGTAAAAAATGGTGCTCGTTTATCTGGTAAAATTATAGGATCTGTTAGCAGCTGTGCCACATGGAGTCTTGTTCAATCTAGGGGTAATAACTCATGGCTCTTTCCTGCTTTTTAGTATCCGAAGATGAGGAATATTTTTAATAAGATATAACATATATATAGAATATAATAGTATAATATATATATATCTAATAGAATATATATATTTATTATAAGAAAGATGGGAGATAATTGCAATACCTAGTTTTGTAAATTTGGGCCTGGAAATACCAAAGTAAACCAATTCAACTATGTTTAATATGTAGTGTTAATGTATTTATACCGTTTTACATGTAGGTTTTCTCACGACATTCTACATTACCGATCGTCCTCGATCTATATACTTATACGTATCGGATATCTACGTATTTTATAAAACCTTGTTAGTACTATCATTTTCATATTGATGCTCTTGGTTTGCAAACATTCAAATTATGATTTGATTGCATTCGGATTAGGGCAGATCCGATGGATTCGCTTTACATTCCACAGCTACAAATCCATTATAAATGTACTTATACAAAATACATTTACGTATCATACTTACTCATTTCCATTAAATAATTAGATATTTCGTGTGCTTTGTCTGTTTAGCTGGCATAGATTGACACGGTAATCACAAAACTTTCCTTTTGAAACAAACGTTGAGGCCGAGAACTCTTTCAAAGTTACTGAAATGTTCGAGAAATTGAAAGGTACAAGGTACAAGTTAAAGATATACTAATTTGTACATCGCTTTGTAACTTTAGGCTGGTCGCACACTAACCGCTCGCATTTGATCGTCGATGCTCATTTGCTCAATGCTCATAGTACCCGCGCAGTCTACAACTGCTCGTGGTCGACAACTTCACTGCAGTTGCAAACAATGACATTTCCAAGGAGATAGACTGTGATACAATGGCTGGGCCGGTCTTGTTGGAGTATGCAAAGTGATTTGATCAATAGCCTGATGGTAACTGATACTGATGTATTTAGTTACCATAATGTTTCACAAAGCAACGTGGCGGCAGATGCGACGTCAGAGCTGCAGCGCAAGAACATTAGCGTAAATAAATAGTTACTACGTAAGAGTCAAGAATTCGGTGAGATCAGCTTCAGTTCCTCTTTGCACTTTATTTATTTCCTATTCGAAGTTTGAAGGCAGACTTCAAACTTCTTGTCGTCCATATCTTACCCCCAGTTTCTAGAATGTGTGTTGGCTTTGACAGTAGATTAAAACTATCGTCGTCTCTATCTGACAATAAACAAATGAAAATGATGGCAATATAATTAATCTTTAGTCAAAGTTGGCTGACGTTTCAGAAACTGGGAGTTAGTTTCATTAAGGCCGAGACTGAAGCGATGCAAAAATCTACCAAAATCATTAGTCATGCTGTAAAGTGGTTGTAACGTGAAGCATTGAGATGCGCTGAAATATATGTATTTTTCAAGGCCTTATTTTTTGTATTTGAAATAACAAGTTTGAAAGTACCAAAGTTTGCACCGGTCTTGTCCTTAAAAGCAGCTTTAATTTATCACAAACTTCTTAAACTTTGTAGCAATTAAGACCTTCTGACGATGGATAATGAGTATTGTCCGAATGAAAATAGTGCCAGGCAAATTACATTATTGCATTGATCATGGAGGATAGCATTAGCAGCAACGACCGTTTATGAAATCATTATTATAATTCAGCTTGGGTGTGGTGTATTAAGACTTTACCCTCCTTACGGAAGTGAAGTGAGACCTTTGCTTTAGACCTTTATTCATCACGTCAACTGATCCCGCGGACACAGTTTGGAGCGGGATCGGTTGACGTATGAGCCTTACATACACGTAAAGCTTACCTGATAAAAGTAGGTATTCCCTCAATGGAGGTAGCCGCATTCCGGTCTCTTATATTCGGTGGGTCTCGCAGACAGTAGTAGATGCAGATGCAGATGGAAGCAAGCCAGACGAAGTTGGCGATAGCCGAGAACGGCACCAAGTACTTGAGCTTCGTGATCTGCGTCAGAGGTATCAGGATGACCAGGGTCAGAGCGCAGTACACGGTGACACTCCAGTCGGGACCGCCGTATACGTCTGATACCTGTAAGTAAAGATAAAGGGATGGTACAAGGTTCACATCATTGGCAGATGAGCTCTCTTTTTTCCAGAATGAGAGAGATATTTAGAGAGAGAGCGCGAGAGAAAGAGAGTGAGACAAAAAGAGAAAAATCTGTAGAAAAATAGAGAGAGAAAGGAAACAGAGACCCAGTGAGAGTGTGAGTCTGTTTTTCCTAGACCTGTTGAAGACGAGTTATCTTACGGTTCCAGCGATATTTTCCTTTCATGTTATGAGCAGATAAATAAAAAAACTGAATTACATTCAAAATTTCATACGTTAAAGAGCAATTATTCAAACATCCAAACTAACTTTTATAATATCTCATTTCACATTAAACCACAGAATAATAAACTAGTAAACTAGTACAGAAGCTTTACTTCGCAATGGTTTTCAAAGAAATATTGACTCTATCTGATAAACAATATGATTTAATTTAGCTCGCGGTCCAGTCGAGCACGTGTTCATTTACATACCTACCAATTTCTTTTTGAAGGAATATGGGCCTTAATTCACTATACTACGGTTCATAATAAGTTATACATGGTTATACGTATTGAAAGAGCCGCGGACTAGGGTTGCTTACTTCGAGAAACTACTTATGCCATCTAGCGCACAGCACGAGCGTTTACACCTACTTGTGGCGGGCAACGCGCAGCAGGCAGCGCCGAGTACGTTCATGTAGTCTAAGAGCTAGCTGCATAATTGTATATGCTATACGATTATTGCCAAAGATTTAATTTAATGAAGTAATAAAATAAAACACATTTTGTTCATTATACTTATATAGACAAAAGAATAATAGATGTTATGTATGTGTAAAAATATCTGGAATTGTTTTTGTTTCGGACAAAACATAATAATTGATACTTAATTACTGAAATATACATAAATTGATACTTAAATACTTAAATTACTGAAAATACTGCACAGTATCTTTTTGCTTATTTTCGTTTTGTGTCCATCTTGCAATTATATAATGAATCAATCAAATCAAATAATTAAGTTGAACGTGGTCGAACATATAGCGCGCACGCGTGTGTTTTCTTTCGCTTGTGGCAGCCTAGTGCCTACTAGATTGGCCCTTGCGCAATGGCCGCCGCTACACGCGGAGTGACACAGGCCTGATTAAACTGAGTTATCTGACTTGATACACACTCGTCGAGCAAACGACGTGACTCATGCGCGACACGCTTGTAATAAAATTTCATTCGCTATTTTTTTATTACTCCATCCGACTACTGAGATACACTTGTGATACACTTGGCGATATTGCCACGAATATTTCTCTATTGAGCAGAGAACGAGTACGTAAGTAAGTAGGTACGCCTTACTTTTTACGTATAGCAAAACGGTGGCTTCATAGCAAATGAATTACTTTTCAGCTTCAATTCTACATTAGTAACATTGATGGCGGGTTTTAACTTCTATGCTTACGTAAAACAATGGAAAATTTCGTCTGGTCCTGGTCCGGGGCATATAATGTTAACTTTAACAAGATATTAAATCGGTTGATGTTTTTATTGTTTGTGAAAAGCCTGACAAAGATGGCAATAGACTTAATCTCTTGCTCTAACAACCATACTAGAAACCGCTGCCCGTCTACCCGTCTAAAACACTAATTAATACGCCCGGCAGTAAGCAGGCTTATCTCACTTACTTGCTTAAAAGACTCGGCTACGACCACTACGTAGACGCAGCAGGCTCCCAAGTGAGTTACTGCTAAGGCCCAATCAGCTAACTCCCTGAAAAGTACATTAAAATTCATGGTATTACTAAATTCATAGTATAGATATACCTTATACCTTCTAATACGTAGTATATAACTACGTAGTATATATTTTTTCTATTACTAACTGCCGTAGCCACTGCACTATAGCTACACCTACAACTCTTGATAGAAATAACACAGCACGTTTGGCGTAGTGGCTGAGCAATCGGACTGCTGCGCTTGGTGTTGCGGATTCGATTCCCGCCCGGAACAAATATTTGTGCGATCCACAAGTATTTGTTTCTGGTCTGGGTGTGATGTGCAAGTAAAATTATATGTCTGTAACCGGTCCCCACGATACAGGAGCAATCCAAGTGTGAAAAAAAAGAGAGAGAAGAACATCCTGCCACCTGCATTCATGGTGTCTTGTGTTTTGTCTCTTTTACAGCAATTACATACATTTGCAAGATACACAAGCATTGCACCGCGTTCCTCTCTTGGTTACTAATGCGGCGGAAGATGTAGCATAGTAATAACCTGGGTTATTAAGATGAAATTAAGCTAAAATTATGCAACAATTATGCAACTCTAGGTCTCATTACTGAACTGTATGCAGCTGAAGCCTGAAGCGTTTAATAACGTGTACCTACACGAACTCGTACCTACGTAATGGGTTGGAAAGTTAATTTTCCTGAATAGACAAGTTGGTATCCACTAATGGAAATATTATATCATTATACCAAAGTGCATGCACTCGTATGTTATGCAAATTATATGTTTTGTTTTTGTGTTGTTGTAAATGTTGTATTTGGTTCGTTGTTGATAAATTATGTACGAATAAAGTGTATTATTTGTTAGGTTTCAATTTTATTGCACTGACTATAGTGATAAGCAAGCCGCTCATCCGATACGAATATTACGGACAGATACGGCGATATTTCACTGAATTGTCTTGCACTGACTTTTAAATTATTTTGAAAACCACAGTGATAAAATTAACGTAAAATTAGAAATATGTTAACGTAGGTAGGTTACAAATATATACATTACGAGTATATAGGTATGTCATAATAACCTTGATGAAATATTATATATAATTATTGTCACGGTTGCGGCTAATTTAACAGAACAGTCATTTTCAAGGGATATTTTTCATAATTATATATTATACTCACTTATCGTTGAAGGTCACGTTGTGTTGCCACTCGTCATCCATCACATCCAATAAAAACTCCAGACTCAAAAAACATTAAGCCACGCTCGACCAAGTTATTGCCTTTCAACCAAAAAGCTATATTAAAATCAATCGGAAAGCATTGTGGGTTTGGATCCATAAATACCTAGCAAAATGTGCGAACTTCCGGACCGGTGGTGGACCATGCTGGAATACCAGGTCGCAGGTGTCGGCGTATCCTAGTGCTGGCTTCTTCGTCTCCTTACACAGCTCCTGGGATGTCCGTACCTGGAAGATATCAGGGGATTTGTTTATGTCATTACTAGCTGCGCCCCGCGGTTTCACCCGTTCACCGTTTGGATAATATACGATAATAATCTTTATAAATTGTAGCCTATGTGTTATTCTGATATGTAAGCTATATTATTGTGAAGTTTCATTAAATTCCATTCAGTAGTTTTTGCGTGAAAGAGTAACAAACATCCATCCATTCATACGTACAAACTTTCGCGTTTATAATATTAAGTAGGATTATCTTTAGTTACGATTTGCCTAACTTGTGTAAAGCCTGTGCTGTACATCATTTGCTATTCTTTCCAACTTGCATACCTACATTTAGTTATAGCTTCTGCAAATTTGTTTAATGGTTTTCGGCCAATGTTAGGTGAGGCTTCTTTTCATTTATTGGGTTGTAAGATTCTTATGAAAATATCTACACAGTCGGTAAAAGTTTTTTGTAAGGTTTGACTCCCTATAAATTGCGAAGATGTAACTGCTTACAATATCTTGGCGCCCAACAAGGAGTTTTGTCAATTTTGATTGTATTATATTCCTGTTTGTAGCTTCTCAAACGGAATATATTTTCGATTTCCATTAAATGTACTTACCATTTAAGTTTTATAATATAAAGTTAAAGAAAGTTACTTGCCAATATCAATTTCACTATTTAGCACGTCTAATTGATCGGATTTGCCGAACAACACAACTTCGCGGTCCTATCGACAAATTTCACAACACCACAGAATAATAAACAAGACATAAAGGGCATAGAACGATCGCGTGACAATGCCCATGTACCTACATTAAACACCAGCATTAGAAAGTGACAGCGAATGCAGTTACACAATCAAATAATGATGGCATAACAATAAATAAAGCAAACAAAGTGCACACCGCAAGTAGGTTGGAGTGATGTAACTGAGCTTTCTTATTCTGTGACCTAATCATACTGCATGCTGTTACAAATGCATTGACACTGTGACATGGTTTACACAGTTTTCGGGTGATGTTCTAACACTGTGAGAGTTTTTTTGTTGCCGTATAGACAAAGACTAACATTAACCCCAATCTCATCTGATGGCAAGCGATGACGCGGTTGATGGTGAAGTAGAAGAGATTCGCTTTTGAAACATCTCATGATAGCTATCTCGATTGATGGTCATATTTAAACCAATGTAAATATTGTGATATAAAAAAAAAAAAAGAAAATTATACAATATGAGAAAAAAAATTACATCGCCGTAGAGTTTCTTGGTGCTGTCTTCTCTAACGGGTGTATTCCGAAGCACTGGTAGAGTCATCGGAGTTTCCTTTTCCTGTCCGTGATTCAATCCTGGACCAGTGTTGAAAGTGAAACATCCTTTTTCAAACTCAAACCATAATCAATTAATTTATAGTTTGTTTTCTTTTATGGTTTAATTTGTTTATTAGATTGAAGTGTTTGACTTGTAAAAGTGCGGTTTTATTGCCTGTTTACAATAAATGATTTGACTTTGACTTTGACTTTGAGAATCAAATATACTGGCGATGTGTTTCATTCCCCACCATATACTATTGAAGTACGGAACCCAGAAAGCACGAAGCAGGACTCGCACTTGATCACTTCGCAACTATCCGAGTTCATGATACTTTTTTACTTCTTGATCTTTTCTGCCTTGACATCAATGGCTAACGAGTGAAGAGTTACGCTTGATCTGCGGCTGAAGGTAGATCTATAAGCAGAAGGACGAGTGGAACCTACGTAACTTCATCAACTGTGGCAATAAGAATTTTTCTAGGGCCGTGTAATAAGATTTTGCCCCTACTTACTCATCCACAAAATGTCGCCCCGTGTAAAAAACGTTCTTTATGCCCCTCGTTTGACACCATTGTCGGAAACTATTTTTATATAGGCACAATATATACTTGTAATTTCGAATAAGTATAGGAACACCTATATTTTTTCACAATGCGAAAAGCACGACATTAAAAGTAATAGGAAAATAGAAAGGAGACGGGAGAAAATAATTTGGCACTGTTTTACCTACAAATATTCTACTGATGCAACAGTTGTGTTTTAGGGCCGTTGCCCACTTAACCGATAACAAGAACATACCTACTCGACAGATCCGAATATCATGGTAGATGAATCTGAATGACCACCTCCGAGCAGCCGGTATTGTCATATTTGTATGAGCTGCCGAAATGGCTGTCGCTTATCGGATAAGTGGACAAATGTTTTAAAGTTCGACACTTACCAATATGTGTATGACGTGACCGCAAATAAATCCGATAATGATAGTTCCTATGGTGCCCACTAGAAGACCGGCGTTTTTGAAAGCTAAGGGCATGGCCAGCACTCCTGACCCGAGAGAAACCTTGAGTAGATGGGCGAGGGCACCAAAACTCCTGGAACGGATTTTTTGAACATTACAAGTATGAAAAGATCGATTGACTTCAAATAGGCCCGATGTTTGCGCTTGCCAGACCGCAGCACTAACTGCAAAAATTAATATTCTATCTCCTATCCAAGATTGAAATCGATCTTGGATTGCTGCCTATCGTTCGATCGATTTCCAATCTGCGTGCCTTTATAAACCAATCCATGGATAGGTTATTGGCGCGTTTGACCCTAAAAATGGATTGTGATATCAATCCCAGATAGCAAAATTTGGATTGAATTGATTATTAATTTCGGCCGTAGGTCGATTTCTACGCTATCTGGGGTCACGGCAGTGCCCCCGCCAAGTGGAGCAAACAGCCGCAGCGGCAGCCGTGCCATAATTTTCTTAAAGTCATTGGGGCCATTTGCAACCCTCTGTAAATTCGTTGTCGGAAACGGTACAAATCTTTTTGTTTTAGTTTTGATTGTCATTTTAGTTTTATCTATAATATGTAAGAACCTACTTGTTTCAAATAGGTTAAAGTATAATTGCCAAATATTGATAGGTAGCTACCAGATATAGTAACTTTTAAGTACATAATATATTACTTACGATGTATTAGATTCTTGAGGTCTGTGCTGAGAAGGTACGTACGGATCCAAATCTTCTCTCGACCCATTGTACGCTAGTTCAATTCTGAAAAACAAAGTACAGAAATTAACCTATAGGCCTTAGGGATATATTCAAATGTTCATGGTTTATAATACAATACAACAAAGATACCATTTGCGTTATAGCCTAAACGTTCCAACCCACTCTCAGTTGGTAGCGTACTCAACATTTTTTAGCATTGCCTTATAGAATAGCAATGCCAATCTTTGAGCTGAATCCGAACGAGCATTTTATTCGTTTATCGCATTTGTAGATGTGGAGTGTAGAATTTGCTACACAGATTGTTTTTACGAGTCGTATAATATAGAAGAGCTATGAAGTTCACCTTTAACTTATAATTTTATTTATTTATAACCTTAGTTTAATTGCTTAGTTTATAAGTTCTTACTCAAAATCTAACGAAAATATTACAGCTGGATAAGACTCGAAACCATTTCGTGCTTTAATTTACGTAGTAATGTGTGTTATGATGTTCAAAATCATTGGATATACTGAAACAAATAGTTACCAGCATAAAATACGAAATTCCACCCGTCATATCCGTCTTATGGGCTTTGTTATCCAAGTGAAATATCGGGTTCAATAGAAAATTTTCACTTGACACGAGAGAAGAGCCCGAAGAGGGTCCTATATAGGTATACATCCGTGGTAGAGTCTCTTAACTTTCATGAGGGTGTGAAAGTTAACCGACTCTACCGCAGGAATTAGTAGGCCCAACCTCGCAATAAAAATGGTTATTTTTATCACTTATTTCAAAACGATCTTCACATTGACTCGATTGAGGATAAAGACCGAAAAAAAATGGATTTTAAAATTTTAAAGCTTTACAGTGTTTTTTGGTAAATAGGAAAATTTTAAGCTATCCTCTAGTAATAATTTACCTCCTTAGGTTTTTGTAGAACCAAAGTTTTGAGGAATTAATATCAAAGAATAATTGGTCTTGTGGTACCTAAGTATTCGTTCATAGCTATTATGGTAGAACGGCGAGCAAGTATGAAACGACTCATGAAAGTTAAAGAAGTGTGTCAAGATCGCAGCATGTGGAAAATAAATAATATGTACTCTTTGCCTACGCTAACGGGAAAAAGGCGTGACTGTATATTATATAAGTATATTGTGTATGCATCTCATTAATCATTTAACAGATATGACATTTAACTCAAGATTCGGGGAAGAAAAGAGACAAGTGTATACAAATAGACAAAGGAGTAAGTAGGATAGTACGATGACATTTTGTCTTTGACTGCGTATGCACTATTCTTTGCGTTGCTGCAGAAGCAAACTAATCTTGACATTTTAGAATGTCACACGAATTATTGGAGCACCACCTAAATAACGTGTATGAAATTCATCCGATAATATTTAATTTATCCGATTTATAGAGGTTGTACAATGTACAGCCAAGTGTCCCTTTCGGGTATACGCTTTTGTCAGGTCCATCTCTGATACTAAGCCATGCGGTATGCACTATGCGTGTGCTAGATCTTTCCTGACAGATTTTGTTTGGGGTATTACCTACCGCTATTTAATTACCAACCCAGACATTTTACTACCAAGGTATGCAAATATATACCTAGCAATATTTCAGTGTGACGAGTTATGTACAATTTACATTCACGTACAATAATTTTCAATTCAATTTCGTCGTGGAATTGCGAGTTATAGCCGAACAACCTTCTTGTCTCGATTTAAAAACAGAGAATTTTCAGTAAATTAATAAGTTAAGCGAAAACTTACTCAAGACGTTGTCTTAAGAGCAGTTACAAGTTAATAACTTTCATCGTAAACAGATCCGAGATTACGCAAATTAACTTGTCAGACGTTCTCTATATTACCAATCTAAGTTTGCGAAAGTAAATCAAACACTAATAAGTTTATTGCTGAAAAACATATTTCCAGATAAGCTTTAATAAAATATGGTATTCGGTGCTGGTAGCTGATCAAAATTAGGCTCATCATTGACTGGCTTTTCAATGATATGGGTAATCTTGGCGTTTACTATCACGGGATTTGCTCGTCTTCCTACACAGTAAGAATAGAAAAATGTCACTGAGAAGTTACCGATGTCTGCCTTTTATTTCAATTATCAGGTTGGCTCGTTGTCACCATACATTTTTATGGTCTTTGGAAATTGCAAGGCATGTAAAATTTCAATTCAATTGAATAAGAACGGAAAATAAACTAGGTAAAGTTGACTCACAAAGTTTGACCAAACCAAAGATCCAAACTAACAGTAACTTCAGTACCCTTGTAGGTTTTTATTGAAAACGCACAAAAATGCATTAATAAATGATAAGCGATTGTACAATGAAAGGTTTCCACTTCAATTTTGAACTCTATTTCTTTCCCCATCCACTTCATGGCACTATTAAAAACGTAGCTGCACTGTCTTATTAAAAAATATTTGCAGAGTTGTGATTTAGTACATTTCAGTACCATCATTATCGATATAAGGGTCAAAACACAATGGCATCCAACGCTCTGCTCATACTAAACGTACGATAAGCAATTTTGCATAGCATCCTTATGCGTTTCCTTGCGGTCTTAAGGCCCATATTATTTCGTTTAAACTGTACGCGCGACACTCGAGTGATTCAAACATTTCGAGAGTTATAACCTCAATCAAAACAATCACAGCGAAATTACCTTTTTTACTTCCGAAAACTTTTTGTTTTTACGTTACTTTTACGCGGTTTTTGTAATTACTTGATTTGTTTTAGTTTGCTCAGTAAGTACCTTATTTATTTATTTATATAAGGTACTTAACTTTATAGTAATAAACATAGAAATGGTAACACGCGTTCGCTCCGCGCGTTAACTGTTCCTAACGCCGCAGCTCACATGCGCACGGTACGCACAATTGTAAAACTTTTCATCACTGAAACTGAAAAGGGTGTGAATCAATATTACCCGATATTAAACTGCCAATTGCCAATGAACATGACACTCCTAATGCCATGAATTGGTGATGAATTAACCCCAATAAGGGCGCGTTGATGACATATGTGTTTTTCATTGCATCAGCTTATTGCGTTACATTGTTCTTTGTTCTATTCGTAATATCAAATTGGAAATCAATTGTGATTAGACGAATGACGCAGGAATGCGATGGGTGTTGGAATTTAGTATCACATTTCAACTTTGTTGCTTTACATATGTAATTTCAAAGAGAGTTACACCCCTTTCTTACTACGGTTGAAAAAATAGTTTTTAAAAGCTCTATTTTAATAATCGTAACATAAGTCCTGGTAAGACATTTGGTTCTCCGCCTGGGTATGTGCCACTTTTACATAGTACCTACACAACAATTCCATTTCGGGGCGCACCATTTACAACTGTAGCTTCTTTGTGAGCCAGCCCCTTTCTGCCTTCGATCACATCACCACTAAACAGTTGAGTTTGTTTGTTTATCGAATGAGGCAGTGTCGGCCTGTAGCGTCAAAGGTTGTCAGGCCTCTGACGTGGCTTAACGACTGCCGTCGATCTATAACAACCGGGTCCGGTGGCCTCAGAAGCACGGAGCAATGACAATCCGAAACTAAAGAAACGTCATTGGTGCGGGCCCGAGGATCGAACCTGGTATCATAAGGTCGGAAAGCGCACAATTTACCGTTAGACCATCACGAGTCTCTTGAGTGAGATAGTGTAATCTATCAAACTAAAAGAAAACAAATATATATGTTCTCTTACCCAAAACGATTCACTGCACTTTTTTCTTGAATATTAAATAGCGAAGGCACATTTATCTGCAAACACGCATGCTCATTGATATAAAACATTATTGCCGTCCCGACGCCTGACGCTCAGTGCCGACAAATTACATATGCTAGTGCCTCGTCGTCTCATCAATACAGACACGGCCTTACACATCTGTTGTTAACCACTTCAGCGGTGTCTGTAGTGTGAAAGAAGTCATACACGTGAGCTGTGTCACATCCTGGCTAGAATCTTGCAAGCGATGTTAGCGACTTCTGGTGCTTTAGAATCGGTAGTATAACGTGTAAAGCTTGCCTTATTTTTTTTCTATATATTATTATAATGCATAATATTTTTTAAATCAAAGTCGTGTTAGTTACACCATTTATACCTCGAGAACGGCTGGACCAATTTTCATGATCTTTGGGTTTGGTTGGCGTTATCTCCGTTCCGAACAGAATAGTAATTATAAAAACGGGGGAAAAATTTACGAAAAAAATAGAGATTACAATTATATTTCTCATAGGCTCATAAGTGTATTTTTGGCAGAAAAAACGTCTGTCAGGACACCTAGTATACAATCATTATCATCATCAGCCTGAAGACGTCTACTGCTGAACATAGGCCTCCCCCTTAGACCGCCACACCGAACGACAATTTGCCACTTGCATCCACCGGTCGCCTGCGACTCTTTTGATGTCGTCGGCCCATCTAGTGGGAGGCCTACCTACACTGCGTCTTCCAGTCTGTGGTCGCCACTCTAGAACCTTTAGGACCTGGACTAGGGCTGGCTCTCAAGGAGCGCTGCCGGAACTCCCCGATAGGGATTTGGTAACAGTCTTTCTACCTGAGGGTGGTAGCTATCCCGGCGGACACTTTAATACCTACCACCAAGGTTTTAAAAACGTTTTTCTTCATCAGAAGCTCGAGTTTGCTTTTTGCAGTCATCCAAGGCAAGATCCGATAAAATAATATTGATCTTCATAGAATTGGTTATTAAATATAATACCAAACAGTATTGAGTCCATCTCGTAATCCTCGAGAGAGATCTAGTCACAATGACTATGTCAGACCATTGTGTTGGTGACAATTGATGATAACATGTGATTAGAATTACTGTTAGTGTTCGAAAATGTCGAGTTTACAATAAGACGCTAACCCATGATTATCATAATTGTCAATGTTTTTTACAATCAAGTTTAGAAAAAAACAACAACATAACATTATATATAACAGTTTTCACATAATATAGTATAATCAACATTTTAATTTAGCACTCCATTAACTATTTTGTTAAGTCACAAAATAATTTTCCTACTAAACGCTATAACACCTTTCTAATATTATAAAATGTGAATATTTGTATGTTGGGATGTTTGTTCGTTCTGCGTGCCACAACGGCTAAATAGTTTTTAATGAAACCCCGTAAAATTCCATTCTTTTGAGATAACAGTAAAACCGCCGGACGCAGTTGGTAAGAACTAAAACTTTAGTTGATTCTGAAACTAGCCTCAGAATACGTCTAGAGCGTATATATGCGAGAAACGTTATCCAGAGTTTTGCATGATACTCATTTATCAAAAGTGTCTAACTGTCTCTTAACAGCAGCTGTCGTGAGCTGTTTTCAGTGTCTGAAATTTAGAAGACGCAAGAAATTGGGTCGAGCTTTGATATCCACTTTGTTATCGTCAAGTTATCCCAGGCTTGTTATCATACTGTCTTTAGCTTGTTTGGTTACGAAAGGAATAATTCTACTACAACCCTAATAAGATATGACAGACAACCTTTCATATTATCAGACAACAAAGTAACAAATGCGGTCTGAAATTGCTCTGTTTTAGACGATGCGACAACGTTGTTCAATGTAGTTCCGTTGTCCCCGTGTACCCGTAATGGGGACAACGCGATGTCATCGCATTTCCGTGCCGTTATCCCTGTAATGGAGATAAGCCAACGGACAATAAGACGTCAAGATGTCACATGTCGTTGTCTCCCCGCCGTACCATAATATGCACCATTGAGTTGCACCATCAATGGTACAGATGACATTGCTGTTTTAAGGTTATAGGTTCCAGTATTTCCATTTATAGAGACACAATATATTATTATCTTTAATGGTCTGACTGGGAAAACTGATCTCATTCCCTAGGCAGCCGATATCCAACGTGTATCCGGTTTGACATTTCATCTAGGTACTTATACTAATTTAAACCTATTGGTAGTTAGCAGAGAAAGGACTCATAACTTCTAGACAAGCGTGTACCATCATCGACTGCAACTATCAGGTGAAATAGTCGTCAAATGCACCGCTGTCCCCGTTTCACGGGGACGCGGTCTTCGGGGACAACGGGACCACATCAAATGCAAATCTAATTGATTTAAAAAAAAACTAATGTGTAATTGCCTATTTAGCTGTTCATAACTTTCCCAGCTTGGAAACTTGATGACTAGACGCACGGCCTAAAGAGACATCCTCGGCAGTCGGCAGTATATTTCTAAAAATCTGTTTTATCTTCTTATCTTCGAGTTATCATGACTAAATACTCGACAATTAGCAAGATAAGCGGTTTCATCCAGTTGCGGCGGTTTTGACATTCAGGGTATTAACTTAATAACTTTAAAAATAATGACGATGGGATTTAAAATATACTCTATATGTTTGAATCTATGGAACGCATGCCAGAGGGCTGCATATCGGCAGACATAATGTCATAGTATGGCTTATTAAAGCTGAACTGTACGAGTGTGGGCAAACCATAGCAGCGCAATAACGTGTCATTTCAGGTTCTTTCCAAATCTGTCAATAACTGCTAACGATGTTTCAGTATAACGTCGTCAACTTTACTGAATCGTGACGTCGACTGCGGTTTAACTATAATACTGAATAGGTACCCGACTGATTTTGACTAATTATTTGAGAAAGAGAAGTTCTGAAACTTTCGTGCAAGCTAAAAACGGGTCTAATTCGCGCACAAGCAAATACCAAAATAATATATGATGCGCGATGTTTGTACGCGATATACCCGTTTTTAGCTAGTTACTAATTAATATGTTAGAACAAAAGCCTGAAATAATATTTAACGCTGGCCAAACCCGCTGCGACACAAAATTACCAAACTTATTCCATAATAAAAATCGATTAATCAAATTGAAACTTGGGAACCCCATTACGTTTGTTGTTGAATAACTATTGTGTTCATTCACAACACGTTTAATAGAGATCAAGTGAATTGTTTATACTTTTCATTATTTACACGTAATAGTGCCTAATTGTTATGCGCATCTTTCGCCGTGCGATTATGTTTGTTCATGATCAATCAAAATAAAATGAACATTGACGTAGCGTTGGAAACATCGATTCAGTCGTTGAAGCCTTTCATGAATTAAATTAATATACTGTATGATGATGACCTACTTACTTGACCTTGTATAATCGTTTTATTTGTGTTTTGGTTGTTACGACTTTTACCGTATTACCACAAAATTTTAGACCAGAGTTAAACAGATGTTTACAAAATATCGTTACATGAAATCGACGTGTATCACTCGGGTTTTCTTACTCAATCCTGGTATTCCTAATAATTTTATTTGTGCATTTGTTATTGACTAGAAAAACGAGAGTTAAACGTCGATTTGTGGAGAAAATATTTAGACTCATCTGTTAAACTCTTGTTTAATTCTATGGTGGTAAGACCGTTAGATGTTTTGAACGCATAAGCTCACATTATTCACATACTGTAAGTTTTTATAGTTAATTAAATAACTTGAATATACTAAACTGAGCTTAGAAAAACTGAAAAACTATCTATAAATTTGCTTAAACTTGGCAATAATAACCAGCAATCTACTCGTAACTCGTAAGAGTCTTGAGTCCTGAGAGATTGTATTGTGAATTTTATAGTATACTAGCTGTTGCCCGCGACTTCGTCCGCGCGGACTATATATTTTACCATAATTCCAAATACTTAACTAAAAATAGACCATGACCTCGTGTTCGACATCGACATCCGATATGCGATATCCAACATGCTCGTACGACATCCACCATCTTCTATCAAAATTACTATCTTATATAAAAATCTAGCATTTTATACCAAAATCTAACATTTCCTAACAAAATCTACCATTTTCTACCAAAATACCATGTTTTACCCATAAGCTACCATTATCTACCTACTAAAATCTAAAATTTTCTACCACAATCTAAAATTTTGTTTCTAAATCTATTATTTTCTTACTAAATGTATTATTTTCTACCAAAAGCTACCATTTCCTACCAGACCTACCATTTCCAATCAGAATCTACCATTTTCTACCAAAAAGTACCATTTTTAACCAAAGCTTCCTTTTTTTCCAAAATTTACCGTTTTCATCAAAAGCTACCAAATTTATCATTTCTACCAAATTAGCATTTTAACCAAAATCTACCATTTTAATTCCAAATTCACTATTATCTACCAAAAGCTACAATTCCTTACAAAATCTACCACTATTACCAAAAATCTACCATTATTACCAATAATCTACCATTTCCTACTAAAAACTACCATTTCCTACTTTAAATTAATCATTTTCTACAAAATCTACCACTTTCTACCTACAATTTAGGATTCATTTAGTTCATTATTAAAACCAGATAAAACACGTGTTTAAAATCTTTAAAGGATATAGATGCCAAGTTTGTAGTTGATCAAACCGATAAAACACGTTGTTCCATCCAAACTTTGAAACCCCTTTTCACCCACTTAGGGGTTGAATTAAAAAAAAAAGAAACTTAGTGCACACCTACGTCTTTTAAGGAATATTTGTGCAAAATTTCAGTTTCGAACAAAATCTGATGAAAAATATTTTGCAACCCCTCTTTATTATTTTAGGGGTTGAATATTAAAAAACTATGAAATATTTAAATAAATCTTTTAAATAATGTAAAAGCCAAGTTTGAAGCAGATTAGACAAAGAAAACACGTTGTGACACACAAACATTACAACCCCTTTTCACCCCTTTAGGGGTTGAATTTAAAAATCATATTGAAGTGCACTCCTATGTCACTTATGGCATAATAATTGATCCAAATTTAAATTATGAACTAAATCGGATGAAAATATGTTGCAACCCCTTATTCTCAATTTAGGGGTTGAATATTCAAAAACGATGAAACACGTGTTTAATTAAATCTTTTAAAGAATATAAATGCCAAGTTTGAAGTTGATCGGACTAAGAAAACACGTTGCTCCATACAAACTTTGTAACCCCTTTTCACCCCTTTAGGGGTTAAATTTTCAAAAATCCTTTCTTATTGCTCGCCTACGTCACATAAGGAATATTTGTGCAAAATTTCATGGTTCTAGACCCAGCGGTTTCGGCTGTGCGTTGATCGATCAGTCAGTCAGTCAGTCAGTCAATCAGTCAGTCAGTTTTGGCTTTTATATATATAGATATCTTACTTTGAGCTGTAAGCGTCCATGACGGTTGAAATAGGTGGGGCCGATGCTTTGGTCTTCTCCATGTTGCAGTGTCTACTGTCTTGATAAGTTGCACCTAAGTTGTATCTCCCTGTCACGGTGTATCCATGCGGCAGAAGCTGAAAAAATAACAAGTTAAAAGTTTTATTTTTACCTATTTCACAAATTTTTATTTTGTGTTCACTACATTTAATATGGTGAAAGTCACTTAAAATTGATGACCTAAATTATGACTTTTATGTGGGACATGTAGATACAGGGAAAATATTACATATTTAAGAAAATTATAATTATCTTCCTTGTCAGCAATAAATTTAATATCAACAAAGTCTAAATAACAAGCAATTAGTCTTTGATTATGAATTATTGATTTAGGATTATGATCCAATTTAAATTGCTTGGAAAATTAAATACACATCACAAATTCATTAAATTAACTTAGAACAACAAAAGTTAAGCACGGCCTCGACTCAAACCACTCAAACCCTAACCACAGAAAACATAATAACCCAAAGTTCAGGAGGTTCGCCGAGTTCACATTTAATTCAAAGTTAAGGCTGACTTGCACGGTTTGGGGTTTTGCTCAGACAGCAGATTGAGAGCTGCTCGCATTGAGTACTGACCTATATAACTATGGCAGTAGCTCAGCTTACAACTGTGCCTTGAGTGTGAGTTTTTGCAAGTTATCGAGCTGAAAATAGTGCTCGTTAAAGATCCTATATAGCGGCGCGTTTATGCACGATAGATGAGTGACCAAACGCTTATAAAGTAATATTACACATTGTAAGTGGATAATGAGTTCACAAGCACGAGTAGGTATTTCCGCTGGCAGTTGGCACTTCCAGCTCACTTGTCAGCTCGCACAGTGTAAACCAGCCTTTCAGGATCAAAGCCAATTCATTTATTGTAAGTAGAGTAATAAAATTACACTTTTACAAGTCAAAGAAACTTGTGTCACAAGTTTACTAGTTATGATCCGAAATGTCTCATCGCCATGCGGCACCGTACATAAAACTACTAAGTAGTTAATCTGTTTATAAAATGAACGCAATTTAACTCTTAATCCTGCGTATGTATTAATATAAGCTCTACCAGAAAATAATTTTCATATGAAATAAAATGTAGTTAACCTTGATGTTCTTTTGATACAGAACTAATAATGTGGGCAAAATAAGACTGTCAACGACCTACACCATCTTACCACAAAAGTTTAGACCAGAGTTAAACAGAGGTTTCTAAAATTTCGTTAGACAAAATCGACGACGTCTATCACTCGCGTTTTCTTACTTGATCCCGGCGCATCTAATTATTTTACTTGTAAATTTGTTATTTAGTTAGAAATAGTGAAGATTAGACGTCCATTTCTGGAGAAGATATTTATACTCATCTGTTAAACTAGTTTAAATCTTTTGTAGTAAGACCGATTATTATTTTTGCCAACGATTCAGTGGATACAAAAATTTGATGAAAAAATCTAAACATAAGGCTCTTCCCTCGATCCCGCAAATAATATTCTTGTTAGTTATTTTATTTATTTATTACTATATTCTATATTCTACTTCTACTATATTCTATTATTACTATATTCGTTTCGGATTCTAGCATAACTGCTTGAACATTACGACAAAAACAATAAAAAGCCTTTAACAACCTCGACAGGTAGAGCGAATGGTTGAATGTACTAACATTCAATCCAAGGCTGAACTCGACTCAGGCTAGTAGCGATTTTCTCCCGAATATTGTTTAACGACTAGCAACCAGCTGCAGTTCTGCTTTAAATGTTCTTGTACCTAATCCGCAGATTTCCAACACTCCGTACAAACGGCACGTTAAGACGCCTGTCCTGGTCGTTAATCCCACCTCAGACCCCCTCACAAACACTGTCAGCTGAGGCCAACACTTCAATCAACAAACAAACAACAAAGAATAGTATTTTATTCATACCTGTTTCCGGCAATGTCACTACAAATCACTGTCACTCATAGCGCGTACGACACTGCATTCTTATGGCCAGAGATAAACGAGGATCTGTTATCAGCTGCTATCACGACTCTCATGAACGTCTAATCGCTAGCAAATAGTCTTGAAAAGTATGTAGTCGATGAAAACTACAGGTGTTCCGAAAACGACAGGTACAGTATATACAACGAATAAAAAAGCGAGAAAAATAACAGCAAAAACCTGAGTGCGTCCGATTCAGTAGTGAACAGGTATTGCAAGGCAAACGTGCTTCATTTTTGCTTGCACCGTAATGGCGTTGGTAGAAATTACGGTCGAATACTGGCATGATAAAAAGAAACAAAACTTCACTGGAGTTCAAAGAAATAGGTAAAGCATCAGCCACAGTCACTGGTGAATTTAATTGGGATTTTTTTTCAAAAGGAAGGTACAAATTTATAATTGGAAGGTGTTTTTTTTTACTTTAGCGTGGCATAATAGCTTGGGTTCTTGCTTCGTCCCACGGGTCTTTCTTTTTAATTGGGACAAATGGACGAAAAGCTGAAAGAGCCTCATATATTATGACCGCTGATGAAAAGTCGCTGTAATTTGTCACATTTTTAACCTAATTAGTGATGAATGTTTATGCCTAAACTTATTTTTTTATATTTAATAATTTAAATAGAATTCCTTATAATCTCAGTGATGTACGTGGCCGAAAGGTACTGTATTTTGTTATGGGCGAAGATTTTTGTCATGAATTCACCATTTCATTCGTCGCTCCTGTCTGGGGGGATAGCTCCGGGGACAATTTTTGAATGTCATTCGCGATTTAAGATTAAGATTTTTAATTTATTTTGTTAGTTATTATGCGTTTAATGGAATACAATCATGCGTTTTTTTTGTGGCTTATGCTGTGAAATATATGTATGTTGGTAAACGGAGTATCAGGAATCAAAAGTAACATCGTTTTTACAGTGACTTAATGATAATTGAAATTTAGCTAGAATTCTATATTGATAAATAATAATATTATGTTGTATAGCTCATTTATATTCATTTAATTAAATAGTAATATTCAAGTGTTATTGTGTTATTTATGTTAATTCAACAGCCCGTATGTTCGAGTCCGTCGTTTATAAACAGCTTTGCTGAACAAAAACTTGAGATAAAAGTAATGCCGTAGACAACACTATCTGAAAGATAAACTGAAAGCGATGGAAATACCTCCATGTTTAGTCTATTATTTAAAAAATAATACATCTGAAGGTGAGACAGGGGACTGGACTCTAGGGCAGAAAACTATAATTATTACAAGCCGTGACAAAAGACAACGTAAAATTTTCACTAACATTTTCGGCATGTAATGTTATTTCAGCCCTGCTAAGTTAGTTAGTACCAGTTACAAGTAAACACTGTACTGATTTATGTCAAGCTAGATTTGTCTATGTGTCCGAAACAAACTTACGAGTCTATTATGAGCAAGTTACCGTTATTCAATTGAGTTGAAATTTTGCATGCCTGTGAAGTTCTAAAGACAATACAAAATTACGGTGACTGTGAGGTACTCGTATTCTAATTAAGACGCGACTTACAGTATATTGATGGTATTTCTGTTCATTTTAATTATTTGCGGTATGTACCTACGTAAGTTTTTCTTCTGTTCGTTAACTACCTATTCATCTTATAGATTTTCTTTTGTTATGTGGTGGTCAACAAAGAAGGTATCTATTTATTTATCTACCTATCTATCTATCCTACCGACTAGCGAGTTTGTATTTAATGAAATTAGCATGAAAATAAGTACCTATATTTTTCAAGAGCTCCTTCAAATAAATCACAATTGCTTGCGACATAGAATTTCTGGCCCCCTCTTAGCTGGAGGTAATCATTATCCCAACTTTATGACATTACATAAAATATAATACAGGATTTTGTAATATATACTTTAGTTTTCTACAAATAGTTTTAAAAAGTCGCGACCCTTAATTTAATATCTACACTCGTAGTTACAACTTTTCAAGAATAAGCATCATATACGTATCTAGAAGAGACAATAAAGACATTTTCCTCTTAACTACCTTACCATTGTCATATAATTGATATTCAACGTACGAAGGCAATTAAATAGCAGTCGAAGGTATTGTGCAATTGGCACACTTGACCTAGTAGAGCTCAGGCGGTTTTGAGGGTCGACGCAGGGTTAACATGAGTGTTTCGTTACCATATTTTTATCTTAAATAAAACGTATCCCCACCCTAGAATTGCTCCTGTATCGTAGGTATCGCTTGTAGACATATAATTTTGCATACACATCACACCCAGACCAGAAACAAATATTTATGGATAGCACAAATATTTGATCCGGGCGGGAATCGAACTTGGGTCTATCATTCGCGCACACTCGTGCACGTTAACGAACACGTAATCATTATTTACAATAAAATTAGAAACACAAGTTTGAGAGAATAATACAAAATCTACAACGTGTAATTTTCGGTTTCCCATCAAACCTCTAATTATTGTTTTATTATGATTTATAAAGTGACGTATTACTTAATACGGCAGTATGTATTCTTATAACGTCCGGATGAGTTTCTGAACGTACCTATAACTCTAGTTGCGGTTAATTTTACAATTGCTTTGCAATTTGTTATGTGGGTAGTCGCATTTCTGACCTTCATGCAATCATTAGGGTCATACATACGTACTGTAGTCTCTTTCAGTTTAATGGTGTACTGATTGTAACGTCGTAACGGATGGCAGACTACAGTGATTTACTCATATTTAACACAATACGTATTATATAGCTATGGAAGGTTAAGCATGTATGTACCCAACTGATATGGCTTACCGATGTACCTGCGCAGAAAATGAATTTTCAAAGCGCGGCAAATGCTACTGACTGCTATTGGTCGGCAGCCGCCGCCATCTTAGCGAGCTTAAAGTGAGATGGAACTAACAGCTGCAGTGTATTATGCACCTTATAATAGTGATCTTAGGTTGATTGTAAGTTTTAAGCATTCTTTCGTTAATCTTCGGACCATACTTTCTTTTCTGCGCGAACGAAGATTCACGACGCGCCTTATAAGTTGGGTACTAGTGTACGGACCTACCACAAAATATTGAAACCAGAGTTGAACAGATGTGTCTAAAATTTAGACACATCTGTATCATAGATATTTTCTCCACAAATCGACGTCTAACCCTCGCTTTTTCTAACTCAATAACAAATTCACAAGTGACGTCGATTTTATGGAACGAAATTTTAAAAACATCTGTTTAACTCTGGTCTAAAATTTTGTGGCAACACGAATAGTGTTTGGTTCGACAAGTTAAATAGAGGCAAGCTAGAGTTGTGAAGCCACAGATTTTTTAAAGAAATAAAAACTTTACAAAATTTCGTCTAAATAAAGATCGTTATTTATTTTTTGCGCTTTGATACAATACGTGTATACATGTAAGAAAACTTTTTAAATTTCAAATATAAATAACGTCAAGCAGTATTTGAAAAAAAAATTGATTCGGGTTTCTAAAACAGTACAAGTACAAAGTGATCCAATCTTTCAAATTAACATTTTGTCTTACATCTAAAACATCTAAAGAAAATTAAAATAAATTATGCTTTTCTTGAATTAATATGGAACTCTACGCTTTATTAGGATTCCACCAAAAATGTAAAAGTTAAACAACAGGCAAGCAGGTAATAAAAAAATCATAAAAAGTTTCACCCCACAAATGTTCCGGGCAGGATATTAAACCCAAACTGGTTTTGGTAACACTAAAAAAGAAATGCCAGTGTTTATTTATATCAGCCGGCATTTTATTTTTTTGGCACGCCGCAAGATGCAATAACACGCGAAGGATCTGGGTTATCAATTCATTTTTGTCGATTGCACAGAAGGCTTTCTTTTTACTGTCACATATATTATTTGAATGTATGTATGTATATATGTATTGTATGTATGTTTCAAAATCAACAACACATTCTTGATTACACTTATAAACGGTAGTAGAGGTTTTTAGGGTAAGTAAAAATGTAACAAATTAACTTTGTTAGTTTCATTACGTACTGTTACTTGTGTTTCTGTTTGTGTTAATGAATTGCATGAAACGATTCATTAAGTTTTAATTAACGTCTACGACGTAGCCACCGGGATCTCACCATCTACGAAGAAGCTTTATTATAATACTTTATAGTTTACAGGTTAACATTTGACTACAATCTCACCCTGTGTCTTGAAAACGGTATCGTCTCGCTACGACTAACGTAACGTCTCATCTAAAATGCTGAATAGGTAGGTATTTTGTCACGGATAGGACCAAATAAGTTCATACACAACCACCATGACACTCTTAAAAAGACATAAGGAAAACTGTTCATAACACATTCTGTGTTTTTTACACTCAATATTTTTTAATAAGATGGTAAGGATGAAGGCTCTAGCAATGTGTGCCATCATTTTATGTATCATCGGTCGTTATGGTGGGTCGTATGTACCTACACGACGGTACAAAACATACAAAACTCACGTAAAATTGGTTGATAACAAGGAAAACCTAGTATTACGGATTCCATACAATCACACATTAATGTATCGTCACTATGTAGGAACCACTTTGTACCTACATAGTGAATAGTGACCGCTACGTGGGTAATTCTACATAGTGAAGACACGCCAGGTGATGTGAACGTGCAATTATATTTTAAACTAGAAGCGGTTCGCGGTTTCACCCGCGTTAATTTATATCCCGCGGGAACTGTTAATTATTTCGACATAAAAAGTAGCCTATGTCACTCAGGGATAGCGTAGCTACCCAACAGTCAGATAATTTTTCAAATCGGCTCAGTAGGTTTTGAGTTTATTCATTATAAACATACACACAAAAATACAAATCTTTCCTCTTTATAATAGTAGTGTAGATTAATAATTGAAATAATTAGTGGGTACCAGGATTTAATATCTACTGACTGAAATATATTACTATAGAATATTTGCGAAAATGGCACGTTACCAGTACTATAGTTTTTTTTTGGATTAACGTTTAATAATTTTACGTTTTCATTACCAAGAATAGAATTTGTTCCTATTATTAAAATATCATAGAATTCCTGCAAAGATCAAAGCAAAATAAGCATTAGAAATTCCGTAGACACAAGCCAAATATTTGTAGATCCTACAAATTATTTGCTTTGACTGTGTTAGTCGTAACCTTGGCTATCTCAAATATAAGGTTCATAACAAAATTAAAAACTTAGTAAAGTATTTTTAATCCAGTCGAGTTCAAAGTTTTTTCTAGACCTTCATCCTGTTTTGGATATAGAGGTTAGCCGCTGTCCGGCAACGATTGGTCTCTGGTTTCGATTTAAGACCGCTGCCATGGTCATCAGTAGTCAAAGAAACTTATCATAGTATGATCAGTCTACTAGAATTTAGCCGATATAAATAAAAATTCTCACAATAAAAATGTGTTGTTGTTGTTTTAGTTACATACTTACTTTGCTAACTTTTGTGTAACGTAAGAATGACAATTAGCAACCGGGTGTAGTACAAAACGACTCCGTTGTGTAAAATGGCTGTGTCAATTATGTAATTTGGCGAATTCTACTATTTGACTGCGACACATACATTTTAAACCGTCTATATTCATAAGCCAAGTAAATAGTAGGTATCTACTTCCTAGAATTTTGGTTCCACACCCAGATAAAATTTTCTATTACTATTTTCAACTGAAGTTATCAATCAACATATTTTGTTGTGTTTTTGCAATCGTTTTTCTGATCATGACTTACTTTGTAGAACGGTCGGGTATGCTTTGTGTGAAAAAGTAGGTGCCTTAATAATAAAAAAAAACTACCATTCTACCACAGTTGAACGGCCTATGTAACAAAAAAGCAAAGCCATGGTAGGCTTCTGTGTAAGGTTTTTATGATGATAAGAATCTTTTGCATTTTCCTATTTAGGCTGTAGTCTCCTATAAACGCCGTCGACCGCTTACAGCGTCGCACGCCGTACGCCGCGTCATATAGTATAGGTACTATATAAGGATACTTTTTAGCAGACTTTCAAAAAGGAGGCGGTTCTAAATTAGACTGTACCTACCTATGTCTTTTTTATCGCAATATATTGTAATCCGCGTGTACGAAGTCGCGGGCAACAGTTAGCAGGTACTCTATACATTAGTAACAAACCCTTAAACCCGCCATATATCACGTGTTTCAAAAACAATTAACCAATGAAAACAATAAGAGTGAGTCGAACCCCCGATCACGTTTCCTTCAACGAAGTAAATTCACAATAAATTGGCTACAAAGTGAGCAAGAAAAAATCAGACGATTTTGATCCTTGCGCCGTTATAATATTACGTGCTCTCAGACGAAATTATGACTCATCGGCCTACTATCAATGTAGGACAAGGCACGCAACTGCCGAAGGTAGTAAAGCTGATAATATAGACATTAATCGAAAACAGACTAAATAAAACAATATTATAATATACAAATAAGGACAAAATCCTTAAAGATCTAAAAAGTGTATTTTATGTCACCTTGTTCTCGCTTGTTAAACTTTTAGGCTGCCTCTACTTACACGCGATTTTAACGATGCGTTTTTAGTTAACGCCGTACTGTTAATGCCGTCGCACTGTCCCCTCCGGGGGTGACGAAAGGGGGTGTGTGTGGGGCTCGGGCCTACTAAAACCCTCCCGTGAGAAGTCCTCCCCCAAAAAGGGGCAAGGTAAGATCCCGTTAGTATTCGTTACCTAACCCAGAACGTCTAAAGATCTAAACTAATCCAGCTTACAAGTAATTTTCCGCTATAGTTAACTTTGTAAGCGATCACGTGCCGGGAATTCGTACATTTACGAATTTCTCAATTCTGTTGGAAATGGGTAATGAAATGGCGAATTAGGCAGCTATCGTTGTATTGATTTTGTTTACTTACTGATAAGATAAGTTATGATAACAGCTCTGATGTATACAGCATACTACCTGCGCCCTCCGTTCCCACCTGCGTTGACTATCATATTCCACAGAAACCATTCGTTTTTACGGGATAAAAAGTAGGTAACCTACCTATTGTATGTTTTTTGATGACTTACTTAATGTACACGCGATACTTATAATATTATTATGGGATTATATTAAAACAATTTAGTTCCGTGATGCAAAAAGCGCTCATAAATAATTACCAATAATAAACCTGGCCAAAATCTGTAAATTTTGAGGACGAGGTATATTCCTCGAAACCTTATTTATGAACCACACTCAAAACCTAAACATAAACTTGGTTAATAATAATTGTAGTTCCTGAACTTTCGCGAATTGATTACAAGTAAATTATTGGAAAACCATTTTATATTTTTAGTTGCATTAGCATGAGCATGCCTTTAACATGATGTCGTACGCGACTTCATCAGTGTCCGTGTTATGAAAGCGTGAAAAATGTTTTATCTAGCTGAAAATTTATAATAATAACGCAGAAAAGGCTAGTTCCAAGCGTAGTTTCACTCAAAAGTGTAGCAGGGAAAATATATAAACCTTTACAATCAAAGCTTTGATTTCGAGCAATAGCGAGTCAAAGTCCGAAATAAGCCCAAAAAGTCTCAATAACAACGTCTACACGGCGCTAGCGAGTACTGCTCTTCTATGTGTTATTCTTCTAAGGTTGAAAACGGGTTGAATTCGCGTACAAAATAAACTAATGGAAATGTTGTCCCGATAAACTTTCTTCCAACCCAGAAAAGCTGGAAGTGGTTAGATAACTGTGATAGCACTAGGAATACATTTACCTGCAAAAACTACATGAGTATTCAGTTATAATGGCCTCGGGAAACCCAAACGCTTAGTTTGGAGTTACCACAGCACGTATGAGGAAAGTTGGGATAGCGTTTGCTTTTATAATGTAAAGTTTGCGATTTACCTAGAAATTATATTCCTGGATATTGTAATTATAATATTCAAGCACTAGCGGGAAAATATAGGGAAATTATGTGTTAATTTATCTTTGAGAATAGTATTATTCTTTTAAATTTTATTACATAAAGTACCTACATAAGATTTATTTATTTATTTATTTATTCAAAACAAAAACCACAGCTCTTAATTAACAATGAGCATAACTTATCATTCTAACTTATAGCCAATAATGGCATGATTGAGTAACAACATAATTATTAATATGTGCGAGGCCAATTATAATGAATTCTCACACAAATAGCTTCGTTAGGTAACGTGACATTTATAATTGTGTCATTGTTTTATAACACAGTAATTTTTAGCGCTTATCCTACAGAGATGTAATGAGAAAATTTACTGGGAAATGCATTTTGTTTTGTGTCGAATAAATAAGTTAGCGCTTCTAGTGTCGGAGTTTGTTAAATTATTCATTTTTATGGTTCTCTCTGTTAACGAGAATTAGCCGTTTCACTTGTAAAAGTGAGATTTTATTGCCTATTTACAATAGATGCTTTGACTTTGACTTTGACAAGGGTCTCAGACTCGAGCGCCTTCCGAAGCACGTGACGACGGAAATCCTAACGTAAGTTACGAGACGTAATTGACGCGGGCCGAGGTTCGAACCCGGAAACGTCGGGTTGCAAAGTGCACAATTGGCCAACATCTCTACCAAAAGTAACTACTAAAAGTTTCTCTCTCTTTGAGAAAATTGAGAAATAATAACTGAAGTAACATCTGTGATGTTATAATAATTCATGACACCAAAGTCACGCCTTTTCCCTCTTGATGTAGACAGAAACTACATCTTTCCACATGCTACCATCCCGAGACACCTCTTTCGCTTCTTCCACTTTCATGAGTTCCTTCATACATGGTTACATGCTCGCCGGCTTTAGGGTACTTTTGACTTGGCCTTAGGCGTCCTCGATTTGACCGTGGTACTTCCGCCTACTTCGACCCCAACAGCCGGCCCATGCATCCATCAATCTGTTCCATCAATCCTTCATCCATCCTCCCTAGCTATCCAAACCATCCCTTCTCTATTTTTGTCACTACACCTACTATTCCACCTCAATCCCTTACCACACTGTTCTCCATTTCACTTTAATCTATACTATACTAATATTATAAAGAGGAAAGATTTGATTGTTTGTTTGTTTGCATTGAATAGGCTCCGAAACTACAGGTTCGATAAAAAAAATGAACTGTTGGGAAGCTACACTATCCCCGGGTGGCATACTTTTTTACACGTAAAAATGAACAGTTCCCGCGTGATAGTAGTTAAGGCGGGTGAAACCGCGAGGCGCTTCTAGTCGTACTCGTATATACAATGAAATAAGAAGCAAAAATATTGTTTAGGGAAATTTATACAATTTTGTGATGTAACTTTTACACCAGCAAGTAGCAATTATGGCTGCCAATTGAAGGCGAACAATAAGGAGAGCTAAGAAAACCTATCGGTAGTAAAACTTAATGGATATTTTCAATTAGGTACAAGTAATGTGTAATTAAAAGTTTGAATAACTCGTTTCGTTCAATTGACGGGCTCCGTTGTTTTGAGCTGCGAAGCGTGAGGTAGCGTGTTCGATTCCCGCACAGGCCAAAAGTTTGCGTGAACCAGAGTTATTTGGTCCTCGTAGTTCCTGATTTTCAGGGAGAATTGGAGGTCATGTCTATCGATACCACAAAAAGGGACAAAGACGGCAAGTTTTTTAAATCGAGTGCTACTTCCATCGATAATGTACTAGGCGATGCATCCAAACACAGCCAAGTAAAATGGCATGTTCTAAATATCGCAACGTTATAAAAGTATTCAAATTATAATCAACCTTATTTTAGTGCATTATGGTTTAATTTCAACTAATCCAAATAAGACCACAAGTTTATTTATGCTCTTATTTCACTGGTCGTTTTTAAGGTCGTTACCTTTAATTTAGTACATTATTGATCGAAGGTACTGGCAACCAAAAGATGCCATTCAATATTCGTTTATGTCACAAATGCAGCGCAAATATCGGTGGAATATTGAATACACTTTAGAAGTTTTCAGACAAGAAATTAGTCAGGGTTCTTATTGATAAGTGAAGATACGGCCGACGGTATATTATGGACAGTGAGTGAAGTGAAAATTTAAAATTACAAATGCACTTACTTGTTCAAGAAAGGTTTAAGAATATGGCACGTCACTGTAACACTGTGCACAAACAATTTTTTTTTCTCGGATATAAAAAAAAGTCTACTCGATTTTTTTTTTAAATTTAACGCTAAATCTCTTAAGGCACGTTCTGCCGCTCGGGTGACAAGCAAAACATTGAGAGAGTAAAGACAAGCCACCAACGGCAGTCGGCTCTACCACTGAGTCACGGTACAGAATACACAACAGTGCATGGTCACGGTTGTATTATGCGCCGACGCAGCATTCGCAACTGATCTTTTCCAAGATAAAAAACCGCATCGGATACCTCCCGACGTCAGATTTTAAATATTGCATTACTTGCATTAAGGTCTACCTACTTCACTACAGTCAAACCTGGATGAGTGAAACCGATAGTTACGACCTGAGAGTCTTCAAGTCACGAATAGGTAAGTGTGCACCACCGTATACTGCACCGTCACTTCATCAGATGAGATATTGGTGAATGGCAAACTTATCTATTTTATAAAACAAAAACAAAGGAAAAAAATCATTGTCATACATTTTGTATGGAAGGGCTTATGACAGGAAAACGAATTTCGGGGGAAAAAGAAAATTCTATTGTCGCTTTTGTCACTTTTGTGCATGTAAAGCTAATATACGCGTACGTTTAAAAATAACATTAAATGTGGTCAATTGCAACTATTGCTTCTATACGTAACAAAACTGGTGTCCATTTATCCAGATCACACTGTACTTGCATTCAAAAGGCTGCACTTGCATTTTTTAGGTAACTGTTGTGGTCGGGGTTTCCAGGTTGCGTATGCGCAGAATGATGTATGACTTTATACGTATTGTTCAAAGAATCTTTTGTTCATGACACATAATCTATGATTGCGCATTGTTTTACTCACGTGGTTATCTTAACTTGAGATGTAAATTGCCGTAACGTAGTACCTGTTGTATTCTGACGTATTTGAGCTGTTTATCCGCATTTCTTTAGTTTAGAAAACTCCAGATACGTATTCAAATATTTAACACTGCTGATACTTTAAGACTGAGAAAAAAAAACATCACTCTCCTCTAAATATGATAAAAATGTTTCTCGGGATATACTAATATTATATATAATATAATAATAATTCAGCCTGTAACTGTCCCACTGCTGGGCAAAGGCCTCCCCTCACTATCGTGAGGAGGGTTAGGCCATAATCCACCACGGGGGCCTAGTCCGGGTTGGTGGATAACATGCCTCCGAAATAATTCTCGGGCATGTTGGTTTCCTCACGATGTTTTCCTTCACCGATAAGCGTGTGATAATTACGTACATATGTTTTTTATATGTATCAATTTATTATTAGATTCTTTATTTTACATCTACAGCCATACTATATATAGTACATACAAATTTTACAACACTCATACCGTCAAATCAATTTACAATAACTGAAATTTTCCATTAATTAAACAATAGCATAGGACTAGAATTCGAAAAACTGCATATAGCTTTGCCGGTATTCAAGCAAGGATGATAAATCGCACTATAATTATTATTATTTGGATCATATTAAATGATTCATACAAAGCGGCTTTTTACAGGACCTACGGCAAATACAGGCTACGCTGGCATGGCTACGGGCAGATGCTACGGAATCACAATTTGAAAATCTACATTAAATAAAAAATATGTTGAGGAGTTTCAGCGCATCTTCAACGATTGATGTTTATGTGTAGTCTTACACATAAACTATTTGAAATTGAAATACATAAAATAAAAGTGTCCGCTTATAATATCAATATAACAGCTATTTACTCAATTCATATTAAAGTATATTATTATAAGGTACAATAAGTCAAACATACATTGTTTTGTCTGTCCGTCCGTTTGTACCGGCACATCTCTGATACGGCTAAACCGATTTTGACGGGACTTTTACTAGATTACTTCTATTTTACAACAGCTAGCTGCGGCCCGCGGATTCGTAATATAATAGTCAACGCGGGTGGAAACGCAGGGCACAGTTTATAACTTATAATTGTAGCGGAAGCAATAAAAGTGAAGTGATTACAATAAATACCAACTCTACGAAATATCTTACAATGGTCAATTCTACTCGTATAATACGCGACTAGTGTTACGCGTTACTCGTATTACTGAACTCATTTTGGTGGAAGCCGTGGTATAACTGCTTATTTACCGACTGTGACGCCTGAAATTAATTGTTAGCTCCGAGTTCAGGTGTTTGTGAACCATGTTACCATGTTACGACTACGTCAGTTGCAGATTGGTGACGTATCGCAGCGCGGATTCAACGCTGCCACGTAAGTGAGTTTTGTACAGAATCGCCTTGCAGGGCTTATACGCGATATATTTTGTCCGTAATTTAGCTGCAACGCAATAGTCCGAACAGCAACAACAACAGTGTGTTGTGATTGTTGTGATTACATGTCACGGGCTCCTTTCATTTGCCGACCTAGCGCCGTGTGGCCTTGCGGTCCAATGCGGGTCGGCCAGACACTTATACAGTTTGCTCTATTAAGGTGATGTTTCATTGAAGCGACCTGTGATATATTATGTTTACTTTTTACATTTACCTAGTTCAGTTTTCAGTACGTATTTACTAATGCTGTTTGGTTTATAGCGCCTTTTATTGCAGTGTGTGGGGATATTTTTATTTTTGGAGGAAGTTATGTATAAAGTTATAGTAGCGTCATCAAAATCATTGTATTGATATTTTCGTAGGTTATGTGGTATTAAAATAAGACAACTGTAAATCGTGAATATTATTGAAAAACTAGTTAATAATACGATCCGAGAATGGTAAGCTTTATGAAGCTGATTATTCATTTATTTTGTTGGGCTTTTTGTATACGAAGTGGAATTATTAGATCGCTTAACAAAGCAATACCTATAACAAAAACAATATTAACCGAAATAAGCGAAATTTTTTAAAGCAAAGGCAGCACTACGAATGCGCTACGTAAGCCACACTGTTCTTAAACTCGCTACCAAATCGTTGACCGTGCGCATAGAAAACCCTACCTAAATCATTGGACGTTTAAACGGAGCATTCAGTTTATTGCTATAAAATTAATTACCTAAATGTTTTGTAGTCGATTTTGTTATACTAAAATAGCTATCTATTTTATTGATGAGGTCGTTACAATTTAAATCGAGTTAACTTTGGGTGATTAGTTTATTTGTACCTCAATAAAAGAGTTGGTAACTGATTGACACTAGAAGATGAATTTAAGAACACTTATTAACAATACTAGGTAATGTTAATCATGGTGGAGGAAGCGCACCGAATCTTAACTAAATAATTTGCTATAATACCGTACGACATTTATGTAATAATAATAGGTATATGTAATCATCACATGACCACACTAATTTAAAAACAGCTGTTCATTGTAACACATTCTATGTAACTTTGGTTTATGAATTTATTAATGCCTAAATATGTACCGTCTTACCACAAAATTTTAGACCAGAGTAAAACAGATGTTTCTAAAACATCGTTCCACAATATCGACGTCTATCACTCGCCTTTTCTTACTCAATCCTGGCATTCCTAATTATTGTACTTTCTACTTTCTTTACTTCCTTACTTATTATTCATTTGTTATTGAGTTAGAAAAAGCGAAGGTTAGACGTCGATTTGTGGTGAAAATATTTAGACTCTGTTCAACTTTTTTTTTAACCTATTGTGGTAAGACCGATATAGTTTGATAATGGTGCCTATTCTGTTATTACAAACTAAACTAAATCTTAGTTGAGTCCTGTTAAATGGTACTTTTTCACATTTCAACCTTATAAAAACAAAAGGGAGGGCGATAACTTTAGAGCCGTCGCATTAAGATTCAGTTGAGTTTGTAACGACAGATAGGTAGTAGTACGTACCCTTTTTCACTCAAAGACTTTTTGGAAACGTTGTTTTAGTATCACTTTATTAATATCAATAATTTCATTTTAGTATCTCAATTTTTTTATACAGTCGTGTATATCTATTATTCTATAAACTTCTTCGAATTATTCTCTGTCAAGTCAAACTTAAGTACTTGTTAATAGAATATAATTGATGAAATCGTCTGTAGTTTTTTTAATGTTTCTCTAATTAAGCTATCGCTATTTCTTATTGCAATAACAAAATTGTCTATGTGGATGGTGGACTAAATACCGCCATCGTTGCATACAATAGGCGTGGCGACAGTATCAAAGAATCTTCGATTTAATCATTTTAGGGCAATCTATAACAAAAATAATTTAAAACACTGGTTAAGTTTTATTGAAAATAATCAGATTATTAAGATTTTCAATCAAATAAAACATTAAAATATTGCAATCGGCCATTTTGAATGAAACACCAATCGCAGCGCATGACGTCACGCTTAGGTAAACTCCGCTGATACCACTGTATTTTGTTATCGTGAACACTGTTTTGTGCTTATGGAGTGTTTTTTTTTATTATTTAACGTGTGATTTATCGACTTTAATCTACAATATAACAATGGAACAAAGCTTTGTAAGGCAAATAGCTCTAATTTGCCTAAGATTGGTATATTAATGTTTGGCGATTTCCTCGCAACAAATAAAGAATTTTGCTCGTCTGAGTTCCGAAACGTGAAGACCTCTTTGTAAGTCACTTCAAGAATCATCATTCTTCGTTTCTGAGCTATGTAGGGTCGCTCAGTTGTGTCGGATGTTCGTGTTTTCCTGTATGATTGGCATGCACATTTATGGGGCATACATTCTGGTTTCATGCGTACTGGTGATACTGATCCCATCACATGATACTCCATATAATTTTCCATGTCATTAGGCAACTAAAAAAAGAAAACGAATAAATTTGATAAAGATGATAGCCAAGACCAAAACAAACATAACCTCAATATATTAGTTATTCCATAGCCTCATTAATTCAACTATTTCAAGTCAAACAAACATTTTAAGACCTGTCATTACATGATAACATATTCACATCAAAGTGGTTTTCACAGAAGTTTCGCCGTGCGAGTTTTAACCACTTAACTCATAATATTTTCTTGTTTGGAACATGTACAAACACTTTGTTGGGTGTTCATATTGATGTGTTTTACACTGCGGTACTGCACACCACTTATAAACTTCGGAATTCATTTTTATCATTCTAATTATTTAAATATTTTGTCAAAATTCTACGTAACGTATAGAAATAATGACATGTTTACCTAAGCGTGACGTCAGAGCCGACGCCATGACACCGGCGAGCTGTTTTGGCGCACTATTTGAAAAAATATTAGATAAATGGTTTTAAACTTGTTAAACTCCAGTTTATTACCGAAATAAAGGTTTTTCCGTAAATAGTAAATATGTACCGCCATTATGGAAGAAGATTTCAAAATCTTTCGCCACGCCTATTACAATATTTTAACCAGCTGACCTTAAATGGCAGAATGGTATACTGCTAGGCATTTGTAATATGGCAATTATCGTAATCACTTTGAATATGACCCTGTGATAATGTCGGTACGTAAAGGAAACTTTATTCTGGATTCCTTCACATTTCAACGGTCATATAAGTTAGCAGCCCATTATTTATATTATCATCAAAATTCGGAACCATGCAACAACTCAATTCAACATCATAACTGAACTTAGAACATTGTGTTCATCGAATTTTCACACCAACAAAAATAAAGTATGCGCTGATTTTGGTGATAGCGAACACATTGACGTAAGGTAGACACTTTTCAGTGATTATTAGTAGATTGATAGGTTTGGGCTATTTCATCAACTTGCCGTGCCCAATATGTATTTTATAAAGCTTTTTTGACGAAATATAATTTTACACAAAATCTTCCCCTTCCTTCCTTCCTCCTTAGGTACGAGTAAATCCACCGGTTGTCTCCAGAATCCACGGACATCTTTCTCTCCTCTTATATCCACCTGTGGATCATGTACTTCAGGTATACTTAAATTACTTAACCTTATAACAGCTTAAGATCCGTCTATCTTCATTGTATTTCACCTTTAGTGTGTTCATAATAGCACTCAATTTCGCTTCTGTAGACATAATTGTTTCAAAAACTTAATTGGAATGAGCACTCAAGAAACGAACGTCGTCATATCGTTTGTTTAGGACGCAGTAGGTAATTATCGCGTACAAACAGTCGGTGTTTAATGTAGAATTAGGAGCCTACCTACATACTCGTAATATAGCCAGTTTTAGAAGTAAGTATAGTAGTTTGACATAACCCAATTTCTAATAGGGATAGGAGTGACTTTCGGGAAAATAGCGTGATAAGGGAACGACGTAGAATGGTAAAAGGTGTAGTGATAAAAATAGAGAAAGGGGTGCTTAGATGGTTTGGACATCTACGGTCTTACCACAAAAATAAAAACAAGAGTTGAACAGATGAGTCTAAATATTTTCTCCACAAATCGACGTCTAACCCTCGGTTTTTCTAACTCAATAACAAATTTACAAGTAGAATAATCAGGAATGCCACGATTGAGTGATAGACGTCGATTATATGGATCGAAATTTTGGAAAATTCTGTTTAACTCTGGTCTAATCTTTTGTAGTAAGGCGGCTAAAGAGTAGACGAAGAAACTTATTTATGGATCTAACATGAATGAACCAAGTTGAAGTTGATGTTGAAAAGTTGAAGGAGTGATAGAAGAGTGTCATGATCGTAGCATATGGAAACATCTATAGTATCTGTATACCCCAACGGAGAAATGGCATGACTGTATGTATGTGTGTTTATAATTTTACATACGCAAAAACAAAGAATGCTAGCCTATAAAGTGTAAAGGGAATTATTATTATCAGCCGTGGTCGTCCCACTGCTGGGCAAAAGCATCCCCTCACTATCGTGAGGAGGGTTAGACCATAATCCACCACGGGGGCCTATTCCGGGTTGGTGGATAACATGCCTCCGAAATAATTCTCGGGCATGTTGGTTTCCTCACATATTATGAGGTACATATTATGTTTAATAAGAAACACATTGGTACGTGCCCGCACTGGGATTTGAACTCGCCACCTCCGTTTTCGAAGGCGGACGTTCGCCCACTAGGCTACCACTTAGAAGGTACCTAGTTAAAACGAAAATATTTTTTTGTATAACTAACACAGCCCATGTTATGAACTTACTTCGATCCCGACCCCTAACTAGAATAAATAAAAATAAAAACAGGGGCAAAAAGCTTAAAAAATACTGCTTCATTAAAATTTAAATTATTATTTCTTGAGTAGGATTCCCCCATTTTTCATCACAAAAGGAAATGGAAATCACAAATGCGAATTTTAATATTTCAACTTGGCAAACTGTCAACGACTGTCGTCGCGTCGGTCAAAGTGAAAATTATTTTATATTTATGAAAAACTAGAAGCGCCTCGCGGTTTCACCCGCATTAACTACAATCCCGCGGAAACCGTTAATATGTCACCCGGGGATAGTGTAGCTTCCCAACAGTGAAATAGTTTTTCTAATCGGTTCAGTAGTTTCGGAGCCTATTCAATGCGAACAAACAATAAAATCTTTCCTCTTTATAATATTAGTAGGCAAATAAAAAAAATCGAGCTACCAATAATAATTAGGTACATCTACAATGATATCACAAAGGGCTCCGTAACTTTCGATTAAGCGTCCATCGAATTCGCGTTCTGTCGAAAGTATACTAGTGTAATTTCCTTACAACGTACATCGGTATTTATTACTGCGATCTAGAGTATTACAGTCAAGTTGTATGTATAATGTTGTAAGTTAGTTTACAAATTAAGTATATTTTTTACTTATTATTTGTTTGTTTGTTGCTGTAAACCTCTGAAATACTGATTATATTCAGAAAATACTGTGACTAATGGAAGACTAAGCTATTCTCAAGTGGATTCACCCGGGAAAATGCAAAGCCCTTGCGGAAAAAGGTATGACACGAGAAAGCCCTGTGCGCTAGTATACTAGTACCCAACTTATAACTTATCTTCGTTCGCGCAGAAAAGAAAGTATGGTCCGAAGATTAACGAAAGAATGCTTAAAACTTACAATCAACCTAAGATCACTATTATAAGGTTCATAATACACTGCAGCTGTTAGTTCCATCTCACTCTAAGCTCGCTAAGATGGCGGCGGCTGCCGACCAATAGCGGTCAATAGCATTTCCCGCGCTTTGAAAATTCATCTTCTGCGCAGGTACATCAGTTGGGTACTACTGTAACGAAAAACCACACTTCATTTTCAACATTTTATTGTCATTAACTTATATTAGTAAAGCTTATAACTAAATCATTAAACTTACATATCACATTTTAAATTTAATCTACTTTTAAAACTTAAACTTTTTTTTATTCAAAAATTGTACTTTACTTGTCAATGAATAATATAATGAATAATACCTTGTAATGGACGGAATATTATTTTGAATTCATAATATAAACAGTCATGTAATATTTAACAGCCAGCTGCAAAAATAGCATCAGTATACAACTATATACATTACACAAATCTATATTTACTGTGTCATTGAGCATTTACAAACATAGGTAGCGTGTCTCTTAATTATTTAGAGTATAAAAAGAAATGTATTATAATTTTTTCTTTAAAAATCGTAGCCCCACACTTGGATTGCTCCTGTATCGTGGGTAACGCTTACAGACATATAATTTCACATACAAATCACACCCAGACCAAAAAAACATATTTGTGGATCTCACAAATATTTGTTCCAGGCGGGAATCGAACCCGCGACACCAAGCGCAGCAGTCCGATTGCTCAGCCATTACGCCAAACGTGCCGTCAATTATAAAAATCGTAAATTACAATATTATATTCAATGAATATCAAAATGGTCATTGGAACATGGAAAATTAAATTTGGCAAATGAGGTTCATGAAGTTGTAAAGCCCATGCCACACAGGCGTGGGTGGTATTTATCGTTCGGAGAGATCGTAGGCGATTCTGTGATACTATTAGTACATTTTGAGGACGCGTTTTGTTCTATTTATATCACCGGGATTGAAAACAAACCACGGTGGGCTGCGTTTTGTTTCATATCCACGATGAACCCCGTTAGGTTACAACGTTTATTTGTGGCAGGTAAATTAATATCAATCTTTCTTCTAAGTATAACAGGTGAATGCGTATATACCTCCCTAGAAAGTATATTACCCTGGTACTTTTTGAGAGTCAGGATACGTATATTATCAATTTATAATTATATTTCATGGCACTTTTAGTACACGTTGCGTTTGATTATAGCAAATTTTTGTTAATTTAGTTGGTATAAGTATGCATACAGCATAACAGCTAATTGATGGTTTATAAAAAAAGGCGGATATATTATAATATTTATTGTTTTTATATCTGACTGTACTTAGTAGATATCATACTTTATGTTTTTATGATTCTCTTTGTTAATGGGAATTAGCTGTTTGACTTGTAAAAGTGCGATTTAATTGACTATTTACAATAAATGCTTTGACTTTGACGTGCGGCCGAGTTGCCCTAATAAAATTAGGTAAAATTGAATGGGGACACCTCGGCCGTTCAAGTAACACTATTTTGGCGGGGATGACCCCAACTCGGTCGAAATTATTGTCTGAATAGCACCAACTCTTAATATTAATAGCAAGGTCGAACATTATTATACATACACGCCCGATTCAATTAGGTATACCTTAATTAGGGTAGAGAAGTAATTTGGGGTAACGTAAAATAATACCTATCCACTTCGGATGGTAGCCGCAAACATGCCTTCAGCAGCGGTTAGAAATTACACGAAACAATATTATTATAATATACCCCTTTCCAAGCATTAGTTGAGTAATTCATTATGACTGAAGTATAATATAAAATAGTTAAATACGGTCTATACTTTTTTATTTTTGTTGACACCTAAAATGTATTACTTAGGAATGGCTAGACCGAATTAGCAATTTTTTATATAGGTAGGTAAAGAAAAAAAAATGTCGGTTTTTGCCCGGAATTTTGGAGAGAAATTAAAAACTGTTTTTTTCTAGAGAATTTTCATATGATATTTTATGAAGATTTAACTTTTACAAGGTAACGAAGTCCTCAAAAGAAGGAAAAAATAGAACGCAAATATTTTAAATTCCAATCCTAATATAATTATTTTATAATAAAACGAGTAATGTTAGGCAGATCTGTTTGCATAAAAATAATGTTATTTTCAGGATACAAATGAGATAGGATTGCTATTGGCACAACATGCTAATAAAGAAATAATTTTAAAGATAAGTTGGTAACTAGGTAAGTAGGTATATGAGAATAATGAAAGGAATCATTGACAGTACGTATGACAGTGAAAATAGTACAGCTTTTGCAATCATAAGAAGTAAATTCACATTTCTACGTTTCTAAAAGCGTGATCAATCTTTAGAACGTTTAAAATTAATTCTCCAATTCATCTGTTTTACTAATATGTAATGAGCTAAAAATGTTTAAAAGTCATACAAGTTTTAACGGAACTGAAGCAACATGAAACAACTCTGTAGGATCAGAGGAAGTGGTTCTATTTGAGCTTACAATACTTGACCTAAATATACCTACAAACATACATGGCTTGTGAATACGAGGTAAAGGTTGTCCGTTTTCCCCGTTGCCGTATCCCCGTTACGGGACAACGGAACGGAAATACGGCCCCGTTGTTCCCGTAGCGGATCACGGCATTCGCAGGCAACGTGACTACATCAAGAAAAATCCTGCCTTTTGATAATGTTTCATGTTATGAATTAATATTTTAAACTATAAACCAAAACGTGCGGTAATATTATGCCATGAATACGTAACAGTGATTGATTACCTGTAACTTTGATCTAAAATAATTATTTCTCTCTGAATATTATAATATTTATTTTGCTCTGATAAGTAGGTACAAAAGTTGATCGATGAATGCTAAAGACGTACAGAGCGTTAGAAAATAATACGAAATTGCTCTAACTAAATATATTCATAGAGGCTATGTAAATCGGGGGTACAAGTGTATGAGCTCTAGAAAGTTAATTATTAGGTGATGTTTAGATACAAATTTATGCTATTTGAGTATCAATAATAATTGTATGTGTAACTTGAACACGAATATTGCTTTTCGAAGCTTTGACGTTGGGCAATATGATAAAATCGAATAGTCCATTAAAAATTCAAGCAACCGTTTGAACAACTAAATCGAAAATCGATAATAATATTAAGAATTCTTTCTACCAGCAGTATCTTTGTTGTAACGTTTGATAGTAGTTAGTAGAGGGGAAATTAGTTGGTACGTCGTCGTCGTACGTTTTAAGAATTAATTACTATACGAGTAGGTATTATATTAGATATTATAATTAAAATGTATTAGATTGACATAAATGTAATTTTGTAAGATATAACATAGTTACTGAACAATCACAACCAAAATAGTTTAAAGTCAATAGACTTAAAGCAACCAACTTAATTGCTAAGGCGCATCACACACGGCACCGTCCACTCGTTTGCAGTACGCAATCGACGGACATTATGGCAAGAGAGCAGGACGGATCTATCCAAGTGCTTATCACACCATGGCATCCAGGCAGACAAAGAGGCCGGCTGCAGTGCAAGTATGTACAATGTACATCACACGTGACACCTTAGTTATGTACGGTGCCTGCAAAGGCTGCATCGCCATGGTCGACATGCGAGGTCACTCCGCGATGCCTCGGTTATTTCCGTCACTTTGTGTTGACGGACAAACTACGCCGTATGTGATGGGCCTAACAAAATGTAATTGTATACAATCTGAAACAATATTCCAATGTCTGGCCCAACATTTTGTCGAACCAACAATGCCGTCTAGTTCTCGGAACAAAACTCATCAAACTCTCAGCTCAATGTATTGGTTGACTTTCCTAAACAATAGTCGGGTCTATCGTACTATTTGAGGTCATTAATTCTAACTTAGGTATATCACCGAATTTGTCCAACATACTTTTTATGGATACAAAGGAACCTGCGAACAGTGCTACCATGGATAGCAGGGCAATGAAGATGTTCTTCCAAAGAACCCATTTGAAAGGTCCCAGCCTGCTGTCCCACTTGTGGACAGTGTCGACGATGGCAGGAGTCAGGAGTCCCAGACTCGAAAGGAAAATGGCGCCGCAGAGGTTAATGAACAGCTCCAAGTCTGGGAAGGCTGCTGCTAAAGCCACTGTTGAGGACAATTATAAAGTTTGTTAAAATTACTCAAATTGTAGCTAGAAAACAAATTCTCAAGTTGCTTTATGTAATCGTGGGGTAGATGAACCGTCTGATGAGAACTTGTTACCTATTGCTTTATTTTTTAGGCAACTATTGTGGTAAAATCCACTATTGCAGTGCCATTCAAAACTTTGAACTGTAAAATCTTGGCATGCAATGACGTCATCGTGAGAAATTAGTCTCCAAATCTTAGACTGAGCAATTAACACTGGAAACAGTATACTTGTGCACTACTACTTGAGGACAACACAGGTACGGTTAGCTTCAAAAGTGGATGAACAAATTTATACATTAAACTATCTATGATGAGACAAAATAAGTGTAAAATTAATCATGTCCTGTCGGCTATTTCTGAGGTCAAGTGTGTACTTTTTTTACAGTTCATACCTGAGCCCACAACGGCGGCTGTCCGGATGGTGATCTGAGTGAAGTTGTGGTACCGCACCGCGATCTTGGTGTGGATCTGTCTCCAGATCATCTCCATGGGTACGTAGAACTGTAGGCTGTACGTGAACAGGATGGCCAGAGCCATCAGGATCTTGGCACTTTGAGCCAGCCTGCAAGACATGGGAATAACTCGTACTGCCATAGAACATTTGTCACAAACAATAACACTTTAATTGAGTCACGAGACATAGAACCTGTATCCTAACTGAGTTTATCTATCTACACGGCATCAGGAGCTGCGAATGGGGCTCATCCGTAAATCCCCCACGAGGTAGCTCAATTTGAATTAAGTGGATTTTGTAGAAAATAAACTCCCGATACTTCACGTTGAGGACAACTTAGAGGGATTTCCGGAATAGTTCATGATGCCATAGATACAGGTAGTTTTAAACTTATATAATTTAATGTAAGTGCGAGAGCAAACGTGGTGCTTCTAGATTATTATGTGCTATTTTATCTTATTAGCGTATCTATGAACTAATGTGTTAAAGGGTGAGTATTTGAGTAATTAAGATCTATCAAATTCTATCAGACGTCTAATCTAGCAAGCTCTCAACAATATTGTTAGCTGTACCTTAAACATTGTAAACCAAGTCCATTAATTTGGCGTTCGATCAGGCTGGGATCAATGTTCTATAACGAGCGATAAATCTAACATGCCTGACACAAGTGTAATGTTATATTATTCAGAGGTTAGTATTCTAGATTTATGATAGGTAGAGCTATTCAGTGAAGAATTTACTAATTCGGTTTTTGTAGGTAGATACTTATCAACTATTCCACATTGAAAGTAGAGAGTAGAGTGAAATTATATTATAAGTTGTTATACGAAATAAGGGGGCCAGGCACAATAGTTCCAAAGGTTTCATGAAGATTTAACAAGGAGAGTACAAAATCATTTTTGTTACGTACACCACCAGTAATACGAATATATTCGTAGCATTCAAAAACTAGCTTAAAAGCTTAATAAGTTAAAATATAGAATATAGAGATAATAAGATGTAGGAAAGAGTCTCTTGCCTTTTTTATTTATCTTCTTTAGAACCAATAATAGAGATACACCAGGAGATAAAAGTTAAACAAGAGATAGAGAGAATAAATAGCAAATAATTCGAATTTTCATAGATACTTACAGTTCATCCTGAGGCAGATTCAAAGTGACGCTCCCTCTGACGTCATCTCCATACTTGATGTACCCAAAGAAGCCGACGATGCCGTAGAGGGAGATGACGATAGTCATTGCCACATTCAGGACTCCAGGGCAGCCCAAGAACTGCTGGGGCTTCGCCATCTCGTTCTCGACCGGCATGACCACACCAATGCCTTCCATGGCGAAGATAACAGTGCTGGAGAGAAGAGAGACAAAGTTGATAAAAATTCCGCTGATGATAGAGATGCGCTTTACAACATTTGTTTCTCATCGATAGTGATTGTTTCGAAAAACAGATTTCTGAGGGCCATCATAAATCAATCTATTGATAATCAATCTATCTAATCTATTAGTACCTACCTAAATCCTACTAATATTATAAACGCGAAAGTTTGTTAGTATGGATGGATGGATGGATGGATGTTTGTTACTCTTTCACGTAAAAACTACAAAATGAATTTGAATGAAACTTAACAATAATATAGCTTATATATCAGAATAACACAATTTATGAAGATATTGTGTGTATTGCCTAAAATATAACCATAAATGTCGAGTAAGAGGGAAAAAATTTACCATCTGCGAGCTATTCAGGCGTGCGCTGCCAAAACCGCTAGAGTTACACATAATATGTGATGTATGATGGATATGTTGATCTTAAATAGTCCTACAAAAAAGCCCGCCACAGTATGTGTCTAGTGTCTATATCTTATGTGTAAGCCATTATAGCCAAAATAGCTACTCGAAATACTAATCCTGCGCAGACGAAGTCGCGGGCACCAACTATCATATCTAAAACAGTATACCTACATATTATGTAATGGTTTCTTTGAAGATGTGCCCCTCGCAACACGAGCTTTATTAGATTGTACAAATCATTCCAATAATTATTATGTGGCCACAGAAAAGTTGGTGATGAGACGACTACGAAAACTGTGGTCTTGGGTCTGATTCCACTTGCGTACATTACTGTACATACATTTGTGTGAACTGATGAGTTCGGTGTTTAAGGGGCCATAGTCTTTTTAGTACCTGATTCCCTACTTAAAGTGGATCCAAGTATGTGATCGTGACGGATTAATTCATTATTAGGAATTCATTTTACTGAGAATACGACACGGCATATCGTTATGATTATAAATTACCGATTATAATACCGCTAATAGACATCCGCATCCCATAAAACCGGTACCTACAATTACTAGAAATACCAACAGGCACGTGATTAGTACAACACTCGCGAGTGCTAAACCTAAACAGTCTTACCACAAATAATTTAAACCAGAGTTGAACTGATGAGTCTAAATACTTTCTCCACAAATCGACGTCTAATCCTCGCTTTTTCTAACTCAATAACAAATTTACAAGTAAAATAATTAGGTATGCCAGGATTGAGTTAAAAAACGCGAGTGAAAGACCTCGATTTTGTCGAACGAAATTTTAGAAACCTTTTCTAATATTTTGTGGTAAAACCGAAATTGGTAAAAATTACCGCAAACAGTGATATTGAACTGGCTAAGTTTCTAACTAAAAGCTAACGAAAGCTTTTTTGGCAGTACGTGAAATCGCTTGTTGGCATCGTCGGTCGTTTGTGGTCTGGAATCAACCGGCCATTAGTCCACGATCACAATAGGTAAAAACCAGGTAAGGCCACGACACGACATTCACATCACGAACGAATATTATGCAAAGTGTCTGATGTACATGCTATGTGACCCTCATGCAAAGATCCACTGATGGGATAAGTTCACATAAATCAAGATTTAGTAGCGATACATGACATAATATATCATTCCTAGATCTTAGTCGATGGAAATGTTAGGGCGCAATCTATGGGCTAGCATTATTTTGACCACTTTAATCCTAAACTGAATGGCACTGACAATGGTACAAGTACGTATACTGCATGACTTTGCCAGAATGGTCCTGTAATTTCCAATAACAATGCACGCATTTATCAAAGACAGTATTTTCCAGTAAAGAAAAGCGCTTGAAAAGTGATTAGGTACCAAGTTTTAATAGCCATGAGAACGAATGAAGCCTTTAAGCCCAGGGTTAAAAACTACTTTCTGAAATGCTGTTATTAAATCGAGTTTTATGAAACTTCACAATTGTACTGTGTGCCTAGTGTGAGTTTTGACAATTTATTTACGCGCTCGGTCCGTTTGGCGTATACGTGAAATTGTATGGAATAAGAGCAGCGCCATCTAGTGACTGGCTGACTGACGCATATATTTGGTCAAAACTCACACTAGGCACACTGGGCTCGTATAATATAGGTACCTAGTTTATTAGTATGCATTAGGTGCAGGTCTCGCTGGAGAAGTCATGGGTTCATTTTAAATCAAATAGAGATTTGAATTACTAAGATCTTCATTCGTTCAAAATGTCATCAGAACTGAACAGAGGATTCTTTAATTTATTTGAGATAGGCAACTCACTTCTAGAGTTATTATTATAGTATGGCTTTGGAGCCTTCTGTTATTCGGAAATTCTTGCTGAAATTAATAAATTTAAATTGACTGCCCAGAAAGAGGGTTTTATAACGTTTATGTTTTGGAGTGTGCTCGAATTCAGATGTTCCTTTTATCACGTGACATGGGGATGTCTAAATGTGTTGGTACATAGAATGTTGTTAAATTTTTTAACAATCAAGAGTCAGCATTAAACATTAAACCTTGTTAGAAATATATAAAGTCTATACCTAGCCCCACAATCTATGGTGAGAGGGAGAATGTCTTTGAAATGAGAACTGCACTAATACAAATTGATATTCACTTTAATTTTTCATACAATACATGACGTAGTGCACTGGACACTAACTGGAGGCGACTGCCGGCGGAGGGGGCCCCCAGTCAGTCGCTCTACAAAATATGCAATTCTGCAAAACTGTAGGTATTAATTTATACTGTCACTACAAACCCATTTAAGCAATATGGACCATTTAGACAGCCATAAGAATGAAATGTAATATTATTATGTGTCAGTAATCAAAACAAAAATTATTACTTGAAAACTTTTGAATTGTATCAAAGATCCAACAGTTACAAAACTTCACCAGTAATTTCTAACAATCAATAACTTTAAATTTGTCAAAGGTAGGTAGCTTGTTTATTATTAACAAACCAATATCAGGGAGGTTTACATTCAATCTTGGATAATAAAGACTTAGTTTACTGTCGTAGTCAATTTAGTTGCGAAACTATATTTTTGTATGTACGTAGGTATTATAAATTAAGTAATACCTATACAATAGAATACTGGTAGGTACTATAATAATATAATTTAACGCTAGTAATATACACCACCTAATCACCTTACCAAACTCTGTACCATGACATACAACGATATAGCAACCGATAAGTTATCGTTGCGTAAGCATATCTCGCTCAGTTTCTGAAAACTGGACCTTACGCTCGGATGAAGATAATTTACACTCGGATGAAGATAATGATATCAATGATGATGATGATGATGATGAAGATGATGATGATGATGAGTAACCCTCACCTGATAAACAGCGGCCACTGCGACACACTAGCGACCATCTCCCGTTCCTTAGGGTTCGGCAGACCGCTGAAGATGTAGTACATGGTGATGGCGAAGCAGATCACGAGGAACACGTTGGCTATAGCCGAGAACGGCACCAGCCACTTGAGGTTCCGAATCTGGCAGATCAGGACTAAAGGCACCAATGTAAGGGCGCAGTACGTCTCCACCGAGAGCTTGTAGTCAGGCATGTACACGTCGAAAACCTGTGAAACAATCATACATTTGAGACTAAAGCACAAGGTAGACACTCCATAGAAACGGCTGAATCGGACAAAAGACAAGCGGAACTCTATGCGAAGCAGCGTCGTCCGAGTTGATACTGCTCTGATACTCTGTAGGTCACCCAGCAGGCTCAAAAATGTCATACAAAGGAACGATCATGCAACTTGCTTAAATTAAAAAATTAAGAGCGCCTTCTTCTAGGGTATTCATAGGTATTCTATGATTAAGGGTAGGAACTGTTAAGGCTGCATACATTAGGGCAGCCACTGCACCGCACCGCATATCAAAAATCCTCTTATAACACATTAGTACATTTTATATTTAGAACAATCGCACACGACAAGCGCGCCCCGACTCCTGTCTTCTATGTATTGGCACAATTTTGCTGCAGCTATAGTATGAGTTCTAGCGTCACCATCGTATACATAGGATCCATTCTAATAAGGATTCCTTGTTTCTAGAAAATCAGGAACTACGAAGGCCTTGGCCTATAAATATTCAGGCTCTGAGCAAATAGGCTTGTGAGACACAAAATCTTGGACTTGTGAGAGGATCGATTCCAATCCAATTACGCCGAGTGCTCTTGTTGCTGTTTATGGAATGAGGTGCTGTCACCGCCACCCTAAAGCCGGGAAAGACAACGGGAGAGTACTCTAATGGTAATATTATTATGATAGAACTTTCGCGAACAGGAAACATATTAACTAGCTAAAAACGGATCTAATTCGCGCACAAACAAATATCAAAACATATAATTTTGACATACCTCGACGTTTAGGCCGAGTTACATCGACCGTGGTCACGAGAAGACTCAAAATTTATGTCAAAATTATATATTTTTATATTTGTTTGTGCGCAAAATAGACCTGTTTTTAGCTAGTTAATATTATGATGTTCGTTTAACTGGAGTTCTGCTAAAATTAATAATACATTCACGTACCTAAATTAATAGTGAACGTACCTCTTTGAAGTTCTCCGCTATGAAGACGATATAAACACAAAGGGCCGCTAAGTAAGTAGCCGTCAGCGCGTAGTCTACGAAAGTTCTGAAAGCAAAGACTTAATCTTAGGGCGAGTTGCATTGTAATCGTTTAATTCTAAACTTTGTTAGTTCGAGATTCAACGCTAATATCGGCTCATCTCAAAGTCACCAGGTATTATGTGACGGATTTACGTAGAGGTCGCACGTTACGCCACGTTCAAGAATAACTGGAGGTTTAATCAGGCTTTCTACGTTTAATAAGTCGCCCTTCAACGTTGTTGGCTTCGTTGCACAAAGGAAATACTTAATAATCTTTAGTTTAGTGCTTAGAAGAACATTGAGATATTATGAATATTAAGCTGCGGTTTAAGAAATGTAAACAACAAGTCCCGAGAAAGATTTATTTGAAAAATACCGGGATGTAGTAAAATAAAAACAATTCCCGAGAAATATTTTTATTATTAAAATATTATATCGCATTTTCCGGCACTATCGCTTGTGGTGGCATTTTTAATAAAATCTATATGATAAATTTTCTGACCTAAGACTAAGGCGGTGTAAACAAACAGTAAGTATATTTTACTAAAAAAATACTCGCCGTTTCTTTGTTGGGTTAAATGTAATGTAAGCTATCAAACGGTGGTAACTGCATGGCAATCCGTTCAGTGGTTATTACATACACCCTTCTGACTTTCGACTTTGGGGACCTGCTTTCAAAACGTCATATTGCAACTTTGGTGGTAGGAAACACCTTCTATCAGCTAGTCGAGCATGAGTAGAAATCTTCCAGGTTACCAAGCTACACCAATGATCACGTCACTCATTTATCTATACTAATATTATAAAGAGGACTTATTGATTTTAAAAATTATTTCACTGTTGGAAAGCTACACCATCCCCGAGTGATATACGCTATTTTTTATCCCGTACAAATTAACGGTTCCCGCGGGATAGTTATAGTTAAACTAATTAACGCGGGCGAAACCGCGAGGCGCTTCTGGTTCATCCGGTAATGTGCCGCGCGTCTGTGAGAGCCCTAACATAAACGCAGCTGTAAAGCAGAATAAATCTTATGAAATAAAAGCTTCAAAATATAGGCACTGCTAAAACATTGCTCCGAAACGTTAAACAAAATATACGCAAATTTATTTAAATGAACCCGCGAAAATGCTTGCTGTTCAAACGTTTAAATCCTTATGATCCTTAAATAACACTCACTTATAATTTAATTAAACATTTTAACCAACCAATGGTAATCCGTAATCGTTAGGAAAAATAGCCGTTCCTAAAATAATAGCTAGGCACCTACTAAAATAATTAATGTTAATGTTAATGTTTTATTAGTGGCACGTAATTCGCGAAACCGTTGCTAATTGGTAATACGATAAAAAACAATTTTTACTTCCACCAAATTTGAACTAGGACATTTATGTTTTTTTTCCCCGATCAAATTGAGGACGTCCTAAGATAAGGCCAAGTCATAAGTGCCTACAACCAGCATGTATGAATGGACTCATGAAAGTGAAAGAAGCGAAAGAGGTGTGTCAGGATCGTAGCGTGTGGAAAGATGTAGTCTCTGCCTACCCCGACGGGGAAAAGGCGTGACTGTATAATGTATGTAAGTATGTACTTATGTGTACATATATTCATTTTCATTACCTACTAAAAGTATAAAAAGTTATCGACTATACCAAGTTTTGAAAATTGTAAAACCTTACCTAACGAAATTCGCCCATGGTCGACATTTCTTTGGTCCAAATTCGAAAGCTGCTCCACATGTTTCAGCAAACCCCATGGAAGGTTTCTTCGCGTCTACACACACTTCTTGTGACGTTTTGACCTGTAATAAAAAAATGCCTAAATACCTAAAGAACAACCACAATTTGTCGAATAAAAGTCTAATGAGGTAGTGCCCTCTGTTGTCGCAAATTGGCAGACCTAAGGACCTCTTGCATAAATCTGTATCAAATACTATTGCTCTGTTCTAGCTTTAAGTGTTCTTTGTTTTGTAATCTACACTAATATTATAAAAAGGAAAAATTTGTTGGTTTGGTTGTAATGAATAGGCTCCGAAACTACTGAACCGATTTGAAAAATTCTGTCACTGTTGAGAAGCTACGCTATCCCCGGGTGACATAGGCTACCTTTTATCTCGTAAAAATTAATGGTTCCCGCGGGATAGTAGCTAACGCGGGTTAAACCGCGAGGTGCTTCTAGTATTTCAATAAAGAGTTAATCTATCTACCTCTATCAACTGCTTCATGTGCTTTCCGAAGCACAGATGGATGGAGATCCTAACACAACATTTTAAATTAAGGCTGGATGGGTAGCCTCCATAAAATGGGCGGTTTTTCGTCGATCAGTTAGCCGTAATATACGAGAAATTATAAGCCAGAAAAAAAGTTTATGGTCAGGTAGTGTGTCTGTTTTCTACCCGCTTTCCACCAACTACAAAGCGCTCAGCACTCGCCCACCGCTCATGTGAATGACCTCTGTAGCAAAAAATAATAAAACAGACTTACCAGCACATAAACGCAGTGTGTGCAAATGAACCCGACGACGAGCGTGCCTATAGCTCCCGTGGCCAACCCAGCGTTCTTGAAGGCAGCGGGCATGGCCAGGATGCCTGAGCCGAGAGAGGACTTGAGGAGGTGGACTAAGGAGCCGATGGTCCTAGAGAAACGTTAGAACATTAATCCATTTGAAGCGATGATAGATAGTTGGTTCCGTCTTCGGATTTCATGCTGCTAGGCTAGTTCGAAACCAACTGACTGCAAAAACTTGGGCTTCTGATGAAGAAAAACATCCTTAAAAACCTTGGTGGTAGGGTATTCATTTGTCCGTCTAGCTACAACCCTCAAGTGGAAAATTCGTCGCCAAATACCTATCGGGGGGTTCGGGTAGCGTCCTCCAGAGCCAGCCCCATTCCAGTCTGAGCATGTTTACCACATTCGATAACATCGTCAACTAAGACCTGGAGATAGAGGTCAAATACTAGCTGTGCCCTTCGTGACGACTGACAAGCGTGAGGTTGTAGGTTCGATTCTCGCGCAGAACAAATATTTGGGTGGAGCACGTATATTACTACTAAATCAGGCGTAGGTAGTGGACTTTATAATCTTCATAGTACGTGATTATCTAGGTATGTATCTGGGGGCACGGCAGTGCCCCCGCCAAGTCGAGCAAAACAAAAGGCACGGCCGTACTATCCTTTTCTCGAAGCGATTCGGGCCATTTTCGACCCCCTATAACTTAGTTATGGATAAAGCTAGAAGCCTAAATTTTGAATGACCAAGAGGGCATCACGTACGCAGATAATAATCCAAATTACATTAAATTTGAACCAGTAGTTTAAGAATTATTGCAAGCCAAAGTTCCTTAATTTTGCTGCCCACTGACTGACTGACTGACTGACTGACTGACTGACTGACTGACTCACCGATCATCAAAATTCTAAGGTACTTCTAGCCGTCCCACAAGTTTCAAATTTTGAATATAGCTATTGTTTAGTCTATAAACCAAGGAAAAATTCTGACATTCCATAATTTTCATCCCGTTTTCTAGATATATAATCTGCATAAATAACTTTGTATTCCCATATAAATCACATTAAATTGTATGTAATTACAAAGTTACATTAACAGTTCATAATTAGACTTCATTGAAATTGAATGAAATGAGTAACAGGGGTTAAAAATGAGAAATGGCTTCAAGAAAATCGACAGTTTAGCGCTTTTTACAAACTTCCACGATCACAGGCAAAGTCAAAGCATTTATTGTAAATAGGCAATTAAATCGCACTTTTACAAGTCATACAGCTAATTCTCGTTAACAAAGAGATGGTACACCTACCGCAGAATATAGAGAGAAACAAATCTCTATACTATATAAAGCGCGCGTTTATGCGTGTTTCGCAAAAAGACGAAATAAAGAAAGAAAACCTACAAAAAGAAATGAGATCCCATCAAAAACATTACATGTACAAAAATGCACAAGTCTCGCAACGCAGTTTATCTGCCGTAAAAAGTTGTGATATCGAATGTAAACCAAGTCGGTTAATTTAATACCTACCTGCTTATTTATTTCTTTAGTAAATAGAGTGTCTTGGCGATTGTACACGGCAGCATAAACTACTAGGTAATCTAAATAATATAGTCTTCCGTGTAGGTATACTTTCAAACAAATACAAGCACAAAGCGCTATGTAGATTTATGTTGAAGTGTGCAATTGCCAAGACACTCTATTTACTAAAGAAATAAATAAGCAGGTAGGTATTAAATTAACCGACTTGGTTTACATTCGATATCACAACTTTTTACGGCAGATAAACTGCGTTGCGAGACTTGTTCATTTTTGTACATGTAATGTTTTTGATGGGATTGTATATTTTATTGTAGAATTCCAGTTACAAGTCTCTAGATAATTATGTTCCTGTATCGAAATAAAATCCTAAATTATTATGCCTGAAGCTATCTGACCAATTTCGGCAATTTGAATTTGTGAGCTCAGTTACAATTTATACAATTAATTAATTTTACACTTTAGCTTGCTAAGCACGAATCGCGGCACACCCATTAAACAATCTTACGTTAAGGAAGATTCATCAAAAGTAAAGATATGTCTGGAAATATAACCAGGTTCAACGTTGAATAAGTATTTTTTTGATCCGTCTATCTATCTTTCTTTACGTCCGCCTATTGGCGTCACAGTATCTATATTTTCGGGGTCGTTTATCTCTATTGTTATACTTTTCTTACACTCAAGTATTCAGTCAGGGTCGGGCATCGAACTCAAAACTTTGAGAAAGGTTCTAAATATAGATAAGAAGTGCTACAACTTACGAATTCGGGTGAGCCACTCTTCTGTGCTCGAAAGGGTCGTAGGCTTTTTCGCTGATAACCTCTTTTGAACCTAAGCTCAGTGTCGACTGGAAGCCTGGATTTGAAGCTAGGTTGGCTCTGAAAGAGAAAATCAATGCAAATAAATAAAATTGAAGTACCAGTTTGTAATGTCAAAATAGCGGCTTTTTTATGCTATGAAAGTAGATACAACAAAAATTCCATAATTTTTATCTGTCTGTCTGTTTGTTCGAAGTAATTTTCGAGTCGATTGGATTTTGACGGGGCGTTCACTGGCAGATAGCTGGTGTTACAAAGATAAATATTATAGGCTATTTTTATTTAAGAGCTAGCTTCACCCCGCGGTTTCATCAGAAATTACACAGTTACTGCGGGTGAAACCGCGAGGCAAGGCTAGTTTTAATAACAGCAGTATTAGTTAGGGCTGGCAACTCTGAGAAATGCTTATCGCCCCTATAGCAGTAATATTCTACTCACGTCGAGTTAAAATTGTCAAGGACAATGGCCCCCTTTTTTTCTTCGTTCCCCATTTTGGCACGCTGTTATTCTGAAACAAAGAGCAATAAAAATTAATACATAAAACATGACTTATAAATCATAATTATTATAATAATAACATTTTGGGCCGACATCTGTAATGCAAGATCGTTGTAAAAACATAATTTATTCGAGATTTCGTCGAGAATTTATAAGGGTTTTACGAGTATATGAACTATCGTAACTGTCAAATACTGTAATAATATATTATATTCAATCTTACTAGTGCATAATAATATAATTCATATTTTGAATTAAACTTCAACAAGGATATAAAAAAAATGCAACAACCACAAAACAAAATCTTTTTCGGATTAGTCTCCAATTACGTTTATCCAGTCCAGTTTGTGAAGTTATGTTTGTTATTTTAATTAATATCCTGTGAATAATCTGACGCAACGAAAGGTGAATCACGATTCACGACAAAGTTAATTAAAACAAACACCTTTTTTTTTAGGGGGAAATGCCTTCGCACTTCCATGACGAGCCCACTAAACCCCCCCTGTGAGCCGTCGATCCGCCTGGAGTGGGGCGAGATGAGATGGGGTCGTGTTCGCATTCACCATCTCGACCCAGCGGCCGGCCCGGTGGGACTACCGGCCCACTACGCCAAACACCTGCGTCAACTCATCCCGCGAACTCAGTTTGGAGCGGGCTCAGTTGACATAAGAGCCATTGGACCAATGTCAATATAATATTATGAACTTCACTGAAAGACGTAACGTAACGTCCCAGTTTCATACAAACCAATCAAGTTCTGTAACCCACTGACGAGTGGTACGGTGGTAAGAGAGTTGGCAAACAATTTACCAATTTCCCTTGTTAATTGCGTCAACATGCCCTTAACTGGGACACATACTTGACATCAACCATCTCGGCAAAGAAACAGAGTTTCTGGAAGAGGTTACAAATAACATTTTATAACTTTTTATTATTATTTTTTATCGTTTTTATTATTATGGGATGAGGAGAGCCGAAGATCAGGCTCAGTGGCGTTCACGAGAAGACCTACATGAAGCAGTGAACGAGTATTTATAATAGGCTGATGATGATGATGATAATGATGATGCTTAAATAGCTTAATATTATAGGAAGCTACATTTTTAATGTTAAAGATAAAAACATTTTTAATCTAATGTGATGATTAGGTTAGGTTAGGTACATTATACAAAAATATACGTACTTCAATAAATTCTTCCAAAAATAAGTAATTACTTTGTGCTAGGTGTACCTACATTGTGTACTTTATTCTATGATTATTCCATTTGGGATTCAATTTGCAATGTTTGTCCTCGAATTTACATACCTACTATACCATTACTGTGATAAAATATTTTCAGAGCATACAATGTGATTTTCTTTGTGTGTTCTTTCTACTTTATATATATATTTTTAAGTATCGCTAACGAATAACGTTTTAAAGGCTCGAAGCGCCTTCACAATTTATAAGTTAAATATAATTATATTATCATTGCCCACTTGCTATGTAAAAAAGTTAATTTGAGAATTTAATTAAATTCATCTAATAATAATAACAACATAACTAAACATGTCAACTATTATCTTTCTATGGTTTCCACATCACCATCACAACTAAAAAATAACAAGCAATGGTCTACACCACTTCGTTCACTTGTTACGCTTAAAATCTTTTTAAATCAGAATCTGTCAAATCCATTACCTAAGATTATGCGATGTATTATAAAGACACCTGCAAAAAGAGCAAATCAGCCAAAAAAATAAAAAAAAATATTTATTCATTGCTTGCAAGTGCTAGCATAGTGCCACATCTAGCACAGTGCTCGTAAGATCAAGGGCGCCGTCATCAGAGACGGGCGGATGATGAATGGTATCCGCCTCAACCCTTTTTTGGTAACAAATATTTTGTAACCGGCTCTCATCGTACTTTTAATGGAAAATGGAGGTAATTGGCCGAGCTTAAGTGGAGAAATCTTAGTAATGGCGATTTCACACCGGAGGGTTTTCGGCCTTTTCTTACGAATCTTTGCTTTCTCTGTAATACTGGGGGATAGTGTAATTTGGTCGTAGTGTATAATTTGATCACATGCCAAGTTTAATCGAGTATGTCATCAATTGTTTTGTAGTTTTTCAGGATATTTAGTTACGTTATTGTTTATTATAGAGTATACAGTTACACACTCATAGATAAGTTATAAATAAAAGTATTTATCCCTGAAAGATGTAAGCGTAAGCGACTTATTTAAAACTATGCGAGAAGAGGCACTCTTTGACTTATAATACCATACGTAATTCAATGTATTGTAGTTTTATAACCTCATAGACCATGATTCTAGGTAACACACAGTGTGTTTAGCTAAGTACTACGGTATCTAAATATTAACTCCATGGTATCTATAGACTTTCAATAGTTAATCGACATTATGTAGGACAAATAGTGGGTAATTATGTATTTATCAGACAACTTTCCTTTCATATTATCTGCGAAACGAAAGGAAATGGGTGACAATTAATGAGGAAATATACTTATTATAACTTAACTGAAATCGTAATTTATTAGAACTCAACGACCCTGAAGCTTGAAAATTTTAATTACCTGAATTCACGGCAAAAATATTTGAAATAGGTACCTAATATTGCTTTAATTAGGGATCGGAGATTTTATTTCTTCCAATAATGTACCTATAATAAGTATTAGGCACGTAATAATATTTATTTTATGAAAATTGTTCGAATGCTCTCACTAAAACAAGTATTTTCTTCCTACCTATATACTATGTAATACACGTATCTATAATATACTAGACCTACTGTCACAGTGTATGTTTTAATTATCATCAATAATAAATCCATCAATACCTAGGTTGCTACACAATACCTAGGTTGCTACACCTTGTAGACCTCGTAGACTTCGTAGACCATTGTAATTTTATTTCAAATCGAGGGAGAAATATTGAATTTATGAATATAACAATTATACTATCCCCACAACAATTATTATTCTATTTTCACAGTTAAGTCGACAATGAATAATTATTCAGTTTCCACATGTACATTTATATAATAGATCTAACTATTGTGGTTGCGGATTTGAAAACGGAACCCTTGGCAATTATGAATATCCAACCTTCCATAAAATTCTAACCTTTCAAGTTCTAACTTAGTTACTTTTGAGCGGAAGTCATCAATCCTTCGTCAATCAGACATCATTTAAAAGCCCTAATTGACGCTCCATGAGTTCACTCTTACAATTCTGAAAAGCTGTAGTGCTTCCCATTGAATTGTCTTGTAAAGTACTCCCAATATTCGAACTCAGATCATCCTAGAGCTGAATAACAGAAGGTATCCTTAAACGCGGCACCTCCATGTTGGATTACTATAGTAGGTATAATACTCACACCAAAGATTAATTCTAGGCGCCCATGCCATTTAACTGTGGCATATACAGCACCTTATTCTATTTTATATAATAAAGTGAGGTAATGCCACAAGATTGATTTGAATTATTATAATAATATATCTCAATAACTAATGGTTTCTAGGTTTATTTAGAGTATAATTGCACGCGGGGTACGTAATTGCGGGCGACCCTGACTGGGTGTGCAGAAATGCTAGTTTAAGAACGGATAAAATAATATGGTTTGTAGAATATGCATATTATATTATAATCATATATTAATATTCATGCATATTAATATATGATTATTAGTTATATTATGATTACTATAAAATGCGTATAATTATAAGGCTTGGGTCAAGGAGAAAATCGTAAACGAGGTGTTTTAAAACAACACGTTTTGGCGAAAATATAGCACATGGAGCTTTGTAATCAATATACTCAAAAATACGTATCCTGAAGTTGTGTGTATAGGTGAGAATGATTGCTGTTAGTTTTTTCCCCCTGAAAACTGAAGCACCAAAACCAACAATGTTTTTATCGGTTCGTGGAATTCTTTCAATACCAAACTCGGTCTCGTTAAATTTTTAAAGCTTTAGGTACTTTTTCGTGTATACTCACCTTATTATACGAGTATATTCATTTGTTTCGAATCATAATCGTAAATAGGATTAAACGTAAAAACAATTTACGCCTACAATACCTGCTTTATGCACCAATACGCAGTGCTCTAATGAATTTGTTATTGCGTTAGAAAAAGCGAGGGTTAGCCGTCGATTTGTGGAGCAAATATTTAGACACATATTATTATGTTCAACTCTGGTTTAAATATTTTGTGGTAAGACTGTATCATTTATGCTAAAAAGCAGGCGTCACACAATACAACCGAATTTGGTTTTGAAGCAGTGACACAAGCGATTCCCATAAATGAACGATCTATTCTCACTGTGTAGTGTTATAAAAAAAAAGAGAGCGTATCCGATACCGTGACCATACTTCACCACAAATGCTTCTCAAATTATTTTTTCTGAGAGTAATTAATGAAAAACACTTTTCAGAGTTACCTTTCAGAATATCATAAATCCGGAATATATTATTTGCACTAAAGTCACACGACATATTTGTCCAAAAACCAACTCATTGATACCAATGACGTTTGAATATTTCGTACCTACTACCTTAGCGCATCGTCACGCCAATTTGTTGTTCAATAAAAACTGGTAGCCTACATAATATAGCTATATCTACATAACATAAATGCCTCATTGTCACCTGTCGCAATATATCGAAGGTCTCTTCATATCACACATTGTATCGTTTACCATTGACAACTTATTTGCTGTCTGTTATTACGTTTTTGCTCATATGTTCGCGCCATTTTCATATTGAAAATGCGTAAGTTATTTATTGGGTAGGGTTCTCAACATAACAATGCTGGCTTAGGTACTAAGATTAAGAATTACCCTTGCTTCAGCGGGATACGCTGCCGATATTTTAGACAAGTAGATTGTTGAATAATTGAATTCATTATTTAAAATAAGTATTATAATAAAATGTTTATCTCCTAAAATAGTTTTAGAACCGTGTCAGGGTCTTTTACACCCAGTACCGTATGCAAGTCATGATGAGGAAAGGTTACGATGCTTCTTCTATTATTAGCTACAATCTATATATCTAGCTACAAGTTATATATACATTAATTTTTATATATCTAAGTCAAGGCATCTTTATTACCTTGTCAATTGGCGACATGATATTTTGGCAGTTTGATTTTGTGTTAGCCACTTTACTACTTACGTATTGAGGCCAGAAAAATAATATTCAAAGGTGTCACTAAAATTCTTACTTTTTTATTTTTATGGGCTAAACTGGACAAAAGTTAACTAAGCATAAAATAGATATAAACCTAACCAGGCTTTTTTTACGACACTACAACAATGAATATTGACAGTAAAAATCCATATTTCTAGATTATTTCTAAGACATTTTACTTTTTACGGTTATTTTATTATGATCTTTACGAGGCTTGGAATAATGTTAAGGATGATATTATTAACAATCCTAGCATTAAATTCTGTGCTTCTATAACATTATGGCTGTCTGTATTAGTAATAAACCTACTTATAATAAAAAACAGGCCAAGTGCGAGTCGGATCCACGCACGAAGGGTTCCCGTTTAAGGGAACCGTTATCTTTAAAAAAGGCAAAAAACACGCTTGTTGTATGGTAATTGAATATTAATTTTAATTTAATATTATTATTTATTTTTAAAGCGAATATATAACTAAATATTTTGTGAATATTTCAAGCGTCCACGCTAGCGTAAAATAATATATTTTTTGGCACAACTAATTTCCTCGTTAAATTACTGAGAAAAATTAAAGAATGTAATGAATGTTATTTTTTTTTAATAGCGGTTTATGTTTTTGTTTCACATTGAAACGTAATTTCGTCACACGCAAAATCCAGTGTAAATTGGTCACACCTGTATTTTGTTTATTAGAAGGATTGGATACTAAGATGTGCAATTTGGTCACACGTCTTTTTGTTTTCAACTTTTGAGTGCAATTTGTTTCACACCTACTCGTATGTACTGCGGTAACACAGTGTACATTGAATTGTAAAAAAATGCACATTAGAAAAACAATGTTTCAAATACGCCACCGCCATACCTTACTCGTGTAGTTATCATTATTTTCCTAACAAAGGAATGCTAATGCTGTTCTAGCAAATATTTTGCCATTCCTACATTATTACAGTTCTCATACTTAATTACTAATAGTTATGTAAGTATATATTAGTTAGTAAACAAGGTAGCTTGAACACAATTCTTTGTTATCACATAGGTAAGTTCTTACTCAACGAATAAATGGTACCTATATATATATCTACCTATATATTAAAAAATGTACCTTTATACATAATACTACTAGCATATAGATAGACTCAATACATACAATAATTTAATATACATACATTATTATTCACATAGAATTGAGTATGGCTGATTCGTTTGAGATCCGCGAAAAACACAGAATTTTTCACACCGAGATTGCGAGAAATAAAATAAGTAGGTATAAGTACAACTAAAAAAAAGCTAAGAATATTTCACAAGTAGTTCACGTACACTTCCAATTAAAAAAATTGTCAAATTAAATCTTTTATTACCAATTTGTATTATTGTAAGCATTGTACACACACCTACAGATTATAACGGCAATACTAACTTTTAAAATACTAATGTTGGCCAACGCATACGCACCTACGTAGGTATCTACCTACCTATAATACATCCAATGATCGCCAAAAATGTATACCGAAAGTAGTTACATTAAAAAAAAGTGAACTGTTTAGGCTTCGCATGGTTTGTGCATTAAGATACTCTTTTTTTTCTAAGTAATTATGTCAAAATGGAAAATTGATAAATGTAATGTTCAGCCTGTTGATAAATAGCGAGTACAAATTAAAAAAAAATCTACTCACTAGGGCCTACCAACCTCGTTTAGGCCCGCTAAGCTGAGCTAATATGACACACTTTTTGAGCATGAGGTGTGAAAAAAATATAATCAGTGTCAGGCCAGATTCTAATCAACCAAACAATAATAACATTGCAGTCCGTTCAGCAGTTTTTACGTCAAGCAAACGAGCAGACAAATAGACATCAATTTCGGAAAAATTGTATTCGTGTTCTATTTCTTAAATAATTATCTTCCATGGTATCTTTTACATATTATGAGAGGTAATACTCGTACTTATAAAGAAGCAATTTTACGCCTTCCTAGTCACAATGGATGGTAATGCTTCGTGTCTGTTTAGCTATGTATATTCGTTTCGACCTCCATTCTCTCACGGAACCATTTATGTTCGTTTTGTTATTATAGGATTCCTTACCGCGAGAGAAGAAGCACAACCTTCAATGAAGGCTCAATTAATGACATCAGCTTTTTTTTCGCAATAACGGGTCGTGGTATCAAATTAGAAACGATAAGATCCCATGAAGATGTAAATGTTTTTGTGTGTTTTGTATGAATTGCGCCTACTGCAATATTTTTTATGTGGCACTATCTGGTTGAACATATAGGAATCCGTAAACTTGTCATTGTCATCAACATTGTACTATGTTTCATGCAAATAAATCATTTCATTTCGTTCAAAAATAATTTTTTTTTATATCTGCATCCTGGAAAGTCTCGAAAATTCCCAAGACGTTTTACCAGAGCCTTGATCCCGAACGAACTTAATATGTTAATTACATATTTTGTGCGGAACCTTCAAGGCACGAGTTCTAATAACACTTGTCTTGTGTTTTAATAAGTTCTTTACCTCATTGAGATGTGGTGGCGCACCATAACTTAGCCTTGCTTTGTTCTTAACAAAAATCCGTAACCTATGTTTTATTACGAGAGCCTACGTGCTTAGCTAAAAACTTTTTGAGCCATCTACCTACATACTCGTATTAGAAATATAAATTGTGTAGGTATATATTGTACTTATTTCCTGAATCCCTAGAGACGGAAAATCCTATTTAATTTAAGGGTAAGGACCTGAGTACCTACTGGATCGTGTCACGGTTTACATACGAGTATATATACCTACATATTATGGTATGGTGTGCGTGCCCCTAATTTTTTTTACTGGGTTATTAGATCTCATGTTGTTCTTTCAAACCAAATTCCTTTTCTATATGTTATCGAGAAGGAGTACGTATGTGTTGACAAATTATTTTGCTATTGCCGTTCCAAATCCGCCTGTTTTTATTGTGATTCCATTCCATTTCGAACTGTGCAAGTGGCATCCTAATCGCAGGTTAGTATCATAATGAAAATTTGATGAATTATTATTTGTTTACGTAATGAAAAGACAATAATTATACTAGTAGCACCTGTAACTCTTTTTGCGTTGACCATGATACAAAATTGCATTAGATTCATATGGGATAATTCCCATTAATATGACATACAATGACAGAAACAATATCAAAATCCGTTCATCAGTTTTAGTGCTGAGTAGTTGTGTACCTATAATGGATTAGTAATATTTACAGCCTCCGTAGCGTGAGTAAATAATCAGACGGATGTTTTAGAACCAAGGTCCTCGTAGCTGCGGCGGACTTATAACAATTAAACATCTATTGCATCTGGTATTGGTTTCTCAAAGGGTATATGATCGTGACGTGCTATTCAGTTATTTATGTACAGTAACTTGAATTTAATAAAGTTATGAGAGAAAACATTTCAAACAGTGACCTAGTATAATGCACGCCGCAAATGCCGGAACACGTGCGTTACGACACTTGCATATTATACTTACCCGGATGTTTGATAACATCCAGCATGCGGCGTGCATGCATAATATGCATATGCATCGATAGACGGTGTGACGCCACCAACAAACAAACCAACAGAACATTTTCATAATAATTACCTCTGGTGTCAGCAATGTCGTTTATTCGGTAGCATTTCGCCGCTATCTGAACTTTTATAACGTGGCAATGTGGATAAAGATGCTCGACAGATCATAGAAGTGAACGACAGTTCACGGGAACGAGTGTTGACGAAGTCAAACAATCCACATACTCCTAGTATGTAGATGGAAGAATCAATGGAGATATGGGGACTTAATCACCCAAAACATAAAAATGTAGATCACTGGAGATTTCGCACATACAGTTATCTTTGTAACTTAGACAGTGAGAGCTTTCACTTGAAGCTTTTAAAACATGTAATTTGATTGAAAGGGGATGATTTCAATTCGTAAATGTTTTTAACAGTGCCTCGCAAACTATTATTTGCTTTAGTTCTACTGATTTTCATAAATCTCAACACAATCAATGTATTGGCAGTAAACTATTGTAGTAGTATCCACTTAGTAGTATACACTTAAATAGACAGACCTGTACTCTTCATGTTTTGCAAGACCAAACGCGGGTAGTTGGAAACAACACCAGTCGCTCCAGACGGTGAAACCTGCCTGAATTCTCCAGTCTTCTCGTGACCACCGTAAATGTAACTCGGCCGAATCGTCGAGGTATGCAATACTATATATTATTTTACATATAGTTTTATTACTATATTATGTAACTTACTTTACATATAGTACGTGTAAGTACCTTACATATACTATACTAGCTGTTGCCCGCGACTTCGTCCGCGCGGACTACATTATATCGCGATAAAAGTATTATATGTCCGTCTCGAAAGTACAATCTATCTCTATACCAAATTTCATCGAAATCGGTTCAGCCGTTTAGCCGTGAAAAGGTAACGAAGAAACAAAAAGAGTTACTTTCAAGTATGGATGAACAGTTGATTGACGCACAGTATGGATGGGGTTGAGAAAGTTCCTAAGAAGTATTCAAATAATCCAAAAAATATTCAAACATGTCATAGTTCTACCTTGTCTATGTTCCGTGTTAATACGGATTTCGAATTAAATCTGATGACAATATTTTGTACCCTTTTTTATAATTTTAGGGGTTGTGTATTAGAAAACGATGAAATACATGTAAATCTTTCAAATAATATAATTATGCCAAGTTTGAAGTAGATTTGACCAAGGAATCACGTTGTCCCATACAAACTTTGCTCCCTTTTTCACCCTCTTAGAGGTAGAATTTCGGAAAATCCTTTCTTATCGGATGTCTACGTCATACAAAGAACACACCCTCGCAAGTTTCAGATTTCTACAATCAGCGGTTGGTCCGTTAGTAATTCAAGACATCGACCTCGACTTCGACATCAACATCGCCATCCCATATCCGACATACGACATCTACCATCTTCTACCAAAATAACCTTTTTATACAAAAAATCTACCATTTTATAACAAATTCTACCATTTTCTCCCAAAATCGACCATTTCCTACATTTTCTATCATGTACAATTTTTTATCATAATCTATAAAAAGCTTCCATTTACTAAAATCTATCAGGCTACCAGAATCTATCAAAGGCTACCATTTCCTACTAAACTCTACCATTTGCTACCAAAATGTACAATTTTCTACCATAATCTACCATTTCCTACTGAAATCTACAATTTTCTACGACAACCTACCTTTTCTTTCTGAATCTTCTATTTTCTACCATTTCCTACCGAAATCTACTCAACCCCTACAACAGTCTACCATTTCCTACAACAGTCTACTATTTCCTACCAAAATCTACCATTTTCTATATAAATCTCCCATTTAAACGAAAATCTACCTTTTTCTTTCTGTATTTACTATTTTCTACCAAAAGCTACCATTTATTACCAAAATGTACCGCTATTACCGAAATCTACCATTTCTTTCTAATACCACCATTTTCTACCAAAAGCTACCATTTCCTTCCAAAATCTACCATTTTTACCAAAAATCTACCATTTCCTACTAAAATCGACCCTTTCCTACCGATATTACCATTTCCTACTTAAATCTACCAATCCCTAGAACAATCTACCATTTCCTACCTAAATCTATCATCTTCTACCAAAATCTACCATTTTCCTGCGTAGATTTTAGGGATTGATGTTAAAACACGCGGAAACAGGTGCTAAATTAATTTTTAAAGATTTTTATTCGAAGTTTGTATTTGATCAGACCAAGAAAACACGTTGTTGTATACAAATTTTGCAACCCCTTTTGACCCCCTTAGTGGTTGAACTTTAAAAGAATCCTTTCTTAGTGCACACCTACGTCACTAAGAAATATTTGTGAAAAAAAATAATTTCGAAATAAAAATGACGAAAAATATTTTGCGGCCCCCTTTTATCCTTTAAGGGGTTGAATATTCAAAAACTATGAACCACGTGTTCAATTAAATCGTTTAAAGAATATAACTGCCAAGTTTGAAGTTGATCAAACCAAGAAAACACGTTGCTCCATACAAACTTTGCAACCCCTTTTCACCCCCTTAGGGGTTGAATTTTCGAACATCCTTTCTTAGTGCACACCTACGTCACTTAAGAAATATTTGTGTAAAATTTCAATGTATAACTAAATCGGATGTAAAATATTTTGCATCCCCTTTTTACCCCTTTAGGGGTTGAATATTAAAAAACGATAAAATACGTGTTCCATTAAATCTTTTAAAGAATATAATTGCCAAGTTTGAAGTGGATCAGGCCAAGAAAACACGTTGCTCCATACAAACTTTGCAACCCCCTTTCTCCCCCTTAGGGGTTGAATTTTCAAAAATCCTTTCTTAGTGCACGCCTACGTCACATAAGGAGTATTTGTGCAAAATTTCATGGTTCTAGACCCAGTAGTTTCAGCTGTGCGTTGATCGTCAGTCAGTCAGTCAGTCAGTCAGTCAGTTTTGGCTTTTATATATATAAGAAGATATACCTAGTCAGGTCATAAATTCTGTCACATGTTATATATAAAATAATTGAAACAAGTTTATTCATTATGTAACCATTTATATACCAAAATGAACTTAACAAAACATAGATTCTTATGACACTAAAGTTTATTCAAAATGACCTCCGTGATTTTGAATACAGGCCTTCAATCTGCGCGGCCAGTCGTCTATCGCAGCACGAACGAGGTCCATTTCAATATCGGCGGCTGCCTTAATCAAGGATGTCTTGAGTGACTCCAAATTGGGATGAGGCATTGAGCACGCCTTTTCCTCCAAGTGTTGCCATATCTTGTAATCTAGCGGATTCAAATCTGGACTGGAGGAGGGCCAGTCTTCGTGCCGGATGAAGTCGATTTCACGCGCCGCCAGCCAGTCTTGTGTGCTCTTCGCTCTATGAGCTGGCGCCGAATCTTGTTGGAATACCCAGTGCCTGTTATTAAACATGGTATGAGAAACAGGTTCCACAAGGTTCGTCAGGACTGTATTTTGATACACAACTGCATTCGTTTTACACCTTTCTCACAAAAATGTACCTCTGTTAAGCCCCAATAAGACACTCCCAACCATACCATGAGCGAGGATGGAAAATGACCTCGTTGGACACGCGGAATACGGTTGCTCGCTTCTTCACTACTGTGTGCGTACACCTTATCATTTTGTTTGTTGTAGCTCTCTTCTACGGTAAAAATTTTTTCATCCGAAAAAAGAATTTCCCGATATTTTTTTCCCGCGTACCGCTTCAACAAAGCGCGGCATCTCTTCAGTCTCAGGTCCATTAGACGAGCATTCAAATGATGTCCTGTTTTTCTTCGATATGCCCGAAGCCCTAAGTCTTCATTTAACACCCTTTTCACCGTGGTTCTGCTTAATCCCATCTGAAGGGCCAACAGTTTCTGCTTACGTTTGGGATTTCTTTGAATTCGCGCCTTCACAGCTTTTATCACTGCTGGAGTCCTAACAGACCGAGGGCGACCACTTCTTGACCTGTCATCTACACTAGAGTCTTCATTGTATCGTTTGATGGTACGATAAACGAATCTCTTGGTTATATTCAAATTTTTCAGTATGTCAAAAATTTGAATTGGCGCGTAACCGCAACGATGCAACGCAATAACTGCAACACGGTCTTCTTTAAGCGTCCACTCCATATTTAAAAATGAGTAAAATTCTAAAAAGTATACATTTTTATTTTCATGAACAATTCGAAATTCGAATTCAATAAACTTTTTTGTGGCCAGCATTCTAAAAGAAAAGTTTTTACTGTGTGACAATACTTATGACCTGACTAAGTAAATATATAGTACTTTAGTATACGTACCTACTTTAAATATAGTCGTTTACGAAATAAATAAAAATTAAAAATGACTAGTACCTACCTACCTATTGTTATTTATAGTGTGAAACTTATTTACATTGACTGAATAAAAGTTGCAACTGATTTTAACATTTGTCCCGACTACATCAATTATATTACCGAAATTATTGAAATGGATCAGACAAATAATTTCTGGAAATGACATCTGTCCCTCAAACTTTGAGTTGAGATAGATGGTATTGGCTGAAAAATATACGCGATCTTTAGTTCGATGTTCCATCTTAGGCCCATGACTTTTCATAAGAGTATGTGCGGCTTTTCCATCGCTCCGTACTTTGGAGAGCAGTTGTTATCGGTTGATAGCAGTCGTTAAGCCACGACAGAAGCCCTCGGGCGGCCTAACAAACTCTGACACTAGAGGCTAGCCGAAGCTCATACGACAAACAAACAAAAACTGGCATTGTAATCATTGTAGCAGTATGTATTACTAATGTAGGTACTTAGTAAAAATGATGGCCTGTGATAATATCTTATTATTATAGCACGATATACCTATCGTGTGTGGAGTAGGCAGATATTAAATAAGGGTTACTTTATTGTCTTTAACTTAGATGATAGAATCAGGCGTTACTTTGCGGTAATCCATATTCAAAACAATGAAGCAGAAATATAATATGTAGCTCTAATCCCGCCTAAAATTTTGTCTTTAACTTTTCGATTCTGTCAAAAAACCTCTCCTGCAGCGACTATGAAATGGTTGATTGGTTGCACACTTGCACAGAACCGGTTCGTAAATTCTCATTGAGGTAATCACATCGTCTCGCATCGACCACTTCTTACTGAAGCGTCATTATTACTGTCTTTTATTTTTTTATTTTCCTACCAAACGGCGCATAAAATCTCCTTAACTAGGTCAAGCTTATCGGATACTTTACGCTCCTTCGATTTTGTTTCGCCTGAAAACAAACATAATTTCACGTGTCTTTGACTTGAGAAGTTCGTTATCTTTTAGTTACGTCCTAAAACATATTTATTCGCTTGTATTGCTACTTCACAGGCCGAATTCGTCAGGTGAACTCACGTACTTGTAGTGTCATCGCGCTACTGGTATGAAATTTGTATACAGTTCAGAGTAATTTAGTAAGCTACCTATCAAAACAGGGTGAAGGACTTAGATTCTTATATCTGGCATAGCTCGCAGAGACTTGGTCATGGCAAGTGTTCACTAATTGACTATTATCAGCACGATTATTGCGTGAGCGTTTACCCAGGACTTCCCAAAGGGGGAGGGGGGGGGGGGGGGGCGTAGGCAGATCTTAGGGGAGCATGAAGTGTTCGGATATTTTAATCTAATTACTTTACTTACTATTGTTTATTATTTAAATCACTTATACACAGTTTTAGGCGCGCCACTTATATTTACCACTATTTTGTTCTATCAGCCACTTGAAATAAAATAAATCAATAATTCCTCACAATACCTACCTGTCAATGCCAATGGGCCATGATGAACAAAACTGCGATGAAGAAAAATATAGGGGGGCACGGTTGTTTTTTATAGTTTGGCACCATGCAAAAAGGTTGAGAAACCCTGCTTTACACGATGTGTTATTAGCGGTGCCAACCGGTGTAAATAAAAGCCACTGCCACACAGGCGTGATATTTTCGTTCAGTAATACGTCTCCTGTAAACGTCATCGGCCGCTTACAGCATCACGCTTTACGCCGCGTCACTTTTTTTTAGAAATGTATTAATGGTGATGCTGTAAGCGTGTCATACAGTACATGACGTTGTAAGCGGTTGATGGCGTTTATAGGCGACAGCTTTAGTTGTGTTGCCATGTCGCAATACTCGTAATTGGTGCGATATTACCGCTCGTTATTATGGCCCTTACGTCAACTGAGCCCGCTCCAAACTGAGTCTTCGAGATGAGTTTACCTATTCGTTAATTTAATCACATATCTTTTGTCGCCTGAGTCCGCTCTTAAATTGGGTAAAATATCAGTTGTATAATGTACAGACGTGGACAAAAGGGTTTTATTTATAACGCCCCGCAGTTGGCCTTATCCTAAACAAAAACCTCTGTCAAGAACAGCGATAGATAACACAAAATACGAATCGATTTCAAGTGCAACAAAACAATCATCGATAATCGAGCTCAAGACACGCATTTCGATGACACAAGTTCACACGTTCATTGGACTACATTCACTACAGTACTATGAATGATTGAACCAAGCACCGTTACGTTAGATCGATGTACAAACATGTTTGCAATACTCACTGGTAATGTTTGCAATACTGCCGTTTGCAATAGTTCCTTCCGTTAGAGCTAGATTCACTCACTCAAGGAATACATTATAGTACTGTCTACCGTAACCATGGGCAAAGGAAACACTTCACTGGGATCTCAATGTTTCGATTCCCGAAAACATGAGTGAATGAACAATGAATGAATCAAAAGAGAGTACCTAAGCTTAAGAATTCACTCGCTTTTAAAGTCTGAAGAAAGGCCAAGGGCAAATAGAAATGAGAGCTACATTTTCAACAATACGTAGTTTACTACTTTTATAGGAACATTAACAATATCAGGTATGGGGGCGTTTTCGATGGGGTTAGTGATCTGCTTAGGAAGATTGACCTTTAACTCAATAGCATGCATACCTACAAACAATGCTAGTAAGCAATGATTTTTTTCGGTAGACGAAACAGTTATTTCTGATCTGGTTAAATAAATGCTACGTCGACTATCATCATCATAAAAAACGATCAATCAGTATTTTTTACCGTTATTGCGGAAGTAGCAACGTTGCAAAGATAAGGACATTTCTTTCCGTTTGTCTTAGATTTAGCGTGCCTTGATGTCGAATTTACGATTGCTCGTATAGCTCAAGTATTCATTATACTTAGGCCTATAGGCCTGAAGACATTCGCCTTTAAAGTTTTACTGTTACATCAAATCGATGAGCAAAATATGCAGCCACACAGGCAAAAATCACAAGTGCAGTTACGTGGGCAGAGAAAGCGACCGGCGTTGAAATCTTTGTTTGGCGTTTCAGTTTGCATCATCTGGCTAATTTGGCTGGCTAATAAACCTTTGGATATTAGCAAAACTTTGGAATTAACAAAAATGGTATTTACAAGACTTTTGCAACCAATGTGAACTGACATTTGCGAAGAAAAGGCAAAAAATGGTCATATTAACTTTTTTGGAAGACATAACCGAGGTCAATGTTCTTAGCATTAGGTACCTAGCCTATTATGTTCGCACAAGGTAAGACCCGGGCCTATGAAATAATAAATTTTAATTCGCTATAGGTATGTCGGTGAAGCGGATTAGTCTTATTAAGCCCCAGAGTTTGAAGTTGACGGTGGACATTTATTTTTCTTTGACTGTACTTTTTTTACCTTGACCAATGGATTTTTTCAACATTTTCGAGAGCGGTCCCACTTGCCGGAAGGAAAATAATAAAATTAAATCAATCCGGCGAATAGGACCGCGGTCCCCATACCTAGTAGTCCCAATCAACGGCAGCCTCTTTAATTCATAGTCGAGAGACAATATCCAAGCATGCGTTGTTGCAAAAGGAATCTATAATAATATACTGCATAGAGTTCATAATAATAGTTACTCGGGATTGCTTTAACAACGCAAAAAAAAATTCTTGGGCCGGTTAGAAACATTACATATTTTATTATCTGTGAGTAATATTTAATATCTGTGCGGATTGACATATTTTGGCTATTGAGTCTGTGTCTCGTCCCTTCTTCTGAATACAGCGAACAGTGCGGACGTGTTTATTTTATTTAATTCCCTGTCTGCTGAAATTAAGTATTTCCTCGTACAGGGCCACTGTTCTCCTTTCGACTATGAATTCCACAGCTGTTAGTAATGCCAATTTCCTCATAATGGCCATTACAAATCTACATTAACACGTTTAGATAACGTTTTTTGTAGCACCGTTTCTGTGGTTCTATTATGCTTTTGATTATACAATTGTGCGTCTTAAATTTTTGATTGTATTATGCAACAAATAAATACTATATTTTTCCACTTATAGTGATTTAAAAACCAAACTACTGAGCAGATTTTGATGAAATTTCTATGGGACCACATGGGAAGTAGGGTAGACTGGGTACGTTTGTGCCATGGTACGATTGTGACAGTCGTCATATTAGCGAAACTATAAGGAATTCAGGGGAGGGTGCAAGGGAAGAAAGAAGCGGGACGTCCGTCTGAAGGTGCCTCACTATACCGGGCCAGCCGGTGGGCGACGTTGCCTTTTGCAGATACCTACATTACTTTTTTTCAACGAAAAGTAAGATTTTTTATTAGATTTCATTTGATATTTGTCGTTATATGTGTACCGAAAGATTAATGAGTATATTTTCTCGTGAAAAGTTACTAATATTTAGTCAATTAGCAGTGATTACTTTGCATGTAGATTATTCGGTATAGTCATGGCAATTATTCTTTTTGCAAATGAGTGTATAGGTACGTTTGTGCCAAAAATTTTGGGTACGGTTGTGACATAGTAATACGGTCAGCTGCGGGTATTCGATAACTTAATCGCATCAAATCACAAATTTTATTAAAATTTGTTTTCTATTTTGACACAGTTACCGTAATTTAGATATAATTAGACGTTTAGTCAACTTTTTGACGAATAAATGTGAATACTGTTAAAATATCATCTTACTAATATTATAAAGCCGAAAGTTTGTGAGTGTGTGTGTATGTGTGTATGTTTGTTACCTCTTCACGCTCAAACGGCTGGACCGATTTCGATGAAATTTGGTATAGGGGTAGATTGGACCTATGAGACGGACATAGGCTATCTTTTGTCTCAAAAAAAATCTCGAAGGGGATGAAATAGGGGTTGAAAGTTTGTATGTGGAATCCATAATTCTTCAAGTTAGGGATCTGAATATTCTTATTTAGGCTTTTGGTAATAAATAAATAAATACGGGTTTCAGCTTTTTTGCAAAATCATCCCTAAAGGGGGAAAAGCAAGGGGGTTGAAATTATTAGGTACTAGCTGCGCCCTGCGGTTTCACCCGCGTTTCACATTATAAAACCTATAGGGAGGTGGCTGTTAGATACGACTTGTAACATTGTGTCAGAGAAAACACAGAGGTTAGGTAGTTTTTCACAGTTATTATCGCACTGATCACTCACTCTCCCCTCTTTGTCCCCGCTCTCCCCTCTCTTTATCCCCACTCCCCTCTCTTTTTCCCCACTCCCGCCTCATTCTCCCCATTCTCCCCTCTTTGTCCCCCATTCTCCTCTCTTTCTCCCTGCTCTCCCCTCTCTTTCTCCCCACTCTCCCCTCTTTCTCCCCCCATTCTCCACTCTTTCTCACCCCACTCTCCTCTCTTTCTCCTCCCACTCTCCTCTCTTGCTCCTCCCACTCTCCCCTATTTATCCACCACTCTCCCCTCTTTCTTCCCGCTCTCCCCGTCTTTCTCCCCACTCTACCCTCTTCTCCCCCCACTCTACCATCTACTCCCCTTTTCCCCCCACTCTCCCCATTCCCCACACTCTACCATCTTCTCCCCCTTTCCCCCCCACTCTCCCCACTTTCCTCCCATCGCACTCTCTCTCTTTAAATAACGATCCGTTCAGCCGTTTAATATGGTCCGTTGGGGGTGCATCTAAAGAATACCTAATAATTTCAACCCCCTTGCTTTTCCCCCTTTAGGGATGATTTTGCAAAAAAGCTGAAACCCGTATTTATTTATTTATTACCAAAAGCCTAAATAAGAATTTTCAGATCCCTAACTTGAAGAATTATGGATTCCACATACAAACTTTCAACCCCTATTTCATCCCCTTCGAGATTATTTTTTGAGACAAAAGATAGCCTATGTCCGTCTCATAGGTCCAATCTACCCCTATACCAAATTTCATCGAAATCGGTCCAGCCGTTTGAGCGTGAAGAGGTAACAAACATACACACATACACACACACTCACAAACTTTCGGCTTTATAATATTAGTAAGATTGTTTAGATGCACCCCCAACGGACCATATTAAACGGCTGAACGGATCGTTATTTAAAGAGAGAGAGTGCGATGGGAGGAAAGTGGGGAGAGTGGGGGGGAAAGGGGGAGAAGATGGTAGAGTGTGGGGAATGGGGAGAGTGGGGGAAAAGGGGAGTAGATGGTAGAGTGGGGGGAGAAGAGGGTAGAGTGGGGAGAAAGACGGGGAGAGCGGGAAGAAAGAGGGGAGAGTGGTGGATAAATAGGGGAGAGTGGGAGGAGCAAGAGAGGAGAGTGGGAGGAGAAAGAGAGGAGAGTGGGGTGAGAAAGAGTGGAGAATGGGGGGAGAAAGAGGGGAGAGTGGGGAGAAAGAGAGGGGAGAGCATGGAGAAAGAGAGGAGAATGGGGGACAAAGAGGGGAGAATGGGGAGAAAGAGGCGGGAGTGGGGAAAAAGAGAGGGGAGTGGGGATAAAGAGAGGGGAGAGCGGGGACAAAGAGGGGAGAGTGAGTGATCAGTGCGATAATAACTGTGAAAAACTACCTAACCTCTGTGTTTTCTCTGACACAATGTTACAAGTCGTATCTAACAGCCACCTCCCTATAGGTTTTATAATGTGAAACGCGGGTGAAACCGCAGGGCGCAGCTAGTAATTAATAAAGTGCCTGTTAGTTCTTAGGGATTACAATGTTCCCAGATGCTATTCCCTTTACGTAGGTTTCCAAAAATATATGATATTACGTTATGTTACATTATTGCGTGCAATAGCGCGTGATTATATACCATTATGGTTATTTTTGAACCTGTCACTTCCGACCCCAAGCACTGTCATAACCGACCCAGGGCCAGGGTCGATTGTGACATTTTTTACATTTTTTCTAATGTGTTCCCATAAGTAAACCGTTGCACTTAGGAGCAAAATTGTTGTATTTTCACGTAGACAAATGTGCATAGTGCTATAAAAACCACCTTTATTCCAGCTAACTGGAATACTAACGAAAATATGGACGATCAAATGAAAATTGTCACATTCGTACCCAGTCTCCCCTACTCGTATACCCTTTGAAACAATATATAATCGTCAAAAATGGTTCATCCAGTCGAAAGTTATGAGGCAACAAATAAAAAAAAAACAGTCGAATTGAAAACATCCTCTTTTTTTTGAAGTCGGTTAATAGAAGTCAGAATGCCACAAATTTTATATGAATAAATAAAATCAAAATGAACGCTAAGACGCCATATTGTTGGGGATAATGTTACATTATACACTATCCAGTCCCTTTTACTTTCAGATTATTTCTCATCAGTTACGCAACTTGGGCATAACATTTTTTTACTATTCGATTGAGATTGCCCGTTATCGAACATTTGAACTTATTTCGTAAGAATTTAGAATGGTCTCATTACGTTTGACTATCAACTAAGTAATAACTAGCGATTAATTTAAATGTACTAACTATGGAGTTGCGAAATTTGTAGTTCCTTTCTAAACTGAAGTGGATTTCAGTTGCTCCAAATAGTATTTAGGGGGCGTATTATGAACTTATTTAAAACCAGGCAAGTTCCAGGCAATTCCTTTTACGGCCGTAAACTAAATTGTTCTTCTTCGTATTAAGTATACAGTCATAATTTATTATGTCAAATTAATGTTCGTAATACGAAATTGCCAGCCCGTTATTAGGTCAGAAGTAGGTTTGACTGTCACGTGTTGTTACTGGCTGGCATTAGGAGTTCATAAATAATACGGAAAAGCCAGGCAGTTCAGTTTACGGCGTAAACTGACTGGGATTAAGTGTTCATAATACGGCCTCAGGTATGACAAATTTTACACTAGTTTTTGCGTGTGATCAAATTATATTGCCCCATTCAAACTAACGGCCTATTGTTTTTTACTAGGTCAAGTTGTTTGGATACATCAAGTACCATTTATTATTTCCTACTCACCTACATTTTGACTATTTTTGTTCTGTACTGAGTAAAGTTACCATTGATTTGCCTGATTGTATTGAAACTTTTTATTACACTTCGAAATTGTATGGCATTTGTTTTTAATAAACAATTATGTGAAGTAGGTATTTAAATTCAAAACATTCTAACAACAAATATTTGTTAAATTAGATAGGCACTACCAATTAATTTACTGTTAGTAGGTACACATTTTAACACTCAGTGCGCACGACAGCCTAGTGATCCGCATCCGCATTTACGCATCCGACAGGAAGTACATATTATGTAGGTAATATTATGACAAGTCACGGTAATCGGTGACCCACTTCAGCCCATCCATCACGCTGGTTGCTCTACTTAAATATCGGAAACTACTGTGCGACTACTCGTCTGTGAACGGTGACGTAACTTGAAGTCCGTGAGTAAAAAGTTTACCGAAATAAAAATACTGATTCCGACACAATTTTGTTTACTTGTATCACCATATTAATTACAGACAATTTGACTTAAAACCAAACTACTCAATGGAATAGTCTCCTTCTTTTTTGTCGATTAAAACAAACACAATAATATATTTAGACAGATCATAGTAAGGTAATAATAACATCTGACGCTCATCACTGCTCAAAAATTTTACTCATACAACCAATGTGTTTTTTTGCCGTTTTTATAGATAGCGATACGGAACCGTACGTGCGCGAGCTCGACTTGTACTTGACCGGTTTTTTTTCATGTATCTACCACATTATTTTTATTGTACCTACAATAAAGCATTTTCTATTCTACCATTCTACTCTAGTTTCACAAATCATCATCGTTTCTCTACCTTCCATTATCGGCCTAGTTATAACACCAGTGTGGGAGAGGCTTAATGCTATGACGTAAGTTAAAGTACATGTCAGCTACCACCTTGGAATATATCACAGAATCAGTGACTCAGTGTGATCTTTACAAGAAGGCAAAGAGCCTTCGTTTACTATGAGTAAGGTTCTACCCATTTTTGACCTTGTTGGTGGGCTGAGTAATCGTAAAAAACTTCACAAGTAAAAAAAAAACCTATAGTCTCCCTGGCTAGTCTTGTCACCACTATATTATAACCAGCGATGATGGTTGAGCGGTAACGGTAACTGACGCTTTGCAAACTGACGATACCGGGTTCAATCTTCAGCCCGCACCAATGATGCTCCTCTACTCTGTGCGCACGGGCAAAAGTCATTACTTATCTAAGTTATGTGCAACTCGCTCCGTGCTATGCACGGCATGAAACCGGCATGAACCCGTTGAAAGAAGTCGTCAGATGCCCTTCTAAAACTCTGACATCAGAAACAGGCGCTACCTTATTCAACAAACTACAACAACATTTCAACTAAAACAGGTAGGTACACTGTTGGTATTCAAACGAGAGAAGAAGTAGTTAAATGCGGACATTTTAATCCAGGCACTTAATTATATCATCTGCCTCCGCCCAATGATGGGCACGCAGGTCTCCCCTTAACTTCCGACGGTATAAGGTTGAAATACTCTGTTAATTGTATAGACTTCATTATTTTGTCCTGCAGGTTCCAGCTGAGCACCTGAAGATGTTCCTCAACCCGACATCTGGCCTAGGGTGGCCTACCACCGATACAGGCAATATAGGCGAAAATATTACCTACCTTTATTATGCTACAAGCGTAATAATATAACCGTAAATAATTTATGATAATGTAGGTATATTAGTCTGTACGGTATATATTATGGATCTTAGGATAATAATTCATAAATAACCTGAATTAAATATTTATTATGATTATTTTATCCTTGTAAGCGATAGTTAATTGGTTGTTTGTTGTCTTGTAAGATTTTGTAATTGTAGTTTGCCGTTTACGGCCAAGACGTGAGGGTAATTGAAAATGATGGTAAAATATTAATACATAGTATTTATTTCCTATATAATAATACTAGCTGCGCCCCGCGGTTTCACCCGCGTTTCACATTATAAAACCTACAGGGCGGTGGCTATTAGATAGGACTTGTAACATTGTGTCAAAGAAAATACTGAAGTTAGGTCGTTTTCCACAGTTATTATTGCACTGATGGACAGGAAAACAGTGATGATGATGATGACTTGTAGCCTATATTGTGTCTCTAAACTATCTGCATACAACATTTCATGTAAATTAAGTTACTATTTCACAGTTTAGCCCACTGTGTATTGTGTAAGTTGGTGTATAAGTTATCAACATACCAAATTTCAAGCCAATGGGGTAGTTCTTCACAGTTTTTATTGCACTGATGCAAAACGGTGACGATGATGATGATGAATTAAAGCCTAAGTCGTAAGTTGCGGGATAACCTATCTACGTACGAAATTTTACGCACATTGGGTGTTTTATAGCATTGATGGAAAACGGCGATGGTTATGATGATGACTTAATAATAAATAGCCTATGTCCTAAGTTGGAAGATAACATATCTGTGAACCAAATGATCTCCCCCACTCTCCCCTCTTCCCACTCTCCCCTATTTCTCCCCTATTCCCCCCCCACTCTCCCCTCCTACCCCCACTCTCCCCTCTTTCTCCCCTACTCTCCACTCTTTCTCCCCCACACTACCCTCTTTCTCCCCCACTTTACCCTCTTTCTGCCCCCTCTCCCCTCTTTCTACCCCCTCTCCCCTCTTTCTCCCCCCACTCTCCCCTCTTTCTCTTCCCACTCTCCCCTCTTTCTCCCCGCTCTACCCTCTGTCTCCCCCCACTCTACCCTCTTTCTCCCCCCACTCTCCCCTCTTTCTCCTTCACCCTCCCCTCTTTCTTCTCGCTCTCCCCTCTCTTTCTCCCCCCCACTCTCCTCTCTTTCTCCCTCAAATCTCCCCTCTTTCTCCCCCTCTCCCCTCTTTCTCCCCCTCTCCCCTCTTTCTCCCCCTCTCCCCTCTTTCTCCCCGCTCTCCCCTCTTTCTCCCCGCTCTCCCCACTTTCTCCCCCACTCTCCCCTTTTTTTCCCGCTCTCCCCGTCTTTCTCCCCACTCTACCCTCTTCTCCCCTCACTCTACCATCTAATCCTCCTTTCCCCCCACTCTCCACCTCCCCCCCCCGCACTCTCCCCCCTCTCCTCCCATCCCCTTTCAATAACGATCCGTTCAGCCGTTTATTGTGGTCCGTTGTGGGTGCATCTAAAGAATACCTCATAATTTCAACCCCCCTTGCTTTCCCCCTTTAGGGATGATTTTGCAAAAAAGCTGAAACCCGTATTTATTTATATCTTATCAAAGGCCTAAATAAGAATTTTCAGATCCCTAACTTGAAGAATTATGGATTCCCCATACAAACTTTCAACCCCTATTTCATCCCCTTCGAGATTATTTTTTGAGACAAAAGATAGCCTATGTCCGTCTCATAGGTCCAATCTACCCCTATACCAAATTTCATCGAAATCGGTCCAGCCGTTTGAGCGTGAAGAGGTAACAAACATACACACATACACACACACTCACAAACTTTCGGCTTTATAATATTAGTAAGATAGGTAGTAAATTTATGATACCTATAAATCCATTATTAGTAATGAGCTATATTTTAAACAAATTGTTCAGTTACTTTTTTGTTTGTCTAGTGATCTGTCTGTCTGTCGCTCCGGATGAAATTTTGCAACTCAAATTTCGAGCACTTCCCGATTAGCTATCCTGCTGAAACTTCAGTGTAGACTTGATGACAATTTATAAAAGCGTGGGATTCTGATTATTTTTGCATACCATTTTTGCTTTATCTCATTGTTTTTACTTTTGAATCTCTTTGATATCCTTCATACAGTATGACCATCAGACAGTTGAATTTGAAATGAAACAAAAATAGATTTTTATTGATATCTAAAAACTAGTTCAGATAGTAAAATTACCAAATCAGAGAGTTCGCATAAAATAATATTGTGAGATACGAGGGAGAGTAACATAAGAAATAAAGCTTAAAATAGGCAATCTTAATAATGTTTAATTTATTTAATTTTAATTCCACGTGGTGATCTAGTCAATATAATTTAAATAATACAGATGTAAATACATAAGCGTGCTAGCAATTATACTTTGAATTATTGATGTTTGTAAGTCGCGTCATTTTCACAAGCAATAAAATCAAAATAATAAAATTAAATGCATCATAGTTACTTTATGTGCATGGCGGAAACTGAAACACACAATATGTTTTGTATGTGTGTGTGTGTGTGTGAGGGTGTGTGTGTACTGTTTATAAAATCATTAGACTTTAGCAAACAACAATGTGTTTTGTGTGTACAAGTTATTTTTGAATAGATGTTTATATTTGAGTATATTCAACTTGTCGTTTATATTTGTTACTTATCTGCGCAAAATGTCTGAAAAGATTTTTATGAAATCGTCTCATTAAGTAGATCAAAACCATGAATACCACGTACAATTTATAAGCTTAGCAACGTGGGTATGAAGGCGTACTACTTGCACAAAAATATCCAACATATTTTTCCACGAGAGCCAATCAATCATCCTCAAATTTTAGAGTTAGAGGTTTTCCTTAAATCCGTAATTTTTTTCAGTCTTATCTTTAGTTAAGCAAAATGCTACGATGGTTCTTGTGCATATCGGAGATAGAGTTGATTATAGTGTTGCTGCTGATGAAAACTGATGAAAATAATTCATCTTATTTGTACACAAATGACGGTAGTTATTTGTTTACTAGTCCCATTACGTATTATTATGCTTTGATATTTTCAGTACTTTTTAAAATTTGAATCATCCGTTTTTTATTCAAATAATATTAAATAATATGAGTTAGTTCCACTCGGTCATAAGCCCGATTTGTCACAGGTTTGAAAACGTGTACAACGAGTTCCGATCGGTCATACCTTCGAAATAATCACATTTGTTTTATTTTCCCACACCCCGAAAGGCCACACCTTTTACACCCGTAAAACATTACCCGCCTTCGGCAGTCAAGTAAACATGAGAATGATCATAGTTAAAAACATCGTAATGCTTTTATTTGTTATTTTAAGTCACAAGATTTTTCAATTTATCGTCGTGTAAAGCACTTCAAATATTACAGCCCTGACTGTACTTACTACCACGCAAACTATCAATGAAACACTCACTAGTAAAAAATATATCTCGTATTACTAGCAGACACGGCCACGCGTTGCTGTGGATAAAGTTTTTGTCATTCCAATAAATTAAGATGTACCTAAGCTATCCTATCTTTTAAGTTAAACCAAACTGCACAAGTACCTACGGTGTGCAAACTTGATTAAAATCGTTTCAGTAGTTTAGGAGTCCATTGAGGACAAACAACGTGACGCATAATATTATATTATACAAAATTCACAATTTCCGACCAAAACATTACCAAAAACAATACACCAATTCGGAATAAACGCTCCATTGTGCAACGTTACCTTGGGCAGCACGTTTCGAGATCCCTTCACTTCTCACAAAGATCACACATCACTTGACTCGGGCTCGGTTTGCGAAACTCGGTCCCTTTGGTATTAAAATGTATAAAAAACCAGTAAATCGTGTGACTCGAGAGGCGGTTGCGAGCGCACTGGAGTTGCAAATTGCGCGTGCGCAGGATCGGAGACCGCAAACGCTCACTCGGTTATTTTGGTGCGAAATTGGTACATTAACTGGTTATGGGTTTTTGTGGTACCTGACGAGGTTTAGGCAAGCTTGTTGGTGGCTTTGAGTAGTTCGGTTGAACATTTAGTTGGGCTGGTTTTCGTACTTGCTTACCATCAAGCAACTATAACGTTACAGTGTCATCCGCACTTTCGCAGTCTCCGAAAAACGTCAGTATTCGGGTCTTCTGGAAAGAGATGTTTTTCAGTCGTCTGTTTTGCTACCCAACGAATTGAAGCTACAACAAAAAATATAATGATGCCAATAATGTCAGTACTGAATATTTATAAAAACATTGAAATTCTGCTGTCAATACTTTGAATTCTAACTAAATAAGTATACCTACCTAAGAACTTGACGGTATTTCGTAATTATTTTACTTATTTATTAAACTTAAGAAAGATTTTCAATTTGTCGCTTTCAATGAGCTCCGAGAAAATTCGAGGTCGGACTTTAACGGAATTAAGGTCGAGAGTAGAGATGATTACACATATTTTGAACGCCACTTACGACAAATCCGTACAACTTGGGAATGTGGAAAAAATATATGTTAATTTCGAACATATACTTTCTAGGCGTGATGTATCAGAAACACAATTACAAGATATTTTCTCGATAGAAAAAAATTACAAAGTAACCTCTTCAAAATAGCAATTTAAATTCAATCTCACTAATTTATGAGAGAACATTATTCAAATCGAAAGAACTTGAAATCATTGTACAATAATAAAGGTTTTTGGTGTATAATATAGCAACTATGCGCCAATTTTCATTCAAGAAAACATATTTGAGTGAATTTTCGTTCAAGTAGAATGACGCGCCAGCCGCCATGTTGTGTCCTCTCTATCATTTCCATACGATTCGACAGTAGTCGCTGCGGCGCGCCGCTAGAAGGACCTGTGTCACTTTTTTCAATTATTTTTTTACGTAATTTAATTTTTCCGAAATACTGGACCGCATCCATCGCTTGTCATGTTTGGTCTGTCAAGGCACTGATTAGGCAAAACAAGCATTGGATGCGGCGCGGCCAGTGGCGGCTGTGTTTTGTTTTTCTAGCCCGTTTATTACAATAGAATTTAAATAGAAGTGCCAAGCAGTCACGTTGCTCCCGTTATTACCTACATAACGAGACAATCTTTGTGTAGGCCATCTTGACGATTCAATCTAAGTACATGCGTGTGAGCTTCGCAATGACCACCTAGTTCTTATAGCATCATCGTCATTGGTGCTTATTATAGGTATTGTTATGAAAAAGTCTGGTGTCGCTAAGCAAGAGATTTCCAAGAGTATTTGTACTCTTGGAAACTTACTTGTAATTTGTATTTGCGAGAGATAAACTTAATTTAGGTAACTTCGCAGGTTTTCCAACTTGGTCTCAGCACATATCAAACATATTTGAATCTATGAATTCATGCCTACACTTTTGAGAGTAGCTCAATCAAAACTTAATCCTATTTAAATGAACACGAATGACACGCACACGTCATATGCAAATGGAAAAACTGAAGTATATGAACATCAAAATTTGACGGTCTTTAAAATTGCAATATAGCATAGTTGTAACTATGATGGATTTATGATACGACGAGCCGGAGTTCGGTTCTCGATCGCCGTAGTTTGGTTTTGTTGGAAAATATTTTTCTTGACCTTTTGGTTATCCATTGCGCCTAGATTACCCACCTAGTTTTTCTGCTTTTTAGAACCACAATCAATACGCTTTCTAACAGCCAGCCAACGAGGATATTTTGACAGTCATCGTGTGGTGTGGTGCATCGTGGTGCAGCCCGAAACTCAATAGGTTCGGACTATGACTGCGTATTATTATATTAGATCGATTAATGAAATGAAAGATTACATTAGGTTTAAAAACATTTATTTACAGATATCCTATATTAAAAATCTATGCATTTTGCATTTTTTTAACCCTTCTCAGAACAAGTTCTGGTAGGTATATAGGTTCCACTGGTGAAATGAAGCACACAAAGTAAAATTTTTCTTTCTTGCGATTCTTAGCTGCCCTTGTACCTGTAATCCAAAATAACTCCATAACTTTTAAATGCCTACACAAATTTGGATGTACTATAAATAGGGCTTCGTTATTTGCTAATGTTGGTACCACACCACCCCTATTCATTTCTGTAGTAGCGTATAATGTCTTGAGTAGAGGTACATAACAACTGAACATAAATAATCACAGGTTTACATTACAATCATTTCATCTCGTCTGTATAAAAGAAATAACATCTGCACAGTACAGAATTTTCAGGTTGGTCTTTGTACCAAGAAATTTGTTGCACGTTAACAATGTGTTCAATACTTACGAAACTTCTTCGCCATGGAAACGCTTGAGCGCAGCACGAACACGTTTTCAGCTACATACACGTCCAGAATAACTGTGAGCTCGTTTTTGATGTTTTTGCTCTATACATTTTTAGCATCGTCCGTGAAAACAGGAACTCTCCGACCCAACCTAAAAATCAAAATAATTATATTTAAAATGTTGGAATGTTCTTAATACGTATGTGATAGAAAAATAAAACGGTTTTCACGGTTCACAACACTGAACATAATATGAAATATCGTCAACTCTTGAATCTTACAATTTTTATTTACCCCAAAGCCGGTGACTACAGAGAACGAAACGTGACAGTCTGACACTGACAGACAGTGTCGCGTCACGATCAAGGAGGTTCCAGTTGATAATTACTGTATTGCCTTGCCAGTGCACAACAGTCAAAAGTACTGCACCAGTTGTACCACAGGTATTGTACTCTGCTTTGATTGAACACGTCATATCGTCATCGCGTCGTCTTTGTCGTCGAGAACCAATCGAGTTATTGCTATAATTATTGAAACAAAATAACGTAGGTATTTAAGATAAAATACTTATTTAATTATTTAAGTCTCTTTTGCTCTTATCTGTTTACTGGTATACCTGGCTCATTAATTTTCTTTGTTGATGATATCGATGAAAACTTTAAACCTGTATAATTAATTAACTTGTTCTAAGTAAACACGTTCTACAATACAAATTATTCATATCTTTAAGAAAAAATGTCCAAAATATTACATTCAGTTATAGTATAGTACGAGAGTAAAAGTGATAATGTAGTAAGTGACACAAAATCTACCACGTGCAAGATTCTGGCAGCATTGTATTGGATACGTCACATGGCGCTTATTTTATTATTTTGAATTACATATTTAATTACATAATACGAAACGGCAACGCCCGATTACGCTGCGATTATATCGCGGATATGCTCACACAAAGTAATGTCTTATTGCTCCCACGGCCCTAGTGTGTCAACGTCGCATAGTGGCAATATTTTTGAGACACAAGATAGCCTATGTCCATCTCATAGGTCCAATCTATACCTATACCTACCAAATTTCATCGAAATCCGTTCAGCCGTTTAGCCGTGAAAAGGTAACAAACAGACAATAAACAGATACCTAAATAATTGAGTGACTTTCACATTTCTAATATTAGTATGGATTATAAATATTATTTAAGAATTTTCATATTTTGGACTCTGGGATTTTATCAGTTAAATAATAAAACTGTTAATGTAGAAGGACCGTTCATCTAATTTAGCTCTTTGTTATATTGGGTTGGAATGAGAAAATAAAATTTCACATCTTAATACGAGTAGGTACATTGATTGTATAATATATTATTTAAGTCTAAACGGTTATGTACCTACATAATATTATTCTTTCAATAAAATAATGACCAACTTTTATTAGCTAAACCGCTTATTTAACAGATCGCCGGCGCGTAACTTACCGTTCTAATAGTACAATATTCTTTGGTAGTAAGAGCCGGTAGTTCAAGGTCGCGTAGCTGAAACTTTTATTACGCCGTTTCGCCGCTGTTTCTTCGTGCGCTGCAGTCGGATAGTGAAATGTCAGTAGCAATATTCAGCCCGTTAAGTAAATTGGGTATGATTGATTCGAATTAGCCTGAAAAGCCGCGTGGACTACTCACTACGTATCGAATAAGCAGCTCTTTAAAAGGCCTTCGCCCACGGAGCCCATACAAAAAGCAATACGTCGCGGGCGATTCCAGGAATCTGATCCCCGGTCGATACGTAGAGATCGTTTGTATTGAAGTTTACTGCATGATATAGCGGCCTTTAATTATGTACTCGTACTTATGTGACATCAGAAAGTTAATAACGACGTACATCTGTGATCATTATTGTCGGTCAGTGGATTACTTTATCACAACGTAGGATCCACAGACATATAAAAGGAAGCAGACCGGACACCAAAGATATCTAATGACACCAGTTTGAAGCAGGCCGACGTTGTGATGAGTAACGCTGCAGCTCATTCTACTAGTAATAAATTAAGGTCAGATTCAGTACGATTTTTTTATCTCAGTTAAGTTGTATTAACGTATGCATACTACAGTTGTCTGATCTGCGTTAGTTCGGCCTTGTCTAAAATTAAATGTAATTTTGTCTGCTTAGATATCCGTAGTAATGTTCGGTCTACTTCCTCTTATATGTCTGTGGTTGTATCACAGCCTGTGGTAGTGTGACAGAAGCCTTGGCACCGTAGTGGTCGCTGCGAAGCGCCGTGTGAGACACGCCTAAGTCCGGATTCCCACTAATCTTGTTCTAGTTTGCAGACGGCGTGTCTGAGAGAAATCGATTAGGCTCGTGCCTATAAACTGCCTGTTCCTTTGTCTATTCATTTGGAGGGATTTATCGCGTGGTTTGGTCCCAAGCCTGATGGAAGGTATCTAGATGTAACAAAATGAAAGGGCTGTGAATTGAGAGATATCTACTTACTTTAGTATATATGCGGAACATCAACGGTCTTATCCTTCAAAGACTGCGTCAAGCGAGATCTGACTTCATTCAACATCATGCATGGGAGAAGCTCTCGGTAGATAGGAACCAACCGCGGCAGAGAAGGTCTAAAGTTGCATGCCTGGTTTGACCTTTTTGCCCATAAAAGAGCTAAACAACCCAACCACAGAATGTACCACTCCAGTGTTGGTCTGTATTGCCATCAACGTAAGCGTCTTTGACGGAACCTAGATGCTGCTTAGTTCGTCTGCAATAGACGTATGAGGTCATGTATGTATGTACGAACGTATTGATTAGAGTCTAACATTTTTGTTGTTGATTCATCATCATCATCATCATCATCATCAGCCTGAAGACGTCCACTGCTGAACATAGGCCTCCCCCTTAGACCGCCACACCGAACGACAATTTGCCACTTGCATCCACCGGTTGCCTGCGACTCTTTTGATGTCGTCGGCCTATCTAGTTGTTGATTACTTAGGTACTTCAAATAGGTAGTATATAAAATGGACAAATAATATTAAAATTTGATATTCAGTAAAGTATGTGACGCAACACTGTACGATCCAGATAGTCACACACACTGTGTCTATGGGGCTCCGTCACAGTGACTCACAGTATTTAGCCACTTTGTGTACCTACTGTGGTAATGATCATCCATGGGTCATTAAATGACGTTGGTTGTAAATTCAGTTGCGTCATGTGGTTGGGATTTTGTCATTAAAATACGAAGGTAAAAAAAGGCAATTGTAAATATTAAAATAAAAAATCTGCTTCCAAAACTTCAAACTCCGTAACCCTCAGGCTTTCGGATAAAAACTTTTAACGAAGTCAATTGAAGTCATGAAACGACTATAAAACGATTCAAAAGCAGTTCAAAGCGGCTGTGAATCTTTTTTCTAAAGCGATGTGGTATAGTAGGTAATCTCAGTTCCTACACCGCATCCCTAGAAAGGCGTAACAAGTGGATTTACGAGGAATCTATTACGCAGCGCCACGCAGTCTGACTCGTTAGGCATAGTTGACCAATGCTCTTGAGTCGTGAGAAATTTCCGCTCTACGCAGCTGTTAGTGAAATGGAACGCAACCATTTTAGTTCCTTGTGGCGCTGTTCTAATTGTCACTGTCACTAAAGTGTCACTGGGTTTTTTTTCCAGCGTTTTTACTGTCGTGTGCAATAAAACAATTATCAATATATAATATTTCCAGTTTATTATTTCAAATACCACAACAACCAAGAAACTTTCCTTTACCATAGTGGAAAAAGAAACAGTATAAACACAGCCAAATAAACTTAGGTTTGTATACTGTAGTAACGTCTCGGCAGTCTTTGTGCGCTCGGTAATCTATTTTACTGTGGCAACTCGCATAATAGGGTTGACCGTACATGAGCGACTATCTCACGTATACGCAGCTATTCCATCGCTCGTGTACATCTAGCTAGATGATCGCAAATGCACCTTACTAGATTTTTAGATGGATAAAATACCGGGCCGTATTATGAACTCTTAATCACAGTCAGTTTACGCCGTAAACTGAACTGCCTGGCTATTTCGTATTATGAACTCCTAATGCCAGCCAGTAACATCACTTGACAGTCAAACCTACTTCTGACCTAATAACAGGCTGGCAATTTCGTATTACGAATTTTAATTTGACATAAATTGGGTCATAATACGAACAAGAACAATCCAGTTTACGGCCGTAAAAAGAATTTCCTGGAACTTGCCTGGTTTGAAATAAGCTCATAATGCGCCCCCATGCCTGAGCTTCTATGCCCCAGCTACTCTATATAGACACGTAAGAGATGCTGCAATTATTTTGCATCTTTACGGCCGAAATTAATAATCAATCCAATCCAAATTTTGTTATCTGGGATTGATATCACAATCCATTTTTAGGGTCAAACGTGCCAATAACCGATCCGTGGATTAGTTTATGAAGGCATGCAGGTTGGAGATCGATCAAAAGATAGGCAGCAATCCAAGATCGATTTCAATCTTGGACAAGAGATACAATATTAATTTCGGCTGTTAGACGCACACGCGGTGGTAAGAAGCGTTGATAGCTGCATACAGGATAGGTACAAGTTAATGTATCTATGATTACAAAGTTATCTTCATGAACTACGTAATTACTCGTATTAGGGTTAGGGTAGTTTGGTCATAGTGAAATGTAGTCACACGCAAAAACCAGAGCAAATTATTGGTCATCTGTACTCATAGGTAATAATAATGGATAATGAGTGCAATTTTTTTATGATACCACTAGTCATACTGAGCCTACTTATATTACTAAAACATGAGCATCGAGCAAAACTGTAAGGTTTCAATACGTACATTAGAAAACTGTACATTAACATTTTAGAGGTCGTATAGTTCAATGTATTTGTATTACTTAAGTAATCAAGACAGGAAAAGTCCTCCAGTTTTTACTACGTCACTAAAAGGAAGATCTTCAATGACCTGCTTTAAGGTTAATGTTTTCCACTTAGAATCAACAGTCGTTGCTCTAATCCGCGAGAACTTTGCACAAGAGGATAATGTACATTGATATCATATATCTACCTATGTCTTAGGCACAGTTGCCTCGAGTGTTTTGGTGGGAAACCCAGAATATGTCGTTGATTTGTATATTTCTCCCGTACTTCTGCTTATTGGTGTGTTTATGTGGAAAACTGTCCTTCAGTGTAGAAAATTCACAAACACTAATGAGGAGTCATTTTGTGGTCAGTCCAGTGGCTTGACCAGAAACTTCTATTTATCTATATAAAATAAAACTGTTGTTTTGAATAGGTATGGATTTTCGCAAATTAACGCCTGATTCTATCTTTATATAATTATCTTCTATTCTATATTATAGTATTGCATCCAACAATTTATTAAATCATGACGTGTAAGGCAATTTGACTAAACTAAACTGGCTACCTAACTGGCGAAAATCGAAGTTAGAACTTTTTAACGATATCTCAAAAACTTGCAATATCATAGTAAGTAAGTATACTTAATACTGGCTGAATGTGCCCTACTACTCGTACTATAAAAATGCGAAGTCAAAACACAATAAAAAATACTACTTCAATTACTTGCACACTGCTCTGCACGCACAGTTAACAATAATTTCTTCTCAAAATAAACCGCAAGAACTTGCCAAGGGGAAGTCCTACAATCACCTGCCACTACATATGCATTATGTAAATGGAGGGTAAATGTACACACTTAAGCCTTTAAGTACACGGGCAAACATAAAGCACACTCGATGCAATTTTGTCAAAACAGCACTGTATGTGGCGTCTACATAATATACAACTAGAAATATTGTTGTATGAAATGAATAGTTCATTTATTTTTGAACTAGCTGCGCCCCGCGGTTTCACCCGTGTTTGGATAATATACAATAACATATCTTTATGAATTGTAGCCTATGTGTTATTCTAATATGTAAGCTATATTATTGTGAAGTTTCATCAAAATCCATTCAGTAGTTTTTGCGTGAAAGAGTAACAAACATCCATCCATCCATCCATCCATCCATACTCACAAACTTTCACGTTTATAATATTAGTAGGATATTTCCATTTTTTTTTTAATTCAAAGGACTTATTTGCGTATTCAAAGCATCGCAATTCTGCCAAAATGAATACCGATGTCATTCAAAGATCGACGTGTAGTCAGTGGCCAATCGATTGCGAGTGTGCGGAGTCCATAATTATCCGAGAATTTTCCATTGCTCTTTATGGCCCAGCGAAACGAGGTTGTCAATTCGCTATCAGTTAAAAGGGATCCGGCACAATCCAGTTCAATGCACAAGATCTTGCTCGTAATGCAGGGGTTTACCGCCGGTTTGTTTTAACGCAAAAATGTAATCCTATAGGTACCTACTACTACGGTTAAAACCAATTCGAAAATGTTTGTTACTCAGTCTAGTGCAAACGGCTGAGTGTACCTAAATTGGTGCAATGGGTGAAATTTGGCACAAGTAAAATTAAACTAAACAACACCAAATACGGTGCAATGTATGAAATTTGGTACAGAAATACACAAAACCAATTAGTGTGTAGGTAGGTATATGGAAAACAAAGTCGCGGGTAAAATAATGTCGCCGACCTAGCTAGGGGAATCTTTACAAATTAGATTACTTTATATAGTCAATATTATTCATCTAATATTTAGTACGGAAATCCTCATACCCAAGAATAATTTATGTATTCCACCAATCTCGAACGGGACCCCGCAGTGGATCGTGATTAGGTAATACCTAATCCTCCTCATAAATGAAAGTGAAGTGAAACCAACGCTCGGCAGTGGGCAGAAATTGATTTATTGACCATAATTTAAAAAAACACTAGACAGATTTTGATAGTGTGTTTGCCGTATGGTACTTACCTCTCTTGTAGATATGTTTCTACTAGGTATGTATGTATAATATATGGGGTAGTGATGCCTCACGAACTGCAAAGCGCTTTCTTCAGCTATTACTATAGGTATACATACATAATGGAATTGCTCTATTGAATTGCAAAGCCGATAAACTACTCACTTCCATCACAGTGTATAGAAGCTTTATAGGCTGTAATTCAATGTGGATGTAGTCAAAGCCGGGGTAGGCTTTGGGAGAATATCCTGTGGAATATAAGTATTTTGTTTTACCACATCATAATATATTCGGTGCCAAAGCTCGAGTTAGGATGATCCTAACTATAACAGGTAGTTGTTTGTTTACCTTGTGCCGTCAGATTGTTCACATCGCGTGAAGTGTGAACAGCATTGTTGTCATAAACTATCGACGGACGGCATAACCGTGACTTACTTTCGGTCAGTAGGTACCTATGTAAACAAAAACAAAGCCTAAAAACGCGAGAAGCTAAACACAATAGTATTATGAAGTTGTTTACCCAATTTCACCACTGTACATTATGTATATGGACATAGAAATCCTACCTTATGGTAAAAATAATCGTTGAATGAATATAAAATACTGTTATATTCATTCAACAATTTCAAAAATAACACTAGTGTTTGAATGTAGTAGCCATCGTCGTGGTAATTACTTGACGTAGCGTGTCTAAATTTCTATTGTGCTGGGCCTACGATGAAATTATCATCGTAGATTCAGATGAGATCTCATATTGCCACTCCAAAACAGCCGTCATATGCCTTGTTTTGAACAACGCTATTACTTGTACAGTGTGTTATGGTTAATTATTAAATACATTTTATTATGCCTTGTTTTAAAAATCCATCATAAATGTTTTACCACGTATCGATCAAGGTAACCGTTCGTGTACGCATCTCGTCGGTATTGCAAAGCGCGGATCAAATCTAAATCAAATTTGTCAGTTAACGTATCGAATACTTTCTCGATAGAGGTTCCTGCTCATCCTACCGAGCTTCTTCTCTTTCTACTTACCTCAGATACAGTAGAGTATTTTATTTTAATACCTGAAAGAATAACGCTTTTCTTCTAAGACAGAATCAAATCAAAATACTTTTTAGTAAGCCTTTGAAAACCTTTTTGTCTTTGCTTTGCATAATTATTGTATTTAAATTTATTTCCACGCCTAAACACAATTTAGCGTATAATTAAAATAACCTATATGGAATGACGATTTAAAAGCTTCATTTAAATTTGCCACTTGAATCCACATTACAATGACATTTTACATTGCTATTATATACATTATATTGCTACGAATTTATCTGCAGGCGTTTCAAAGGTTCAGGTGGGTTAGTAAATTATTGCTCGGGGTATACCTGTAGGCGTTTTATAAGGATAAAACAGAATTCGAGTAATTTGTCACGTAGAATGTAAACAGGAACATAATATAGAATCACAAACAACCCAGTTCAAATTTACTTTTTAATCAAGTGATCAAACAAAAATAACTTTTCTACAGAAAACAAAATTCGCACTACGAAATGAGCTTTGCCTACGACTATTTTTACAACAACGTTTACAAAATGTTCAAAATGTTTATAGAGCCGTGTGTTCTTTAGATTGAATTAGATACAAAAAAAACTAAAATTATAATAAGAAGTAACACAGGTAACGGGAACATCTCTGTCTGTAGTAATAAGTTCGTTAATCGGTTGCACATATTTAATTCATCACAGCTTTTAGCGTGTGAACGTATACCTAGGTACGATCTGAAATTTAAACTAAAATTTCCCGAAATCTTTTCAGTAGACAATTCTTTTATTTAATTAGTTACGCAGCAAACAAACTTAAGCAAACAATTTAATAAAAGAATCATTTACTTATCAGAATTCACTTTAATTTACTTACATTGACGTTTTGTTTTGTAACTAATTTATGCTGATTGACTTAAAAATTTACAACCTCTTGGATAGAAATACAGCCCAGAGGCAAAAGTTTGCCTTTTTTGATGAAAGTACTTTTAAACTTATTGAATAAATAAAGGCTTCATCTTCAAAAATAAATCTTTTGTTTACCCTTTCTTTTGTTACTGTTAAGGTTTCTTTTCGGTCATTTGTTACTTTTCTGTAAATATTGCTTTACAAAATTGCCATGGGTTCAACCTGTAATGGTAGCTATGAGTTTCAATAAATAATTTATATAAAAAGATGTAAAATTTTCGTTTATATCATAATTGACGAAAATTATATCACATTTTTTTCTTAATATTATGAATTAATTCACAAACAAAATCCTATAGCTTGGGTGTAAATGCTTAACACATTTTAGGACGTGATGAATTTCCAAAATTGGAAAGAAATAATTAACTTCAGTAACTTACAGACAGATTATACTAATATTATATAATATAAGTACCATGTAGTATCTCTAGGTTTTTCTTTATTGTTTGTTCTAATTATGAATTAATAGTATTAACTCACTTTCAGATTTAATGCCTTGCCTTTTTCAGTGCAGATGGATTGTGATTTGGGTTGGGTTAGATAGAAACACAATTAGGTTTCCTTCATTTGCATTAAACGTAAACGTTTTGAATTGGCTCAGCTTGTATAGGCCTGTGCTATCCAACACAACAAAAAAAAAAACAATAAAAAGGAATTTCAGAAACGGAAATAGTACTTATTATTTAAATAACATTTAAAATACTTTCATCAAATAAGTTTCATAATTATTATGCAAAAGAGCACCATAAAATTATAATCTTAACGCTAATTAATTTATTTTATTTGGAAACCTTGTTAATAAAATATAAATAAAAGTTATTTATCATAATATTAAACAACGCTTCGAATTCACTAAAATAGATACAATAATTAATTTTTTGTTTACTATCACATACTTTAAAGCTATAAATGAATCGACATAAGGACGAAATTTGAATGGTCACGATTTTTGTAAGCACCATAATATATTTACAATGGCTGGTGTTTTAATTATGACCATAAATTATACTATTATCTCAGTATAAAATCCACCAATCCGGACTGAGCCCTAGTGGTGGATTATGGCCTAATCCTCCACATGGAAGTGACGAGACCCTTGCTCGGCTGTGAGCGGATATGGATTGAGTTGATGTCGTGTTGATTATTTTTGCGGAGTCGCAGATCCCACACAATTAGATTATCTCCGAATAGTCAAAGAGATAATAACATTAGTAGGGCCCCCGGGATCGCTACTAACACTAGCGATCCAGGGATGTTGCAATCCGTCCCCCGTAGTCCTGGCGACGGCCCAAGCCGTGGTTCGTACCCAACTTGAACTAGTCGCCTAAACATTAATTCACACTAATTCTATTCTATTATTCTATTCAGGGTGCCTTCTGCGCTATGTATTTTGGCGAAACTCCTTCCGCGCTAGCACAAAGCGGCTGCACCTGCGCACACCTCAAAAATCTGGAGACGCTGTCGAGGTCGGTAGAGCTGTTGGTCTCTATTACTATCTCATTTTACTCATAAAATAAAATAAAATAACTAGAATTCATTTTTACTTTGAATACGGTGCAGTGCGTACGCTTTTGGCCTGTAGCGCGTACATAGCCATTAAACTTCAGAAATATTCAGATTGTTATTCTGAGTGATAGTCTAATTTATGACCATAACAATAATAATATTGTGTATATTAAAACGTAATTTTCAACCATCAGCCCCAATTTATTCGACGATAACGCTACTGAACAAAAATGCCATTTTTACTCGGCATTTCACAATAAAAATGCAAGAGTAATTCTTGCATTGAAATTAGACATTCATTTATTGATTATTATATTATGTACTCAGTACATATAAAAGGTTATTCTTATACTATATAAGCATAGTTTGCTTGCTATTAAAAATAAATTTGTGCTTATTTGTACAATTTATTACGTTGAACGAAATTAAATAACACAGTTTTAGAACTACTGAATGTAGTTTATTATATATTATTATACCTATTTAATATATTATTATATTTAATATATTATTATATTTCTTAAGAAGTTCAGATACCTTCTACAGTGTTAACTTTTTATAACAAGTTTCATAAGCGAGTTGCCGATAAATTAGAAATGTAAAAATTATGAATTTTTCACATTTTTCTTTCAGTATTTAAAATTCAATGTGATGACTTACTTTCTTAAAATATAAATATACATAAGTGATCACAGTTTGCTTGCAAAATTGTTAATGCCTATACAAAATAAGCAACCGCACAACAATAATTTTAACAAAACATATTATTTCGTACAACCTAATATCTTAGCTTATTTTTCTACAGCCACTTATTGACAGAGACGATCTTTGACCTCATTGGCTGGATCGCCGCAAGCACCGGAATAAAATCTAATTAGTTCAGAAATACCTTATAATAAACATAACCACAGTGTAAACCCAATGGTTCTTACTCATAGCCAAAATAGGACAAGGATCAATTTTGAAATTGGATCGTTTCATAACTATTACTTTTCGCCTAGATCATAATCAGAATCGCTTAATAGATGTAAAGTAATCACACAGGATATAAGTAGTAGTATTGATAGAGAATAGGATAGGATATAAGTAGGTATATATAACAATTTGGTTCTAATTTATAATAGTTGCAGTGCCTTAGAAAAATTCATTGCATTAACACAGCGGCGGCACTGTTCTCCACTCGTACACACACTCGTAGAGAAATTGGTTTTAAAGTCGCATTCATTCATCATCATCATCATCAACCTCAAGACGTCCACTGCTGAACATAGGCCTCCCCCTTAGACCGCCACACCGAACGACAATTTGCCACTTGCATCCACCGGTTGTCTGCAACTGTTTTATGTCGTCTCCCCATCAGTGGGAGGTCTATCTACACTGCGTCTTCCAGTCCGTGGTCACCACTTTCTTACCCATTGGTTGTCAGTTCTACGAGCGATGTGGCTTGCCCATTGCCACTTCAGCTTGCAAACCCTGAGAGCTATGCCGTAAACTTTAGCTCTTTGGCGAATATTCTCGTTCCGGAATTAATCGGCAAAGAAACTCCGAGCATAGCTCTCTCCATTGCCCGTTGTGTGACTTTGAGCTTCTCCAAAAGGCCAGCAGTTAATGATCACGTCTCATTAATTATGTCCAGTAATTTCACTGCAATATCCTTTAAACCGAAATACGGCAATTTGCACAATACTCCTTGGTGGATCCATATAATTATGAAAAATGTTCACGACAATTTGTTACATTTGATAATAACTAAATAAAAAATAAATATACAGCCTAGATCCAGCCTACGGCACTTAAATACATATTACGAGTAAATCGATGAAATCTTGACCTATCCGATTGTTACGAAGTCTTCGTTTTCAGGAGTAGGACAGGCCAGTACATGGTGACGAAAAGCAGAAACAACGCGGGGAAAACCACGCGCGAAAGCTTGTCTATCTCCCTCCAAAGTATTCTCTCTTGTCCAGTGTCGGCGTCGAGCCAAGCGACCTGAAAAGACAGGTTTATTAGTAGGTATAAGCCAAATATACAAGTAGAACCCGGTTATAAATAGAACCCGGTAGGACGTCATACCGTCATCATATTATTATAAAGATGCGACATCATGGCACCATCAGCTGCGCCATGACATCATGGCATCATCAGCTACGTCATCATAAAATTATAATGGTGTCATCAGCTACGTCACCAGTAATATCATTAGAACATCAGCTACGCCATAACGCCAGAGCTACGCCGTAGTCACACGAGCGTTACGCGAAGGGAAGATGCGGCAAAATGCGCCACCCTTATTTAGAGCATTCCTTTTTCAATACACGTGTTTTTTTTAACTCCCCACATAAAAACATATTTATTTATTTATTTATTTATTTATACTTTAGCACACAAATACAATTATTTGGCACAAGGAGGACTTAATGCTAAGTAGCATTCTCTACCAGTCAACCTGGAGGTGCAAACAAAAAAAGGTGGCGGTGTGGCAAAAAATAATAATAATAATAATAATACTATAATATATATATAAATAGTATATATATATGTATATATATATATATATATATATATATAGGTATATAATACAACACATAATAATAATATATAAATATAAATATCAAGAAGGTGAGAGACAATCTGTGTTATGAAGAGACAGGATTGATAGGATGCACTTTTTTAATATAGTAATTACGAACTTGCCGTTTGAACAAGTCCTTAGAAGAAGCTTTCCTGACAGCTGCCGGCAATGCATTCCACAGCCTAACAGCTACAATGGAGAAGGAATTGTCAAGGTAGGAAGAAAGGTGCTGCGGAGTAGAGAGGAGAAGATTACTGGATGACCTGAGTTGACAATCGTGAGTGTCACTGAGGAATTGAAAAGTCTCTTTGAGGTATTTGGGAGTATTAGGATCGTTTAATATAGAATAGAGAAGACATAGTATTCTAACAATTCTCCTCTCACGAATAGGAAGCCACTTAAGTTTTGTCCTAAAAACGGAGATGTGATCATACTTTCGAAGACCGAAAATAAACCTGATGCATGAATTCAAGAGACGGTCCAATTTATTGAGGTGGTCTGCGTTCAGGTCTACAAAACAGACATCAGCATAATCTATGATGGGCAGAAGAAGGGAGTTAACAAGAAAGATTTTAGTTTTGATGGGAAGAAAGTTCTTGAGCCGAATCATGGAGTGAAATGAAGAGAAGAACTTGCGAGAAATTTCTTTTATATGTGCCGACCAGGAAAGATAAGAGTCAATGATGACACCCAAGTTTTTGACGGTAGAAGAGAAAGGAATGGTACAACCGTTGTAAGACAGGGTCGGAAGAATAGAGAAATTTATTTTAATAAGCTGCCGTTTGCTACCGACTATGATCGCTTGGCATTTGTTAGGGTTAACTGAGATACCATAGCTGTCAGACCAGATAAGAAGTCGTGAAAGATCAGAGTTGAGCATATTTAATACACTAGGTAAGTCCTCGACAGGAGCAGCGCAGTATAACTGGAGGTCGTCAGCGTACATGTGGTAGTGACTTTTAATATTAGGTGCAAGTAGGTTGATAAATAAAGAGAATAGGAGCGGAGATAAAATTCCTCCTTGGGGCACACCTGCTTCAACGTTGTGCCAATCGGAGAGGTCATGGCCATTTTTAATTGCCTGTTGACGATCACGAAGATAGGAACAGAACCAATTTACAGTGGAAGAAGAGAAGTTTAGTCGAGAGAGAACGGCTTCAAGTAAATCATGGTCCACGGCGTTGAAGGCGTTGCTGAAATCGATTAAGACCAGAACAGTAACTAACTTTTCCTCCATGTTAAGACGAATGTCTTCAGTCACTTTCAAGAGTGCAGTCGTCGTGCTGTGACCAGTCCTAAAACCAGATTGAAAGGTGTTAAAGAGGTTGAAACTAGAGAGAAACTCTGTTGCTTGTCGGTGAACTTCAGACTCAATGACTTTTGATAGAAAAGGGAGTATAGAAATAGGGCGAAAGTGATTAGGGAGGGTAGGGTTTGGGACCTTGGGGAGCGGGATGACATGAGCTTTACGCCATAGGTCGGGAAATTGGCCAGAAGTTAGTGAGAAGTTCACAATGTGTGTAATGACGGGTAAAATCTGATTTAGAATATGGATAACCATTAAACGCCCAATATCGTCACAGCCAACAGCCTTAGATTTGAGAGATCCTATGATGTTCCTGATCCTGTCCTCACTAACTGGTATAAAGTTAAAATAATCGATATCTGGAATAGGAAGTGACTGAATTTTGCGTAGCGTGTCTTGTTTAGTGTTGGGAACAAGTTTGGGAGTGATTGAGAAGTGAGCATTAAGGGCGTTAAGGTCACAGTTAACCTTAGGGTCTAGTGACTTAGACTTCCCGAGTCCAAGAGAACGAAGAAATTTCCATAGACCAGCAGGAGAGGAAAGTTCTATCTGTTCCGTAATATAGTGGCGCTTAGCGTCACGGACTAATTTATTGCACAGATTCCGGCTTCTTTTATAAGTGGACCAGTTTTCGTCAGACCTATCTCGCTTAAACTTCCGAAATGCACGATCCCTTCTACCCATGGCTGTACGGACAGTGCTATTTATCCAAGGTGATGGCCGGTGCTTAAGTTTAACTGGATGGACGGGAGCATGTTTATCAAATAACTTTAAGATTGCAGAGTTGAAGTTATTGACTTTATCATCTATAGAATCGGACTGTAGGATTTCAGACCAATCAACCTCAGCTGCATCGTTAACCAGTTTATCGACATCCATACTTGAAAAGTTGCGTTGGTTTAGAACTACAGGTTTAGGCTTAGGGGATCTCATTCTAAAAGACGAGAAAATAAGGTCATGATGTGAGAAGGCTGGCGCAGAAAGCTGTCCGTGGCTGGCTACCAAATCCAAATGTGACGTAATTATGAGATCTAATAGGGTGTCGGATGACCCAGTATGATGAGTTGGAAACGAATTTAGAATATTCAGATTTACAGAGTCCAGTAAGTCACGCAGTTTCAAACTGCGATTATTTACATTTAGTAAGCACGTATTAAAATCACCCATGATTAAAAAATGAGTGTAGTCAAGCATGAGCGTTTCTAAGACATTCTCAAGTTTTGAGAAATAGTCTACATTTGGTGGGCAGTAGATCACACCTAAAACCAGTTTAATTCCAAAATCAACCTCAAGGAACAGATACTCAGCATTAGCGCAGTAGAGGGATGGAGATTGCAACACAACCTTATAGGAGAGATGACTTTTAATATAAATAGCAACACCTCCGCCCCCTTTCCCAGCACGATCATTACGGACCAATACATAACCAGGGATAGGGAAAGAGATAGAGGGCAAAGAGGGTTTCAGCCAGCTTTCAGAAACCAGAACTGCATGGAGATGATGATAGTCGAAGGAGTCATGGAAGTCTGCAAAGTGCGAAGGGATGCTCTGGGCGTTTATGTGGCAAACGTTAAAATTTTTAGAAAAAGACTTGAATTCACTTTTCAGGAAATCACCTAATGTTAAGACATCATCGAAGCTACCACAAGAACTATTTGATACTGCAGTTATGAATGACTCCACATCACTGTCATCACTCGAACACATTAGATGGGTTATATAATAAAGAAAAAAGTTAAATAAATACTAATATAATATAATAATATAGGTAAGTATTAATATAATATAATTACCAAAAATATATATTTAATAACAATGATATAATATAATTACCTACTAAAAATATATATTAAATAATAATGAAATTTAATTTCGAAGCAAACAATCAAAATAGCTCATTTTGGTTGCACTTCCTACCGGCAAGAACAAAAAAGAATAAGTATAATTACAAGTTAGACATGTGAAAAATTGGACCCAAAAACAACATTATGGGTGTTATAATGATTAAATAATTATTTACATAGTTAAATATACTTTTAATTAAACAATAAGATCAAATACTTCAAATACGAACATCCAGAGAAACTTGAGTCAGTAATGTTGTAATAGGTAGGTACCTAGATATATTAAACTATGTTGAGCATTCAAGGATAGAATCTAGAATAACAATGGGTGCCCAATGCCCATCTAAACAAAACTGTGTTATATAGGTTGCCCACATCTCAGTTATTGCCAACAGACTACTAGACAAACAACGCCAAATGAAATACATTCCTACTTAGTACTTAGATAGGTACCTACAACAAACTCACTAGAAATAGGGATGCAGATAAGAAGAGCTAAGGTATCATTAACAGAATTAAACCATTAATGAGTAGGTATACAGGTACCAAAGTGAATAATATTTATGGTTTGAGTTGTTTGATAATCCACAATTAAACATTAACTGCGACTGATTCTTCTACAGTAAGTGTATAACATGTCAAAAGCATTCATAAAAGCTAGGAATATTCCAACACACCCACAATATTACAATCATTACCTATGTTACAATTACAAAAGTTACATTGTGTACAATGTTTTAAAAGTACTAATTGTAAAAAAGAGAATTATACTATGGAATCACAGCATGACTGACTGACAATAGGTGCTGTTAGTTATTGCACTATTAACAATACAAATAGTTAGGTAGACACCTACTTAGGTGTAAAGTTAAGTAACTATGTAAGGCATGATATGTACACATATTATTATGTAATGAACGCTGGTTCAATTTGAGACCAATGATGATTGACATGTGGGACCGATCACTTAGCGGTTTTAGCCTTGGTAGCCGCTGCTCTGCGCGTCGTTGGAGGCTCTGCAGCTGCCGTCGGCGCAGGCCCAGCGCGAGGGCGATAATCAGGCGTAGGTTTACCCACCATCGACGGACACTCTGCGATCAGCTTATCTAATTCACTTGTTGTTGCTACGCATTTCCGATCGTTGTTAGGTAGTTTCACAATGATCTTTCCATCTCGTGTCCAGCAGCGAGTGATACCGAAGTGTTTCCGTGCCGCAACAAAGATCGCTTGGCGTGGCTTAGTTAAAAACTCACTTAGGACCGTTGAAGATGCCTTGAGCCGCCTCTTTTCATTCCAAACCAGATTGCGAGTATTTATGTCAACAAATCTGACCAGAATAGGACGGCAACGGGAGCCGGTTTTAGTGCCCAATCGATGACACGAAAGGATTGCTGATGCTCGGATATCACCAAGGGCCATCGCTGACTGAATAACATTGAGAATCAGTACTAAGCAGTCTTCACCAACACTCTCTTCGATGCCACTGAACAGCAAAGCATTCCGTCGATTGAAGCTGTCCAAGTCATCAACTTGCAAAGATAAGGATTGAATCAGACTTCTCAGCATTTGGAAGATAGTCCAGACGGATTCTTTGAACACTTTGTAGTCCTGAGTAAGTTTTTCCAAACTCAACTTATTCTCGTTGGTACCAGCAAGCTTGACTTGTTTTTCAAATTCTGCCATCCTTGTAGACAGTGAGTCTTCAATGTTCTTTTGGGTATCCAGGACTTCTTGAACACTGGCCATTGTGAAATATTTAATTTGGTTTGACTCAACAAGGCGAACGTAACAAAACAAAGCACCGGTAGGTTGGTGATAGGAGACGCCAGTAGGTTAGTGCACTTAACTTCACTTTAGCATTGAAACATGGAGTAACACTGTGCAACTTCACACGACATTAATGTTGCCAACAAGTATGTACTAGTTAGACATTAAATATATTCAATTTTTGCAATAAACATTAAATTATTACGAGGAGCAAGATTGAATTTATGTTAGCAGTTTTCTGCCTACCCGCGAAAAGTCTACATATGAGTGTTATATGCTTAAAGTGTCTATGCGTGTCTGTCTGTAGCATCAGAGACGGCTGAATCGGATTTTAATTAGTTATTTTCGTTTGAAAATGTTATAGCTACGGTCCAAGAAGCTGTTTTAGTTCGAGGAGTTTAAGAATTTGAAATTGTAGGTACTTACCTGTAATATGCTCTGCCGCCGCTCCACGTTGACAAGATGAGGGGTGGAGTGGTGACCGGAAGGCGCGGGGTGCACGGACGGGGTAGCCGCGGGGGGTGAGGTGGGGGAAGTCAGGTCTACCTTGCGACACCGGACCGCGCTGCCCTCCCACGCGGCCACTGTGCCACAAGAGCCCTTTTCGCCATTTAGCCTCTGAAAATAAATAAATGATAACTCGGCTGCAAGCTCGTTATAGCAGAACTGCGAAGGGGCTGCGAGCGCAATTTCCGCACAGACAAATTGTATGAACCACAGCGCTCAGAGTGTAAGCGTTTGTGATCCTCGTTATCCCTGGTTCACTTTATACAAGGAGTCCTAATCAGGGGTCAGAACTTTATGTACGTGATTGTGGGGTATGTTTAAAGCTGCTAAAATGATATAGGTCTTATAGTAAAAGAGTTAGATTCCAAATTTGTATAATGTTTATTGTATAATAATATGTCAAAAACGTGCGCATCTATCCACCCTTTTTAAAAGCTTTACGTGTTGGATTTGAGGCACTGCGCTTATACCCAAGGGTATACGTGATTGACGAAAGGGCTTTACACAAGGACTCTGACTAACAGTGACTAAAATTAAAAGGTGTCCGCTTTTGTGGCATGCATTTGTATGATCCTAATTCGAATTTTTGTTCAATTATTATTATTAGTATTGTTTCTTACCACAGGTATGATCCTGGGCATAGCCTCCTGCTGCTTCGTTTTGTTCATCTGATATTGTTTGTCCAGGACTTTGACGACGACAAATTCTCCGAGAGCGGCGAATACAAACATCATGCACCCCGCCATCCACAAGTCCAGCGCCTGTGATGTTTGAAAAAGGTTTATTATGAATCAGTCACGACGCTTGTGCCGGAAATTCGCTGTTCTAAATATTACACCAATTAGAAGCTAAGAAAATTATGCGTCATTCAAGTTCGCGCTCGTAGACGTTACTGTAGGAGTGTCGAGTGGTAGAATAAGGATGAAACTTACGGAAAAAAATCTTTGTACAGTATTCCTCTATATTAACGAGCGCCCTGTATCTGTATTTGTATATTCCGCATTTCTCCCTAATCTACTTTATGAACTACATGCTCGAGACAAGTGACCAGGAGTACATTCTGCTGATTTAAGATCGCTTCAATCGAAACTCAATGAACTAAAACATACTATTCCGAAGTCACTCCATTAAGATTCAGTAAGGTCAAAGTTCTTAAATTAGCACAATTGGCCCCCTAACCTACGTTCAACCTCAAAAGTAGCTGAACATGTTTACAACTTATACCATATGTAACAAAATATTTTTAAAGTATACGAGCTTACCTTAACATAAGCTACAGGGGGTATATCTGCCCTCAGCCCAGTAAACATGGTAACCAAAGTCAACATGCAAGTGACCAGCAGGGTCACTCGTCCCGGTATGGCGTCCAGGTCCAGCCAGAAGCTGAACCAGGACAGCATCACCACCAGGGAGGAAGGCGCGAAGGTCTGGATGAGATGGTGACCGATCTGCCGCTCGAACCTGAAGTATACCACCAGCCTGGAGTAGTTGCCTGCAATTGGAAGTAAGTCTTGACTGCAGCGAGTTTCTGGAACTGGATCTGTATTGGAATTGTGGCCGTCCTTATTCTTGACTCACTAGGTATTCATCGTCATCTTCATCATCAACCTGAAGAAGTCCATTACTGAACATAGGCCTCCTCTATACATTTCCAGGAAGTACAATTCTGAGCCCTTACCATCCACCGACTTCCCGCGATCTTAACAATGTCGTCGGTCCATCGAGTGGATGGGCGCCCTACGTTTCCTATTCCGGTGCGTGGTCGCCATTCGAGAAGCTTATATTCATCTTATACCACTAGGTATATGTCACAAGTTGAGCCCAATTAGGATTATCCATTATGCTTAAAAGAAAGCTTTAAATAATAATATTATTATATTGCGCTACCTGTGTGCCTAGTGCGAGTTTTGACAATTTATTTACGCGCTCGGTCCGTTTGGCGTAAACTTAAAATTGTATGGAATAAGAGCAGCGCCATCTAGTGATTGACTGACTGACACTAGATGGCGCTGCTTTTATTCAATACAATTTCAAGTTTACGCTAACTGAACCGAGCACGTAAAGAAATTGTCAAAACTCACACTAGGCACACAGACACCTCTATCGAGAAAGTATTCGATACGTTAACTGTCAAGTTTGTTTTAGATTTGATCAGCGCCTTGCAATGTCGACAAGATGCATACGCGAACGGTTACCTTGATCGATGCGTTAACGATACAAACCGTTATAATTTTCGTGCTTGCCCTATTTAATTGTAGGAGTACTGACCACTGATCAAATCTAAACAAATCAGTTAACGTATCGAATACTTTCTCGATAGAGGCCCCTACTCACCCTACTAGTCTTAAATGAAGATGCGGTCGCAGGCATGCTAGGCCATTAAACTGGCTCTGAAGGACCACTTACGAAACGCCCTGATAGGAGTTTTCTGATTGAGGAAACTCCTTTCTACTTGAGAGTGGAGTTATACAGACCTACTCACTTTTTTTTATTTTTTTTTAATGTAGCCCCACGTGGGTACCGCTTACAGACATATAATTTCACATACACATCACACCCAGTCCAGAAACAAATATTTGTGGATCGCACATAATATATTTGTCCCAGGCGGGAATCGAACCCGCGACCCCAAGCGCAGCAGTCCGATTGCTCGGCCACTACGCCAAACGATCCGTCAAAATTTTGAATTTGAATGTGCACTATGGAATTAACACAGTGTTAAGACTATATGGTAATACAAGTCTAAGGAATTGAGTTGTAATACTATATAAATATATAAATTACTTTTGGGCAAGCCTACTTTTAAGTGTAAATAACATTCAGAAAGACTGATATTAGAACGGTATTAAACTAGTTACGCTTATAATTGGTGCCCAAATCCAGGCTTATACGATGATATAAGAGCAAAAAATAGCAGTTTAGAGATTGATTTAAGAATGGTTTTTGCTAGTTGGATATTGCCTTGTTCACAGGCATTTGCTTAGTTTTAAGACGGTTGTTTTATTTAAATATAAGAGGCATTTAAAAGGGTCTAGTTATTCTAGACCTTTCTACCCTTTTAAGGGTTCTTTCGGTTCCTAAAATGTTCAGATGCTTGCTGCCACTGATTGGTAAAAGTTTTTTGAAGTAATACTTTTTTTTTGTTTCATTCTTTTTGTAGTGCCTATTTTGATTTTATCTATTAATTTATTATGTCCGTTTTTTGTCAAAATATGGTCTAAGTACATCATTTAGTCACCGCGCGCTTTGTATGAAGATCTTTCGTCCATATAAACAGGATGTTCGGATATAAAACACGCGGTACCTCGGTAGGATCGGAACTCGTAAAACTATTGTCCGAAAAAATGATGATGATTTAAAATAATTTAATACTCATGTTAATTATTTTTATCAACAATGATTTTTGTCTTTAAAGGAAACCGTTTTCAAAGAATACTCGATTAACATTTTATAGGCATCGATAAATATTTATTTGGAGCGTTTGATCTTTTTCTTTATTCGCATTTGCGAATTTAGCATTTGCTAGAAATATTTTATTTTTACCTATTGATAAAGGTTTTATTCCAGTAATAATGTTTTGTTTCAATTCTCCTACTTTCAAGAACTACAATACGTTTCTTTTTAAAGTGACTATTGTTCTTACGGACAAAGAACTACGAGCACAAACATTTTCTTGTCGAGTGAATACTTACAAATAAAAATGTTTTCTCAAATAAAATTGTTACAATACCTCTCACTATTATTACGAAGTATAAAAAGTGACTGCAGCAAAGAAAATGAAACGGCTGGATACCTTTGGAAAATTCTTTATCTCGACAATTTACAACGAGAACAATGTCCAAAAGAAATAAAAAAATAGTAATCCAATCAAAATAACTCTAATCTAGATTTACGCCTTACCAAATGGACTAACACTCCAATAAAAAATATAAACATTTTTCTTCAGTTCGTCGCGATCTTTTCAAAGAATTCGACTTCAAAATTCTATAATGGTACTCGCGAGCTACTACCAGAACATCTCGAAAATGCTTGTCAGACTTTGCGTATACATACATAGCTTAATGTTCATACTCTTCCTAATACGGTTTGACGGTTCGTTTGGCGTAGTGGCTGAGCAATCGGACTGCTGCGCTAGGGGTTGCGGGTTCGATTCCCGCCTGGGACAAATATATGTGTTATCCACAAATATTTGTTTCTGGTCTGAGTGTGATGTGTATGTGAAATTATATGTCTGTAAGCGTTACCCACGATACAGGAGCAATCCTAGTGTGGGGCTTCGTTAACATTAAAAAACGTGTGGTACAGACTATTGAAGCTGCATCTGCGCTCTATAAAGATTCACACAAGAGTGAACCAGCTCGAACACACACTAAACTATAAAATGTAGGCTGGCTTCAAGAACGTAGAAACTATGTCTTCATCCATAACGTACCGTCCTTGTCTATCATGTAGCCGTTCGTTTCCTCCAGACGCAGAGGTTGTCCGATGTGGTACTGCAGCAACTTCAGCTCAGGGTTGATGGTGACCCCGGCCTCGCTCCAACGGAACCTCACCTTTTGGTTGCTATATGAAACTGGAGGAAAAATAATGTTTTATGTATACAGCCCTATACGCTAGTCAACTTTTACGTTATTGGTTCTAGATACATACGACTTCGCTTGTCAACCTTCATTTGGTACAGCCTCAGTCGTGTAGCCATTTTGACCATAATTTTGGCTACTATTACGCTACTACTGGGCACGCAGACCCTTTTTTTGAGGAAGGAAAGGGGGGGGGGGGGGGGGGGGGGGGGTGCCTTATTCTGTTGTAAGCCGAATATATACTTACAACTCTCGATATAAATCGGGCACGACTGTATGTCCATTGGATAAAGTTGAAACTCCATCTGGCACGCGATGATCGCATGCATCCTCGCTGCGTACCGCACCGTTTGGTTCCGGTATAGCGTCACCGAAGAAAACTTGTGCGTCAGCTCTGCTATTTCTGAAAAGATGGAAAAAGCTTTTTCTCTCATCATTTTCAGCTATTACGCTCCCACTGCTGGGGCACAGGCCTCTCGAGGAACGGGGCATTATCTAACATACTAGCCCAGTGCTAATTTAAATTTTCAGGTTCTTGAACATGCCTGTTTACTCTCGATGTTTTCCTTCAGTATTCTCTGAGTGTTATATAAATATAAAGGTCCTTAATATAATATACGTAGTAATTGAATGTAGAGTCCAAGTTAAAACTGATTTCGTATAGTAAACCGCATTGTCATCGTTCCATCACATGATATTTTCATTTGAAAATTACTTTACAAAAAGTGTCAAAAGTTTATTTGTTATCATTATTATTTTTATATTTCTTGTTGAATCTGATTAGATGTGGTCGGTTTCAGATTCAAGTAACTATTTACATGCTTTAACCAAGGCACTTTTGTAATGTGTATACTTGTATAGGAGCATAAAAATGTGTTTATATAAAATATGTAGGTACTGATCAAAATAGGACTGTTCATAGTGATATCAATGTGCTTGCGTGCAACGCGTGTGTGCTTTCACAAGCTTTCAAAATAACTTACTTTTACGTCATCGATATAAAGGACATCTCACATCGATGGCATAATTTAGCTGCCCAATATTTTGTATAGTGACAAAAGCCGCACAAAACTTGTGATATATTTTACGTGCGTCAACCGCGTCAACTACTGCCCCGCGTTAGTTATTAAAAGTTATGTATATTCTACGAATAAGTAATATTCGTAGTGTATGTCTAATTAATAAAACCCTTATTTTTTACATACCATAAAAAAGAGATATTTTGTTTTTATTAATGTAGCTGTATAAATATTGCAATTATAATAAAATATGGGAAACAAAGAATTTAGATCTATACAATAGTATATCGCCAGGGTATACACAAGCGGATAATTATTTTAGATAATAATAATAATTACAAGTGAAACACGCGTGAATGCAAGCCAGTTTTATACACATTGCAATAAGTGAGATGGCTAAAGTGTTAATATAAAAAAATATAGCGACCATTTACCAGGAGAACGTTGTTTGTAATGCAATGCTCCTCCTAAACAAAAACAGCTTACTTTAGTCTTCTCCTGGTTAAATAATGTGATTTTAAGGGCTCAAAAAATAACCTAGATCCTGAGCCCTAACATCGCGATGGAGCAATACCTGTGGTTGACACGTCTGCCTGTCCTGGAGTGACAGTCTGTACAATGTACATTAGTTAGCTACCGATATCGGTCGCTAAGTCCTAACGTACCGAATATGAAACAGTATGAAAACTAATTACAAGTTAGGATAAATATAAGATCGTGGGGCAAAGTTAAACCTAATCGTTTTTGAGCTGAGTTTGTCAAAGAATCTGTAAGTACATTTTCAAAGTAAAATAATTTTTTTGATTGAATCTCGTCTACCAATTTTCCATAGATAGACTTGCATTTAACGAAAATGTCGTCACTGTGACTTGACTAGTAAAAATGGGTTAAATTAACATAGACATGAATATCAAAGTCAAATTCAAAGTCAAAGCATTACAAGTTAAACAGCTAATTCTTGTTAACAAAGAGAATCATAAAAACGTAAAGTATGATAAATTAAAAACAGTAATTGATTATGGTTTGAGTTTCAAAAAAGGATGTTTCACTTTCAAGCACTGTACCAAAACAAACAATTTGGCCTTACGTCGACGGCAAGTGTGTACGCATCGATTTATCTTCGAGTGTATCTGCGAATACCGTTAGTGCTGTGTGTCATGACGGTTATGTTTTACAAAGCCAAACGGGGGTAGTTGGATTGCTCCAATTGCCACCCTCGACGGCGTTACCCGCATTCTCCAGTCTTCTCGTAACCACGGTCGGTGTAACTAGGTCGAAACGTCGAGGTATGTCATTTTTTTTTTATATTTTGATATTCGTTTGTACGGGAATAGGACTCCTTTTATGACGATAAAATTAGGATTTCAGTCCGCGAAAGTGAACTTCCTAGTCTATTGAACTAGCGGACTGTCCCGACCAGGGGTTTACCATGACGTCTGATTGCAATCTAAATCTAAACATAATTGTTTCACTTAAAAAAATAGTAATACATGGCTTTCGATATCATTTAGGTAGGTCGACGTCAATCCCTTTAAAAATTTAAAATAAAACTAAATTGAGCGTCAAGATGCCAAACACGCCATGGTATAATAAGTAGTAAAACAATTCTGTTTAGGTCCCCAATCAGATCGCAATAAGACGTCATGGTAAGCCCCCAGGTTAAGTCCAAGGGCCGTATTAATAAATGAACCTCAATAGCGCTACCAAGTACGCTATCAGCTGATCCACACTCAAAATGTAATCTACATCTTGAAATCGTTGCTATTTAATAAATGGATATTGAGATGTAGCACTGGCTACTAGATATTGTCTTGTATGTGTCAATTATTGTGGCATAATCGGATAGCACTTAACCGCTGAGTGTCGATTATTAATTTGCCAGATATCATGTAAGTTTCTGTTCCTAATCTACAACTTAAGATTTATTCATTAAACAGAACGAAATAGCAAGTGCACACTGCACACTCAAGGTAGCTCTCAGAGGTGAGATTGATTTATTAATACGGTCCTATGTCTACAAACGTGAAACGCTTGATACTAGCTATAAATATGAATAAACCTCTCCTCTTAACATCAACTTTGAGTGATCCACGTTTGTTCTAGATGTCAGACTTAATATTTCACTGTCTATCACTTTACATTACACTAAAAGCTTATATCTCTGAGAAGACGCGTCGGGTACTTTGTCACAATGTGATTATCGAAATTGTAGTCGAGAATTTCAGCACCTGTGCAAATGAGTATACATTTTCCAATGGTATTAAAAACGTAGTGCTTCTCAAATTTTAGAGTAATAGGTCAACCAGATGGGAAATTTTACAACCCTAACGCATTGTCTGTGGATTTACTACTCTATTTTTTTTCGTTCGCCCTAGAATACAAATGAATGCTATGAAGTACCTAGTAGTTACAACAATAATAGTTAGTTAACTTTAAGCAACCGGACATGTAACATAGTGATATGAAAAAATGAATATGAGTATCGTTTACAGACGGCCTCTCTACACCACGTATATTTTACAGTTGTTCAAATTGTAATTCTGTGAAAAAAACCACGGTTTTCACATTTTCACATGTTGTAAGGGACTTCCTACTTATTTTCACAGGAATCTCCTTCCTTTTAAAGGCTTATTAAACTTGCTAGGTTTCCCTGTATCAAGGGAATCAAGCCCTACGAAGATCATGAAGGAGTTTTATGATATGTCCACGTATCAGCTTAAAGACAGGTTTGGGCCTCACCTGTAACTTTAGAGTTCAGGAAGTATGGGTCAGGATGCCACAGATTATCGAAGAACTCAGGTGGCAGGGTCACGTGGTCGTCACCCTCTTCGAAGATGTCTTCCGGCAGCTGAAGCCTGCTCTCTCTCCAAGTCTGTCTGATGAACATGTCCACTCTGAAAGGCATTTATTTTTCATTAAAAAAACGTAGCCCCACACTAGGATTGCTCCTGTATACAGGCACCACTTACAGACATATAATTTCACATATACACACACTCAGACCAGTAAAAAATATCTGTGGATCGCACAACTATTTGTTACAGGTGGGAACCCTCAACACCAAGCACAGCAGTCCGATTGCTCAGCCACTACGCCAAACGTGCCGTCAAATTCGTCATATATTTTAATTATATATTTTAAAGAAGCGGTAAGTATAAGCGGTGGTAGCCTAGTGGGTGAACGTCCGCCTTCGAAAACGGAGGTGGCGAGTTCAAATCCCAGTGCGGGCACGTACCAATGTGTTTCTTGTTAAAACATATGTACGTAATTATCACTCGCTTTTCGGTGAAGGAAAACATCGTGAGGAAACCAACATGCCCGAGAATTAATTCGGAGGCATGTTATCCACCAATCCGGACTAGGCCCCGTGGTGGATTATGGCCTAACCCTCCTCACGATAGTGAGAGGAGGCCTTTGCCCAGCAGTGGGACAGTTTCAGGCTGAATTATTATTATTATTATTATTATTATATTTTAAAGAACGTTTTCAATTAGTTCACCAGTTGGTGGCCGAGCCGAGCACTCTAACGACTTTCTTCCATAGTTCTGCGGTAATTTTATATCGGTAATACAATAAGTTACTTCCTTATCAAACTAATGGAGGAAAGGAAAACACGCCAAACTACGTAATTGTATTTGTTTAAGGGAATACTTCATCCTTTGTCGTATATTTCCGTAAGATAACCATCTACATTTGGCCACTGGTAGATAAATCGTCTGCAGGCTCTACGAGAAGCTTATAGGCATTGGAAGATTCCCTACTATCTGATAGATAGGAAAATATGTATGGAAAAATGGTACTAGTCGAGGTCGTAGTCTGTAAGCGGCCCATGGTGTTAATTGGAGACCACGGCTAGAACATTAGAGGAATCTACAATGGTTCCTCTAGCGTTTGCAGTTACCAGTAGATTTCATCTGATGTTATACCTGAAGGAGCTGCCGAAAGCTGATCAAAGCTGATCAGATCAACCGATCAGATCAATCCATGACATCGATCGATAAATAAGGCAGTTACCTGAAGTCCATATCTTCGACGTTAATAGAGTTGACGTCGACCACGTAAATACTGAATTCTACTATCACCGGTTGACCTTTGCGGGCCGGGGGGCGCATTTCTGGGAACGACAAAAAATATAAATAATATTATTTATACTGCTCACGGTCACGTCACGTAGTTTGTAATGAGCCGGCCACATCCAAATCAATATTTGCGTGAACTACAAGTTAGTTTGTTTTAAGCACAGATCTAAACATAAAGCAGACCAGGCATTACAGATTGTATAGTGAAACCAGACAAAATCTCATTCTAGCTGGACCAAACTAATGGCTGACAAAATAGCTATAATATACATATTATTATCATGTTACTATATTTATTACATACATTACAAAGATGGTCACTTGTTCCGTTCTATCCTAAATACAGATAGTTAAGTGTTCTAATGACACTTATAAGAGCACTTAGAAAATAGGCATATTATTATTAAAAATAATTCATAATAACTTACTAACCTTTAACATAACTTTCAGGCAAAACGACCCTAGGTTTCAGCGTATGATTCCTTTTTGACACCACGTCATTGCATAGCCTGTAAAAAGTAGATAATAGGATTATGTTTTGTTGACTTTGTATTTTACATATATACATACATACAGCCTTTTCCCGTCGGGGTAGGCAGAGACTACATCTTTCCACCTGCTACGATCCTAACAAACCTATTTCGCTTCTTCTACTTTCATGACTTGCTTCATACATGCTCTCCGGTTATGGATACTCTTGACTTGACATTTCCTTAAGACGTCCTCGATTTGATCGTGGTACGTTCGTCTACGTCGACCCCTACCGGCTGGTCCATTCACACTTTGTATTTTCTGTATAATTATACTATTGTAATTAAATACAAATGATGCAATTATCATCATCGTCATCACAACTCATAATACACCCACTGCTGGGCACGAGTCTCGCTTCACATTTGTGATTAAGATTATAGGCTATAATACACCCATGGTACCCAGCTCTATTATTTCTACTTGAGGGTAGTAGAAAGCCAAGTGGGCACTTTAATACTCCACCACCTAGGGTTTTAATGATGTTTTCCTCTGTCCGAAGCTCTAACTCAGACAACATATCAGCTCAACATAATGTTTGACAAACATTAGTGCCTACATTCCTGCTCAAATAATGTATACATTACTATGTGCAAAAACACGTAATTTTGTTCTCTCCAAAACTGAAATGTGACGTTATGTAACTTGCCTAGGTCACCTACTAAAACGATGTTTCTCTCTGACTTATACCTAAGCTTACAGCCGACTAACCCCACAGTCTGATGCCTTGAATAAAACAATTTTTCTATGCAATTAACTCTATTTATAGTCAGGGGAAATGCCTTTCCTTTTTTCACATGAATTGACACACGACATTCACTTCAAAAGTAGCTTGACTCCACTTTGCCTTAAAAAAGTAGGACAAAAGAATATCGCAGGCATTTTGAATAACCTTCGCCAATTCAGTTCGTATAACTATAGATAGACGGTAGTTTTCACTTTAGCTATCATTAGAAGTCACTACCTGCTTTTCAATGGCCGGAATCGTCTATTTTGTTTTTTAATCTGGCTTTTTTTATCAGGGTTGTTTGTAACCATGGAATTAATGCTTATTTCATATTCCTCAAAACGTTTCAATCCAATACGTTCAAACCCAATACACCAATAGGTGTATCTGTTAAAATGCAATGTTTACGTAGGACATATCTCTCAGCTTGTTAACTGAAGCTTTGTTAGCTTTTGAGTTAGTATATGAGCCCCTCGTTAACTTTGACCCGTTTTTCGCTTGCAAATACTCGTAGCAAACATAAAATACGAGATCTCACAAAAAAATAAAAACCTAGTAACAGGATCGTTTGTAACGCTAATTCTTGTTTGACCGAGCACATAGTTTCCTCGTAAAAGACATAGTATATTATACAAACCAGACGTAGTCTAACAAAAACCAAAACGGTAGCTAACCTAGTCTGCACTTAAGTTAAAAATAGCTCGCACTCTAGTCGGCAGTATTTAAATTAGACTTTACTAGTAATAAAATAGGTCTCGTAATTAGTCCGTACATTTGCTATGCAGCCTTAACTTATGACGTCAATGGGGATTGTTATGGTGCGAGTGCCAACATAGCGTGTACCTGTTTTATAAAAGATTCGTGAGTTTGCGTGCTCCTTAACTATTCGGGTAAGGCTGTACGAGTAAAACCGAAAGTATCTTTAAAATAGAAAGAAGTGCCCATTCTCTGAGGGTCGTATATTATGAAAATAGGTGGTGCAAACAAATTATTGTTCTATTTCACGTGTTTCGGCTTCCTGATTGCGTGACGGACATACTAATAAAAGTTATGCCATGCAATTAGACGGCATGTGGAAATGGCGAGGCGTGTTTCGAGCATTCAAGATTGTTTTAGCATACCTATGACATATATTTGATAATGTTTAATACCTCCACAAATACCGTTATACGGGTTTAGGTTACAGAGCGCCAACAACCGAGTAAAATGGAGACTAAGTTGATAAAGCGCGCGAAAAACGTTACGCAGATGAAAAATGGCAGTCCTTTAAGAAACGTGAACTGCCTACTTCAACTATTTCCCAGGAAGAACGATTCTGAGCCCTTTCCATCCACCGACTTCCCGCGATCTTAACAATGTCGACGGTCCATCGAGTGGGTGGGCGCCCTACATTTCGTCTTCCGATTCGTGGTCGCCATTCGTGAACCTTTATTCCCCAACGGTTGTCGGTTCTTCGAGCTATATGACCTGCCCATTACCATTTCAACTTACTAACCCCCAGTTTCTGAAACGTCAGTCAGCGTTGACAACAGATTAATTGTATTGCCATCCTTGTCATTTGTTTATAGTCAGATAGAGGCAACGATATTTTTAATCTACTGTCAGCGCCAACAAACGTTCTAGAAACCGGGGGTAATTCTACGAGCTATGTCGGCGACTTTGGTACTTCCACGGATTTCCTCATGTCTGATTCGCTAAAGTAAAGATTACATTTACTACATTACCCTATCTACAGTGCTTTTTACAAAACCCATTTCATGCGGTGCATGTAATACTCGTAAGACTAGATTACTCTGTACTGTGTAGCTGGTAATACATAAAAAGTATTACAAAAGTAATGCGAATGTAATTATCGTGTAACCCTTTTTCACCAAAAGCCAATTTGTGATTTTCTTTCACGTACAGTAGGAAGTAGATTGGAAATAAAAGTCGATCCGAAATAAAAAACCGACCAAGTGCGAGTCGGACTAGCGCTCGAAGGGTTCCGTACCATTATCTATAAAAACGGCAACATAATCACGTTTGTTATATGAGAGCCCCCTTAAATATTTGTTTTTCAGTTTTTTACTGTTTATCGTTATAGCGGCTACAGAAATACATCATCTGTGAAAATATCAACCGTCTAACTATCACGGTTCATTAGACACAGCCGGTGACAGACGGACGGACAGCGTAGTCTTAGTAATAGGGCCCCGTTTTACCCTTGGGTACGGTACCCTAAAAAGGAATAAAATAAACTTGGAAAAAATCTGAAATGGTGGAAAAGATAGGTTGTGTTATACTGTATTTCAAACTTTATTTCATGAAATGTAAGGTAGATTTTGGTTTGTACATTCAAGTCTACGTGAATTTGGTGAGCATTAAATAATTATTTTAGTGAACTGTCGTATGTGCATTTTACAGTTTCACTCTTACTTGTTCGGGTCTGAACTGTTGGAGGGCTCGAAGGTTCCGCAATCGTTTAGGGGCGGTTGCTCTGTTTGATCCTCTTCAGACTTTATTACAATGATGGAACTGCGCACAAATTTAATAATATAACCATTAAATTTTGATTCCAATTTAACAATAAACAATTCATCACTTATCATAAATATCATAAAGATTTGTAATATTTACAGAAGTGGTACACCCTTATGTTCAATAAATGAAATAGTGTATTAATACATAAATGCAATCTTTTCCAATTTATGACCTCATCCACTGTTCAACATTGACATGTCAATGTAACCTTTTTTAAATAGCGGAAACTACACAAACTATAATATATAGTAAGTGTTACTTCCGTCAGAAAAAAATACTGAGTTACTCCCTAGTCGCGCCTAAAGAAGTTTTATTTTAAAATAAGTACTGCCAGATCCTTTTTTCGTCGTACAAACCCTGAACTACAACGGTCTTACCACAATAGATAAGACAAGAGTTAAACACATGTTTCTAAAATGTCGTTCCACAAAATTGGCGTCTATCACTCGCTTTTTTTACTCAATCCTGGAATTCCTAATTATTTTACTGGTGAATTTGTTATTGAGTTAGATAAAGCGAGGGTTAGACGTCGATTTGTGGAGTAAATATTTAGACTCATCTGTTCAACTCTGGTTTAAATCTTTTGTGGTAAGACTGTAACTGTTTCATTCAATTTTTACCAGGTTAAATGCAATTAGTCCGCCTTTGGCTCAAAATATTTGTCGAATGCGGAAAACGTTTGAATGACGTGCGAACACATCCAGGCCAAGGTGGATCCATCGATTGTTTTATTAGTTGCACGCTACGTGGCTATATTTAGACTATCGCAGTGTACTCCGCATTTGTCATCGTGGTGGGCGACAGAGCCTCCCCGGATTACAATTTAATGTCTTTATTATGTTTTTTTGTTTATATATTGCCAACTCGTAGAAACTTCTAATAGTTATAACCGTACTATGAAGAGAAATCAAAATTGTTCGAAAATCGTCCCCGCAAAGGGTGAAAATCCGAAATAAATCTAACACAGGTCTTATTTATGTTTTCTATTTATTGTTTATTTAACCCAATAGAGTTATTAACATGGTTTGACTGTAAAAGGTAAAACGTCTAAATGCCTTCTAGACTATTTTCCTTTGTTAGGGTATTTTAGCTAAAAGAGTGGAATTCAATTGATTTAACCCAGTCCTTCCGGTACAAGTTGGGTCAGTATACGAGTAGTACATCTATTTGGGGTCGGTATTTTTTCAACAAAATACAATTTTCTTGTATTTTCATTCCGGTTACGAGCGCTTGTAGATTTTGCATCTAACGTAGGTACCTATATACTCGTAAGTGGCAATAGTTATGTCAATGTCTAGTGTGAATGGACCAGCCGGTAGGAGTCGACGTAGACGGACGTACCACGAGCAAATTGAAGACGTCTTAAAGGAAAGGTCAAGTCAAGAGTACCCATAACCGGAGAGCATGTATGAAGCAAGTCATGAAAGTAGAAGAAGCGAAAGAGGTGCGTCAGGATCGTAGCAGGTGGAAAGATATAGTCTCTGCCTACCTCAACGGGAAAAATGCGTGACGGTATGTATGTGTATGTAATAGTTTTGTGCATCTCGGAATCTCTCATACCCACTCTTATTTATAGAAAATAATATTATATAATTATACAATAAAACTAAGATCGTTAAGCCCATACCGCTGAAGGTTGTTAGCCTTTTTCTAAAGTTATACCCCAAGGGGTGTAAAATCTGAAACATTACTGTGATTGCTTTGCATGGTTTAGTATAATATATATATATATATATATTAGTAGAGGGCAAGTAAACAATATCGCTATGTTTACAGTTACTATTCCGGTATTCCCTGTGTAGATGCATCTGAGTGAATTTAATATGTTGAGTAGTAAAACAAGAACATAAGCAAACTACGGTATGGAAGGCAAATTATGTTTGCAGTATTCTGTCAGTGAAGAAAATAGGTTGGAGACACTTATAAAATAAATTGAGACAGACTGTTCTCTTTCATTTACTTCGATCAATAATCGAAGTTTATTTATATTCTACATTAAAAACAAATTGAAATCTAAAAACTAAACGTAAATAAAAACTAATCTAATAGGCCGCTACCAGTGGGCAACGTTCCCAAAATGCTGGCCGCATTGCCACGTTGTATGGCAATGCTCAATCTTTGACCAAAATAAAGGCCAGCATTTTGGTCACGTATTCTACATTTATATTTATTATACTCGGTACCTAATACTATCTCCCTACCTGACTAATATTAAAAATGGGGAAGTTTTGATTGTTCTTACTCAATAACCGCAGAAGGGTTACAGTAACGGAGCAGGAACCTCCATCAAGAAAGTATATTCCATACGTTAACTGTCAAATTTGTTTTAGACTTGATTAGCGCCTTGCAATGTAGACAAGATGCTTACGCAAATGGTTACCTTGATCTATACGTTTTCGTGCTTACTCTATTGTAGGAGTAATCATCAAATCTAAAACAAATTTGTCAGTTAACGTATCGAATACTTTATCTATAATACGTGCTGACCCTAAAGTTCTGAACCTCATTTTTATCATCACAGCTTATCGCACCGAAACATAGTAGTGGACACACAATGCCAACTTTTCCATAACGTCCCTTACTTAAAGCTTCCGCTTAAGCCTTTTCCACACTATAATTTATTTGTCGATCGCCACTACCCGCGGCTAGCCTGCGGCACGGAAGCCAGCCACACCACCGATGGTATCGCACGTCTTATCAGTGATTTATTCACCCTTAGACCTTGACCCTCAACCTGACCTAGCCGGTGGATCCATCACTTTGGAGGGCAGGGAACACCGCATAGGAGATAATGAATACTGAAATATAACGGGTAGCGGTTAGACGGTGCGATGCGATTTCTTTAAGCGGAAGGGTTATTAAAAGTTGATTTTTATGACACTTTCTAAGTTGTCAATTTTTGCTAACAATATAAATTAAATAAGTGTTCAACAAGTGATTAGTTTAAAAAATAAAAGGTTAGGTTCGCGATCATAAATTATTTATGGTTATGATTTCTAAAAGTTGTGTACATAACGGTAGGTACCTAAATATACGTAATTCTATACGTTTCTTATCAACTGATTAATATGCTACCTTTTCACTTAATATAACTTCTAAGTTTTTGCCATACATACGATTTCGTAATATATTTATTTATTTAAAACTAGCTTAATACACCTCAATCCTATATGGGATAATTGCTAGACGGTAAGTACCTAGATACATAAAACAATTCGTCTTCAGTCTTTTGCTAAACTTTTTATACAAGTTCGCTTTTGATTAAAAAAATACCTTACTGCGGTGTCATCGCAACGTCTAAAAGCCGCAAAATATCTATTTCCACCCCTTCACTGGCTACGTAACCCATCCCGTTCCCTTGATAGTCTGGACATAGCGTGATTGCGTTCACAAATTCGTAACAATCGCGGACAAAAGAAAACCGTTATACCTATTCATGGGATTGACGATGTCACTTTAATTTGCTCAGACAATAGGATGATTTTCGCCTTATCTATTCGAGAAGTGCCAAAGGATTCCTCGATAAAACAAAGTGCGAACAAAGTGGGTCATTCCAGCGCTTGAGTTTACCACACGGGAACAAAATTACTTAACCTCGAGCGAAGTACTTTGAATCCCTCGCTAAGCTTAGGATTCTACTATAGAACCCTTCGCTTCGCTCTGGATTCAATAAATTGCTCTCGCTCTAAATACATAATTTTTTTCCCTTGTAGCACAATCTACTATTAAATTGTAAGGTAAGGGATACCAGCGCCGACGCCCGGCGTTGTCATGCTTAAACAAAATTCGACGCGTAGGCAGCCGCGGCCAGTTCCCTGTGAAATTCACCTTACCTTTACCTGCGGCTAAATAGAAATGGACTTTCATTTGAGAAAGAAGGCTTTCCTAATTAGGAAATTATACAGTCCAAAGACGGCAATATATTTCAATGTTCACTAACTTTGTTATCTGATTTTTACTCTACTGGTTTTTTACCAACTGCTGAGTATTAAACAAAGTCGTAAAGATAAAATAAAATTTTACCCAAACTACTCGTAGTAGTTAACTGCGGCTATCTTCATTGTGTTTTATTCGTTTAATTTATATGTAACGGCTATCATTTTTTGAAATCCGTTTTTTACTCTCTTTGCGAAGTAAAAATATAATATTTAGACCAGGGACGTTCTTGTTAACGAGGTTGCGTCCAATTTGAAAGAAAGTATACATCGGCGTGGAAAATAACAGTTGTATCTTTTTCGGCAAAACAATTTCCGCTGTGGAGCAATCGTCGCTCTTCTGAAAAGTGAGCGAGTGTTGCCAGAAAATATAACATTGTAGGTAGGAGAGTGACAGGGAAGGAGGTGCCAGGCGGAGCACTGGCCAGAAGTCAATGAAAATAGATATATTATGTAAATAAATAATTATACATTGATTTATGAGAGAAAAAAATCAAGTAAGTAAGCTTACACAAAAAACAAACAAACTTTTCGACCCTTATCATTAATGTTGACTAGTTGTGCCCGTGGCTGCGTTCGGCTTCTTACATTGTACTTAATCACAGACATGGTAAACTTCAATTCTATTCTTGGTAGAGATGTAAAATAAAACCAGCCACAAATATTTGTTTCTGGTCTGGGTGTGATATGCATGTGAAATTATATGTCTGTAAGCGGTACCCACGATACAGGAGCAATCCTAGACAGTGTAGGGCTACGTTTAAAAAAAAATCAACTGTCTAACAATCACGTTTCATGAGATACAGCCTGGTGACAGACGAACAGAGAGCGGAGCCTTAGCAATAGGGTCCCGTTTAACCCTTTGGGTACGGAGCCCTAAAACATCAAAATTAGGGCCACGTTAAACGACACACTTTAATAGCGCATTCCGCCAACCTTGGCGGCTTGCCTAAAGTTTTAGTTCACATAACTTTGATTGGACGGTGGCCTCGAGACCTTGGTTCTCACTAAGTTATGCCTAGACCGCTAGAAATAAAGTAGATTGTATTTTCACGACCGCCGCCGTACCTTAGCCGTCCATGCCTACGGTAGCTCTTATCTTAATGACTACCTTGACCTTCGCCGATAAGAGATTATCTCCCGCCGTGACCTTGTGAAGGCGATTGACTTAAAATATACCTTTATGAAAAGAAGTAACCTTAATTGATGTGTTTTACGACACCAATGACTTTTCGTAAGTTATAATATTACTAGCAGACACGGCTGCGCGTTGCTGTGGCTAATGTTTTTGTTATTGCGACTATACATTGGGATAGGGACTCTATCTTTCAAGTCAGACCAAACTGTACATGGTGTGCAAATTTGATTGTTTAGGAGTCCATCGCGGACAAACAACGTGACGCGTAATTTATATTATATTAAGATGTGCAAATTTACATCGCTCTGTGCTTTGGAGGGCACGTTAAGACGTCGGTCCTGGTTGTTATCGATTGTTAGCAGTCGTTATGTCACGTCAGAGGCCCTCGGGCGGCCTGACAAACCCTGACACTAGAGGCTACCTCAACCTCATACGACAAACAAACAACAAACAAACCAGAACACAGTGATTAGTTTTTTTTTTGTTCTTGCGCACAAATGCTGGCTGGATGTATAACTGGAATGATCTAAGCTTCCCCAGGACTTCCCCAGGTAGACTTTCGCGGAAGAGGCCTGCCACTACAGAGTAAGCTGTCGCGTGTGAATTGGACCACGGTGGGTCAGAATTCAATACAAACACCGGCCTATTTCACGCGGCCTTCACGGTACGGATTTTTTTTAAATTTTTCTTATTATATACAAGGGATGGGGTAACACAGCTGATGATGCTAAGTCATGCTCACCAGAAAAGAAAGAGGAGCGTTGTACGCCAGACACCAGGTATCATCTTCGAGGTCTGATGTTGAAGGACCAGTCGACTCCGCTGTGGAGGTCATTCCAATGCCGCCAAATTACCTAAAACAAATTAACACAGAGATAGTTAATTTTCGTACCATATTTTACATTAGCTGCACCCCGCGATTGCATCCGCATTCACTAATATCACATAGAACCCGCATTTTTTTTACGGAATAAATAGTATCGTATTTTCTATTCCGGGATCTAAGCCAAATTTCATAAAAATCTTTTCATCTGTTAAGGTGTGACGAGAGGACAAACACACACAAACTCACACATATTTTATAAAAATATATACCGCATACATTTTACACAAGGTAGCTGTGTATGGCGGCCCTTAAGGTCTATCCGACGAACACCTAATGAGCGTAATGCAATACCGCCTTAGACGTCACAGTATTGCGTATTTGCGTCATATGCTTACCCTGTGAGAATATGCGTATCCGAACTCGTTTTGGTCCAATTTTTGGGTCCTCAGATTTTATGTTCTTAACATCTTTCGCGAGGATCTTTCAAGTGCCCCAGTAGGCTTCATTTATAAGCTTGCAAGGCATTTTGACTCTTGCAGTGTTAAATTTTGACGTGATTTGTCAAGTGCCAAGCACAATACAATATAGGATCTGCTATTTTCTATATACTTACCTACTTATTTTCTATTTTGACCAGAAAAGTTATCAGCACGTTTAAAGCAACACGCAAATGCGATGACTGTTGAACTAACAAATTAAAGCTATAACGCCACTACTTCAGATGAAAACGGAAAACCTCTTAAAATTGGGAAGAGCGTCAAATATAACCAAGAAGGGCACACTCAAGCAAGTCATAATTAATTAATTACCCTCAACAAAGCAGCTAAAAGTGGAAAATAACCCAAATAAACGAGAGGTTAAACTAATTTTAAATCTAGCTTGTAGTTTTAGAGTTACCAACTCGTAATAAAAATGGAACAAAATCTCTACATCGCGATTTTTAATTCGGATCGAACCAGTAGGTAGGTAAGTAAATCAACCAATATGCTAATTAAAAGTGGGACCGATCGCAAATAAAATTGAGAAAAAATAAATTTTTAATCTAACTTGTTCTTGTAGCATTACTGTTAGAAAGTAATTTCATTACAATGGTAACATCGAATAATAAACAATAGTTACTAAGCTCTATAGAAAGTAGATTGTCTTTGTTTCCTGATCCGTTGGTTGCAAATGTTGCAATATGTAACAGTGTTCATGCCGGTCTGATGTCGTTAGAAAATTATAACGCATGGAAGTCATGCTTTTCTTTATCCGCTTCTTTTATTTAATTAGTTTCCCATCATAATAATTACTCGTAGATACAAGAAAATATGGAACAAAATCGCTGCATCGCGATTCTTAGTTCGGAGCGAACCACTAATTTAATAAATAAACTCCTATAACGATCCCTTTTGCTCTGCCGAGGTCTGGTAAAAATGAACTATCTACCTGGTAGTTAACTACACTATTCAACGATCGAAGTATCGTCGGTGCCGGAAGCTAATAATTTAGTAACATCACATATTGATTGCTGGTGATCGATGCGGCTGGTTGCGAGCCGACGACCTACTGACCAGTAAGCTGTTCTTCGAAATGATTTCTGCAATTGGAAGACAATGCAAGTGGAAAGCGTTACTAGAAATGCCATAACACCTATCATCATCGTCACACCCCTCCGCACACTGCACGGAATCACATTATTTTTGTGAAGGCCGAAGTTATTACTATCTACCACGGACGCTAGGACATTATTTATTATTTACCTTCAAAATAATAATCTGGCACGTGTATTTCCTCACGATATTTTACCCTATTACTAAGGCTCCGCTGACCGTCCGGCCGTTTGTCCGCCTGTCTGTATATCCGTCCGTCTGTCACCAGGCTGTATCTCATAATCCGTGATAGTTAGACTCATGAAATTTTCTCAGATGATGTATTGCTGTTGCCGCTATAAAAAAAATACTAAAAAGCAGATTATAATAAATATTTAAGGTGGCTCCTATACAACAAACGTGATTTATTATCCGGTTTTTATAGATAATGGTACAGTGCCCTACGTACGCGAGTCCGACTCGCACTTGGCCGGTTTTGTGAAGGATGAAGCTATAATCTACCACGGACGCTAAGACATACCTTCGACATAAATTATCTGATGAATCTCATGTTTTTTCTTACTGCAAAGCGAGTGATAGTTAGTTTGTTCGTCCAAGGGTCAATGACGTGGTTTAGAGATTGCTATCAATCGATAAAAACCGAGACCGACGGTTAATCGTACCCTCAGAAGCATGGAGCGATGGAGACCCGCACATAACTTAGGAAATTTATCGGCGCAGGGAAATTTATCTCGCTCTCTATCTATCTCTCTCTCACCCTCGATGTTAAAATTGAATTAGACGGCACTCTTTCAGTAAATTTATAGTTAGTAAAGGTACCTGTAAACACGCGTTCCTAATTAAGCGAGCGCCGGGTTCGCGTCGCGTGTCCCGATTCAGCGATATCGCCCCCTCCCCAGCTGCAAGCGGTATGTGCTCGAAACTTGAAGATTTGTGATATGTCACATTAAACTAACTTATTTACTTAATTGGATTTTATTTTACTTTTTTTTGTTATGAGCGAAAAATAAATAAGTACCTACTATATTCTTTTTTTTGTTCGTTCTGAAACTAATACAGCAAACTGTACTTGACTGTAAGTAGGTACTTTCGATATTATAGCGCACATCATGATTTCATACTTCGAAGTTTCGAACTTAAGAAATACAGTCGTTCCTCACGCGCCCGGTAAGTTGTAAGCAAAAGTTCATGATTTATAGAGAAATCTTTTTAGTTTTTCAAACAATAAATTGCGTTTGTTAACTTTTTTCCATGTTAGAACAAATGTCACAGGAAAGTGGAAGGAGGGAGGGCGACGAGCGCATTGCATTCTGTGACGTTCAAGACTTTGCAATGCAGAGTTCAGATACCTAGGCATTACAATCTTCTCTTTAAATAAAAATGAATCTCAATTTCCCTGGGTCACGGCATCACGCCTGAACGGCTGGACCAATTTTGCTAATTCTTTTTTTGTTGTTTGTTATTGTCAGAAGAAGGTTCTTATGAAAGAAAAAAATTACAAAGTTTACGGAATATGAAAAATTTAAGAAAACTTAGCTACCATATTAACTTAGATGTAGGGAAAGAGATAGAGGGAGATAGGTAGATGAAGAGGGAGATTAGAAGGAGAGGGAGAAAGATAGAGACAATGGTAGGAAAACGTCTGCAGGGTCAGCTAGTTATTAAAAAAGGCTGGCTTGGCACTTCCCATCGCATACACGACCTGCTCGCATAAACTTGAAGCATACAGTATAACGATGATAATTTACGAGGTCATTATATAGGTGAAGGAACTCACAGTTACAGAAGCAAAACAGAAAACAAGTTGTTATGTTGTGGCTGAATTAAATAAAAGAACTAACACCAAAGATTCCGTAGCATGCGAAATATCGATAATAATAATTTTCTTTAATTAAGTGTGCATCAAATTAATATAGCAAGGGTTCATGTCATTGGTCAATTACTTTTTATACTACCTTTCAGGGTAAAAATCGTGATAATTCGTTTTGGAAATGTACTGTCGTTGTATACACGATTGTTGTTTGTTTGTCGTGGATATTTGTTGTATTTAGAATGAGGTAGAGCCAGGCCCTAGGGTCAAATTTGTCAGGCAGCCCAAGGGCTCTAGCATGGCTTCACGACGGCTCAGACGCGGCTTTGGAAATCAGCACATACGTCATCAAATTAATGCCCGCTTTCTGGACACCTAGTTAACTTTGACAGCAGATCAAGTGTATTGCTGTCATTGTCATTTTTTAGTGTCAGATGGAGACAACGATAGACTGTGTTGGTCAAAGTTCACTTGGCTCCAGAAACCGGAGGTAAATCACATCTGCGTTAGCGTTATTAATTAAAAATGCACAGTGCTAATTAACGCTTTGAAATGTTCGCCACATCTGCGTAACGGAGTGAATAGAGCATTAACAATAAGGAACACTAAAAAAGTGTCCATTCCCGTTCCATCAGATCCATATCTCGCCATTTGGACCACGTTTTCTTATCTGTTATACCAATAAGGAACCGTCCAATGAGTGACCATAAATCAGCAATTCCCCTTGAAGCTAGTTATTTCCGATCGCCATCGCTGGCCTTCCCGGAGATGATTCAATGAGTGCGGACGCTAATTGAGTCTTCCACTCGGCTGTGACCAGACACTATGCCAGTTGTGATGTGGACATTTTGGGGTCTTTGTCAACTACCTACTGTTGTTTTAGTCAACGAAGAAGGAGAAGTTCCGTCTTTCAAAGCTATATTATTTGCAATAAAGCTATATTATTTCCATAAACCTATTGCAAATAAATAAATAGAATAATAGTTTTGCTACGTAGCTCCGTAAAGGCTGAACTGATTTTCGTAATATTCGGTACCTATATGAAAGATTAGATGGAACGTCTTATTTGTTGGTAAAAGCGCACAGCAAGTGACATATTTTATTTTTTAGTTATGGTTAACATAATTATTTTATATAAATGTTCCAAATGCACGCGCCAACATAAATTTCTCGTGAAATAAAAACAGCGCTCAGTAAAATTTTAACTCGTATCTAATTCGCTCTAGACTAGTTAGACAGACTAAGACATTATTGTGAATAAATAACACCTTTATGCTACACTTAGCAATTGAGTATCATACAAATGCCATAACAATAATGATGTTTTGGATGATACATTGACTGGTGCCGTCGGTCCACCGTCTATTCATTGAAACCTGGCTGTTGTAGCTAGGGGCGATATCAATTTGATCGAAACCGCTCTATGTACCTACATATAATGTATGCTCTATGTATAGGTATGAAAGGTAATAGTTTAAAACAGCGGTACTCTAAGTGTGTTCCGCGGAACCCTAGGGTTCCGCGCTACCCCTGTAGGGGTTCCGCAAGAATTTAGAAAAAAAAACAAAACACCTCTCTGTGGTCACTGGTCCAACGTTTTGACTCCGCCCGCCGCGCGTATACTGGTGAGCACGCAGTCCCTTTGATAAAAGCCGCCTCTGAATTAGACGCTATAGTTGTGAACAAGCGACTTTCGGCTCTATCTTCAAAAACATAAAGTCGAGATTGTTTACAACGCATTTTTTTGTTGTATTTTATATTGTATATTTTATTGTAGGGTTCTATCAAGTATTTTGCTTGTCAAAAGGGTTCCGTGACCAAAAAAGTTTGAGAACCGCTGGTTTAAAAGTAAAAACTGAATCAGCAGGTAGGGAGACTTGTCACGATGAAATCGAGTCTTGGTTCAGCCCTACTTGAATGATATTTTTATCTGGCTTCTCTAGCTATCAGTAATGCTTGATCTGAGTCCCGTTATATGTCTGTGGCACCGCCAAATTTTATATCCGATTCGATTGTGTTCCAAGTAGAGTCGAAATCAATGCATTTGTTGCTAATTAAAGCGCACTTTTACAAGTTTAACAAATATTTTAAATCTCATTAGCAAAGAGAGCCATGTAATATAAAAATATGAAAAATTAAATTAAACAGTAATTTATTTATTTATTATGTTTCCCCTGCAAGCGTTGAACCAAAATTGAATCTCGGACAGGAGAGGGAAACTCCGTTGGCTCTACAAGTACTTCGAAATACCTACGCCCGTTAAAGAATACACTCTCTAGTTCTATCTACTCCATAACATGCTCAATAAGCCAAATTATTTATTCATGTTTCGAGTACCATGACTCATGCTCTAAAAAACAGTCGCGCTCGTTATACAAAGCATTTCTTTGTTTTGAAGTCGGTAACGACATTGAAATGTTTGTTCGTTTTATTTTAGCCACAGCTTAGTTTTAATCAATACAAACAAACACATGGGATATTTTTAATCGGCAGGTGTAGCCGTGCCTTTCCACGTAATAATTGTGTTAGACATGCAATAGGTTCAGAAGTCAATTTAATTTCTGTTTTATTTTTTTATTCAGCTATAATAAAGTAATTCTTATTTCCATTGCCTAGTTTTGGTCAAATTTTTAAAGTTATTTTGATCTAGTTTCCAATAATTGAGATGAATTTCTACAAATGAGTATCTACAAGTATGACGTTATGTTCTGGTGATACAGTATTATGGTGCCAGCGATCTGGTTTGAGGATAGAGAATTAGAGATAGAAGGTAGACAACTGCATCTCTTCAGCTTTCTTTGTTCAATTTGTTGTACCGTATTTTCATCTATGTGTGATAAAATATACAACATTATATTATTGTAAGTTTCAGTGGCAGCCACTGAAACATATAAGTTCTTCAAAACTTCCGCCAGAACGGAAGCGCTTCCGACCAACTGATTACCAGCAATGACGTCACAACTGAGGTGTACCACGACTTTTTCTTGTACTTAGTCACAGTTTTTCCGAGGAAAGGAAAGACGTAGAAAACATAGTCCCTATATATGTCTAAATCATGCTAAATATTTACTATCAAATTTTCTGTTTGGACACATTTATTATTATTCTGTAAAAATATGCAGTTTAGTTAGTTTTAATTTGCTCTTTTTGTTTTTATGTTAACTAGTTTTCTTTCATCGGATTAAAAAACTTAAAAGTTTGCTCTATTATTTATTTTCTTGTTTTCTACTTGTTTATATTATTTTTCGCAAGAATAATTTAAACATAACTTTACTGCGAACAGAACTCTCTATACTAAAGTATAATTTAGATAATGGTTTTCTACATATTTTCATAGTTGACTGTGGCTCAATCAAAACATTACACTCTTCCCAAAACTGTAAATAACTATTTTCTTTCAAACATGCAATCTGTAAAAGCGCTATTTTCACGGTAGAACTTATCACTTCTAGACAATCTTTAGTAGGTAGTACAAGGTAACACGTAAAATTCAAATAAAGATTACCTTTGTGGTGTTAACTTTTTGGTCTTTCAAGAACATTCCTTCAATGAACGAATATTATCCCAAACGATTTACTAAATTCACCTTCTAACAAGTCTAGACCAGCCTTATCACACAGATTTTACTTCGTAGATATAAATATTAGTCTGGAAAGCGCGGGCTTACCATCAAGCCATCGGCCTGCTCGTAAAACATCGCGATGCTCGGCTATGATTGAGACGGTAGGTGATCCACTGATCCGACCGGAGCCCGAGGTGGATAACGGCCTAATCCTCCCTTCAAAGATCTTTGTGATGATGATAAAAAGAAACCAGCACTTACCAGCATTCGAGCATTTTCTTCCGTTCCACACAACACTAGGCACTGTTCGACGGTTTCTGTCACTTACAATTTTATTATTTATATTTTTTTATTATTATCTGTATATAATATTTATATATTATTGTTATTACACAGCGGTATGGTGCGCGGTTGGGACGACCCCCGCGGCGGTTAACTGAGCGCTGCAGAGCTCGCGTTGCGTGCTGGGCCAATGGTGGTACACCCACCGCCCGCCTTGGCCTGTGTGCACAACATTTGGTTCATTTAAATGTAGGTTTTACTGTAAGGTTTGAAAAAATATATGGTACAATAGCTACTTCATACTTATACCACCGGTGTAGAAGAGCTGTGGGGAGGGTTTCCTACTCAAAGAACAATAGCTGGTATTTTAAAATGTTGAGTGAAACGATAACCATCTTACCACAAAAGTTTAGACCAGAGTTAAACAGATGTTTCTATAATTTTGTTCCACAAAATCGACGTCGATACGTACGGTAAGATTTTTTTGTCATGTTTTTTTTTATATTTAATTGTTAAACGGCAATATCATCGGGTTAGTTTCAGGAGTAGTTATTGTTTTATTACAACGTTTACAATTATATACCATTAGTTAAGCCTTCAAAAGAAATCGGATAAATTACAGTTTTGTCATCAAATTATTAAATCTCATTTAGAATGTAGGTGTAACATTTTATTCAATTTAACACGTCAGAAGTTTCTTCGAATAATAGAAATACTTTGATAAGGTATGTACCAGTGAAGATATTTCAATCATTAGAATTCAGCTTGTAAATTAGAATTTTGATGGTAACGTCTCGAAATTAAACTGAATTTCTAAAATACCTGATAGCATTTCGTAAGGGATGAAACAGCACGTTTACTAAAACATTGAATTAGTTTAAGAGCATAGTGAACCTACTATTATACACAAGCAAGCTGCGTAGACATGATGGGAGTTATTTTATCCAGCGTTCTCACTAAAAAGTTAGTAGAACATCGGAAAAGTTGATTTCCTACGTCAACACTGCTGGAATAATAATTCTCATCATCTCCACTGCTGCGGCGGTCAAAGAGTGCATGGGAAATAATTATACTGAAATTACAGCACGACCGCATAATAAAAACGTTATTTTATTTTCTACAAACTTTTATAAGCTAGTCAACGTAGCCCCATTTCTGCCCTTTTTATAAACTGATACTTTCATGATATTATTATTTAGCGTAACGCCTATTCAGGGAATTATTAAGGAGCGTTCTTGCTTGGCTTAAGCCTCCCCACACATGCGTGACCTACCGTAACAAGTAAATACCACAATCTCACTCGAAAATTTACCAAGTCGATATTTCTCCGAAAGTTAACCGATACTGTATCTTTAGAAAGTAAAAAATGTTATGGATGCCTGTACCACCAAACGCCAGACTGTTAGTAATATGATATGACGTCGACTGCGGTTCCTGCGAAGTACGACTAATACCACCCAATACATGTCTAGTATACATTTCAAGATTGCCCTTGGCTGATTATGCTAATCATTTAGTCAGCAGAATAATTTGGAAAAAAGTGTTAGTTCCTACTATTCCGTGGAAAATTTAAGCATATGAACTTCATGGTGGTTAGTCAACGCGGTGAATATTTAAGCAAATATATCGAGTGGTCGACTTTCGATTGTTTTTTTTATTTTCTGTGGTTCGTTTCTAGTCAACTTGGCGTGGGTTAGTGTAATTGGTCGTAGAGTTATTTGGTCATAACGAAAAACCAGTGTAATTAAGTCACAGCTGTATTCATTTTTTATTTATATAGTTATGAGTATGATGATACTTTTTAACCGTGATGGTGTAGTATTTTGACTTTCAATATTAGAAAGAAAATTATAAAAATATGATGAAGAATAACGTGCGTAGATTTAATTTTAGCAAATTAGAAACAGCTTATATACATAGCATTAGTAACACACTGTTTATATAATATTCAAACGAAACAAAAATATCATAAATAATTATATAGTGTTACATTACTACTTGACACATAAAGCAATCTTTTTTAGATTTCAATTAACAAAAAGAGTAACAAGAAAAAATAAGTAGTACGTTTCCTTAGAAAATGTTGGTCACTCCTCAAAACAGACGACAAAATGACAAAACGACACGGTCTTTATTGTGACATACAATCCGACAGTTGCGTCCAACATTGACTAGTAAGATGCCCCTGACCTTGGCTGATTACCCTGCCTACTTTACATATTTTACGACCCTGAGAACCTCACACATTCGACTGGGTTGTGAGAATTAACATGCCAAGGAGTAGGAAAGTTATCTAATGGATGGTTTTGTGATTAAGTGTGTAGCACAACTATTTAGTAATCTGTGGTAGTACTACCGAGCTTAAAGACGTATAATGTCGTCTCCTATAACACCATTGGCTGCTTACAGCGTCAGCGTCACGCCGTACGCCACACCAGGATGCTTAATGTGGGCTCCTTCATACGCTGATATCGGCGTATGAAGGAGCCAGGATTTCTACAGGCCTGGGCACCACTTTAGGACGATGGATTCCCGCTCTGTGCGGACCAAAACACCGACACTGAATTCACACTATTATATTTGGCAAAATGTAGTGAATGTTAGGTTTAACAAAATAACATAATCCTATTGGAATCACGCGGAGAAGAACCCGGCCGGCGCGATTCCAATAGGCTTTTCTTTCACTCCTCGCATAATTTTACGTTACTTTTGTTAAACCTAACTTTCACTACATTTTGCCAAATATAATAGTGTGAATTCAGTGTCGGTGTTTTGGTCCGCACAGAGCGGGAATTCATCGTCCTAAAGTGTACGGCGTAACACTGTAAGCGGCCGATGGCGTTTAATTCCTTGCCAGTGTAGATATTTTTAAAATCTAGACCCCAATAAAAATGTTATCTTTTATTTCTAATAGCCTGTGGTTGTATTAATTATCGGTACCTATTTATTATTTATATATTACTACCTAATAAATTCGCGAAGACAAAATATTTTTGCTTTCTAAATCTTAATGTATTAATTTTATATTATGCTTGAGTGAGTAAAGAGATATCACGTCTTTTTTCTGATAATATTGTAAGCGCTGCGCTTGCAAAATGCACGTCTGATTGAAATATTGATGAAGATCTCGCTTAATTTTGGGTCTCCATTTAATTTCAATTTTCTCCGTTTCGTTTTTTTCTGAACGGGATGACCCTTAAATGCGTAATTATTCACTTAACTGTTAGTATGTCTGTATACCGGAGAAAAGTTTTGGAACTGTTGAATAGGTAGGTACCACCAGGTATGCCAGGATTGAGTAAGAAAACGCGAGTGATAGACGTCGATTTTGTGGAACGAAATTTTAAAAACCTCTGTTTAACTCTGGTCTAAACTATTGTGGTAAGATGGACCAAGTTTGCCATCCTTCCCGTGTAAGCTCAGGGGCCGTATTATAAACTCAATGCCAGTCAGTAACGTCACATGAAAGCTAAACCTACTTCTGACCTGTTATCAGGTTGGCAATACCGTATACAAGCTTGATTGATGTAGCATATAATACGAAAAATAACAAGGCAGTTTCAGGACGTAAGAAGAATTCCCTGGAACTTGACTGGTTTTAAATAAGTCCATAATACGCTTCCAAGAAGGAAGCAACACTTTCTAGTGTCCCAGTATTAACCAAAATGGAAGCTATCAAAAAAAAAAAACGACACAAACGTTTCACTTATAACAAGGTTTCCAAGTTGTGTTTCCTTCCTGGACACAGATTGGACGAACGGCAAAGTCGGAGGGTTTGACGGTACCCAATCAAGTTAGAAATCTTTATATTCACCCTTATTTTAACTCGTTTAAGGCCTCCGGCGTCAACAAATTAAATTATTTAAAACGTGTCCCACCCAATTTTGTTTTCAGTTATGTCAAAACGTCATCAAATTTCACGCTTTTGAATCCCTCATTTAATTAGTTTGGTAATTTCAAAACCAAAGACAGCCTTTATTAACTTATTACTAGATGTGCCGCGCAGTTTCACCCACTGTTCTCAGCACTTTGCATTTAGGTTTTAATTTCGTGAAGTTTACATAAGCCAGTGTCCACTGTCCAGTAATAGTTCACTCGCAGTCGGCGTCAATATTCAGTAAAGTTGAGGATCGTTTATAACTTAAGTCGTTAAAGTTCCTCGGAAGTTATAAAACAGGATAGGGATGTGTCATGTTTGTTTTTCTTTTTTTTTTGGTATTATCTCTGTCCATAATCGCTTATTCAGTTACTAACATGGTATAATTGAAAATGTTAACGCCGAGGTAACGTTACGTGACCGCTCGGGCCGAAGGTAACCAGGTGACCTTGCTTCCATCGATCCACCGTTCCATCAGGCGACAGCCCCCAACTCTTTATTGTACCTTATGATAATTGTTAATGATTCTGACAACTTGTGTTTGCACGGAAAAGTTCTTTGGCCTTTCAGCATGGAATTAAAGGAGTTGTAAAATGTTAATGTTACAAGACGGCTGGTAATAAATCGATGAATAAATATTAAACATCGATCGAAAGCATCTTCGATCTTCTATTAGGCGATGATTGTATTCGCGTGCTCTCTGACAGTAACAGGAAGATTCAGTAACGTCCACGACTTTACTGACAGTTACGTTGACGGGCTACTGTACTGTAATTATATTCTGTGACATGTACTGTGATTTGACTAGACCACAGAACTAAATATAATAGCATAAGTATATACCTACGTAACGTAGGCATAAGGATCTTTGGAGTTTTAATTTTTGGAGTTTTGGCGGGAATCCGATAGTGAGCCGTTGTTGGTTTTGTATTATTTTCTCAAACTTGTGTTTCTTCGAGTGTTAATGTGTAAAATTGGTGGAATATTAATCATTAAGTGTTCGTTAACGTGCACGAGTGTGGGCGAATGATATACACATAAACTCAAAAAACGTGTCGTTTCGCATTTTTCCCAAAACTCCTTGGAAGTTTCAGTAAAGCATCCACTACTTTACTGGATCGTGACTTTGACGATGTAAATAATTGACTTGACTACTTGACCACGATTGCTATATTGCTGTGACTTTCGAAATACTTATTATAATAAAATACTTGACACTGGCTATATGCACAAACCGTGCGATGCCATTACTAAAACAAAAAAAAAAGGATCTTTTGGCGCGTGAGTGTTAATATGACAGGGAGGGCTTTGTATAGTCACCGATTTGTATCCAATGCATGTCAGTGTTACAAGATGGCAGCGTTGATTCCGATTTGGCCAAGCGCGTCCTTGTCGCACTAAATTGCGCAATGTGAGGTTCAAAATTTCAGTTTCCCAAAATGTTAAAATTGTATACCAACTCGTTTAGGGCTTATACAATATACATCCCTATAATGATGAACTCTACATTATGACTGAGTAGGTAAATCATAAATTCTCGGTAACCCCGTTGAGAGGTTATTAAGAAACTGTTTATATGCCGATTAATTAAACCAGAAGGATTAAATTGGGTTGTATAATAGATTAAGCTCTGGGCTTATTTATTATATTCAATAATCTACACGCTCTTTGGTAAGCTTTGTTTACTAAAGCTGTTTGTTAAATATATAGTTGAAGTAAAACTTCTTATTTTTGTTTCGTATATTTTAGTACGAAGCAAACAACCCAACCTATTAGTTTGATCAAACTAATTTTAGTGTATAATTAAACTGTAAATGTAAAATTCAGGTTGTATTACCTATCATTGTATCTTACTTAATATTATAAACGCGAAAGTTTGTGAGTATGGATGGATGGATGGATGTTTGTTACTCTTTCACTCAAAAACTACTGAATGGATTTTGATGAAACTTCACAATAATATAGCTTACATATCAGAATAACACATAGGCTACAATTCATAAAGATATATTATTGTATATTATCCAAACGCGGGTGAAACCGCGAGGTGCAGCTAGTAGCAAATAAAATAATAGGTGCCTACGCATGACAATTTTTATTTCATTATTGTTAATAGCCTCCGAAATGATGTAGTTTTGATAACAAAAATAGATACCTATGTTCCAGATAATAATATATTGAAAACTCAACTTGCACCTACACATTGTTGGGCATAAACTAAAAAAACGTGGGCGCTGAAAACAGTAATATTAAGAAAACAAAAAAAATACAATACTAAACCCCAGACGAGTAGCGGGAAGTTAAATAAACTGTGGAAGTGTTGAAGAAACCAGATGGGGACTAGAGATTACGAATGGGAACTGACTCGTAACCAGGATTCATTGCAACCATTAGAGTAGACGCAAGCTAGACTACTGCATCCATGGCCGCGACTTTGATTATATTTTAATAAATAAAGGTAAAGATAAAGATATAGATAAAGGTAAAGTTAAAGATAAAGAGGTAAATAAAGGTAAGGAGGAAGAAGAAAAACAGACAGACAGAAAGAAAAGAGATTTATTTGTAACAATAATGTAATACAATTACAAAATAGCTACAAAATGAGGAAACCTACGTAAAAAAGACGCACAATGGCTAAGTTAAAAGTGTGATGTTACCTTACGAGTAGAATATTGGACTCTACGATTCAGGCAATATCAAATATCTGTGGCCCGTATTATGAAGAATTGAATTTTTGATATGCACGGTGCGAAAAATAGCTCACTATAGTTCAATTACAGAACTATTACAATGGAAGGGCAGATTGTTACGATGGTAATTTAATTTCTAGTAATAAATAAAAAAAAATTATAGACAAAACATTTTGACTAATTGGTTTATCTGGGGTATTTCAGATTTTTAGATGCTTCTGCGGCATCACAATTTTTTTTCGATATATCAAGTTAATGTTCAGTTTTGTACCAAACAGGTTAGAACAACAGCATCGCAAATCGCTCTAGAAATTCAGACGGACCGTGAACTTGCCATCGAATTGCCATTATACTCGTATAGCGGTCACTCAATCAGCGGCTAAACTTTGCACACGTCATAACTATTTTATAAAAACATTATAATAATAATAATCTAATGATATTCAAGTATCTACCTACTTACTAATACTCCACACAAAATAGTGTCTAATGTAAACATAAACAACAAGAATTATGCGATACAAAGTCACACGCTTTGAAATGTGCATTTAACACATTGCAAAGCACGCTTGAGTAAGTATAACGTCTGTATAGAGGCGCAGGAAAAGTATTTTTCCACAAAAACTTATCTAAGTCTATTGTGAGGATTATGCCTATGTAGTTAACCAAACGGTATACTGCGACACTAAATGGATCCTTTTTTTTTGAGGGGGGGAAATGTCTTCGCATTATCCCATCCGCCACGTGGCGTGGCGGAAGGGGGCGTGTGGGACTTGAGCCCACTAAAACCTCTCCGTGAGCCGTCGATCCGCCTGGAGTGGGCGAGATGGGGTCGTTTTGGCATTCACCATCCCGCAACACTAAATGGATCCTACTTTAACTCATAGTCTAGTTCTCTGTATACTCGAGTTTAGGTACTGCAGCCGTAAGTACACTGTGACGGAAGTGTTAGATTGTTGGTAGTTGTTAGTCAAAAGGCGCATTGCCAAGGTACTTGGCTGGCGGTCATAGATCACGGGAGCAGATAGGGTCTCATTAATTACCTAAGGACCACTTGGAGGCGTTCCGATAGAATTTAGAAAACGTCCGCATTGACGTCAGCTGAATTGGAGTCAAGCGTTGCAAAGAAAGTTTTCCTATTGCATATTTTCTCTATTAAGAGTTAATTTGGTTTAAGAATAAATCCCGCACAATGATTTACAAATTACATAATATATGAGTACTTATCATAGATAAGTACTCATATATTCATATATCAATTTAGCAAATGTGTCGGCCACAAATAGTTGTGGCCGATACATTTGCTAAATTGATAGACGACTCAATGGCTCACTCTGTACCTAAATAAAAAATAAGTAGAAGTGAATAGTATGGTAGAATGCATTTATTATCCTCCTCACGAACGTGAGATGAAATCGTGAGATCCGTGCTCAGCAGCCGCGGATATGGCTTACGATGATGATGATTTCATAATACAGAGTGTTTGCACTAGTCACTACAATATTTCAGATTAGAAACGTTTCTCTTCTGCACCGTCCTCTGTGGCCAGTGAGACAATTGCCGAAGCGCCACCGAACGAGGATACGGTCGCCCAGCCGATTGTTGCAGCTAACTGACGATTACGCGAATGGTTTAATTGGCTCTGCGGGGCCGTGGTCAAGGTCGGTTGGAATGAACGCCCCATGTTTTATGTGCCCCTGGTACTTTGCTAGCTTTATGGCTGCAGCACAAGCTACTATTCTTACTGTTGTTTGTTTGTCGTAAGAGATTGTGCTAGCCCTAGTGTCAGTGTTTTTTAGACCGCGCAAGAGCCTCTGACGAGTGTTATCAATCGATAACAACCGGGATCGACACGTGCCCTCCGAAGAACGGTGCTTTTATATACGAGTATATGTATAATAATAATAATAATAATAATAAGTACTTGCATAGACACAACCAAGTAGCCAGGATCATCCATCAGCAACTTGCCCTTCGATACGGCCTTGTCGAGTCTGAAGTGCCGTACTACAAGTACGCACCAGCACCGGTTCTCGAGAATCGCCGTGCGTTGCTTTACTGGGACCGATCTGTCATCACGGACAGGACTATTGTAGCCAATAAGCCTGATATCGTGTTAGTAGATCGGTCCCAGCGCCGGGCAGTGCTCGTCGACATCACCATCCCCCATGACGAGAACCTCGTGAAGGCCGAGAAGGACAAGCTCAGCAAGTACCTAGACTTGGCCCATGAGGTGACCGCCATGTGGGATGTTGACTCGACGATAATTGTCCCGATAGTGGTTACGGCGAACGGCCTTATAGCGAAGAGCCTCGACCAACATCTTAAGAGGCTCTCGCTAGACGGCTGGATTAAGGGTGGGATGCAGAAGGCAGTACTCCTCGACACGGCACGAATCGTCAGGAGGTTCCTCTCTCTGCAACCCTAACCACCGGTAGCCTGGGCCTTGCTCCGCTATCGGTGGCTCCCTAGGTTTAAGTTTTTTATAATGTTTTTAGGTTTTTATAAAAATATTATGAAAAATTTAAATTTAAGAATTATAATAAATGATGTGAATAATAATAATAATTCAGACTGTAACTGTCCCACTGCTGGGCAATATGTATACTTACTTACAATAAAGTATGGCAAAGGAAGATAAGATAATGAAAATGGGTTTAGGCGCAAAATGCCCTTTTATTATGTAAAATGAACCGATTCTCAAAATTTCCGGTTCTACATTTATACCAATTTATTGTCATAAAAAATATTAATTTAGTATTTAATTTACTATGTTGCGTTTTATATTTTCATCACATTTTATTGATAGGTCTTTGAACATAATTATCTATCATATAACATTAACAATTTCATTCCCCAAAATTAATCAAAGATTCCTTTCGTAAGATTTCTTGCACCCCTTGATCGTTAGCCGTCGAAGTTTTCTAAAAACTTGTAAGTGCCGTCATAAATCATAATTTTCGTCTAATAATACCTAAGTGATTGATGTTAGCTGGGCCTTCCAAGTAAGTATCAACTTCTAATAGACTTGTACACTGTATAGTTTGATTGAATTGTATTATTGTTTCTTAATTAATTTTATTGTTCGAGTGTAGTGAAATCTCCAAATGAACTTGGACGAAACGGATTGTATGTTCTATACCTTAAATTATTAAGGTTAGTACTTAGATCGATATTTACCAGATTTTTTTAGTTCGGAGTTTTTGTTATGGAGAAACGATAAGGACAAATAGATCTTAGGGATCTTAACAGGATTTGAGGTAGGTACCTATATGCTTTTTATTATATATTTATATAGCGTTTGCATTAAAAATCCAATGTTAAAAAAACAGTTCAGGACGATTTACCAAAATGTAAAACGACACAATTATCATCTTCTTCTATAATCTTATAAAGTTATTAATCGATGAAAGAAAACAAGTTAACATAAATAAAATAAACTAAAACTAACTACTTAACTGTAAACCTTACAAATCTAACAAAAGTGGGTGCCCATTGTGGCATGGTACCAAGAACACTGGCTGCATTACCTCGCTGAATATCAATGGCTTTTCTCTATGCTTCTATTATGTAGTTGCGCTGACAAAATGATATTTTGGGTCTTCAGAAGACGACGCTTAAAGTACCGAGGGTAGAAAGTATGACACTAATTACAGATAAATGCCCAACGTTTCAAGAAAAATAGGGCAAAGGAAGACCTCGTTAAAATGTCCGACGAAATTCGTTCCCCACCTCTGAACGATTTGTCAGTTCCGCAAAGTATCCTGTCCAGAGAACCGAGACGAACTAAGCCGGAGCGTACGTACTTATTCTTTTATGTCCTTGGTTCCTTCGTGAGGACTTACCTCAGAGACAGAAGAAAGTCTGGGCAGAGAATTATGGTCCATACTAGGCATGGAACTGCTTAAGCCACTAATTACTAAAATGGTCTCCCATCCAACTGCCTGCAGCTGGGTACGTCGCCGTCGCTTCACGTCGGTGATTGATTAAGATCCCTTTGTCAAACGTTGCCATCGGTTAGAGTTCTTTTTAATTTTTTTCCATCTTGTCTACCCAATATTTAAAAATGTCTTGGGTAGTAATTTCTCTTTTCCAAGGAACGAACTAAAGTCGTGTGCTGTCTCAGGCGCCAGAAAGCATTACACTCGCTAAGTGTTGTTTGCTGAGGGTATTTTGTTGGATGTGGTGTGGTGGCAAGTATTTAATGATAAAACCATATCAGGGGGTTTTATGCTTCGATATTAATATTACACCCCCCAGTCGATACTGTATAGTGTATACCCCGTGGATATAGGGTTTCTGTTACAAATGTATATTATATTTGCCTACTTTACTTTATGTTTCACATTAATAACTCCTCGTTAATGGTTAAGGAAAAGAAACTGTGTATTTTAATTAGTTTAATAATAATTGTTCTCAAACATATAATTGAGATAATGTTATATTTTCGTTTCTTCTTAAAATTCTTTTTTGTTCAATGTGTTATCATTACGTAAACAGAAATACAATTCAGTTTTTATAATTATTATTATGTACACCGTTTACATTTGTTTAGTGTTTTGTACTATGTGAATTAGACGATGTCTACGCTTCGTGTGATCGGAAAAGCATACCTACAAACATTCTAAGTAAAATTCTTTCGTATGTATATATTCTCAAGAAATAAGGTTAAAATATCGTGTATCTCGCACGGGAGAGCCATTCGATCATCATCCTCCAGAGTGTATGAAACGGTAATGAGCGTATAAGATACCTAATAAAGGTTTTCGTGAAGAAACAGCATCTAGGGGCATTGGCATCGAATCCTTGACACCGTGGGTATGTGTGGATTACAAGCCGATCCTTTCTATAACAGAAGCACGAATATAGCGCGTGCCCAAGCAACAAGGATAGTTCAAGAGCACGTAAATTGATTCTTCCTACTTCACAAATTGGTACCACTTTACACCTATTTGCTACCTCACGTGTTTCACTTCGAATCTCTGGGTACCTATATAGCAGTAGGCAGGTGGGTATCAAATTCATACATGGGAGTCTCCAGGATGTTGTGATCAGATATTTTTTTTAACGTATATCACTTGCAATCGGCTGGACCGAATTGGCTATTTTTTATTTACAAATGTTCGTCCTTACACAGTTATAGAAATCCAGAACCAGTTATTTAGAGTAAATACCCGGGTTCACTCAAACATTTGACCTCAACCTCACTCTTTACTGGCTCATCATCAATTTACGCCACGAAAGCTAACAAGTTTCGAGTGACTCATCCATACATCCACCATTCAAATGCTGATATACAATTCAAGCCCTTCTTTGCTGACTATTTAATACAAAGTGCAGTATGTATTTGTATCAGCAGCTCTATATTTTCCACGGTGCATAAAGACGAGAACGCTAATCCGATTATAGGGGAAGCCTTATGCATACAGCGGAGGGAAGAACTCTACTTAGTTTGAGTTGCGCCACGATGGTAGACGGTATGTGATTTTATATTTCAAATATGCTGAAAGTGATTGAATAGCTTCATTGCACCGTGTTGTTTTTAAGAAAATGTTGCTTTGAGATATCACATAACATTTCATACAATAATTCACAAAGTAGACAAGTAGAGACCGAAAATTTAATTAATACTTACATCCCTGTACTCTCTTGGTGCTATCTTCTATACCAGGCGTACTGCAGAAGCGAGTTTCCCATTCCTGACCGTGATACTGCCACGAATCAGCATACGAAAGAGAAACATCACAATCAATCAGTTACACATCGATCACCAAAACTATAATCAATTTGATGATTAAGAATGATTCGATCCTATTTCCCTAGTTGCAGATCCTGGTGTCGTAAAAACGGGTGCATACAAGTATGAAGACGGTACTCGTTATGTCGGCGAGTGGAATTCTAAAGGGCAGAAGCATGGTATGGGACACTTTGTGCTGCCTGATGGTACCAGATACGATGGATCCCTGATCGGAGGGCTGTGCTCCGGCCTCGGAGTCATGGCGTTCCGTGATGGGGCCAAGTGAGTATTACAAAATATAGTGAGTATTTTTTTTTGTACTGAGTATTAACACTCCTTAATAATTATTTTTTGACATTTTGATTTATCCCACCTAGGTATAATAACCAACAACACATTGTGTTTACATTAGTTTGAGGTTATCATTTTTGTAACAGCACATTTTATACCCGGTGTAAAGGGTTCCATGCTAAATCGAAACTACTGTCTTCTATTTAGGTACTTATATACAAAGTTGATTAACTCTGATGGATTACCATCACCAGCCATTAGGCTTCCACTGTTGGGACAGAAATAATCAGATGGAGAGAGAGAAAGAGAGAGAGATAAAGTCGAGGGCCACAAAATATGTGCGATTATAGTAGGTATATGACCATAAAAATATGCGCCAACACATGGTATAATAAAATATATAGGTGCGTCGTTTCTTGAAAAGAGATTCAGGAAAAGATATCGGTTACCATTTTTTTCTTCATAGTTTACAACTAGTATTATTATTTATTTAAGCCCAGTGTGGTTGGATCTAAAACTGTCTGTAATATTCAGTATTTTTTCCTGTTTCATCGAACTGTTCCACGGTTTTATTCAAAAATAATTTAATGTTATTCCATAATAGAAGAGTCGCTTCAAAGTTGTAACTCAAAAGTAGGTACCGGGTTATAATTAATATTGATATTTTAGGGGTCTCGCTAAATAATTGTGTTAATTGGACCAGAAACCACACTTCACCCGTTATAAATGTTTTGGTTCTTGTTTAATAAAAAGTGCAACATTAATTTTAATTGGATTTAAACAGATTACTACTTGTGCACAATGCCGTTTAGAATGAGTTACTAATTCAGTTATCATTACATTTACTTGTTTGTTTGTAGTATGAGGCTGTATCAGTGTCTAGTGTCGACAGTTTATGAAGCCGCTGAAAGGGCTCTGACCTGACTTAACAACTGGTATCACTTGATAGCAACGAGGCTGATGTCCTGTTGTTCCGTCCGGAGCACGAAGAGTTGGAGATCCGCACATAACTTATATTTACTTAATACTTTAGGCAACTACCGATAAAATAGAGAAGAGGGAGGGGGGGGGGGGGGTAGGCTCTCACAATATTATGTTTACTAAAGAAAAGGCTATGATATAAACGAAGTTGGCAACCTTTGAGTAACATACTTATAACAATCGATATACAGGTAACTTATAAATATATAAGTTACCCAATATTATTATTATACTCGTATATGTAATTATTCATTCCGATCAAAACCTACATAATCAAACTAATACATGTACCTACACACAAGATGTATCTGCCTTAGAAAATCGTCAAACACAGCTCTGACGAAATCGATAATGTGAAAACATTTTCCCATTCTAGGAAAAGCTTTTTCAGGAAATTCTTAACGGTTCGCACTAAGCATAAATACCCATCAACATGTATCGGAACGGATTCACAGGACCGTCACATGGCCAGTCTTTCACAGAAATGTTGTTTGTGTCGACGTAATCTTTCAAGACGCCTTGCCACTAACTGCCAATTTCTGGGACGTTAGTTAACTTTGACAACATCCTGCAACGTTAGTTCACTTTACTATAATAAATTAAGTATGTTGTCCTTATCATGAAAAGGTTCTTATATTAAAAGGGTCTTATATTATTCAATAATAAGGACTATTCTGTTTTCAAAAATACCAAACGTTCTTGTAGGGTAGTGTGGGGTAAGTGTACCCCGACGCTTTGAATATGTAATTTTTCTAAGAATAGAGACGTCTTACTTTCCAGTTTGTATGTTTGGATGTTACTCAATTAGGTACGTCAAAACGGCTGAATGGATTTTTATGAAGTTTTATAGGTCAAAGGATGAGACACAATATTAACACATAAGTATTACTTTGTGTCCTGTACAAATTATGAAAATGGATCCAACATATTATTATGTGGAATTAGCCGAGTGTCTTCTGTATTAAAAAGCGTATGCAAAAAAGCCATAATAAGAGCTTTAATCCTACTTAATATTATAAACGCGAAAGTTTGTCTGTATGGATGGATGTTTGTTACTCTTTCACGCAAAAACTACTGAATGGATTTTGATGAAACTTCACAATAATATAGCTTATACATCAGAATAACACATAGGTTACAATTCATAAAGATATATCGTATATTATCCAAACGCGGGTGAAACCGCGGGGCGCAGCTAGTTATAACATAAATGTTTGAGAATTCTCTCAAGTTATTCCCTTTGACTCCTTTGATTCCCTTTGCTAACATTTCATTTGTAATGTTCAGTGTCTGGTTATTTGACTGACATGTATAAACTGAATAGCCGGCCAATAAAATCTGTAAAACTATATTTTTACCCTAATCGTGTCCTAACTGAAATTAAAACATCGGCAATCTCAAATAATGTAAAGTACAAAAATATCTAAACAACACGTTTTTATACATTGTACTTGCCATATCGAGTTATGAGCTACTATGAAAGTCTCAGCCGGATAGTTAATCGGAAAGTGGTCGAAATTTGAGTTGCAATATTCCACCCGGAACGACATAAGTACAGACAGATAGACATGAAAGCGACAGATTAAAAACGTGGTAAAACATAGCAGTAAAAAAAGATCCGTCGCGTGTCTCGTATCATTAGTACGTGACATGTTTTGCTTGCTATGGTGCGATATTCAAAAGTTAAAAGGGCATGAACCCGCAGTTAAACTCGCTTTTACGAAACTCACATCCCTTTTACCTTTTGCTCTTATCACGATAACACGCCCGCACCTCGAACTTGTCATAAATCTCCCATTTACAGCCGAAAACCAAAAGTAGCTATTGACTTATAGTTGTGATGTATGGTAAAGCAAGTTTTTTCCCGCGACTACGCGCGCGTTTTAAAAAGTATTTAAAAGCAAAAGTACGTACAGTACCTATTACCCAACTGATATGGCTTACCGATGTACCTGCGCAGAAGATGAATTTTCAAATCGCGGGAAATGTTATTGACCACTATTTAATTGGTCGGCAACCGCCGCCATCTTAGCGAGCTTAGAGTGAGATGGAACTAACAGCTGCAGTGTATTATGAACCTTATAATAGTGATCTTAGGTTGATTGTAAGTTTTAAGCATTCTTTCGTTAATCTTCGGACCATACTTTCTTTTCTGCACGAACGAAGATTCACGACGCGCCTTATAAGTTGGGTACTAGTATACAAGTGTATCCTGCTATTCTAGAGAATGTAATTTCCTAGAGTTCAAACTGTCTCCACACGAAATTTTCTTCTTCTCGCTTCTTACTCGAATCTTTTCGCTTTTTACTCGAAATCCAGATATTTAGGATTTATAATTTAAATAATATATTGTAAGATAGTCAAGTTGTTGTTGGTATTTGGATGGTTAGGAATAAAACCACAGATTTAATCTTAGCCTAAGTAAAAATACTTCAATGTGAATCTAACACCTTGACATTTAGTTTTTATATCTTTTATCTTTATGTGGCGCCATCACCTAGGCGAAGTGTTTGAAGCAGGATGTGTATGTCCTATCTAGAGCTGAACTAGCTCTCTAACCCGTATATTCAATATTTTTGGTGACGTAAATGGAATCGTGTAGGTGTCACCTTTTGCTATTTTCAGGCGCTGATTCACGACTTCATTATGGGGGCAGTTTTTGTAGTTAACTAGAAGAAGGGCCACTCCCTCTCTATTTTTGAATTAACGCGAGATTGCAGATCGGGAGTTTGTATGACATTTTGAGCGTGTTGGATGACTTTGAGTACCAACGCAGTATCAAAGCCGACGACACTTATCGCTTTGCATGCAGTTTCGCTTGTATTTTGCCCGATTCAGCCGTTTGTATATGTCCACACTGTGGCCTAAGTCAATGGACTCTATGGCGACCAGACATTTTTTGAATTGGTCAATGCAGTCGTGAAATAGTCGCATCGTGAATTAGAAGTAAAGCAGTTGGCCCCATAGCAAAATAATTACTTTAGAACGATATTATCAGACTACGTTAAGTATATCACCTCAGAAAGTATCATAATTATTATACCCGTCTACAAGGACCAATCTATCAACATATTACATTTTTACATTTATAATTTAATAGATGATGTCTGATGAAAAACGTTACTAGATCCCTGATAACGTTCCTTTCAGGTACGAAGGAGAGTTCATGCAAGGGTGGTTCCATGGGCATGGGGTCTTCTGGCGAGCTGATGGGATGAAGTTCGAAGGGGAGTTCCGTGGCGGAAGAGTCTGGGGACTAGGTAAAGTTTAATATTGAAGCCTTTGGCGATCGCCACGGTCGGTGTCAAGAGACGAGAGACGAGAGAGAGACGAGGTTATCTCGCACCGAGAATATCCATTGCATGACATATGAGATGGTACTGTAGGGTGAGCAGGAACCTCTATCGAGAAAGAATTCGATACGTTGACTGTCTAATTTATTTTAGAATTGATCAGCGCCTTGCAATATCGACATGATGCGTACGCGAAAACGGTTACCTTGATCGATACATTAACGATATATACCATTCCAATTATTTTAGTGCTTTGACAGGTAACGTATCGAGTAGTTTCTCGATAGAAGTTCCCGCTCACCTTACTGTAAACAATTTCTTCCATACTTTTTTTACCGTTGGGGTAGTCAGGTATTTCTACATGCTACGATCATGACACATCTACTTTTTCGCTTCTTCCACTTTCATAGAGTCATTTATACATGCTCGCCGGATATAGGTTGGTACCTATATCCTATATCCGGATATAGGTACCTACCTATATCCTATATCCGGATATAGGTACCAACCTATATCCTATATCCGGATATAGGTACCATTGACTTGGGCTTTCTTTAGGACGCCCTCGGTATGATCGCGGTACGTTCGCCTACGCCGACCCCAACCGACGGGTTCATTCATGCTAGAGCAATCAATCTGTATCCTCAATCCTCCTTAACTCATCGTCTCTTAATGGAAACCTTGCTCTATTTTTGTCACTACATCTTTCTATCGTTCCACATCTCGCTCCCTGAGCACGATGGTCTCCAGATAAGGCACTCGGACTGCTGCAGCTACACTTGGTGTCGCGGGTTCGATTCCCGCCCGGAACAAATATTTGTATGATCCACAGGTCTGGTTGTTATGTAATTATGTGAAATTAAATGGTACACACGATACAGGAGCAATACAGGTATAGTGCTACGTTATCAAAAAAAAAGAATGCCTGTGCGACGAGGTAAGTGCTAAAAGGTTCAAGATAGCCGTGTACGTATAAACAATAATCTTTCTTTTCTTTCTTTTTTCTTTTTTTTTTATATCGTAGCCCCACACTAGTATTGCTCCTGTATCGTGGGTACCGCTTACAGACATAAATTTCACATACACATCACACCCAGGCCAGAAACTAATATTTATGGATCGCACAAATATAGGTCCCAGGCGGGAATCGAACCCGCAACCCCTAGCGCAGCAGTCCGATTGCTCAGCCGCTACGCCAAACAAGCCGTCAATCTGGAGGGATGTTCTGTCTCCTGCGTTCTTGTTAGTCCCATTCTAAGCTCCCTTCGTACGCCCTTCATAGGTACAACCGACACGGGTTTCCCGAAGGGCGTGTGACAGGAATTGCGATTAGGTTACATCATAGTGTTCCCTGAAATTAATCCAGGTTATACTAAGGTATACTACAAAGTCTGAGTCACGAGTACGCCCACAGACTATATTAACAGGAATAGGCTTGTATCAAGATAAGATTAGATAATTATACCGATGTAGAATACAATTTTTTTCTGAAAGGGGTTAGGGTAAATGTCTGGGTGCGTTATTATTTTTGGCGATCTTTTGTCAAAGGTATCACTTTTTTTTATACTTTATCTGAACACTATCTCATCATGCCCTGAGTGTGAGTTTTTGCGGCAAGTTCACGCGCTCGACATAGTAAGCGTCAACTAGCGCTTACGCAAAGCGAAAGCGCAGTAGGTACGTTAACGCGTACTGCGCTAGTTAGCTAGTAACAACTCATACCAGGAGGAGTGTGCGTTCGAGGGCACTGTTAAACCGCATAGTAACGTTGTGACTAAGGGGGTAGGTAAGTGACGCTCGACATCCTAGTTTTGCCTTAAAAATAATAATTGTTACATCCTATTTATTCTGCAAATATTTATCTAAATCTATGTTCATGCTGCCCTGTATCACCGATTGCCTAATATAATGTACGTCTTGTACAGTATTTGATCTTCAGAATGTCCATTAAACTTCGAAGAAATTGTTACAGCGCCTAACTATTTCTTTAAAAGTTATTGCGTCCGCGTTTTCATCAGGCGCTTTTCGGCTGCGAGGTTTCATGCTGCGAGGCAGCAACAAATTGTTAGCTGCATAACTTTAGGTATACCTAATGTTCCTTACCAAGTTAAATTATATATTGAGCCATAACAGAGAGCAAGTTAGGCAAGTTAGAAACATAGTAGAGCTTCTTAGTGCTTCGTACTTCTTAGTCGTAATCTTCTCTAACGGGTGCATTCTGAAGTACCTACAGGTAGAGTGAGCGGAGTTTTGGACTGACCGAGATTCAGTCTTGGATCGACGCATAAAAGGGAATCAACCGTTTTCAAAGTCATACCATAATCAATTACATTACTCCATAAATTTGATCCCCGTAGAGTTTCTTGGTGCTGTCTTCTCTAACGGGCGTATTTCGAAGCACTGGTAGAGTCAACGGAGTTTCCTTTTCCTGTCCAGAATCTTGGTACAGTGCTTGAAAGGGAAACATCCTTTTTTCAAACTGAAACCATAATCAATTACTGTTTAATTTAATGTATCATACTTTATGTTTTTATGATTCTCTTTGTTAACGAGAATAATTAGCTGTTTGACTTGTAAAAGTGCGATTTAATTGCCTATTTACAATAAATGCTTTGACTTTGACTTTGATTGTTTCTATAATTTTCTATCATTGGCACTGCTGGTGACTGGCAAGCCTATACTTTTGAATCACAGCGACACGCTACTCAGCTTTTCAATTTAAATATCTCTGTCACAGGTCTAGTGACGTTCAACGATGGAAGTAACGGATTCCCCCAGAATGAAGGCTTCTTCCAGGACTGTCGGCTGGTGCGGCGCAAGCGCTGCCCTGAAGTGGTGCAGCGAGCGCAAAAAGTGGCATACATGGCACGAGCACAGTGTCAACAAATGTAACCTTTGACGCCAATAATCCCCTCAAAATAAGTGTGTACTTATTGACTTTCTGACTTGTATAGAATGTCTTTTACCTAATTACGCTCAGCTGTGAAACAGGGGCGGATATCCCTTGCATGCCATGCCCCATGCCCCCCCCCCCCCCCCTGTATCCGCCAATGCTGTGAGCCTGAGCAGGGAAGCGAGCACGGGAAGAATGTAAACGCGAAAGTAAAGTAATGGCGATGTAAGGTCTCGATAACATGTTATACCAAGATCTTGTCAAAGTTAGGGTACAGTGTCAGAAGTATTTGGAATACATTTTGATGGAGGTGTGCCTTACTGTCATTTTTGTCTCTTATATTCCACCAATAGCGGCCGAGTTGCCTACTAAAAATAATAATTAATATAAAAGGTGGCAACTCCACCACGCGGGCGAATTTTATTGCGGTCGAAATGACAACCAACTCAATGAGCGTAATTCTCGTGCGGGTGCGATAGGATTCGATAACGTTAAAGTTCTAAAATTTGATTTAAAATTGCTACTAAAATCTGCAATGTCGGTAACAATAGATATTTTATCGTAAAGTTTTTCGTATATATTTACCAGATTGCGATTGATATGAAATTGGTTTTAGCTCGACAAACCTACTTTTCAATTTAATTTTCTTGACGTTGTATACCTAGTACTTAGTTCGAAATTGTATGAGAGAATCGATTCCCACAACAAGACTTTAGATCTTCGGCCGAAGTACCTACCAAATATCGAATGTACGAAATTCTGGAGTAGGTGCGCCTGATAATATTTCTTTATTTAGTACAGCTACTGTGCGTATTCGTAGCCTAAATTCCAGGAAAATTCATTTAGGTACAGGGGATTATACATAATATACAATCCTATAAAGGTAAATAAAGGAATTGGTATGCTATTTAAAAACATTAATACTAAGTATAAAAATATAATGTAATAGTAGAAAATAGCTTAGAGAGCGATACATGACCTACTTAACTAGGGGTTGAAATAAATTAATTTTATTATAATTTTATGTGCTAATTATTTTTTAGTTTTCGTGCAGCGATCGTTTCGTCGTCATCTAGGCATTGTCCGTAGCGCACCTCCATGCATTTGCTTCCCTGTAAATATAAAAAAGTATTAATTAATAAATCAGGTGATAACTTGCAGAGAGATGGTGGGCGAGTAGTGGTTTGCACGGTTTAAAATCTAACTATACTGGGTTCGATCCGCAGCCAAGGACTTTTCGTAAGTAATGTGCGGATTTCATCACTCCATGCTTCCGGCCATCGGTCCTGGTTGTTATCGATTGACAGCAGTCGTTGAGTCAAGTCAGAGGCCCTCGGGCGGCCTGATACACTCTGACACTAGAGGCTAGCACAACCTCATACAACAAAACAAACATTCAAATGTAATAACTTTTGCCATGCAATCAAAAATACTTCGACAATAACGCATGGAAGCCAATATCCGAAAACTTGATTACTTCCGCTCAGCTGCTTCTAAAAGATAATTTTATGTGACTTTAATATTATATTGGGTGGATTGGATGGCGTATTAATAAGCCATTTCAGTATGGTGTTTTTAAATGGCTGTTCATAATAATTTACTAATGAATTTCAAAAGTAAGGAAATGTCTAAATTGTTCATATTAAAATGTACGGTTTTTACGAAACATAATATTATATACACATCAAAAAAGTCTAAGCAACATACATGCATAACATGGACCCAGGAACAATGAGATAAAATTATGTTTTACAATGAGTCCCGATTCGGGTTTAGGCCTGATACATGAAGGGTGCGAGTGTACCGTCGGCCCGGAAATCCTGAAAGGCTCAAGTGCGTTCAGGAAGTTCATCCATACAGCGGCTCAACAGTTATGGTATGGGCGGGTATTATGTAGAACAGGCGAACTGAGCTCGTTATTGTAAATGGAAACATGACTGCTGAAAATTGCGTTGAGAATATTCTCAGACCTTATGTCCATCCATTTGCACAAACCGAACCAGAAAAGAACCAGATATTAGTAGGTACATGTTGCTTAGACTTTTTTGATGTGTGTACATAGTTATTAGTTAACTCAAGTTTTAGTATTGTTAAGCTGGCATACAATGTTATTATATGCTCGTAATTATTCATATAAGTACGTTAATTAATACATATATGTGATCAAAACAAAAACAATGTAAATCGAAAAAATGAAATCCCCATAGAATTACACGGGCGTATTTCTGTCTCCTGTCCGTGATTCAGCCATGATGACATTAATTTTGACTAATCGTGTCTTATGTTTTAATTCTTCTCTGTGGTTTATGAGATTCAATTAATACCTTTAACCTACTCACGAGTAGGTACCTAGAATAAATTATTTTGATTTGCTATATTCGGCAAATGCTAGTTGCTCAGCTAACGCCGTGAACGCTTTTCGTTGTATAACCTTCATATAAATATGAAAGTACTTACTGACATAACGGTACTCGCCGCCCGTCACTTTCACTATTGTGTAAGAGTGATGTAAGGTGCCGCAATTTTTATAATTACGTTTAAACAGCTGATTCTCGATGACTGGAACGTGAAATCGATATCGTGAAGTGTCTCTTTAGAGATTTATTCGTTTATTTAGTCGGGAAATAGGCTATGGATTACCGAAGGCTCCCACTTAGGTATTAAAGTCTTACCACGAAAGTTTAGACTAGAGTTAAACAGAGGTTTCTAAAGTTTCGTTCGACAAAATCGACGTCAGTCACTCGCGTTTTCTTACTCGATCCTGGCATACCTAATTATTTTACATATTATTGTGAATTTGTTATCAAGTTAGAAAAAGCGAGCGTTAGTATCTACATAATATCTGTGTTATTTGAAGTGTAAATATTCCCAAAATAGCGTTTTGTTGTAGATGTAGATTCAAAACGAATGTTATTATAAGTTCTTCCAAATTTCCAACATGGATGAAACTATGCATAGCTATATGCATATGCGATATGCGTATGCTATTTTATGCGTAGCTAAAAACATTAAAAATTGAAGAAAATATTGTAGATAAAATTTAATATAATACCTACTCGTTTTATGCCAGCTATATATTTATTATGTCTCATTCGTCTGACTAACTCTAGTGGAATGAGAGGTACAAGTAGGAATATAATTTTGCTTCAAAAATTTACATTTTTCCACAAACTACCTAACGCTTTTCGAGTGAGGTGAGACTCGCGTAGTATCGGACGGGTATGGTATGTGATGATGATGATAAACATCTAGGCAATAATACATCACTAAAAATCTAGCTCCATCAACTAAGACAATAAAACATCTCTAAAAAAATTACGCGACTAGGAAAAGAGATTAGAGAGAATGAGAGAGACTTACCCTCGCAAGATAAGCCTTCATGTAGAAGTTTCCGAACAGGATGATGAAGGAGATCATGTAGACGATGAGGACGTAGTGCATCCACAGGGGGAACTCGCAGCCGGTCCTGATGCCGTTGATGCCGAGGATAAGAGCGCATGTGAACTGGATCTGGAACAATTAATAAGAAAATAGTAAATATTTGTGACATAAAAATTTTACGTAAAATCCGAGCCCTTTACAAATTAGATTTTAGATTTTATGATGATAAAGGCTCACTAAAATGTCTTTGCATGCAGCGGGTCTGTATAGCGGGTTCAATCAAAAATGGCGAAGGGGTGATATGCCATGCCCTTGCCCAAGTCATACTCGTGAACGGGTGCTGCTTGAGGGTGACTAGTTCAGTCTGCTTTCTCATTAATAATTATTTTCTCGTGTAATTTGTACTGCTTTATAATCTTTGTTAATCGATTTCACCCGTTAAAGGCAAGTTTTGGGATAAATACCATAATGTTCATAAGCTATGACCCAAAATATGTAAACTTAGTTTATTTTTGTATCAAACATACGAGTAATAAATACGTTCGAGATTGCGTGTCAAACAAAACTTCCGTAGATACGTGCAGTCACGACATTTTCTCGTTGGGTAGACATAGACTACATCCACATGCTACCATCCTGAGACACCTCTTTCGCTTCTTCCACTTTCATGAGTCCCTTCCGCGTATTCGCCGGTTAAAGTAATATACTTATTTATATGATAAGTGGGTTCGAAGTATTTCTACTAAGCGCTATCTACCGGTAAAGAATTTTGTATCTCGCTTTTTCCGACTATTATTATGGTTACTTTCATAGAAAAGTAAAATTTCTTAAATAATAATATTATTTACTTTTTATCCTTTAGACGATTTTAATTAAACTTAAATTAAATTAGTGATAATGAAACAATTACAGCTGTCGAACGTTTCAAAGACGTTTATCATAGTTAGTGTAATTTCGTCATAGTGTAATTTAGTTACGAGCAAAAACCAGTACTCGGTCCCATCTGAGTTTTGTTTTTTATTTAGATGGATAATAAGTGCAGTTTGGTCACACGCCAATTAGTTTTTAACTTTTGTGTGCATTTTGGTCACACCTATAATTTTGCATGCCAAAAGGTACAGTCAGCGTCATAATAACACTTACTCAAAAGAAGATTAACGTGTTTAGAATTTAAATATTGTTATTCACAACGGCGCGGGGCACTTTTGAAAGTTAACTGACTCTAACACCGGTGTTTCAATAATGAATTTATCTAGGGTCCCATCTAAATCCAATCTTCAACGGCCCATTGACTTTAAATCTACTGTCTCTAAATTCTTTATTATTCGAATAGAGTCAGCAAAAGAAATATACACGAAATTGATGTCAAATAATCACCAATTGAAGCTATAGCTAAGAACTTATAGATAAAATGGCTTTTCAAAAGTTTTGTTAAACTTAAGCTCGATTTACTCCAAAATGTTTGTGTACTTGATTATTTTGGAAAAGGGTCCCATTCTGTTTTGATGATTAAATTGTGTGAGTGAATCAGGACTTTACTTACACATTTTAATTTTGTAAAGAAAACGAACCCTTTTAAAAACCTAAAGGGTAACCAACGTATTATTACCATCATCAGCCTGAAGACGTCCACTGTTGAACATAGGCCTTCTCCTTAGACAATCTGCCACTTGCATCTACCGGTTGCCTGCGACTCTTTTAATGTCGTCGGACCCCTATCTAGTGGGTTATTATGTAAATTCTTGATTGTGTATGAATTGAAAAATTAAATTAAATTAAATAAGTATGCCTTGTTTTAGTTTTAAGTACCTACATAATTAATAATTTAACACAATGCGTGTTGTTAAATGAATTAAATTGAATGAGTGGTTTTACTTTTACAAAACATAATTCACTGGTCCTCTATGTATCTATCTCGACTATAGTGGATCCTTGTGTTATATTATTTTAGCACTAGCTGCGCCCCGCGGTTTCACCCGCGTTACACATACAACACCTATAGATATTTATAAATTGTAGCCTATGTGTTATTCTGATGTATGGCTATATTATTGTAAAGGTTCATTAAAATCCATTCAGTAGTTTTTACGTGAAAGAGTAACAAACATCCATCCATCCATCCATCCATACTTACAAACTTTCGCGTTTATAATATTAAGTAGGATTAGACGAAAAACAAGCCCCAATACGTAGGACCTAAATGAAATCTCGGAACTGTAACAACCCACAGACAAAACAATAAAAGTATGCTAAATGCCTTCTTATACGTAAATTATTCCACATTATTGGAACAAGGCACGCAAATCTTTGCGTTTTTGTTCCGTGCAAGAATGTCACGATAAATAAACCTCTGCTATAACTACATTCCTTAAATTCATCCCTTTAAGGTTCAGTATTGAGGTACGGTTGTCGATTTAATAAACAATCGTTAAGGTAGATAGCTTTAACGGAAGCCTAGTTTAATAACTTGGAAAGCTTGGGACATAATTGAATTAGAATTAGGTAATACAGACGGTGAGTTACATTTTGTCTTGCTATTTTCCATTTTCATAATCCATTACTCGTCTGAAATGTGAAAACAACGTATTTTTTGGATCATTTCGTGACTTGAGGGTCCGTTTTTACGTCAATAGTAAAAAATATAGAAAATTTAATTGACCACCTATTTATTAGTAATTAGTGGCATCAAATTTTGAAGACTTCGTGGTGGAACGTATTTATTAGTTTATATTGATCAAATCTTACTAATATTATAAAGCCGAAAGTTTGTGAGTGTGTGTGTGTGTATGTGTGTATGTTTGTTAGCTCTTCACGCTCAAACGGCTGGACCGTTTTCGATGAAATTTGGTATAGGGGTAGATTGGACCTATGAGACGGACATAGGCAATCTTTTGTCTGAAAAAATAATCTCTAAGGGGATATAATAATAGGTCTAATAATAGGGGTTGAAAGTTTGTATGGGTGATTTATAATTCTTCAAGCTAGGAATCTGAAAATGTATATTTAGGCTTTTGGTAAGAAATAAAGAAATATAGGTTTCAGCTTTTTTGCAAAATCATCCCTAAAGGGGGGCAAGGCAAGGGGTTGAAATTATGATGTATTCTTTAGATGCACCCCCTACGGACCACAATAAACGGCTGAACGGATCGTAATGCAATTTGGCAAGGGGATGGATAATAATGGGTACAAGATAAAGCGTGAGATAGAGGGAGAGGGAGAGAGATAGAGTGAGAGAGATAGCGATAGAGGGAGAAATATATAGATTGAGAGATAAAGGGAGAGGGAAGGAGATAAAGAGGGAGATAGAGGGAGTGGGAAATATATAGAGATCGAGGAAGAGAGAGAGATAGAGAGAGAGAGAGGGAGAGAGATAGATTGAGAGGGTACATTTATAGAAATAGAGCGAGAGCGATCGACAGAGGGAGAGGGAGAGAGAAAAAGGAAGAGGAAAGGAGATAAAGGGAGAGAGAGAGCGTGAGAGCGAGAGATAAAGTGAGTGGGAGATATATAGAAATAAAGGAAGAGAGATCTAGGAAGAGAGAGAGTGAGAGAGGGAAAGCGATAGATTGTGAGGGAAGTATATAGAAATAGAGGGAAAGAAATCCAAAGGGGGAAAGGGAGAAAAATAGAGACTGAGAGTAGAGAGGGAAATACGTAGAGATAGAGGGAAAAGGAAAGATATAGAGTTAGAAGGAGAGGGAAAGCGATAGAGGTGGCATATATCATAGATAAGATTATACCATAAGTATGTGACTCACAAACATACATACATACACACACACTAACTCACATTGTTGTAGTAAGATTAGGTACGTTTAACTTTGTCCCACGATCTCTATGTGGCTTTCATACCGGTACGTTAGGAGTTAGCGACCGATATCGGAAGCTTAACTAATGTACAGACTGTCGCCCCAGTACTGGATGCTAACTATGATGACACAATAATATGCACAAACGTTTCAAATAGCTACCTATAGGTGTTGTAGGTAAATGTAACGCGGGTGAAACCGCGGGGCGCCGCTAGTTAATTATAAGTGAATAAAACACCATCTGTACCTACCCGCCCAATGGCCATACAAACTGCACCCTGACTAGACTCCGTAAAACAACCAACACGTTTCACAATCTATCACGTTTAATAATCAAAAGCTAGAACTGACTGGCCGACTGATCGATCAACGTACAGCTGAAACCAGATACAGCCAGAATACAATAATATGCGCGCAGTTAGCTGAAGCGTACAAGTCAGAAAAGTTCTGAGCTCAGCATAATACTGCCGACGGTTGACTATGAAGCTAGGAACTTACCAATTGCAAGATGGTGAGGTATTTCTTCCACCACAAATACTGACTGACTGAAGGCCCGAAGACCGAAAGGCCATAATAGGTGTACATAAGTACGTGGATGCCGCTATTCACCATGGCTGGGAGGAAGGCTGAAAATAAAAAAACAACAATTTGGAGATAAGATATAAAAAGTAAAAAGTAAAACTATCTTTATTTACCAATTTAAGTAATACAAAGTTTCAGGGATCCCCGCACTAGGTAAGTAACCAATAATTATAATAAAATAAAAGTAGACCTAAAACTAGATAAATCTACACCTTAAAATCTAACAAAAGTGAGTGTCCATGTGGCATGGTGACGAGAATACCGGCTGCATTACCTCGCTGAATAGTAATGGCTATTCTCTGTGCGAGATAAGAGCCAGCCCTCTTGTCTAGGTAAGACTCTTTATTGCTCTTGATTTAGGAGGTGGGAGACAGTTGTTTGTTTGTGTGTCGAATGAAGTAGTCAGTTCTTTACGTGCTCGGTCCGGTTAGCGTAAACTTGAAATTGTATGGAATAAGAGCAAAGCCATCTCGATCGAGCTCGTACAGAAATTGGTAAAACTCACACTAGGCACACAGACCTCTAGTGACAGAGTACGAGTAAGTATTATCACGCCACCCAGGACTTAAACAATTTTTATTATGTGGTAGCTTACTAATTACCGAGAACAGAGCATAAAGAACGGGTTCTTCGCAACAGGTGCGGTGTAGCCCTCATTCGTTGCCACATACAGATATACCCCTCTTGTGTTTGCGTCTCCATAAAAAAAATAGATATGTATTATCTGTAATATATTATAAGAAATATACTTAAAAAAGGTCTTATTCACAAAGGATTCCCTATCATACTTTTTAAATAGAATTTCTTCTTCATAAAATTTTATGATTCAAGTTGGAATGACTCGAATTAAACTTTTGTGCAATGACTGAAACGAAAACTATTAACGTCAAGAGGTTTTTCATTTCATTACACGAGTGATTGGCGCGCGCTGAAGCCACAAATTTAAAGATCAAAAGAGTGAGAAGACTGACAGAACAGTATCTAAGTTAGATGCTAAGAATATAGATCCATTTTCGGTCGCTGTACTTACGAGAACATATTAATTCAATGCCCACCGTTATGTAGGCCGTAAAATAGTTTTTTCTAGAAGTCAAAACGTGACCTCTTATAAGAGGCAACTTACGGCGCCGCACGATGCTTACCATACAAATATATTATATACTTACGTATAGTAAGTAGGTATAGTGCGACCGTTTAACACAGTCCTCGCCTGCGGAGTACATGGGCGTGGGGGTGGGATACCATAGGTGATCGAGGATGAAGTAACTATTTGGTAATCTAGGATTGAGAGAGGTACGCCTGCCGCCCGCACCTCCCGCAAGCCCCTTTGACATCACGCCCCCCGCCCCTGTACCCCGCGGGCGAGGACCAAGTTAAACGGTCGCACTATAGTGCCTCTTTCACACGTTCGCGTACATTTTTATAGTATACGTCGTGACGCGACGTACGGCGTGATGTAAGCGGCTGATGACGTTTATAAGAGACCACAGCCTGCGAAGACGATTGTTGTATTTAGCGACGATTGATGTTTGTAGCCCAGACTAGCCACTACCTAATATAAGAGGTTAGAGAGAGATAGCGTAATGAATACTTACTTGACCCGCTGGGCACCCACTTAATACCGATCCACCAAAAACTGAACATAGTGGAGTGATGGTATACGTGGAGGAAGGTCAGCTGTTCTTCCTTCTTCCTCAGGATAAAGAAGAACGTGTCGCAGAACTCGAGAAGCTTCGAGAAATAGTACCACCACACTGCGTCTGCTATCTGTAAATATATTGAACGTTTTAGATTGGTAGAAGTTTTGAGAGACTGATAAATGAAGAACATTCTTCTTTGAAAACCAGTAATTAGTCTCTATAACCAGTGGTAACTCTATAATAGTAAAAATAACGTATGAACCGCAACCTCTGCAATGGAAACATCAGAATGTCTAAACTTATAAAACCAGTCATTATATTACAGCAGGTACGAAACGATAGAGAAGTCAGGAGTACAAAGTTTTGTTAGACAATTTTTTTGATGAAATAAAAGCAGAAGTATTTTAATTATTTCCGAATTAATTATAACCTTACTTATTTATCACGTTTCTATCCAATAAATTTGGTTTTCCTCATTCTAGCTGTTTTGGTGCTCAATTCGGAATGGAAAGAAAGAAGTACTTATGTTTAATTTCAGAGCAGAATTTTCATTGTCTCTTCGCCGAAAGTTTTCAATGTTTATACAGTCATTATAAACCACAGTTATATTTGAGATGGTTCAGCTCTTTGTGAACTTTGTTATTTCACTTTAGTTTTATCAAACAAATGCTAAATAAATAAAATTAGTGTTTCGTTTTATTATGTTTGTGACAAAAGAACTTTTGACTTTTGTTTAATAGACGTCCCTTATGCATACGGAATGCTGTTTAAATTGAACGTCCCTTTTCCTTTGTCCTCGGAAAACGTGTAATTTTAAGACTCATAATTATTTCATGGACAACTATGAATTCATGACTTATTGTAGTGACTTCTCGAAATGTACTCTTTCTCTCGAAATGTCTTAACCTCGTCTCGAAATGTACTCTTTCTCTCTTTCTCTCGAAATGTACTTAACCGGCTGAAAGTATATTTAGCGAACTAATTATATCTTTGCATAATTGGCCGGTCGAATGAGATGGTACCTCTCTGCTTCTGGTGTACATTTTGTCAAGTCTTATATATGCAAGGGCTGTAATCAATAAATGTGAAAAATTATAATGAAAATAAAAAAAAAAAAGAATAAAACGAAATCGGCGAGCAACTAAAAGTGACTTCGCAGAATCTAAAAATTAATTCAGCGTAGGTACATTGAAAAAAATTTACCACCTAAGTACTTCTAAACTCTATAACTGTGTATACTACCTGATTTCTTGTTACTACCATCTACTACTGCGGTGAAAATCAATGCATAATATCACGGAGCAATATTGGCACTAACCAGTTATACTACCAAATAAAAATAGGTATATTTGTAATACCTATATATATACTATATAAAGTTAAGTTACTTTATTTACTGAAATTTATGTACTTCAGCAAATAGTTGTAGAAAACCGCAAAATTTAAATTAATATTGAGCTATGTTGTTCACGTCGCTATAAGCATTTCATATAATGAAAATAATCCTACAAGGAGCTGAAATCTGAAGATGCTTTGCTCGTATTATTTTAGTATTTTGACTCAGACTAAGTTTTATAGGTATGGATATAAAAGAAAAATGTAATATCCTCCAGTAAGTTCTTTCTCGACAGTTTAACCTGTGTCAATTAGGTGGAATCTTTAAGTTTTTAGGGTTCCGTATACAAAGGGTAAAACAGAACCCAATTACTAAGGCTTCCTGTCCGTCTGTCACCAGGCTGTATCTCATGAACCGTGATAGTTAGACAGTTGCAATTTTCACAGATTATTTATGTTTATTTTACTGTTATAATGAAGAATACTAAAAAACAGAATAAAATATTTTTTTAAGGGGGCTCCCATACAACAAACGTAATTTTTTGATGTTTTTATTTTTTATACAACGTTACGGAACCCTTCGTGCGAGAGTCCGACTCGCACCTTGGCCTGTTTTTTATACTTCATTGACTTATTTCACCACTATCACTGCTTTATAAAATCAACTGCCGTTTTATTTGAAAATGTGCCTTATGGTTTATAAGATATGCTTCATTTTTTATGGGCGCTAAAACTAAATATTAGACATTTTCCAATGTGTGTGAGATGTAACAGCAATCTCTACCAGACAACGTGAGTAGGTATATACTTACTTGAAGCTCATCTGGATCATACTTCTGTCGACAAGGTTCGCATATGTAACTGTATCTTAATCTAAATGATGCAGTTAGTAACCTGAAACAAATAAAAAATAGCGGTTATGAAAAATATACAATATATTAGCTGCGCCCCGCGGTTTCACCCGCGTTACATATACAAGACAGCTATTTGAAAGGTTGGCGTAACGTTTTTTATTTATGAACCGTTTGACATGTAACAAACACTAAATGTTATGTGAAGCTTACCACAATTATTTTAGTCAAAACTCCATCTAAATTGGGTAAGCCGTTTATAAGGTTGGCGTGCGTAAACGCACAGACAAACAGATAAAAATTCTAACAATCATTAATCAATATTTTAGATGCTACATACTTCCGTTGATAAAGATCCCAATTATATTGTTTCTTATTTATTTTCTATGTACAGACAGCGATCCGTTACATTTTAATTATACATAATATAGATAATATCAACAACTTTCTTTTTAGGGTTCCGTAGCTAAAGGCAAAAAACGGAACCCTTATAGATTCGTCATTTCAGTCTGTCTATCTGTCTGTCTGTCTGTCTGTCTGTCTGTCTGTCTGTCTGTCTGTCCATCCATCCGTATGTCACAGCCACTTTTTGACGAGTATGTAATCTATAGCTCTATTACGTACCTTATAGCTATGTACGCGTTCAACGCAGCCATTGCCAAGTTGTATGGTACCAGGAGCCACGTCAGCTGAAATGGCTTTCGGTTCTCCATCAGCTTCGGTCCAATCCAGACGATGAAGAGGTACGCTAGGATGTAGAACACGGTGGGGGCAGGAGAGTCGACTAGGGGCCACCCCTTTGTTCTGCCATCTAAAAACAAAACTTTCATGAGCCTTCGATATTTTAACTAATCTTGTATCTTTCCGGAAGTATACTGCTCATTTTCCGCTTCCGAAATGGTTCTAAAATGTATCATTCGTAAACACTCTTTTACTAAAACGTTCACTAGAATGAGGTAGTGCAGAATCGAGGTTTATCAGGCTATCTTACGGCCTCTGACGTGACTTATCGACTGTTATAAATCGGAAACAACCGGGGCCGTCACAGCACGGAGCGATGGAAGTCCGCAAAGAACTTGTGAAAGTCATTGGCTGAGGATCGAACCCGGTGGCATTGGTTTGTAAAGCGCACAAACTATCGCTCGTGTACCTACCTATAAATGCCACGGTAGTGAAATGATAGCGAAAGATAATCGAGCACTGCGCGCTAGATAAGTATTAGACTCAGCAGATTAAATGATACCCTGTCGTAGAATAATGCCTTATCTGAGGTACATCGATATGAAATACTAACCCAAATAAGTCTATGTACTAACCTGAAAGTGACAGGGTCCATAGATAATAATCATAGGTATCTTTCAGGACGCTTTGCGTAGAATTTACTAAGACGTTCGCCATCTCAATTTATTCACCGATACCTGTAACAAAGATTATTCAATTAAGATTAGAAGGGTTTAATTTTGGCAAAGTAAAGAGAATCTCTTTACTCTGTGCTAATGAGATTCTTGGCCAATTTATGTAGAATCGGTGCGTGAATATTATTTACAGGTAATGTGGAAGATAATAATATTTTCTGCCTCACGTAGGTACCTGTTTAACGAAATCTTGAACACGACGTACGCGCGTATATAAATACAAAAGGATTAGATTGTCTAACTCTACCTCATTGAGAAAAAATAATGAGTGAAAATAATCAGGCTCAACCCGGTTTCTAGAACGTTTGTTGGCGTTGACAGTAGATTAAAACTATCGTTGCCTCTATCTGACTATAAACAAATGACAAGGATGGCAATAGAATTAATCTGTTGTCAACGTTGACTGACGTTTCAGAAACTGGGGGTTAGTGTCTGACAGTATTGTCTGTCTGTAGGCAGACTAGAGCTGACTTTAGTAACTTTAATAATGAGAAGAAAGCTCCGTTGAATAATTAACACGTTGTTTTCTCTTTGATTTTATGCAAGGCAGCGTGCCATTAACAATAGGCTTTGCCTATGACATTATATTGATATCGTATCTGCGGCGTATGATAATGTTCTAGAGACGGAACAAACTGGTTGATCAAAACAATACCTGAACAAAGACTTTGTTCAGAATGCCACTAAAAAAAAAATATAAATTGTGGACGTCACCCAGCGACACTTTTAAGAAAGATGAGATAAATAAATAGAAAAAATAAAAATAAATACATTGAATGAAGTAAAATTATTATAAATACATAAAATAAAAAACAATGAAGTAGAAATATATCGACGGCTCGTTTGGCGTAGGGGCTGAGCAATCGGACTGCTGCGATAGGGGTTGCGGGTTCGATTCCCGCCTGGGACAAATATTTGTGCGATCCACAAATATTAGTTTCTGGTCTGGGTGTTATGTGTATGTGAAATTATATGTCTGTAAGCGGTACCCACGATACAGGAGCAATCCTAGTGTGGGGCTACGTTTTTTAAAAAACAAAATATGTAGTTTTCATTCCGCCAAAAATTCGTCTGATCAATGTTGGCTAGATGACTGATGACGTCGAGCGCTAACAAGAGAGCGCGCTCTCTTGTTAGCGCTGTCGAGTCAACATCTCCTGAGGATGTCTCGTGTAGAGACGAAACACGTGTCGTACTGCTGTCAGTCGATGTTGGATAGGTTTTTGGATGGGAAAGATTACGTCATCAGTCATCTAGCCAACATTGATCAGACGAAGTTTTGGCGGAATTAAAACTACATATATTTCTACTTCATTGTTTTGAATGTGGATTTCCGCAAAGTAGCGCCTGATTCTATCAACTAACATAGAATAAAAGTAAATTGATTAATGTACCTAATAAATAAAATAGTATGATTTTGAAACGGAATAAAAATTTCATTATTATATTCTTTTACCGAATTCATAGCAAGAGGAACCAACTTCTGTACTCTCTACTGCAGTTGCCAGTAAGCACTATCTGTCTTGCTAATTCTGAATCTGGATACTAAGAAAATTAAATAATAAAAATAAATTATACATGCACAATCGAGTCAAGGACAATACCTAACAAAAAGTGTAAAATTATAATTTAGTAAGACAATAACAAGCGTGCAGCTATTTTTTTTACTTTACATTGAAATATAATGCCCAATAGCGTGTTTTGATTATGAAACGGTGTTGAAAAAAACATAATTAAATTTGTTTACTCAAACACTTCATTAGGATTAAAGCATTATTTTCAGTAAAAAGATCCAACGGTGGATCAAAGTGGGGGAAACGTGTCCATGACTCACCTGTGGATTTAAGAGGAGAGAAAGATGTCCGCTAATCCACTTGTGGAGCCAAGGGCAAGTTGGTCCAAGACATCCCTTTGTAGAGTTACATGGCGAAAGAAATTCTTTCTGCTCACCAGTTACAGTACTATTAGATACTAACCGAACCACGCTATTTGTTGTAAGGATAGATTATTTGTACTTAGATTCAAAAGTTCAGACTAACCATTTGAATCCATATAATACATAAAAAAAAATTATACATGTTTAGGTTAAGGTGCAGCGTAGGTAGGAACTTTTACGGTCACATATCAAAATAATGTCGTCCATGAACGTTAAAAAATAAACGAATGAACGCTAAATAATGCTTGTTAGATTCATGAACGGTAAGTAATGCGAAGAAACGTCTGTGCGATATGTCGCAAATCATTCTAACGTCATAACAATAATATTCATTGTGGGTTGGCGTGCCAAGTTTAAGCTTTTCCTCCCAATTAACAATATCCACAAACGAACCAACTAATTACAAACATAACGCTTGGCTATAATAGACAGTAACTAAGCAAACGTTTCGAGTGTTTTCTCACTAATCCTCGCCTCGCTTTGTTAAGCAAAGTTTCCTCGCGTTTCCTCGCATAAAGTTTCTCACTTTCATCTGTTTATCCAAAGCGTTCTGCTTGGCACCGAATAATGCCCGTCATCCATTGTAACCAACTCTTAGCATTTCCCGATGGTCATTGAGCAAGAGAAAGTGAAGCGAGCGAGACAGGAAATATAGATGTAGTAATGAAAGAACGAGAGAGAGGTAGACCTCCTGAATCACGTACTATTATTCGAGTGTTCCGTATTGCTTAACGTTCACTCGATGTTATGTAGCCGACCTCGAGTGACGCACTGACAGGTGGTTAGTTAGCGGTCAAGATGAAATTAAATGGAGAAATTCAATAAAACATTTAGGACGGTACGCTATTGTGAAGTAATATTCAAATGTGAAGAATGGAGAATAGGGATAGGTACGTAGAAAGTTTTCTCTTTCTGAAAGTTATTGTCAAATGCTTCTTTGTTAGGTTGAATATTTTGAATAATGACCTGGTTACGACACATCCCAGACAAATTGTATACATGAATCCCAACTGTATTGTTCTCAGAACACTCGAGGACTGTTTCTCAGAAGGTTTGTAGACTCCGAGATTAATGATCAACGAATGGGATTACAATTAAGGCGTCATAGGAAACTAATGAACCAGTTAGGATCAAACGCTCGAATCAAGCAAGATAAGATTGTATAGAAGTCACATAATATAACAAGAATTGAAATTCATTGTAATCTACACCTACCAAATACTCAAACAATGCAAAAGTCTAATGCAAGATCAAAATAAATCTTTAAAATCCATATCAAGTCAATCAAATCAAAGTGTTTTCTTCAAAATCTTCTAACCCCCGTATCGTTAATCATTACCTCCAAATTTCTTTCGCTCCACTCATCGTCACTTGCCTGTTTTGGTATCGTTAGTTGACTAAATTTCCTCCGCTCGGTTATTCTTTGACAATAATCCTCATACGAAGGAAACAAACCATCTGTCAGCTCAAGGTACCTCGCCTGTAACCTGAGGATTCCTCGAAGCCGCTTTTCTACGATCATTTGTGTTAAAATGGAGTACCGAGGAAACTTGAAAGTTCAACTAACGATACCACATGAGGAACTTTTGGGGGGAGTTTCGTGGTCCCTAAAGGTCGAGTGAAAGAAATTTGGAGGTAGGTACGGCTAACGATACGGGGGTAAGACTCTATACTGTACATTCCGTATGAAGCACTCTACGAGTATAAAAACAATTTTGTCGAATAAAGCGTCAGCGTTGCTAAAGTGTGTCAGGCCACCCAAAGCCCTCTGACTTGGCTTAACGACTACAACCAGGACAGCTTAACGTCACCTCCGAAGCGGGAAAGCGATTCTATTTATTAGTAGGTGAGAGAACGGCCGTAAGCATCGAATACGGCGGTAACGATCGAATAGGTACATCTCGTAGTGTATGACGATTAGTATGTAGAGTTTATAATGGTGGAATGTATTGTTTCGAGCACTCTCTCTCCCTCTGAGAGATGAACTAAGTTATTGAATCTGTACCTCAATAGGATCGTAATAAAATATATTTAATATCAAAATGTAGCTTTCTCATCGAGGATTGTGAGGAGCTGCGAAGAAGTATCATCAAATTAATTATTCGGATTTATATTTGCTCTAAGAAATACACAGTACAGTACTGTATGTCTCTCCATATTAACATTGTGCATGCGGAAGCAACAGCTGTGTTTGTTTGCTTGTTTGTTACCTTTTCACGACTAAACGGCTGGACGGATCGTAATGAAATTGGTCAAGGGCCTCGGACACAGGCTGGACACTCCATACGAACGGCTGAATCGGACAACAGACGAACACAGACAAAGTATGCGAAGCGATAGTGTCGTCAGCGTTGATAGGTAGGTACTCAATAGGTCACCCAACACGCCCGAAATGTTATACGAACTCCTGGTTTGCAATCTCGCTTTCATTTGCAAAAATAGAAAGAGTGTCCCTTCTCCTCTAGAGTATTAATAGGTAGATTATATGGCTTGGAGAGGGGCATAATATATTATTTTGATTCTTACCGTAATATTAACGTAGTCCGCGCAGACAAAGCTGCGTGCAATAGTTATAGTACTTAAAAAGTATGTTTGCGATAGGTACCTATCTATATAAAAGCTGAAAATATATCCCAAACAGTTATCTCTTAGTTTAATTAAAAACATTATTTTACAAGATGGAAGAGTAGGTACGTTTAGACAAAATTAATTACAAAGCTGAAATCAACTTAATACTAAAATATTGCCTTTTTTTTCAGGAACGAAGTTGATTAAAATCTTTGAATTTAAGAAGTACGGTATTGGGAGCTGCGAATATAACGTTTAGGATATTTTTATTTACTTAATATTAATTTGCTAACTAATTAAAAATTATTACTTATTATCAAGGTAGGCCCCCACTAGGTGGGCCGACGACATCAAAAGAGTCGCAGGCAACCGGTGGAACCAAGTGGCAAAGTGTCGTTCGGTGTGGCGGTCTAAGGGGGAGGCCTATGTTCGGCAGCGGATGTCTTCAGGACAGTTTCCGTGGTGTAATAAACCAACTACAAAGCGTTGAATTGAGGGTTCGGATCCCGCTTAATGTAAAGTTTTGTAACACAGGTATCTGATGTAAGTATGGATAGCGTTCGTAGTATGTATGGGTAATGTAGAGACATTACTACGAGTATATTAAAATAATTATGCTATAGAAAAGCAGATTCTAAAAATACACTATTATTCGAACGCTTGGCAAAAGTAATTTCATGAACGTGTCAAATATTTTTTTATTGCAAATAAATTGCACAATACCAAATAATTAATATTATGGTCATTAATGTATGAAGTAGTGCCGTGTTAATTTTTAATTAGATTTCAGTTTATGTATGTAATTATAACCTGTTATTACTTTTTTGTCATTTTTTATGCCTGTACGATTACAATAGTAGAAAAAATACGGTTCTCATCAATTTATTTTAACTTGTCATGATATTCTGAAAAACAATTTTTCATCTTTGCTAATTACTCTATCATCGCCTTTTGTAAGTAGTAGAACTATGGCATCGAACTGTATGGATTCATAAATATCTTAAGTAGGTACGTCTGTCTTGCTTAGAAATTAAGAAAGTTCATAAATAGCTCATTGTTTTACTAAAAACGCGTGTAATGTAATCTATTTTGACAACCTCCTTCAAGCAAAGTCAAGCTTGCTGCGCTTCTCGAATAGGCGCCACCAAAGTTGTATGGAATTTCATTACTGTCGAGGTTTGGCGGCCAGTAATCAAAATTGATATGGAAAACCAGTACCTAATTGTCACATTATTGTCGTGTTTTGTATCCAAAGAAGTCAAGTCTAAAAAGTGCTCCTGTACTAAAGTATTTTCATGGTAGATACGGCATAATTGCTAAGGACTTGCTGACCCTGGCAGCTCCTCGGGCTAGGTTATCGAAAACCGATAGGACAATGACGATAAGCGTTTTTTCAAAAGATAGGTAATAAGGAAACATTGAGGTTCTTGCCTGAATAGAAAGGATTTAGGCACAATGTCATCACCCGCCATAGGACACCCATTATACCCACGTAACGTTTAACATAAAAATCGTTATCGATAATGTAACGTTAAAACCCGACACTATATTCAGGACCGTATATCTCTAGTTCGAAGTCCTATGTACAGTATCCCAATGTAGGTATACGCTATATAGAAATCACAAGAGTTCTATGTACGTTACTTTGAAAGTACAGGAGTTCGATGTATGCTTAAAACACAACAAAAAACATTTAGGAATTAAGATTAATCATTGAAAATACATTTTCGGCGAAGGAATACAATGTGCTGAAACCTATGTGCTATGTGATTTATCAATGCGGTCAGGCCTCCCGTGGCATATTATGGCATAATCCTCCTCACGAAAGTGAGGTCAAGCCCGTACTCAGCACGAGCCGATAAGGATTATAATCATCATCATCATCGTCAGCCTGAAAACGTCCACTGCTGAACATAGGCCTCCCCGTTAGACCGCCATACTGAACGACAATTTGCCACTTGCATCCACCGGTCACCTGCGACTCTTTTGATGTCGTCGGTCCATCTAGTGGGATGCCTACCTACACTGCGTCTTCCAATACGTGGTCGCCACTCTAGAGCCTTTCTTCCCCATCGGTTGTAAGTTCTACGAGCGATGTGGCCTGCCCATTGCCACTTCGGTTTGCAAACCTTGAGAGCTATGCCGTAAATTTTAGTTCTTTGGCGGATATCCTCGTTCCGGATTTTATCACGCAAAGAAACTCCGAGCATAGCTCTCTTCATTGCCCGCTGTGTGACTCTGAGCTTCTCCAAAAGGCCAGCAGTTAAGAACCACGTCTCAGCTCCATATGTCATCTCTGGTAACACACACTGATCGAAGACCCTTGTCTTTAGGGTTATAATGATGGTATTCTACCCTGGCCGTTACTCCTCCCACTGCCGGCAACAGTTCCCTATGGAGAAGTGTGTGTTTCCCATATTGCCCTACCCACTGCGTTTTAATTTTCGGGCAGGAGCATGAGAAGTATTGTGCTTATATGCTCGTCCTGCCCACTTCCCTGCACACTACATCACCTTAAAGCTGAATATAAACTCCTTTCCGAGACGAGGCAGACTTTGACCCATTAGCGGTTCAAATTGCCGATCCAATGTACGAACTAAAAGCTTTAGATGTAAGATTTCTCGCAGTAACGTTACATCGAACAAATAAGGCTTAGAACAAATAAAGCATGTTACTATGGAAATGTCGATAGAAAGTGTTAGCAGTAAAGGGTTTGAGCAAACAGGTTTCAATTTCACGTTGGGGGCCCGTTTCAGACAGGCCATAAAAAAAAGTTATCAGTTACAGTTGAATAAATTGATATAGTAGACGATGTCAAGTTATTTCGGGCATATACTGTTGGATAGGGGAAAATTTGAACAAGTTGATCGTCAATATGTGAATGCCAATGATTCTTTGTAAGCACGAATTTGAGTTTCGACTACAGAGAGATAATATGAGACGATGTTGCTTAAAAACTAGATGAAGTGATTATTTCTTATGTAGAATCAAAAAGCTTTTAAATAAATGTATTACGACTTTTTGTATTCAAAGCAGCATATTATTAGCGTATTTATTTATACTAGCGTAGGCTTAACAGTGGTGCTCTGAAGTAAGCTATAATTATAATTAAGTTAGACTTCAGAGCACTTATAAAAGCTTTGTGAAATCTCTGACAACTTAATTTGAACTAAACTTATCATTTTCAATATTTATGTTGTTATTTGTGAGGCTAAGTTTTATTTAACGTAGACAATGGAAACTTATCTATATAGTTTATATATTTTTTTGATGACGGCTATCTAGAGTATCTACTCCTGAGGCAATAACAACTGGGTGTTGTCAGTTTGATTATAATATGACTTTCCCCCTAAAACATAAAAGCATGATGTTTTTTTAAGTTGATGTTTACTTATTATATAATCGCTGTAAATATTGTATGCAACGCAAATAAAAAAATGGAACAATTTCATATTATTTTTTAGTCTGGTTAAAATGTTACGCTTTACATAGCTAAAATGTATATAGATAACTACTGTGACAGACATATAAAAAAGAGGGCTGGACATTTGGACGATCCAAAAAGGGTTAAGTAATTAACAAACAATTAATTACAATTTTAATCAAGTAAAAAATAACTTACCATAAACACCGTCACACAAAAAAAAACACAAAACCGTCACAGTGCTTAAAGAGGTAACGCGGTCAGTCGCGTTACACGGCCAGGTTTCGCGGAGCGACTGCGCGGGCGCAGGTAACCACGCGCGATTTCGACTTGCGGGGAACGGCACACCTTTCAGAAGAGTACAGTGTAGTCACGAGCAAATAATTTATTACCTATACTACGCGTCCTACTTTTTACTGAGTTGTTTTGATGAGATTTCTTACGCTTTTGGTCACTGCTTGTTTTGTGCCTAATATTGGTCAAAATAGGTCGCGCACAGAAAATTATGATACGATTAGAGCAGAGCAGTCTAAACTAGCGGTGGTAAGGGCTGCAGAGAGGTTCCTACTGAAATTCTGACTACGTGCCGTGTTGAGGAATTCCGCCTTCTATATCTGATACATACATAATACGTGATGATAATACAGCCGTCATATTTTATTGCAAATTAAAATTACTATGTAATCATTATGAAAAACTTGTACGGATCAATAGTTATAATAAGATGAATGAATGCCCAGTTTTTGAACTCTATGTATCATATTATTATGTAGCACTAAGGATATAGCAACGACAAAACAATACACTGATTTATCGATTGGTCAAAGCCAACTAGGGATTCAGAAACCGGGCATAAGTAGCAAAATTATTCAACATAATTATTGTATCTACTTAAGCGCCTGGTAATCTCAAATTACGGAATGCCTCGTATTGTTAGATAAGACGTGTTCCGGCCAACGCTTTACGTAATGCGGGTAACTCAGCTTTTAGCCTTCCTTGAACTATTACTCTATGCCGTAACTGTTCGGCCTACTGGCCTAGCGCATACTATAATAAAAAAAAATATGCTCGGGGCTATAATAAAACTAAAAAGTGGACTATCGCGATGTGTGACGTCATGACTTCACGTCTTGCGATCTCGGTGCAGTTTTAGTTTTTGACCATATAATATCAATAGCCAATATACTTACCCGTTACAGGTTTTAACAACTTGTTTAGTAGTTTGTTGTTGTTAGATTTTTTTAGCTGTTAGTTTGTGGTTGAGCAACTTTGTAAGTACAGGCTGGCAATGGCTGTGGTCTATTTTATGGTATGGTATGGTCCTATTATAAACGCCATCGGCCGCTTACGGAGTCACGTCAAAAAGACACAGTGAGAATTAAACCGCTAGGAGATTTTCATGGCCGATTTATTATGTGCTTCGCGGGGTTACAAAGCGCATAATTTAGGTACGGCTCGCAAATGGTCGAGCCTCGACGTGAACGCTGACTGTGCCTAGTGTGAGTTTTGACAATTTCTTTACGCGCTCGGTCCGGTTAGCGTTAACTTGAAATTGTATGGAATAAGAGCAGCGCTATCTAGTCGCTGATTGAGTGACACTACGTGGAGTTTTACGCATCAAAGTGATCGATAAAATCAAAGTAAACTGACCGAATCAGGAAAGAGTGCACCTTTCGTCCGGCTTTCTCCGAAGGAATGATTGTCGTTGCACATTTTATGAAAACAACATTCTCTTTGAGTACCTAATTAAAGGAAACCCCTATTTAATATGTAGCTAAGTAAACGAAAGTGGAAGCCGCTGGTCTTGAGTGTGGCAATCAGCTTTAATAATTTTCGGCACTTTTATTTTTGATCTTATTATTTTGAGAAAGTTTTCGAGTCAATGTTAATTAAATCGAGTGAATTTTGATGTTTCTGCTTTGATCTCCAATGTGAACTTTTACGAACATTTTTGGCAATAGATAAATGAAATTAAATTGAGTGTAAACTTAATGAAATCTTTATACCAAAGAGTTACAAAATTACATTTGCAGATATTTTAATTTATCCCACATTTTGTATTACTGCATACTAAAAATTTCACAAAGTTGCAGGACAACGTAACATTCACAATGTTTTATGCAGTGTAGTTATAATAACACAGCATAAATGCCAGAGAAAATCGGCTGTCAACAGCTGTCACTTGTCCAATTTGTCCATGCTGAGCTGTGAAGTAATGTTCACCAAGCTGAATAGGGCTGCCAAGCAGACCATCCTCTATACAAACAGAAACTTCGTTTTCACCATTCAATAGTGGCTCCATGCATTACTTAGAACTAACGCAGAATCGGCAATTACATACGCGCAGTACCCTATAGAATGGGCTGCGCAAAACCAGCCATGCAAAAAGAGGTTTTTTTTTTCACTAATTTTGTTATTGGTTACACTGACTATTTTTGCCATCTACGTTCCGTCTCTAACATCAAACCAAGTCAATGTTAAAATTTAATTAAATTCCTATCAAAATTTCGCGCATCCTAAATAGAAAAGTTTATTTTGTGAGTGCGTTGTTTAGAAATACTTAATAAATTTGTCACCAATTTCGCACAAAGGTGCGCCGACACGTACGGAGCTTTTATTTTTGTTGCATTTTAAAATGTTATGAACTAGCCGTTGTCTGTGACCTCGTTCGTGCGGACTACACTATATCGTCATAAAGAGTGTTCTAGGCCCTTTGTCAAGATCTAACCTATCTCCGTACCAAATTTCATCAAGATCGATTCAGCCGTTTAGCCGTGAAAACGTAACAAACAAACATACAAAGAAACAGAATTACTTTCGCTTTTATAATATTAATATGGATTTGGTCCCAGCTCTCAAGAGTTTGAGATACGAATCTAACCCGTTTGAATCTTTCCCTTTGAGTAATCAATGCTAGCCACAATAAGTACTAGATGTTGAATTGTTACTAAGATGTAGATTTGTTATTAAGATAACAGCTGGTACCCCAGACAACATTTCGCTTTGTTTGTTGACCTATAAGAACTCGCCCCATAGCTTGCATAGAGGTGTTCAACTTCCGCTAGCCCCTTAAGTCTTCGCTAATATTTACTTCCGCCTTTACATAACTTTGTGGCAATTGCTCCGACAACAGCAAAACCAAACATAACTCAGTTTGTGCTCCTAGACGGTACCTTTACTAAATTAATCTATCGAGATACTAGACTATTTTAAATACTTAGGTACTTATTATACTAGAGTTGATACAGACAAAAAAACACAATTTTAAATTATAGTTATTATTATTTTGTAGAAAGTACCATAAGGTATATCTCTCCTACTAATATTATAAAGAGGAAAGATCTGATTGTTTGTTTGTTTGTTTGTTTGAATGTTTGCATTGAATAGGCTCCGAAACTACTGAAACCATTTGGAAAATGCTTTGACTGTTTGGAAGCTACACTATCCCCGGGTGACATAGACTACTTTTCATCCCGTAAAAATTAACGGTTCCCGCGGGATAGTAGCTATACTTAAAGCTAACACGGGTGAAATCGCGAGGCGCTTCTAGTAAGTAAGTATAATATAATATATTACCTAGTAGCTTTCAAAAGTATCGTTCATTATGTGAAGATGGACTTTTGCTTATCTGGTAAACCATCAATTTGGCATTTCAAGCCCACCCACTGTCTGTGTATTATATAACTTGACCATAATTACTGGTTGACATACCAATATCATGATGTACGAAATATCTGTAAATTAACGACGCAAACCGGTTAAAAGCCACCCGTACACTTTATAGTATGTAATCTCTACTGTATGTAGGAGCGGTTGATGATGATGATGATGATGTAGGAGCGATGGTGGCTGAGCGGCAATTAGTCAGCTTTGCAACTTAGTGGCACTGGGTTCGAAGCTCAGACAACGCACCAATCACGTTATTTCTAAAGTTAGGAGTACGCCCTGATTCTGCGCTCCTGTCGATAATATCGCCAGACACTTAGGTGGCAAGAGGCACGGCTTAATTCTATATTGGTAACGTATTGACATGTTTGTTTATCGAACTAAGCATGAACCATGTTATTATCTATATATATAAAAATCAAATGCTGTTCGTGTGTCTCGCTAAAACTCGAGAACGGCTGGACCGATTTGGCTGATTTTGGTCTTGAATGATTTGTGGAAGTCCAGGGAAGGTTTAAAAGGTGAATTTTATCACTATTATACGCGGACGAAGTCGCGGGCACAGCTAGTATATATTATAATAATATTATAACTGTTCATAGTGTTCATGCCGCCTGCTGACGATTTATCGGCAAGAGGATTCCAAACAAAAACTTGCTACAAATAAGTCAGTGCCCTGAGTATGAGTTTTACTAGCTCGACATAGTACGCGTCAACTAGCTCTTTGTATGAAGAGTTTTCATTCATAAACGCGCCGGTACAGGATCTTCATACAAAAGCGCTAGTTGACGCGTACTATGTTGAGCTAATAAAACCTCATACTTGGGGTATACTTAGTTCTAGTTACGTGAAACGTCATGCCCTCCAAACTTCCCTCCCCCTCAAGTAATATTTAATTAATTACTTTAATACTAATTAAAAACATGCCATCAGGTGATGGTGGTCATAATTACGGTAACTTGTGCGTTTTTGAATCAAATAATACCGGGTTCGAACCTCGGCCCCGCACCAATTACTTTTCATAAGTTATGTACGGCTTTCCATCTCTCCGTACATCGGAAGGCACCTGGTTGTTATCGATTGATAGCAGTCGTTAAGCCACGTCAGAGGCCCTCGGGCGGCCTGAGGAACTCTGACACTAGAGGCTACCACAACCTCATACGACAAACAAACATGCCATCGTCATTTGTGTCGGCTTTGTTCGTTTAAATTTCTAAATACGCATGAGAAGTAAAGCTTGGTACCCAAATACATTCTTCTCATTACATTTTTCACACCGCTTATGTCATAATCAGTACAAAACTGGTTAAGTTTACATTAATGCGTACTTGTTTAAAGTCTCGAACGAAGATCGAGTACCTATCTAGTGAAAGTAACGGCACATGCTTACGACTCGCTTTCCGGAACTCGTTTTTAAGAATGGTCATGCTTGTACTGTACCGGAATATGACGCTTGTCTCCGGGTGACACCAAACAGCTTATATAGAAGAGATGAAACATCCTTCATTGCTTTCTCATCGCAATGTCACACCCTTATCTGTTCACTGCAGATGAGTGCGTATCTCACCTCGCTTTCATGCGGAGAATTAGACTTGATCTGCCAAGGTCCAGACTTCGAGAGTAATAAGTCAAATTCATCATCAGCCTGAAGACGTCCACTGCTGAACATAGGCCCTCCCCCTTAGACCGCCACACCGAACGATAATCTGCCACTTGCATCCACCGCTTGCCTGCGACTCTTTTGATGTCGTCGGCCCATCTAGTGGGAGGCCTACCTACACTGCGTCTTCCAATCCGTGGTCGCCACTCTATAACCTTTCTTTCCCATCGGTTGTCAGTTCTAAGCGCGATGTGGCCTGTCCATTGCCACTTCAGCTTGCAAACCCTGAGAACTATGTCGTAAACTTTAGTTCTTTGGCGAATATCCTTGTTCCGGATTTTATAGCGCAAAGAAACCCCGAGCATAGCCTTCTCCATTGCCTGCTGTGTGAGTCTGAGCCAAATTACTCCAACCAAGTCAAATTACTCCAACATAATTCTAGGGACTTGCAATTATTAATGTCAATAATTCCGAAAAAAAACGTTGTCAAATGCGTTACAAGTATGTTTTTATAAAATAATAAAACTATTAAAATGGAAGCTTTCAAAGCACCATAAGCAAAGGAGCTTTGTTGAAACAGCTTGTTTTGATAATGCTACAAGCCTTTTACTTCCAATAATTGTTAACATCTATCGTTTTTTTACATCAAAGCCGTGGGGCATAAGCTTTCATGTCAAAGGCCGTATAAACAGCGCTGTGGTGTTGAGTTGCGAATTCTTTTGTTACAATAATTCTTTACAACTTTGTGTAGTCTAGTCAAATTCCGCTAAGTATTTTTTTATGTTTGAAAAAGTCTTTTGAAAATGCTCGGTATGGTAATAACCGACTCATTTAAGTCAACAATGTACCTACTTACAATACCAAAGTTGTGCAAATGCTCATTCCGCGCTGACTAAATAGCACATTATCTATAAAACTATGGAGATTATTATTTTCTTGTGTATACCATTGTTATATGTATAATTGTATATTGTATAATAATATAAATTAGTCTGTCAACATGAGAAGTATCTTTGTAATTATTTTTTTCTGTGCAAATTCGACCTCGCTACGCCGATAGGTTACTGAAGGAAACCCACCCTTCTTTGGACTTGAAGATTGGGTCAAAACCAACTATTTTAAACACATGGAAGTAAAAAACAAATATGTTTCTTTTTTGTTATTGAAGTAGAGGACAGACATTCACTAAAATGCATATCAAAAATTAAATATGGCTGATGCAATCGTTGCCGATTCCTCCACTGTACAGTCATGTTACAGTGTATCGGAAAGGCGCGGCAAAGTTTTGTGTTTATGTTGATTTGTATGTTCTTGTGCAATAGTGATGAGACCCACTGACTGGTTTCAGAAAGGTTGACCTAAGTGCGAATTTTAGAGTTGAGATGAAATTTAAGTTGGTAGGTATAAATGTTTAGTTTGTGGACTTCCTTAATTCGCGTTTTTAGGAGACTGTTTGGAATCATGTTATGGCCTTTGGCCAGCCTCTGGTGTCAATAGTCATTTGGGAGTCTAAAGGAATCTGGCACCAGCAAACCAAAAGACCAGCAAAGTGCGAGTCGGGCTCGCGCACGAAGAGTTCCGTACCGAGTTATCTATATAAAAACAGCAAAAAAACAAGGTTTCTTGTATGAGAGCCCCCTTAAATATTTATTGTATTCTGTTTTTTTTTTAAGCCTATTATAGCGGCAACAGATATACATCATCTGTGAAAATTACAACTATCTACTTAACTATTACGGTTCATGAGATACAGCCTGGTGACAGACGGACGGACAGTGGAGCCTTCGTAATAGGGTCCCGTTTTGCCCTTTGAGTACGCAACCAATAAAGGGCCTTACACAAAGAAAATATTCACCTAATATTAAAATATTCTCACTAGAAAATAATCTCTAGATACCTAGAAAGCGAATGGAGGCGTAAAATTATGTCACACTAATTTGCGAGTGGCCGAGTTACGCCACCTGCTTTGCTTGGAGTCTTGTTATAATTACGCCGAGCCGCGTAATAGTTTGATGACCGTGTAACTTTCAACTCGGATTTAGTTGTATTATTGAAACTTCCGGTGTAAAACGTAATATATACAAATAAATAAAATTCAAGTGTCTGTTTGTTTTGTAATGCCAAAATAACAGTAATGCAATTATGAATGTACGTAAGTACGGTACTCATGACACAACAAACTAAGACGGAACAAACAGACAGACAGACATAACTCATAAAAATTGTGCTAGTAATAAGTACCGTATAAGTATGGGTTTAGTATAAAGAGCTGTTATTTTAACATTAAAAAACCGACATGTTTTTTATATAAATGTAAAGGTGTACAATTTTATTTATTTGTATAGAAGTGTAGATACCTAGATGAAAAAGCAAAGTTGAAGTGACAAAGCGCCTTTGGAACCTTAAGTCAATATACGGCATAATATAAGAAACCATAAAAAATACCCACATAATATTCTGAATTCCTCATCTAGCCGCGAATCCGCCCTAATAAAAACGAAAATACGATCGTCTCGGATAAAACGCCGATATTCCGCCTGGCAAAATTGAAAAAATAAACCAACAAGGAAATACTTCTATACCGTCACCTATGGCATTCTTGGAAGTAATACGAAGTAAGGGCCCTTGCAGACGGACGACGACTCAACGCTTGTGTAAAACATAATACCTTTAATAATATTGTTCAAAAAAATTATAATCATCAACCTCACTTGTGAAGGGGATAAGACCAATTACATTTATCACGGGGGATCGGTACGGAATAAATAAAATTTAACAAAATATCTTCAAACAGAAAACCTTATTTTTATACGCAAAATTAAGGCTCAATTTTTAATGTCTCGTTTAATCAGTAATTTGGTTGTTACTTTAAAAGTGGAACATAAGAGTAGGTAAGTACGAGTAGAAGAAAGTACGAGCAGAAGACTTTTTACATAAAATACATTTTGAAACAACACTCTGCTTTGACGCTCTCGCTCGCCGGCCTTGCGTCCCCGGCGTTTTTTTCTACGCATCGAATAAAACGCACTATATGGTATTGCCTTTATAGCCTATCTTCAGTTACTGCAGGTTGATAGGGGCATAACACGAAATAATGTATGGCAAAACTATCTGTGAGTGGATTGTGCAAACAGCGACCCAGAAAAAGAGGGAACGATTTTTGATGATGATCTTAGGAGAACGAGCAAATCGTCTTGGGGGACAAGATACAACGAAGTGGAACCATGAACCCATTCCTCCACCCTAATCCAAACACAAAGGGCACCCAAAGGTTTTAGCACCGAAGTAAGTAACTCAGTTGTAGCCGTAGGCCCTATATAAAGATGAAGTTTTGGGTCCATTGTAAGCAATTTCGTAATAATACAATTACGAACTTGCTTACAATCATAATACAAGATATTTCCTCTTATATCAATAGTCTGTACATTTTCGTGCACTGATATCCAATGAGAGTTCCGTAATCCGGAAATCCATCCGTAATCAAGCAGACAGTAAAGTACTTATAGTGTATCTTCGGTATTACTGAACTGACTTCATATTGAGTTAAACCTCACGATAGTTAAACCCTCTTTCCTCTCGGATGCGCCGCTTGGCTCCACAAATAGGTAGTTTAAGAGGTTATAAAAAAAAACATTATTATTAAATGTTTATAATTTAGGTAGGTTTGGTTTTTTTTATCCAAGGTATAAATTGTTTTTTTTTATTATTATTTTATAGGTACCAATATTGTTGTTTACGAGAACGTACCACATCATTAACCTGAAACTGGAGAGGTTGAATCTCAACTCAAACTGAATATTAAATTTCGGAAGGATCTTTAGTAAATGTTTATAACGATATTATGGAATTTTCAACAAAATATAAATTAATTAGGAGACAGTACTTAAGTACAAACTTTTTAATTAAATGTTTCGAAGTTATTAAGACAGTTTAGTTTAGTCCCTATCCACAAATGGCGTGTTTTCATTTCAGTTCTGCTAAAATGAAACGAGCTTTGAGTTGAATGAAATGGCTGAAATAAATCGATATTCGATTTGAACATTTGAAATACATAATATATTATTATGTCAAAGATAGTTTGATTGAATCCGACGTTACTTTGCGTAAATCCATTATTTAAAACGACGAAGTAAAACATGTTCTATCTTACCCATATCGATACAGATTCCATTTCGAAACTGTAGCTTTGAAATAAATAGACAGGGGGGTTTAGTTAATTAGACAGAACTGGCCTTCGTTTATAATTTTTCGGAAAATATGTGGCCCAAACTTTCGTGCGTTGTTCGGCTCAAAAACAAAACATAATTCTTGCGGTCGCACCAATTTGTTCACCTGAAATTAGGCAAAAGCGCCACATTGTATCCATGTCTCTAGAGGGGAACTTTGAATAAACCCCATACCGTTGAAATTCCACGTTGGTTTTATAATGAATTCTAGTCAACAAACGATGCGAAAATACGCATGAGTTTGAAGCTCTATGTCAACGTGGTAAGTAACAAAATAGAGATCGAGAAACACTGAAAAGCGTAACAAATGGAGTCTAGATAATGTGCGGGAACACTTAGCTTAATTATTTTAATTGCAATTGCAATATGCACCTAACAAGCACATGATTATCACAAGACAGTGTTACATCAAAAACTGATGTGTGCATTTTCCTTGTTGAAAACAAACAACGTACCTACCTTATTGCTTCGTTAAATAATATTCTCTAAATTATAGACAGTAAAAGTTAAATTGTATTGTCACCGATTCGTGCACTATATTCGTAAGACCAATAGACCGCCACCGGCTAATTACACTTACCTAAGTACTTCTAATTATAGTCAAAGTCAAATCATTTATTGTAAATAGGCAATAAAATCGCACTTTTACAAGTCAAACATTTCAATCTAATAAACAAAATATTAAACCATAAAAGAAAACAAACTATATAAGGTATGTATAACTATAACAAACTATATATAAGGCCCTTTTGCCCGAGACCAATGTGGGTCCACACCTAGGTACCTACTTTGTGTATCGATGCAGTAGGGCGATCCGTAAACGCGCGTTCATATCGCTACTTTCGCGTCAATTTACTATTTTCGCGTTACTTATGCACAACTGTATTGCTACTTTATTGAGAAAAAAAATGAGATCTCCGTAAAGTTTCTCGGTGCTGTCTTCTCTGACGGGTGTATTCCGAAGCACTGGTAGAGTCAACGGAGTTTCCTTTTCCTGTCCGAGATTCAATCCTGGACCAGTGTTGAAAAGGAAACATCCTTTTTCAATCTCAAACCATAATAAATCAACTAGTGTTTGTTTTATTTTATAGTTTTATTAATTTGATTATTAGATTGAAGTGTTTGACTTGTAAAAGTGCGATTTTATTGCCTATTTACAATAAATGATTTGACTTTGACTTTATGTTTGTGCGACTGTTTCGGGCGATATCAGTGTGCCTAGTGCGAGTTTTGACAATTTATTTACGCGCTCGGTCCGTTTGGCGTAAACTTGAAATTGTATGGAATAAGAGCAGCGCCATCTAGTGACTGACTGACTGACGCTAGATGGCGCTGCTCTTATTCCATACAATTTCAAGTTGTCAATAAATTGTCAAAACTCGCACTAGGCACACAGATATGCTAAAAAAAAGAGCGGTATACTGCGTATATCCTGTACCATATATACCCTATATACCGGTATACCCTATACGACCCGCGTCACTACAAATCACGACTGTAGCGATAAAAGTGCTCGATAATGATACAGTCGACTCGAACTATATCGCGGCCTTTTTGCGACTGTATCGCTACTAAAAGCAGCCGTGGGCGACCTCTCTAAGAAGGAAAATATAAAAGTTCTTAAATTTACGCGAACAGAAAACTTATTACCTAGAGTTAAACGGGTATAAACCTGGGGGGGTCTATTTAAACGGGTCGGGTCTTCTCAAAGTCAAAGCATTTATTGTAAAGATATGTAGACAATAAAATCGCACTTTTACAAATCAAACAGTTAATTCTCGTTAACAAAGAGAATCATAAAACATAAATGTCGTGACCACGGTTCATGTAACTCGGCCGAAACGTCGTGGTGTGTCATTATAATTATATATTTTGATATTAGTTCGTGCGTGAATTAGATCCGTTAAAATCTAGTTAAGAAAAATTTAGAAGAATTCACAAGAGAAAAGAAGAATTTTTCACAAGCTCTATTAATTCATCGTCACCTTACAAGCACTTTATTGAGTAAATCTGTCATAATACGACAAAAGTTGAGAACGCCCCCCGCATAATGAGCGTCGGGAACTTGGTCCGAGTTCTACAACGTTTAAAAACATTTCAGGAGTAATGTAAATGGGAAATAATTAATCCCTCACGATTTCTCAATTCAATAGCGAGGGATGAATGAATGTCGAGGAAATATATTTATTAGATACAGAATACTATATTATTATAATATTAAGTATATATTTTATAGTCTGGGGCATTTATCATCATCATCATCATCATCATCATCATCATCCACCAACTGTTGAGCACAGTAGGCTTAGTTTTTGCGACAAATGTACGCACTCGACATAGTACGCATCGACGCGCGCTTCGTATGAAGATCCTGTACAGCGCGTGCGTTTATGAAACAATATACAAAGCGCGCGTTTACGTCGTACGTTGTCGAACGCGTAAACTTGTTGCAAGAATTACTCGCACTACGCACACGGGTCTCTCGTCGGTTTTGTGTAGGTATACAATATACCATCACATACGGATTCGTATTATTCTTACGCTATAAGAGGCTTTATTCTTTTTCAGGTTCTCATTAGGTTGTGTGCGTAAAACCTATTGTTGTTACCTCTATTTATCGCTGACAAAAAGCACCAAGAGACTAATGTTGTATTACGCAATAAACGTAATGAAATGAGATAAAACATGAGTAATACGCAAGATTAAATATAATGGAAAGCCAAATACTTTTTATAGAACTTTTTATAATGTACCTACTTCAACACCAGCTGTAATAGATCAGCGGTCGGCACGAGGCGGATCGCGGTCCGTGTCCGGACCGTGGAAAGTAGATCCTCAATCCGCCGAATATTTTGTTTCATAACAGGATAAAAAATATAATAATATGCAAAAAATTAGGATATTGTAAGATTTTTTAACATTATAATTATTATATTTACAAAAAATCTAAGCTGTTATGAAATTATTTTTTTTAAATACTTATTACAGGTTATTTTCTAAAAAACACTTCTGATTTGCCCTGAGTAGACAGTTTAGCAGCTATGATGGTTATTTTTCTGGACCTTGATAAAGAAATTCTGTAGTATCCGGACCTCATGATGATGGGTAAAAAGTTTCTGACTGTGGCAGAAATGGTGCGACGTCTTACAAAACAATGTGAGCATTCAACGAGTAATTACTGAACTGTGTGTTGCTATGATGTTTTTCAAAGGCTTCCGATTGCTACGGATTTGCAAGCATTGGTAAAATCGGAAATCCACATTTCGGTTGTAAAATATCTTCAAACGAATTTACCTTTATTTTTATTTCTTTAGTAAATAGAGTGACTTGGCAGAACTGACAGGCAGGCTAGAACTGAAACCCAAAAATTTTTTTTTCATCATACCTACCCATACCTAGGCTGTGAGGTATCTAAAGGTCTTGAAAAATGATATTGAGGTTCCTAATATCACTTTTTTGTAAATAGAACAGTTTGCGCGAAAGACACTTCCAAAGTGGAAAAATGTGTCCCCCCTAAAATCTAAAATAAGAACCCATAAAACTAAAAAAAATATATTATGATGTACATTACCATGCAAACTACCAACGCAAATTGGTTTCAACGAGATCTAGTAAGAAGTTTTCTTTTTTAATAAGTAGGTATCTACGTCATAAATCGAAAAAATACACTATTATTAAAACACCGATCAAAGTTACAACGATCTATAAGAACTTTTATATTATGTTACTTGCTGCTACGGCACCCTTCATGGGCGAGTCCGACTCGCACTTTGCCGTTTTTTCACTCGGGAATTCTATAACTTTCTATCGGTGACTGAATTTTCTGAATCAGATATTATGTAGTTCCGGAGATAAGCTGTAAAAGATTTACAAATAATGTTACCTCTTTTATTTAATGTAGATATCGACGCTATAATTATATTATTTAAAAAAAGGGCAAGATATAAAAACCAAGGACATGGGGACTCATGGAGCTGAAGAAGCGGAACAGGTGCGTCAAGATCGTAGCATGTGGAAATGATGTAATCTCTGCCTACAACAACGGTGTGACTATTGTGGTGTAGGTTGAAAGTATATTATATACTCTCATCGAACTTTCTCTGGCCCCTTATTTAGACGCAGTAGACATATTTTAGCGTTACTTCCCTCCCCGCGTGGTGAGCCGCGCGAACGCGCATTTCAAAATGAACTCGCAGTGCCAGCCTGTGCATTGTGCATCCGATCCGATCTGATACAGATAAAATAGGATGCGATGGAAATGGGTAGAGATGGGTATATGTACAGAAGGGAATGGGTTCAGACAGGAATGGGTTCATTGGGAATGGGTACAGGTGGGAATATGTACCGATGGGAATGGGTACAAATGGGAATGGGTTCAGATTGGAATGGGTACATATTTAATTAGGTACAGATGGGAATGGGATGGGATAGGAAAAGGTAGATATGGGAATAGGTTGAGAAGGGAATGGCATGGGATGGGAATGGGTAGAGATGGGAATGGGTACAGATGGGAATGGGTGCAGAAAGGAATGGGTAGAGATGGGAATAGATACAGATGGGAATGGATACAGGTGGGAATGGGTACAGATGGGAATGGGATGGGATGAGGGATTCATATTATTATAGTATGCGTATATGAAAACCCATAACTTCCACCGGAAATTGGTTTGAACGAGATCTAGTAAGTAGTTTTTTTTGCTACTACGGAACCCTTTATGGCGAGTCCGACTCGCCCTTGGCCGCTTTTTTACATATATTTTATGTAAAAATATCAAATTACTTTAAAAAAAGTGACCACTAGGTATCTTTTTACACATAATTATTATTACCTATTTTTGACATGTTCTTTGGTAGTAAAGGTTTAGTCTACCTCGAGTAAAACTAGAAAAGCGATCCTAATTTACCTGTTTTCGCGAATTTTAATATATTTTTGTGGAAGTGTTCGCCACCTACAAAGAAAAATTCAAATATTTATCTTCTAAACACGCGTCTGAGCCTGTTCTAGACAGGTACTGTAATGAGATTAGGATCTGGATTGTTTAGCTTGTAATTAAGGCAGTATAATAATTAAACCCGGCTTATTCCCATTCTTGTTAAACACAACGAGGTCGGCCTTCCATGATTAGGTACCTACGTTTATAGTGGTAGGGGAGGTCTGTACTGCTAAATTCGGCTTGGGAAGCACCGCATCTTTCCGCTTGGGAAGCGCTTCTCGTCATGGCCAGATATTCATCCACCGAGCAGTACTAGAATGTGTTCTGGTTTGACTGGTACTGTTTTCAGCCCAATTACCATACGCGGCTTAGTACTAGACTATTGTCTCTTAGTAACATTGTAGTATTTGCGGTGCAGTTGCAAGATTTTAGTAACGCAAAGTACTGTGAGATATGATATTACTTATATAAGGTACATCTGTTGATTTTGCAGTGATACAAATCAGTTGCCGTTTTTAACCGACTTCCAAAAAGGAGGAGGTTCTCAATTAGAGTGTATGTTTTGTTTTTCTATGAATGAGGTAGAGACGGCCTCTAGTGTCAGATTTGTCGGGACGCCAGGACGGCTCTTACGTCAACTGAGCCCACTCCAAACTGAGTCCGCGGGATCAGTTGACCTAATCAATATTTGAATCGGTCAACTGAGCCCGGACGGGTCGGGGACCGTCTGAGGCAGAGTGCGATGGAAATCTGCACTTAACTTTTGTGAAGTTTGGTCTGAGGAGTGCACCCTGTATCGTTGAGTCAGTAGAGGATGTAAATAAGAACCATTTTGGTACAGCATAATAATTATACATGTTTAACAGCTTCAGGATAAGTCGCGATTTGGGGTTACCTCAGAAGTCCCTAGCCACTGGTAGAGTGCGAAAGATATTTTATTTGCCTGTACGACATTACACGTAAGTACCGTATCTAGGGCAGTTCATTAAACCAGCTTTTGGGGCAATAATATGACATGTCTGTATGAACAGGTAAACCACGTCCGCAAGTAGAATATTCTTTATATCTGGGTTATCAGGACGACTCTAGCGTAATTCACTTGTATAGCGATAAATATGTATGAAAACACTTGAAATGTGGTCTTGGTTTTGAGAAAAACACGTAGTTACCTACATTATTTCTTGCAGATAGTAACACGAGAGCCTTTTACACCTTTGAATACCTTGCAAAGTTTGTATTCTATGGGCGGGCAATTAGGCATATTTAATAACAAATTACTAACTTCATAATAATAATATGTTATAAGTGTCTCCTAAGTGGATAATCCTACTTCCTACTAATATTATAAACGCGAAAGTTTGTGAGTAGGATGGATGGATGGATGGATCCTATGGATGGATGGATGTTTGTTACTCTTTCACGCAAAAACTACTGAATGGATTTCGATGAAACTTCACAATAGTATAGCTTACATTATCAGAATAACACATAGGCTACAATTCATTAAGATATATTATTGTATATTATCCAAACGCGGGTGAAACCGTAGGGCGCAGCTAGTACTCCATAAGACAGAAATACAAAGTATGTTGTCTAAATTCAAATGCTATTTAAAGGGTAACGTCTACGATATTATGTTTTTTGGCCTATAAAAATAGCAGAAACATAGACGACATAAAATAAAATATGTAGATACAAGAAAAACTAAGCCGACGAGCGAGAAAACATCCTAAGACAAAATTAAACGTCTAATTAGCGCAGGTTTAATCTGATTTCACACAAATGACTGTGTAAACTGGCCTTTAAGTATTGACATGAATCAAAATACGCCCGATAAGATAAAGTGCCCACTGTGGATTACTTCAAATGTCGCTTTACGAAATAATCTTATTGATATTGACTTTCACAACTGTTTTTAGGGTTCCGTACCCAAAGGGTAAAACGGGACCATTTACTGTCGAGGTATGTCAAAATTATATATTTTGATATTTGTTTGTGCGCGAATTGACCCGTTTTTAGCTACTAAGCCAAAATCTATTACCAAGGCTCTACTGGCCGTATGTCTGTTTGTCACCAGGGATACCTCATAAACCACGGTTCATATTATCTCATACTTAACCGTGATAGTAAGACAGTTGAAATATTCACACATGATGTATGTTGCCGCTATAACAACAAATACTAAAAAACCAATAAAATTAATATTTATCCCCATAAATATTATGGAATAAACGTGATTTTTATATATTATAATAGTACGGAACCCATCATGCGCGAGTCCGATTCGCACTTGGCCGGTTTTTTATAAGTAGGTACATAGTTATTTCTCGGTGAGAGAGGCTACGTCAGCGTTGGCCCGTATAAACCGTCTAGGAGAAGGAAAATTCTACACTGAGGCTCTTATCAGTTCATGATTCCTTGGTAACAGAGAATTCTAGTAAGGGGGCAGAATTTACGTGACTCGTTTGATCTTTGTCGATTAACTGTGTCAGTGGAAACATATTTTCAACAACCCTACATTTTTTGGTATGTTACGTTTACTTTTATCGACACTAACCGCCTAGGCCGCTTGTACGGTAAACACTAAAAAAGCGTCAATTTTATTTTTGTCCACTTCCTAAGTTATTAACTATAATAATTATCCTAACTTACCAAAGCACTTTATCACGGCGCACTCAGTTTGAAAGGCCTAAATCCCAATATTACGATGTTTTCAACGGTAAGTGGAAACTCTAAGAAGACTTATTTGATTGAAATAAGTCTAAAAAAAGTCCCTATTAAATTGGAAATACTTAACACTAAGTCTTCGTAGCTCGCGGCTACAAACTTCACAAAAAATAACGAGGCCCCAGAGAGTTGGGTTATTAAAACACTCGAATATCCTCGGAGTACCAATTAATTGTTATGAGATTATTTTTTAGTTATCAGGTAACCGTTTGCCGCAAACTTTTTGGTCATTACTTTTACCTAGTCCTCAGAATTTATCTCCAAGAGCTAGATTAGGACAGTTACCGAGCTAGAATCTTAGATAATCTCACGTTCAATAGATTTTCGGTCGTTATCTTTGATTGAAATATCGAACGAAACATATATTTATTGATATAAAAGAAATGAAAAGTCACGATAAAATTGCGACTACTTTGCTTTGATTACTTTCAGATTTTTTTTGTTGGAGATATTTTATTGAAATCTTCACACCGCACAAATTAAATGATTATTATTCTGGAATAACATAGCATATCCCCCCCCCCCCCTAAAAAATGACGGTTCCTGTAGCATGCTATAACGCGGGTGAAACCGTGGGGAGCAGATAGTTTGCAATAAATACGATATCATAATATTATTATGGCTTCAAGTTCGAAATGGAAATGGAATAATTTGCACGTGCTGCCGTGAAAGTATTTCGAATACGTAATGAATTTCATTTCAGATTTGAAACGAAATTGAATTTACTCTAAAATAGCTAAAGGCATTTATGTTTAATGAGTGCGTGAGAAATGTTTAAAATAATTTAAGTTACTTGATAAGTGAATCCAAATCTTATCGCTTTCTTTCCAACACGCAAACTTTATACCGTTCTAAGCAAAATTTTAGTAAGTATAATAATTATTAACAGCTATATTTTAATTTGGGGCATGCTTAGCGACTTGCTTCTTGGGCTGTACTTGTCTATTTGCATCGTTGATGGTGATCAAGGTCGAGGTTTCTGCATTAATTAATAGGTCCGCACGCTTGACCACTATCAGACCTGGTGGTAAGCGGAGTGGTAAGCGATAGCAAGCTGGCTTAGAAGTAATTATTCCCTTGCGACTTGACTCCTAGACTGTACTTTCGGGAATCATAGTCAGTCAAAAAGTTCCACTCTTTTGCAGTACCTACTTTTAAAGACTTACATAAATAATAATTCAGCCTGTAACAGAACTGTCCCACTGCTGGGCAAAGGGCCTCACTTTCGTGAGGAGGATTATGCCATTATCTTTTTTTTTCCTTTTTTTATCTGTAGCTGTATACCGTATGGTATACGGTATTATACCAAAATGTGGCATGTTCGATATCCAATATCCATGCCATTCCTTAAGTCCAATGCTTACTAAAGGGTCTCAAGGTTTCAAATGCAGTAAAATTCAATATGCGAAGGCACTTAGGTAGCCGCCCCAATCTGACATTTTCTCGCAACGTAGCTCCTAATGGTATTCGTAGTTTTTTTCTTACTGGCACAGCTGGCTGTTTGGCAGGCTTAAGGCACCAACACACTGGTGCTATACTATCCCTCTATAATAATAGACATATAACGCGTCCTTGCCACACAGGCACGTTTTTATTATCCTACGATATTTCTAGCGTCCTACTATAGACAAAGTACAAAGTACACATGTCAGAAGTGAAACTTCTTTGGCGAACTAATTTATAAATCTTGTTTATATTTATACAAATCTAAAACTTTAAATTTCCAAGATTAAGTGGAAGGGAAAAAGGAAGATAGGTTAGGAATTTAATTGTCATTAAAATAAAAAAAGTGTTGAAAATTAATGTAAATTATAAATTTAATTTTAATTCTCCCTACTCTCACTCCACGGCTAGTTGCTCATGCTACGTTCGCCCTGTCTTACTCTCTCTCAGTCGGTCTCGATCACTCTCTCTCTCTTTTCCGACACTTCCGTTGCATACCGGCGTGACGTTTCATCTGTAAAAATTTTACCCTCATGCGCCTAAAGAAGTTTCACTTCAATTATTAGGTGTGTGTAATAATGTATGCGGGCCCTAATACAAAATCTACTAAAAAATCTAAATGAAGTAAGTATTGCCCTAACACAAAATCTACTAAAATATCTAAATTAAGTAAGTATTTCAAAAATGTTTGCAACTTAAAATGGTTCCAACACAAAATTATGCACAATAATTGTTTTTTTAACAAATATTACAAAAGAAAACTAAATTAATAATTATTTTGCTACAATAGATTAATTACACACTTATAAGTAACAAAACCGTCAATAGTATTGAATACAAACGGTGGCTAAAGGCACTTGGACGTACGGCCTTCATAATAATCATGACGTTAATTAAAATTAAATAGCTTACCTTAACTTCATACGTATAAGGTTTATACTTCATTGGCTAAGGTTTGTGATGAAACGTGCCGAGGTTTGAGTTGATCATTGCTGAGATCAGTCGGATTTCAGGTGTCGCAGAATCACAATCGATTATTGTGACTTATTTAAAAAAAATATATATATTTTATTACGATGTGCGTGTGTGACAGCAGTTGAATTAAAATTTCTTCTATTGACAAAGGTAAATGTTGTTTTGTTTTTCTTTATGTAAAAAAGTGTAAGTAAGTAATTTTTTAATATTTTTGAAAAACTTGGATACATTTTTGACAAGTCCATAAAACATTTTGGAGTTATGTTTTTTATCACAAATATTAAATTTTCACTCTAGGAAAAGAATAATAAAGATATTTTGAATATCAGCAAACATAGTTTGAAAATTTTTAATGATAATAAACTGAATCTCAAAATATTCGTTCACATGGGTCCCAAGAGAAAACTCATGAAACTCATGACTCTACCACTGCCGTGAACTTTGTCTGGATCCAGAATATTTCATTTCATACTTCTATTCTAGGAACCGACAAGAAACTCCATGTCAATTTGCTTTTCATAATTATCATTATCGATTAAAAAAATAAAGTACATTACCTTAGAAATTCTGTTTTAGACCCTACATAACACTGTTTGTAGAAAAAAGTTTTACAGAGCCTATTTATAATGACATAATCACAATCTCATTTTGGTTTGACTTGCGTTTGCTCAAGGCATAAAAGCCTTTCCATGACCAATCGCACAGCTGTTAAGCAGCCTCTTGGCTTGTCTTTATCAACTCTACTGCCTGCCTAATAATTGGTAGAACCTTACTAATAATGACAACAGGTCGAATAATACACGACCGAAAATTTACGCCTAATACAAATAATAATGTTGCCATTAACACTCAACAGCTTTATTATAAGAATTCCAAACGCAAACAATGGTCGAAATATCGACACAAAACCGAAGACCAAATATAGACCACGAAAATAAACGTGCATAATCTTGCTTTGGGTAAAAATAATTGGCATTGTCCTAAAAGGTCACCCGTATGAGCAGCTGCATCGCTAAAGCCTAACCAATCAAAACAATCAATGTCACGCTTTACGTGATTGGATGTGAACCAATAAATGTTCTGAAAACATACATTGGTAACTGGAGGCTCTTAAATCTATGTCGCAGGCCATAATAAAATGTATGATATCACTATCTGTGACAGTTTATACGATACGAAGTCACAAGTGAGAGCTCAAAAAATAAAACATCGTTTAATATAAACTTTCTTGTAATATTTTTCTTGCTCACATATTTTATTTCAAGAGCACTCAAACGCAAATAAATGTTGTCTAACTGAAAGGTCTTGAAATCTGAAACTCGTTTAGATAGTCCTTCCATTTAAAAACCGGTGGTTCAGTATGTTTTACTTGTGATATTCAAACTGGCTTTTCTAATCTTCTGTATTACCGTTCTGTATAACTAGGTTATTTTATTTATTTCGATAACCCAACAGAGCGCAACAAACATCTTAGAATATGAACATAAGTAAGACCAAAGCGAGGCCAAAAAAGGATTACGCAATTAAATTAGACTAACCGTGTCTTCCAACATTTAAAGTAAATTGTAATTACAATAAATTATAATTAATTAGAACATCGAAATATAGCGAAGTGTAATAATTGCTCCAATCTATATTATCATCTTCATCATGATCAAAAGACATAAAAGTAAGCGTACTTTTTTAGAAAATAATAATCTAGAAATTGTACGTAGTTTCTTATTAATATGAGGCTATACTAAAGAAAAGCCAAGTTACGAGTACCAATAAACGGCATAAAAGGATACAAGGAACAATGAAAGTGGAAGAAGCGAAAGAGGTGCGTCAGAATGATAGGATGTGGAACGATTGTAGTTTCTGCCTACCTCAACGAGAAAAGGTGTGACTGTAATTGCGACTATTATAATTATGTTTGTATCATCATGAAAGGTCATAAAAGTACGAGTAGATAGATATTATTGTTTACAAATATAATTAGAATTTCAAATTTGTACGTAACATTGGTAATGTAGAAGGGTTGAAAATAGAATTTCAAGTTGAAGTCAGGAGTAGAAATAGTAGGCACTCAGTGAAATAATAGCTTCTGGAGGCTAATGGGGTTGAACCCATTTTTCGAACGGAATACTAGTTTCCTACTGTTTTTCTTTCATTAACCTTGGATATAAATAGGTACTCTGTGTCATTACTTTAAAAACCAATTAATTGTAGATTGTATTTAGATCATTCTGCACGTTCTGCGACCTTCAATCAACTAATTGCAAATGGGTCTAGATTATTTTCCAAAATTCTTGCTATATTATTCAAAGGATCTGGGACCCTAGAAAGATCGAGTTCATGAAAAGATTTAATAAATTCAACAAGTTGTATTCAATGCGACAGCGGAGCTTAAGAATTCTCAGCACTTCGAGCTATTTTAATAGAATTCGCTTTATCACGAACAAATAGCAGAATATGTCTTGAATGAATTGGTGCGTAGTTTCAAAGCAAAGAAACTTTATAAACACTTTAAGTGCTTATTTAGTTGATGCCACTAAAGTCATGACCGATAACATGAAGTGGCTCTACCATGCTCCGTTCAGCGCATTCATGATAATTTGTACATATCCATATTTTTTTTTATATCTACCGATTTTGAGTATCAAAATTCAAAATACAATTAAATTACATCGGTAAAAACTTCCGAATACAAATTATTACAGGGGTTTCAGGTTTGTGGGAGTCGTCATTATTATAAAAGCGTTTAATACCTAAAAAACTATTTTATGTTTTTTTATATGTCGTGGCTATTATATTTTTTTTTCGTTATTATGTATTTCGGGATATTTTCAGACCAACGTACCTCATAGTCGACTTCTTACTTTTGATATTCTTTATCGCAGATACTAAAAACGTATAATCCTCTGCCAATGCGATCATGTTACTACGAGTAGAAATAATCCAAACTTTTTAAATAACGCATCCCTTCGCAATATGTCTCACAAGTTTTAAGATGTGAATTAGTCTAGATGGACGCAAGGGTCAAACATATTCGGTCAAAGAATTCAGTGCTGAAAATGGGCATGAAGTCGCAAGAAAAAATTTGCTAAGTAAGTATGCAGAAAACTACATGTTTTTGGCCCATATTTCTTTGTTTTAATCCACACAATAATATGTTGCTTCGGCCATTATGGGTTTAATGTCTAAGAAATTGCCCGATTCGTAAAATTGAGCAGCTTTTGAAATCCATATTACGATATAGATAAGTAATTTGCTTATTTCACCAATGTGAATAATAATTTAGTGGGTTCAATACCTTAAAAGGAAATGGTGTCACAGTCAGTTAGTACGAGATTTGATGGATTAGTGAGATGTTAAAATTATAAAAAATATTGTACTACTTCGTAAATTATACTACTGAGATAATTTGAAGGTTATTTTTTTGTTAATTTATCATCTTAACCTCTTTTAACGGATTTAGTATTGTAGGTCGTAGGCATAACAAATTTAGTTATAGCATGTTACGGCCTTACCACAAAATATTAGACCAGAGTTAAACAGAGGTTTCTAAAATTTCGTTCGACATAATCGACGTCTATCACTCGGGTTTTCTTACTCAATCCTGGCATTTCTGATTGTTCTACTTATAAATTTGTTATTTTGTGAGAAAGAGCGAGGATTAGACGTCGATATGTGGAGAAAATATTTAGACTCATCTGTTCAACTCTGGTTTAAATCTTTTGTGGTAATACCGTAATAATTCGGGTGATTTTCAGTTTAGAACGAACCTAATGTAGCTTGAACGCATTTTGCATGACGTCGTCCGTTTACATAATAATATAGAGGCATGGAGCAAATTAACAATATTTAAAATTATAAGGGATTTTGGTGCAAGTCACCTTTAAACTACTTTAAGTCACCTTTAAAGAACACGACTGCAGGATTAACAAAGAGTTTAATGAACGAAGCTCAAGTCACCATCACTTCAAAGGGCAAGGTGGTAATTGATGGAAACATTTTGTACAGTAAGTACGCGAGCACGAACCTCCTATCAAGAAACTAGAAAAACTACTAGATTTTATCACTAGGGTATACTCCTACATGCAAGCCCGAAAATTTTAACGGTTCGTATCGTTAACGTATCAATCAAGGTAACCGTTTGCGCACGCATCTTGTCGATAGCAAGGGCTGATCAAAATATTTTTTATTTACGTTAAAGATACGAGTACTTTCTCGATAGAGGATACAGGTTGCTTGAACAATCATTATAGCAGAGGCTGGAACTACTTCGTTCAACAAACAACAACAACAATAATGTAAAACCTTAACGTGTTTGTTTCACGCTACTGCTTTTCTGTTGAATCTGACAATGGTATCGCAAATGTCTGACACTTCATTGTATATTGCACCGTTGTTCGAGTATTCATATATTTTGAAAAATGTAGAGTGTCTCTTCATTGTGTTGTTTATAATAATACAGTCCAATAATGTTCAGCACAAAACTCTGTCTCACTCAATTCCATGGCTGGTTCAAAATAGTTTGTCTAACTTCAGCAGGGTTGTAAAATTGTTGTCAGTTTATTCTCATATGAATGTTAGTGGGAAATTAAATTCCTAGTATTAGGAACACTACATATTATATACCATTTGATAGGGTTGTGCCGCCCCAATGTCGGCAAAGCCGCCCAGATTTTTCCATTCATTGTGGCCATGTGATGTGTGTATATCTCCTAAGAATTATTTATTTTCTTTCCAGTTACCACATAATGGCGAAAGAAAAAAGCAATAGTATGGAGATAGACAACTTTAAATCTACGTGAGTAAATTTTTACTATTAATCGTCTTTTCAGAAACTGCAACATAACAAACGTTCTCATTTGTGTTTATTCATGTTTTTATGGCTACATCCCGTACAATAAAGAAATGTACTGTTGTCTCAGACAATGCTGTGACGTAGGCTACATTTTTAGCTAAAACGACTAAATAAATTTCACTGAGATAACTAAATAGTTGTGCTAAGATCCCAGGGATCTTACCACAAAGATTTAAGCTACAGTTGAACAGATGTATCTAAATATTTTCTCTACAAATCGACGTTTAACCCTCGCTTTTTCTAACTCTATAACAAATTCATAAGTAAAAATAATAAATAATGCCAGGATTAAGTAAGACAAAGCGAGTGATAGACGTCGATTTTGTCGAACGTTTGATTTTTAGAAACATCCTTTTAACTCTGGTCTAAACTTTTGGGTAAGATGGTATTAGAAATTTGACTCGTAATGAGGAATACCTATTTAATTTATTGGCAACCTGATGTTACCTGGATACCCAACAATTCTATAGACCACTTCCTTCAGTCAGCATACAAAGCGTGTTAACAGCATATTCGATTAGTTTAAATTAATGAACCAAGGGCTCCAAGGCACCAGTTACGATTGGATTTGCGACATGGATTCGAAAATCAGTTATTATCCTTGTATAAATCACAGGTATTTTCTTTGCTTTAGATGTTAGTGTATCCATAATTTCCGATTTCCTAAGCTGTGGTCTTTTATAAACGCCATTGATCACTCACAACGTCACGCCGTACGCCGCGTCACGATGCACTGTAGAAGTATTTGCCGTCGTCAGCGTGTAAAAGTGACCGCAAACAGTACATATTATTATCTTTAGTAAACATCGTAAGCGGCCGATGCCGTTTATAGCGACCACAGCCCTAGAAACAGGAATGCGTAGAAGGTAGTTATAACTTCCAATTGTTTACAAGCCTCATTCATCTCGATGGAAACAATAAATTTCCATTTCACTTTAATAGGTACATTTTCAAATAAACCCCAAGCGACCTTCAATCTTTTATCAGTCCCGACCTTCGTCGTACGAAATGATGTGATCAGGTTTATTCAGCCGTGGCGTGTCGCGAAAATCAAGTGCACAATCTCTATTGTATTCACGGTCCATCAGTCTGTTTGCATTTTAGCTACAATGCCTATTAGTTTGTCAACTTCTGCCGTGTAGAATGCAGTGGAATGTATGGAATATTCGTGATGGGGTTTTCGTTTCATTTCATATTTACTGTACGAAGACGGATTGGGTTTATTTTGTTCACCTATTATAGCCATTTACTTGCCCGTTATTATAAATATACATTCAGTTTGCGAAAATATTAGGCGCGGGTCTTTTTCGTCAATACTTTTCAATTGTTTTCTGAATGCGTGTGCTGTTCCCTGATTTCTGAGTTTACCTGTCTGCTCAAGGGCCTCTGATGTAATTTATCGACAGATATCAGTAGATAACAGGCAGTATTGAGACACGATATGATGGGCGCATAACTTGGAATAATTCGAATTGGGGTCGTTGGGTTTCAGCAAGTAATTTAATTTTCTCTACGGGTGATATAGTAGTTAAGGATTTGGCATGTAGTAGCCAAAATTCTATCTTCAAGTACGATCATCGGACTGCACCGTCAACTTTTTCCGTAGTTGTGTCCATGGTAATGCATGCGATGTGAACATAGAAAAGTGGATTGTGTCTTCACCTTCCTGACGCATGTGAGGTGGGCATTGTGCTTAGCAGTGGGCGGATGTGGCTTGTGATGATGATCATAATGGGGTACCTACAGTTACGCAAAGTATAAAAAATTATTATTGTAATAAAAAAAAATTCTAACTGCAGCTCTTATATCTCATTGAACGAACAAATTATGTTATTTTATATCTGACGGTTCTAGCTTCTTAAGAGCCGTTGAGAGACCAAAGTAAAATGGGTCTGGTATAAAAATCTTTTTTGTATTAGTTTTTTGTTCAGGATTAGGCCTGGATTCTGCGTCCTTTTGGCCATCCTAATGTTATAACGGCACAGTTCTGCCATGTTTTACTTCCTCAATTTAAAATGTATAGCTAACCCAATAGAGACTCAAGAAAACGTACACAGTTATTTAAAAGACGCTTTGCCAAAGCCGATTCCATACCAAAAATTCTTGTAAGACATGAGATCAGCCTTTGACGCTGAGGCATAGACCAATATTATTTTCTCTTATTTCAAAGCGACATGTTTTCATGAACTAAGGTTATGACTACTTTAGCTGTTTACTAGATGTAAGGTATATGGTTAGGTTACTTTGTGCATGCGATGAATATATTTTTATGGATGCAAGTTTAATTCAACATATTTTACAACAGAACGTTTAAGTTCTAACTTGACTTATTCATCGACAGAATTCTGTATTCCGTCACTGAAAAAAACTAAATGTTTTGACAGATTATACTGCTGAAAACAAATATGGAAATTGTATTTTCTGCAATACGATGTTATTACAGACGGAGAGGGAAATGTTTATAAGGAAAATATGGATGGCGGAATACCTCTACTGTTCCGCCATTGTTATGAACGAATGGAAGGCCCTGACAAACTGACAGTAGAGGTCAGGCAATTATTAAATGGATGGGTATTATAAAAAAAAATCATTTCTGTTAGGTTTCTGACCCCTAGTTCACTTTGATCAACCGTAAGTGCCTTAGGGCCGTATTAATAAATGAACCTCAATAGCGCTACCAAGGGCGCTACTAGCTGATCCACACTCAAAATGTAATCTACATCTTGAAATCGTTGCTATTTAATAAATGGATATTGAGATGTAGCACTGGCTACTAGATACTGTCTTGTATGTGTCAATTGTGTCATAATGGGATAGCACTTAACCGCTGAGCGTCATTTATTAATTTGCCAGATATCATGTAAGTTTCTGTTCCTAATCTACAACTTAAGATGTATATATATTAAATAGAACGAAAGAGCAAGTGCACACTGAAGATAGCTCTCAGAGCTAAGTGTGATTTATTAATACGGACCTTACTGTCTTTGTTATTTGTCTAGTGCCAAATAGGGACAGCGATAGAATTATCTGTCAGTTCAGAAACCGGGCATTCAAATATCTGTGGATCACATAAATATTTGTTCATCGAACCCGCGACACAAAACGCAGCGGTCCGAGTGCAGCCACTACGCCAAACGTGTCGTTAAATAGTTCAGCCAAATTGCGGGGTTTACCTCAGATTGAGAGATAATAAGCTGGTAACTCGTATACCACTTACCCCCGGTTTCTAGAACGTTTGTTGGCGTTGACAGTAGATTAAAACTACCGTTGCCTCTATCTGACTATAAACAAATGACAAGGATGGCAATAGAATTAATCTGTTGTCAACGCTGACTGACGTTTCAGAAACTGGGGGTTAGCCACTGGGGGCAGAATCAGGGGTAGTTGTTGGAAATAAACCTCGGAAGGTTTTGTCCACGTCTGTACAATAAACAACTGATATTTTACTCAATTTAAGAGCGGGCTCAGTCTACCAAAGATATATAATAAAATTAACGAATAGGTCAACTGATCCCGCGGGCTCAGTTTGGAGTGGGCTCAGTTGACGTAAGAGTCATTTTGGCAAGTTGTCAAAAATTCCAAACTCACCAGTAAGTTCTAGGTGGCATTACAATTACTACGAACAGTCGTGATGGCACTTCGCACGCATGGGCTAAATGACCTCACGTCTCGTTAGTAAAATACAATAATAAAAAAGTGAGTTTACCCCTTTCGAGTTGTCTAACAATAGTCCTTAAAAGGCAGTTATAGTCCAACATTAGCATTATTATGTTAACAACGCTCATAAATCAAATTTGAAATGACACAAGGGAGTAATCAAAGGGCAGAGCTTTCATGTTTAATTTAAAGCTTACGGTACTTTCCTAAACAAATAGGTGATATGAAAACCGACCACGTGCGAGTCGGACTCATGCACGAAGGGTTCCATACTATTATACTTTCAAGGGTTCCATACTATTTGTTTTGCTTTAAATCTTGATTTTATGGATAAATTGTTGTTATAATGGCAACAGAAGTATATCATACGAGTATGGGACAATTTCAACTGTCTATCTGACAGACAGACACACGGACGGAAGGACAGCGGAGTCTTAGAAATAGGGTCCCGTTTTACCCTTTGGGTACCCGTACGTTTTACCCTTTATGGATTCCGACCTAGGGAGTCATAAACTATGAGGACCACAATTCCTTAAAGGCAACTGAAATATTTGCTCAGTGATTTACCCCAGAGTACTTACTACATTATTTTTCCCCTATTTTCAATTTAGGTAGGTACTCTTATATACTTCAAATAATAAAATCTGCATATAAATTTACAAACATGAAACAAAGTTGTGTTATGAGTAGGTAGATATATAACTGAAGTACGGCTGGACCGATTTTTATGACTTTTACTTCGTGGGATTCGAACCACTAAAAACAACGGAAATCGATGAAAGAAAATACAGAAGACAACGTCTGTTGGGCCGGCTAGTGTTCAATTAAAATCTTTTAAATGTTTCAGAGCGGAGCTTACAAGTAATCCCGGTTTCCAATCGTCACTGAGCGTGGTCTCCAAGACCGACGAAAAGGTTTATAATCCTTTTGAAAACCGCGATGTGGAACACCCCAATTCGTAAGTAGATTATTATTGATTAACAAGCTCAGCCTTAACATTTACGAGAGCGTAGAACCTTATTTAAATAAAAACATATCTACCAGAAATCTATTTGTGTAAAAATAGTTCAAAACGTGATCTAAAAGTAGGTTTACCAAAGAACATAGTTAATTTTAATTATCCATGCGTGCATGGTTGTTAATATAAGTACAAAGAAAACCGACTAGTCAAAACTAAATAGGTAATTATGGCAGCTTTGTTAAATTAACGACTGAACTTCACGGAGAATGCTAAACTAATCCGTGACACTACACTTGTACCTACTAAATTACGCCATTGGAGTTTTTCGGTCAAACCATGCTGGCTAATATTTATTATCTTGATATTTTAACCATAACTGTCTAATGACCACCGTTTAGCCAGTAAGTAGTAGCAACCTGCACAGAGACAGAAGTTAGGAAGTCCTTTCAGGGGTTACCAAACAATCAACTTTGGACTTCTCAACATCCAGTGTGAAGGTGCTTTGAAGCACTCTGAAGGCCAGACATAGTCACATTCCTGATTTTGTATTTCATTTTCTTCCAGAGTGTTGGGTTCGATTCTTCATCTCCTAAAAGCATGTCTCGGCACAGGACTATTAGCTATGCCAGCAGCATTCAAAAACGCAGGCCTTATTGTTGGCACCTTAGGAACCATATTCGCTGGGTTCGTGTGTACGCATACAGTGCACGTCTTGGTGAGTTGCTATGGAACAGTGGAATCCCATCAAAAACATTACAATACATGTACAAAAATGCACAAGTCTCGCAACGCAGTTTATCTGCCGTAAAAAGTTGTGAGATCGAATGTAAACCAAGTCGGTAACTTTCAATACCTATCTATGGGAGCAGTTATATCTTTATTTCTTTAGTAAATAGAGTGACTTGGCAATTGCACACGGTAACGAATTTGTTCGACCTATAAAAGTGTAGGTAGGTATAGTATAGGGCTTTGTATCTCTCTATCTATCGTGGAAGTTTTTAAAAAGCGCTAAACTGTCGAATTTCTCGAAGCCATTTCTCATTTTTAACCCCTGTTACCCATTTCATTCAATTTCAATGAAGGCTAATTATGAACTGTAAAAGTAACTTTGTAATCCCATACAATTTAATAGGATTTATATGGAAATACAAAGTTAATTATGCAGATCATATATCTAGAAAACGGGATGAAAATTATAGAATGTCAGAATTTTTCCTTGGTTTATAGGCTAAACAATAGCTATATTTAAAATTTGAAACTTGTGGGACGGCTAGAAGTACCTTAGAATTTTGATGATCGGTGAGTCAGTCAGTCAGTCAGTCAGTCAGTCAGTCAGTGGGCAGCAAAATTAAGGAACTTTGACTTGCAATAATTTTTAAACTACTGGTTCAAATTTGATGTAATTTGGATTATTATCTGTAGACGTGATGCTCTCTTGGTCACTAAAAATGTAGGCTTCTAGTTTTATCCATAACGAAGTTACAGGGGGTCGAAAATGGCCCGAATCGCTTCGAGAAAAGGATAGTACGGCCGTGCCTTTTGTTTTGCTCGACTTGGCGGGGGCACTGCCGTGCCCCCAGATTTATTGATTAAGTAGCTAGCATTGACCACTACCCCACCTGGTCTTAAGGGACGATGTGGTCGAAGGTGATTAACAGGCTCAGCCTAGAACTGGACTGGCTCTCAAGAACGTTCCCAGAACACCCTGATAGGGGTTTGGCGACAATCTATATATATAAAAGCAAGAACTGACTGACTGACTGACTGACTGATCGATCAACGCACAGCCGAAACCACTGGGTCTAGAACCATGAAATTGTGCACAAATATTCCTTATGTGACGTAGGCAAGCAATAAGAAAGGATTTTTGAAAATTCCACCCCTAAAGGGGTGAAAAGGGGTTACAAAGTTTGTATGGAGCAACGTGTTTTCTTGGTCCGATCAACTTCAAACTTGGCATTTATATTCTTTAAAACATTTCATTAAACACGTGTTTCATCGTTTTCTAATATTCAACCCCTAAAGTGAGAAAAAGGGGTTACAAGATATTTTCATCAGATTTAGTTCATATTAAAAATTTGGCTCAATTATGCCATAAGTGACATAGAAATGCACTAAAATGTGATTTTTTAAATTCAACCCCTAAAGGGGTGAAAAGGGGTTGTATCGTTTATGTGTAACAACGTGTTTTCTTTGTCTGATCAGCTTCAAACTTGGCATTTACATTATATATAAGATTTATTTAAATACATTCATAGTTTTTTACCATTAAGCCCCTTAAATGATAAAGAGGGGTTGCAAAATATTTTTCATCAGAAAATTTAGTTCAAAACTGAACAATGCAATGCAAAATATTTAGTTCAAAACTTAAATTTTGTACACATATTCCTTAAGAGACGTAGGTGTGCACTAAGACTTTTTTTTAAATTTAACCCATAGGTGGGTGGGAAAAGGGGTTGCTAAGTTTGGATGGAACAACGTGTTTTATTGGTTTGATCAATTTCAAACTTAGTAGGTATCTATGTTCTTTAAAAGGTAGGAAGTGGTAGATTTTGGTAGAAAATGATAAATTAAAGGTAGAAAATGGTAGAATTTGGGTAGGAAATGGTAGATTTTTGGTAATAATGGTAGATTTTGGAAGGAATGGTAGCTTTTGGTAGATATTACTGAATTTGAAATTAAAATGGTAGATTATGGTAAAATAGTAGATTACGGTTAAAATGGTAGATTTAATTTAGGAAATGGTAGTTTTTTGTAAGAAATGGTAGATTCTGGTAGGAAATGGTAGCTTTTGGTAGAAAATAGCACATTTAGAAAGAAAATAATAGATTTAGAAACAAAATTTTAGATTGTGGTAGAAAATTTTAGACTTTAGTAGAAAATGTTAGCTTTTGGTAGAACATGGTATTTTGGTAGAAAATGGTAGATTTTGGTAGGAAATGGTAGATTTGTATGAAATGTTAGATTTTGGTATAAAATGCCAGGTTTTTGTATAAAATGGTAATTTTGATAGAAGATGGTGGATGTCGTACGAGAATGTTGGATATCGCATATCGGATGTCGATGTCGAACTCGAGGACATGGTCTATTTTTAGTTATTTGGAATTATGGTAAAGTATACTATAGTCCGCGCGGACGAAGTCGCGGGCAACAGCTAGTTATAATATATCGTCGGTGGCCAGCAAGAAGTCATTAATTGCAAAAATCTAGTTCGTAGATAATCGCGTTTTAAACTTTTTTCGTACTTATAATCGGCATGGCTCATCAACGCTTATAGTTACAACAATGGTTTGTAGAAAGAAATTATTGACGTTTTTACTCTGCACCTGAATGTTCAATAAATTATTTAATTATCTTCAACGCTACTAAGATAGATAATAAAAAGTAAGTTAGTTAATTATAGCATAACCAAAAATAAAAACTTGGGTAAGAGGGATAACGAATAATGATTGCAAAAAGTAACTAAGTGACCTTGATGAAAAATGCTGTTCTGGTAAAATTGATATCACGCGTTAGTAAAACGATGTTCATAAATTACTCAAGTACCGTTAGTTAACTTTTATAGGCTGATTTTTTTACTTGAGAACTAGTTATGTACTTCTGACATTGTTGTATTATCTAGAAAACTTAAAAAATTGCTCTTTTTGTCTATCCATAAGGTAGATAACGGGCTTTAAAACACTTTGACATCATTAACTCATTTTGCCTAAAAATGTCAGTTAGTGACTTCTTGCTGGCCACCGACGATATTAGTGTTCGTTACCTTCAACGAAAACTGAGTGATAAAATGATTTTGACATTGACTCTACCTACCTCCAAAAAATCGGGGGGCATGCGGAATGATGATCGATGGATTTAATATTTAATTTGTCGGGGAAAACCGCGAATGGGATATCGCTACTGACCCATAACTTTGTGCATAATATACGAATACATAGTTGTTACAACGAACACTGCACTGGCAAACTGATTTTTTACTGCTGCTTTAAATATGCAGTTTTAACTATAGTCTCGCTACAGCCATAATATTTCCAGGTCAGAACTGCTCAAGAGGTGTGCGTTGAGGCAAAAAAGCCATCCATGAGTTTCGCCGAAACGTGCGGAGCGGCTTTTTCTTATGGACCCAAAAGGTTCCAATCGTGGGGCCCTTTTGTTAAGTGAGTACCATTAATATATTCAAAGGAAATCTTTTTAGGAGTGAAAGGTACAATCTTGTTCCAGAAGGATTTCCTTTTGCTTTTGAACTTAATGTTAACACAAACTTTTGCTCTGATTTTGAATGGGTTCGAAGGAATTGGTTTTATTATATTGATACGGAAAATCTGATATTACTTGATTTTCACGGATATTTTATTAAACCCGAACATCTTCCAAATGAAATGTTATTTTACCTATGTAGGTAGGTATACTCATTATTACTCATTGCAATATTCTTATCTAGTCTTTGGTCATTGCATTGTACGAGGTATATTATACTCGTACTTGCATATTATAATGTTATGACAATTATTAAGTAAATCCGATGTAACTCGGTCGAAACATCGAGGTATGTCAAAATTATATATTTTGATATTTGTTTGTGCGCGAATTAGACCCGTTTTTAGCTAGTTAATATGTTTCCTGTTCGCGAAAGTTTAAGTAGGTACTTCTAAATAAGAAATATTATTATTGGTTTATTATTAATTAATTTATTAATTATACAACAACCATAGCACCATTACAGTAGGTACCAAGAACTATGGCGATGTTTTTAAATATTAGAATTCACGTATGTTTAAAAGTTACTTACCTTTATTTTGTATAATTTATTACAGGGTGTTTATAGACTATTCCTTAGCCTTGTGCTACATAAGCGTGTTATGCGTTTACATAGTTTTCATCGGGTCATCACTCAAAGAAGTAAGTTTTAAAAATATTTCTGATAATGTTAAATCTTATTTTTATAGAATCACCTGAATAATTTAGGCGTGAAATCGAAAATATGGCCAGTGACGTTGTTTATTTTGTATTTTAGGGTTAGGTAGGTACTTACGTACAATAAAAGTTGAAAAGGTAAAACTACTTCATCTTTGTCATAAACTATTTTATAAGTTCCATTACCAGTTTTTTTTTTTTCGTATAAAGCGTCTACCACTGCACTAAACTAAATTATAACATGTTTACTTATGAAAACAAAAATACATCAGTTCACTTGACACTGGCTAAAAGCCATCGTATCAGTCATGCCGAAATAATAAGGAGCCGTCCATTAATGACGTGAGGGGGAGGGGATTTAGCAAAAATCACGAGATATCACGATCGGGGGGGGGGGGTGGGGGGGCGGAGGGGGGTGTAGTAAAAATATCACGCGTATTTATTTTGCTAGTCAACAATAAATAACCTGCAACCTTTCTGTCTAGACACTTTTGTCCTGGTCCTTAATTTCAACATAAAATTAGATCATAGTTTATAATATACAGGTAGGCACTTAGACTACCTGTATTTTAAGATCTTCTAAAATTTTTTTGTTCGTAGGTACTAAAACTATACGTGATTGTGGGGACGGGAGGGGGGTTATTCTTGAATATCACCACGTATCACAAAGGGTGGGGCTAAAAATGATGAAAAAACATCACGTGATTAATGGATGGCCCCTAAAACGCTGGCAATTATTTTTTCAGGTAGCTGACACGTACACTCCCGGCGTAGAGCTGTCTATACAAGCTTATTGTGCAATGACACTAATTCCTTTGGTCCTGATCTGTCAAATCAGGAACCTGAAGTACCTCGTCCCATTCTCAGGAGTGGCCAATGTTTGCATACTCGTTGTATTCGTCATCACCCTGTACTATATCTTCACGGATCTGCCTTCAGTGTCCGAGAGGGAAATGGTGGCTAGTATTTCAACGTGGCCACTGTTCTTCAGGTGATTGTTAATGGAGTTATGGAGTAGAATAAGAATAACTTAATCACCCCAAAGGAATCACAAATGCAAATGCGATCAAATATAGGGTAGATCCCCGATCGCCGCTCGTAAGGCACCTATGACTTGTTTTGAACAACGCTATTGGTTCATTATTAAATACATAATAAGCCTTATTTTAAAATAATGGTTAAACTCTCACACATTTGCAATGCTATTACCGTGCGGTAAGGTTAATTATTATTAAAGGAAACAATATCCGCTTGACGGGTGGATACTTTTAAAGTTTGATTTTCTTAGAGACTGTGTAGGTATCTACATACAGCATACATAATATTATATATTTGATCGAAGTAGTATGACAATGCAAAGAGAGGAGAAACATTAAAATTTGCCCAAAAACTTAAAACAAGCACATAACACTTTGATTTTACTAATTTTACCAGAGGTTTTCTAGTAATGTAGTGGTTTGTAAATGTTAGGTTGATGTAAATGTCTACCTGAATGACGAATCAAATTTACTGGGGTTTATTACCAATGTAGAAAAAAAGCTATGTACGTAACGATCAGCCAATCCATGTATTCGTTGGACCAGCATTAAACAAAAGTATAGATGCCTAAGTAATTGTCGTTTAGACTTAGATTGTTCAATTATCCACTTTCAGTACAGTAGTATTCGCCATGGAAGGCATCGGCGTGGTCATGCCGGTCGAGAACGAGATGGCTCGTCCGCAGAAGTTCCTCGGATGCCCTGGAGTCCTCAACGTGTCCATGGTAGTGGTGATCTGCCTCTACGGAGTAGTCGGCTTCTTTGGCTACGTCCAGTACGGTGACGCCGTCAAGGGCAGCATCACTCTGAATCTTCCACAAGACGACATGTAAGTATTTGTAACCAGATTTACTGTTATTGCGGTTCCGTTTACCGTACTCTAAGATCGCAAAAATAAAACCCTATTTTTTCTGTTCGTTGTTCTGAACAAATATACTTAATTTTAGATTTGGTTTGAATATGTATGTTACCTTACACTTTTCATATACATCTACTGATCATAGTGATCATCTCAGGACGCGTGATAATCTGCAGCGGTAGGTGTTACATAGATTACGTATAAAACATAAGGATGGCCTGTGTGGTGGTGTGGTTCACTGACATAATAATATTACTATGTCACATCATATTCTATTATTACTATTTTTTTCAGTGTTGCGCAAAGCACTAAACTCCTAATGGCGTTCGTCATATTGCTATCTTTCACCATACAATTTTACGTGCCGATGGAAATCATCACCAGGAGGTTAAAGGAAAGAAAAACTGACAGCTACAATAACCTCTTGCAAGTTGGCATAAGGACTATTATTGTCTGCTTCTCTGGTAAGAGTTTAATAGTGTTTTAGACCAATTCTCAACGTGCCCAATTCTACATAACTATTCCTAAATTATTCCATCTTCTTTTCTATCGTCTTTCTTTTTCTTTGTTAATGTCTTTTGTAGGTACTTTATTATCTATTCTATTCTATTTCATAATTGCCAAGAATACAATTATTCTATTTGCAGGTTTCTGAAAATCCACTTTTTCTTGTTTCATATTATTACCTATGACAATCGGAGCCATGTCATCAGGACTAATGGCTGATGATGAGAATAGTGATGATGATGATAAAATCATATTTGCAGTGGGAGTCGCCGCAGCTTTCCCGAACCTAGAGCTGGTCATCGGCTTTGTCGGAGCCATATTCTTCTCTACCTTCGGCCTGTTGTTCCCAGCAATTGTGGAGACCATGTACCGCTGGGACAGAGACCTGGGGTGTATGAACTATATCCTGTGGAAGAACATAATCATCGGTTTCATAGCCATCATTGCATTAATATCTGGAGCGTATGTCTCCTTGGTAGGAATGATCGACGAGTTTTACAGGCACAGTGAAGAGTTGGTTTTCGAAGACCACAATTCTACTTTGACGTTGTAAGATTTTACTTCGATAGACTGAGGAATTTGAATGGCGTGGCATTTACAATTAAGTACATTTTAAATTTACATAGTAGGCAATAATTATTACAGGATAACCTAAGTTGTTTTGTTGAGAAATTATTCTTTCTACCCAAGTTTCCTTGTGCCCAGATCGCTGAATCACTATAAAATAATGAAAACTGATCCCTCTTTATAATAGTCATTGGTTTTATAAAACAGATCTATTTTATTTCACTATCGTAGACTGAATAGGGATTGAATAAATGTTTAGAATTATATGGTATCAAAAACTAGGTAGGTGTTACAATTAAATCTCTTAAACATAGCGGTTCTTTGAAAACACATTCAGGAAGCTCTAATTCTGGTTGAAAAATATAAGTCAATCATTTATTAAACCTACCTATTTATATTACTTATTATAATTTTACTTTGATTTTATTTATGATTTATTGTTTATCGTTTTTTGTGTGTTCGTTATTCTTTATGGTTTCAATACAGAGTTTAAGTGACCAAACATAGTACATATTATGTACTATTTTTTAGTTAATATAAAAGTTTTTTTTAGACGTCACAACTTATTTTTGTAGTATTATTAGGTTGTATTGTATACTTACTAGCCACATAATAACAATTTTACGTAAATAATAAGTTTCTTATACTTATATAACTTCTTCATAATTATAATTATTACGCACCATAACTTTGTAATTGAAAATATTACATTTCATTTTAATATAACTAACTACCATTGTATGAAATATTTTGAGACGCCATTTTAATCTTAAAATATTTCATTAAACATAATCGTAATAAAGTAAAGTACAAAATCAAAATAAATAGTTTATAAGTAACCTGTTGCGATGAATTACAATTATTATTAAGAAAAAGATCAACTATGTCGTTTTAATTTTATTTAAATGAAAATTTTAAAGATTGACTGCTGTTAAGTTGATAAAGATCATGTTTCCATAGCACTCTAGTACCTATGCCCTTCTAGAAATAAGTCAGTTAATGCTATTAGCTTTCAAAGGCTACAAACACAAAGGGTTGAAAAACAGGATACGGTGGGCTGCCGTCTGTTGAACTCGGTTCCACTTTACATTCTGTGTTCATAAATTTCTGACTTCGTCATCAGTTGAAGATAGAGGGATAATAGACAAATACTAGCCTAAAACCGGTTACTAAATATCGGAATTTGTACTGAGACCAGCATGATTAAGGTACCTAATTTCTTCGATAGTTACGTATAATACAATGTTATCCAGTTTACGAGCTGGAATAATTACCAACGAAAATCTAGAGGGCCTACTGGTGACGAGTACCTCTCTAATCGATCTATTGCCTTGCATCAGTTTAGTATTCGTCACCAATTCGATATAATTGAAAATGTCAGCTCATCGAGGACAGCAGGAAGGGGCCACCAGCCACACCATCTAGCAAGTAAAAGTAAGTGCCATTCGCTTCGATCATCTCTGTATCCTCTGTATGTAAGAGATGTCGTTCCGTTGTTCCCGAAGGCCGAAGGTAAAACGGAGACGGCGTTAATTAGTTGTACAGTTGGGGGTTTATGTTAAGGTCACACCTGAGTCACCTGACCAAAGAGAGGCAAATAAACGCGTCATTGAATCGCTGATGTGAAAAGGATGATAGCCAGTGCTAGTTTTAAGTCTGCCACCAATGACTTTTCGTAAGTAACCTAACGCCACCAATGACTTTTCGTAAGTAACCTAACGCCACCAATGACTTTTCGTAAGTAACCTAACGCCACCAATGACTTTTCGTAAGTAACCTAACGCCACCAATGACTTTTCGTAAGTAACCTAACGCCACCAATGACTTTTCGTAAGTAACCTAACGCCACCAATGACTTTTCATAAGTAACCTAACGCCACCAATGACTTTTCGTAAGTAACCTAACGCCACCAATGACTTTTCGTAAGTAACCTAACGCCACCAATGACTTTTCGCAAGTTACCTAACGCCATCAATGACTTTTCGTAAGTTATCTAACGCCATCAATGACTTTTCGTAATTAATTAATTTGTAATTAGTCAATCAACACAACTTTATTTTTTATGTATGCTGTGTACGTACACTCGACGAAGGACGTACACATAGTACGGTAATTATTATATATCCTGTTTTAAGCTTTGCCTCTGTGAATCCAATTCTGTGAACCTAATAAAAAAAAATGTATACAAAATATCATCGAAGGGTACAAATATATGACTCGTCTTAAGCATACATGAGGATAAAAGCTTCCTGGATTACTACTATGTTCCTAGTAATAAACACCATGGCAGAGATGCAGTGTCTGGGCGCTCTCATACATTATTTATTTTCACATATTAAAACTGCATAGTGGCTTAGCTCATATTAAAATAACCATAACAATAGAGGCCGGCCATCTACCTCATTCTACAAATGACGTCGTTGTTATACGTCACTGTCATATTATTTATTCAGAGGTTTTGGTCAGGTGATTAGACGTAGTACGTTATTCAGATAGTAAGATTGCTGTCCTGATTCGAAAATAAACGCAGTTTGTTTAGTTAAAGTGCTCGACCACGCTTACACGCAGGCGCGGGCGCGGGCGCGGACGTGAAATATCAAACGTATGGCGCACTATATAATACAAGTGTACAAGTACAAATTGCACGTGCGGTCTAAGCCACGTCTACCGCGCCCGCGCCCGCGCCCGCGAGTTACCGTGAACGAGCACGTAGTGTTTGTTTCCAAAACCTTGAGCGGTAATCATAGACGGACACTGAATACATAATTTGTTGCAGTAAAAAATAGAATAGCCATTACTTGACCTCTCGAGTTGTAGTATGAGTAAGTAGTAAAATTTTCTTTAGTGTGTGTGCGATGCAAACTACGAATACAATTTTAAGTACTTACTACAAATTAAAAATAAAATAAAATATATAAGAATGCATTTGTACTGCTTAATTATACATGTACATAAATTTAAATAACTACTTCAGGGTCATCGGATACGTAGGTTAGTAAATAAGTAATATAAAAGTTTGAAACTCTATTTATTTAAATCCAAAGCGAAGTCCAAAGTAATTAATAACACACAATTTTAGGAAATTAATAACAAAAACTAATGTAAATTTAGTAGGTATGATATACTTTGGTTTGGATTACATCTAATCTGAATTTGGCGGGGGAACCGTGCGCTTCATTTCATGGACAGTCATCTCTTTAGCCTCACAGTCGGCAACATGGACACTTACATCCCCTTCTGGGAAGAACCGACTAGTGAACGTTATCTCACCATCCCCACAGAAGACCTCCACAGAACTGGAGTCTACGAAAACCGTCCAGTGTAAATCCCCCTTAGGCCTCCACTTTGTCCTGCGTTTGCCATCTTCGCCGCCGCGATCCAAAGTCACAACCCCGCACTCATATGAATAGCTAATCGTTACCGCAGATTTTCCGTTTGATTCTATCACCAACGTGAAGTCTCTCGACTTTTGTGCGGTTACCACTATTTTCCCTGCATTGTCTTTCAGTTGTACAACTGTATCACTGCACGCCTTGCCGGAATGCAGTTCCTTTCCTACCGCATCTCGCGTTTGTTGGACTGGCTTCTGGATTATACGCAGCTCGCGATCCAATGTCAAGACCCTGGGTATGGTCATGTGACCCGTGAATCCGTCGTCCCGCTCCGGATAAACTTCCTCCCACATGTCCGCCCATGCCACCATCACTCTTTCACCATGTTTGTCTTCAATAGTTTGGGTGGCGTAGAAGTCATGTCCGAAATCCAGTTCTCGGAATTCGGACACTCGAGTAAATTTATATGTTTCGTAATCAAAGAAGCCGACTAGGTAGCCGGTCTGGTACAAATTGGCGAACTTGTAGCCCTGGCGTTGCATGCCTTGCGGTGAGAAGAGAAGTACGAAGTACCCGTCGAGCTCGAAGAAGTCGGGACACTCCCACATGTATCCCAGAAACCCGTCGGAGTTATCTAGAATTGACACTTCCTTCCAGTTGTACATATCCTTGGAGGAGTACAACAGAACCCGGCCGAGTGTGTCGTTATTGTATGAATTACCCAACACCATGTAGTAAGTGTCACCGTGTTTCCAAACTTTGGGATCCCTGAAGTTGGGCTGACGGTCGCTGCCTTCAATGATAGGGTTCTGTTCGTACTTCGTCACGGTCACTCCGTCATTGCTGCAGGCCAAAGCTTGGTGCTGCTCGTGGTCTGGCGTTTCCCCTGGATGATTCACGTTTCCGGTATAATACAGATACATTGTACCGTTTTCGACGATAGCACTCCCAGAGAAGACTCCGCTTTTGTCGTACTCTTCGTTGGGGTACATAGCGATAGGCAGGTGTTCCCAGTTGAACATGTCCTTGCTCCTGGCGTGACCCCAATGCGCTATTCCCGGTACCTCGCTGGAGTTAGGGTTGTACTGATAGAACAGGTGATAATCGTCGTTGAAAATGCAGAAGCCATTGGGGTCGTTCATCCATCCTTCAGGCGGGGCGAGATGATACCTCGGGTAGTATCGCGGGTTCACGCTTTCGACGCTCCTGTAGACAGATAGGAGGAATAGAACACTGTATATTATTACTGCCATTTTCGCAGAGAACAGCCGCTAATTCCGACTGCCGCCTCCGAATAGCTAACATCTGCACAAATAGCTGTTTTATATAGCCACGGTGTAGACGAAATGTCGTGTCACATTACAACTATGATCCAATTTACTTTATTCTGAGTTCAATTCATGGTGCTTCATTTTATTGTTAATGCATCGTGATCAAAATAGGTAGGTACGTTGTTCTATTCAAAGACATTGATACTTGTAATGACCATTCAGAATTCTGAATATCTATTGACACGTCATTCTAACAACTTCTACACATTCTAAACTTTTGTTATTTCATCTTTGGTTAGGTGTAGAATTGTTATAAAAGATTTGCCAAGTTGCGATAAATTTTGTGACTGCCTGGTCCCCACGGACTGAAGGTTTGAACCTACCTAACTCAAACGACACAAATAAAAAAGTAGGTAATCTAGTTTTTTTCGACAGTAGGTACAAGTGAGTTGGAAATAAAGTTACGGACTTTCCACGGTCTATAGCTTCATGAGTTCACAATCCTACTAATATTATAAAAGCGAAAGTTTGTAAGTATGGACGGATGTTTGTTACTCTTTCACGTAAAAACTACTATATGGATTTTAATGAAACTTTACAATAATATAGCTTATACATCAGAATAACACATAGGCTACAATTCATAACGATATATCGTATATTATCCAAACGCGGGTGAAACCGCGCGGCGCAGCTAGTTATAAAATATATTATTAACTTTGTGTCAAGGCCGGTTTGAAGCACTACTATGAATGTAACACCAATCTCATGGTGGTTAACTCTCATAATAACTCAATGGATAAGACTAAGAGGAGGTGTTTTAGCTGAAGCTATAACATTTATTATTATGGCGTCATGATTTTATAGTTAAATCATCAGTAGTCACTTCGTATTTTAGATTAAACTCAGTCGCCGCATCAGCTGTAGCTAACTATGTTCGCTTCACGCTTCAAGAAAGCATTATGAGGATTGTGAATCGGTTTTCACTAATAGACAAACAGATTCACATTAAAAGTTTCAGTCTATGTAAAGTATATAACTTTTCTAAACCAGCTAATTGCGAGGTCGGGCTCGCGTACTAGGGGTTACGAATACGTACCATTAGCTATAAAAATGGCAAAAAAACAGGTTTGTTTTATTCCCTTAATATAACAAACGTGATATTTTAAATATTTGTTTTATTATTTAACTATTTATGTTTAAAGTAAATATAGAACGAAATTATCTGTGTGTATTTCAAGCCTGTCTACCTGTTGTCGTTATCAATATCGAGCAGAAACGAGCAAAATATATAATTATTTATTTTAGTCTGTTTTTTAGTATATTGTTTTTATAGTGGCAACAAAAATACCTCTCTATCCTATCTGTGAATATTTCAACTGCCTATCTATCAAAATTCATGAGATACAGTCTGGTGACAGACGGACGGACAGACCTAGAGACAAAAAGACGGACAGCGGAGCCTTAGTAAAGGGTCCCGTTTTACCCTTAGGGTACGGAACCCTAAAACTAGATTTTACACGCGACTTAGTTTAGGGTTAAAAGTACAATAATTACGTACCTACATTATTCTTCCCCAAGGTCAAACTCTAACCTCTTATTATCAGTATATACCTACCTATTAGTTTATTTGAAACTCGTCTAAACTACTCGGTAGGTACTTTAAAAGTCATCAAACCCACAACGAGTAGGTATTTCCATAAAAAGCAGACATTACACATTGAATTTTTCATCAAAATGAATTTGTGTTGGCGACAGATCCGAACCTTAGACAGGTAGGTAAACTAGTACCCAACTTATATGGCGCGTCGTGAATCTTCGTTCGCGCAGAAAAGAAAGTATGGTCCGAAGATTAACGAAAGAATGCTTAAAATTTACAATCAACCTAAGAACACTATTATAAGGTTCATAATACACTTCAGCTTTTAGTTCCATCTCACTCATGCCACGCGACGATCGCTAAGATCGCAGCGGCTGCCGACCAATAGCGGTCAATAGCATTTCCCGCGCTTTGAAAATTCATCTTCTGCGCAGGTACATCGGTAAGCCATATCAGTTGGGTACTATTATACCTACTATACTTAGTTGATACTAGGTCGTAAAATTCGGTTCTATTGTATTACATTGTTTTTGGGTTTCTTTTTTATGTAGTGTACCTACATGAAGAGTTTTCTATCCAATTCTATTCTGTCTATTACAAAAGAAAACATTGTGGCTGTTTATTGTACTTACTTACCAGTTTCCTACTGTAATTTGCTTGTGATAAATATCACGTAGGTACAATGTATCTAAAATATATTCAATTCACAACGATAAATTACTTGAACTAGAGGAATACAGTCGATTATTATTTTTATCGCAGTAGGCACACCCGCGTGTTTGCAATTCATAAGTCTCTATCTTCTATAACTATCTATACTAATATTAAAAAGAGAAAAGATTTGATTGTTTGTTTCCATTGAATAGGCTCCTAAACTACTGAACCGATTTGAAAAATTATTTCACTGTTGGAAAGCTACACTATCCCGGGTGATATAGGCTACTTTTTATCCCGTAAATATTAACGGTTCTCGCGGGATAATAGTTAACGCGGATGAAACCACGAGGCGCTTCTAGTATGTGATAGGTAGGTGTACTTATTATGTGAGTTCGTGATGGATTTTTTATTTACGACAACGCTACATTTTTGTATGATAATTAGCAATTTAGCACGTGTTTTATATGAATATCATTAGTGTCTTACTTCTTACGCTCATCGGAGTATTATTATTAGTAGCTTATCGAGACTCTTGTGAAGCAAAAGGCTATTTATGTTAATTAAGTAACGTATAATAAGTGTATAATATAATATATACTTAGTGTATAATAAGGATCTAAAGGGCTGGTATAAACATGTTGTTCAAAAGCCCTTAAAAACGTAGAAATAAAAAAAATCCCCCATTGGAGGTTGCAGAGCGTAACAGGTGCTCGAAGATATTTTTTTTTCCTAGTGCTATGGAATTATAAAATTTGAATTAACAATATTATTTCATTTAGTCATATCAGCTGCAGACCAAGCAGGAGGCTGTCAGACTCAGTACTGTACATGCCTAATCTTTCTCTGGACTTACAAAATTTAATGTCTGTGCGAAAGAATTCCCGTCTCATGAACGTTGTTAGGTAGGCTTTTATTAATTATTTATGAAACTCGAGCCCGAAGTAGTGTAGGTAACTATTTTAATTCCACTACTTATTAGAATAATAATAAGTAGTGGAATTAAAATAGTTACCTACAACAAAGACATTCCTGCAGGATATCAACATTATTTTTTTAATTTTTTTTTTTTTTTATTTTATTTAAATTAGGTTGTTTATTTTCAATTTACTTTTGGAGTGATCGCTTGATGTTCTTCAAAGTGACAAATTGGACTTTTAGTTTAGAATTTTAGGAAACATTCAATTGTCTAGGTGCAATTAGAAAATAATTAAGTATAAACTAACTTCCGCCGGTTGTTAGCATAAGCATAGGGTCATTGTCTTCTGTAAATTTCTACCTACATCGTTCTAACAATTATCCAGCGGAATTAAAGCTAAATATTTTTAATTTAACGTTTTAATATATTTAATTTCGCAAAGTACCTAGCGACTGATTCTTATCTACCAAACTGTGAAGACTGATTTTAAAACAGTTTATTCGGACGGCTGCTACATACGACAAGGATCTTTAGACGCGTGGCCAAAATCGTAACTATCATCTTGCACCATTAATATGCATTTGGATACAGAACAGTGACTACAAGCCCTCCATGTACAACAACTCATGCGCCAAAAGATCCTTATCGTAATATAATATACCTACCTGTTGACTCTCTGTCAACATCATACTGATTCATTTATCTTTCAGTATTTCTCACACACATCGTGGTTTCAGTAACGACAGCGACAATGACGACAACGTTGTGTTGACCGCACTGTGGAACGTGAAGTAATTCGACCCTGCGCATATTATATTCAAGTGAGGCACAGGTATATTTGCTCCTAGTCTAGGTGTTTGTAACACGGCGCTCAGTATCCTATTCCGTGGAAACAGGATATTAACTACTTTATAATTCTCAGCAGAGAATTTTGACGTACCTTCCTTACATTCCTTTCTTTCCTTTGATTACCTTCTCGTAATTGAAGCGGCCTATAACTTAGAGAGGATCACGAGTCCTAAAGGTTTAGTTTGAAGAGTTACTATAAAATATATGCCACAAGTCACAACGCATGCCTGATTAGGCGCATTGCGCTCAACTTCCATCGACTAAGGTCCGTATTAATAAATCAAACTTAGCTCTGAGAGCTATCTTCAGTGTGCACTTGCTCTTTTGTTCTATTTAATAAATACATCTTAAGTTGTAGATTAGGAACAGAAACTTACATGATCTCAGGCAAATTAATAAACGACACTCAATGGTTAAGTGCTATCCGATTATGACACAATTGACACATACAAGACAGTATCTAGTAGCCAGTGCTTATCCTATATATACATCTCAATACTCTTTATTAATACGGACCTAAATGTCACGAACCAAAATCTCATCTCATGTCATCTCATCACATTTCATCTCATCTCACTAATATTATAAATGCGAAAATGTGTGTGTTTGTTAGTTCTACACGCTCAAACGGCAGGACCGATTTGCATGAAATTTAGTATATATAGGTAGCTTATATCTCAACTTTACACATAGGCTACCAAACATATTATTGCGTTTTAAATGAGTGTGTGTGATGATCGATGTCTTACAATTTTGCGATCTTGCGTATTCTATTCTTCCTATATTCGTGGTAATTGCCCTACTTTATATTAGTTATTCTGTGGTTCTGTGGAGTCTAGACGATGATGTCTTTAGGGTTTAGTTAGATTAGAGTGATGCTGCCTGAAACTTGAACGTCCTGAATGTTTGCGATATCGTTATCTTTGGGACCGTCTTCTTCTAAGACACATTGTTGATTCAGTAGGACCAGAGGAACTTTATAGATAATAGTGATTTGTTCAGTGATTTGTAGCAGCTGAAATGCCAATGGGCACGCCACATCGTTCGTAGAACTGATAACCGATGGGGAAGGAAGGTTCTAGATTGGCTACCACGGACTGGAAGACGCAGTGTAGGTAGGCCTCCCACTAGATAGGCCGACGACATCAAAAGAGTCGCAACCGATGGATGCAAGTGGCAAATTTCCGTTCGGTGTGGCGGTCTAAGGGGGAGGCCTATGTTCAGCAGTGGACGTCTTCAGGCTCATGATGGTGGTATATAAATCATCTATCTATTAATTATGTACAATTAGCTGCATGCTGCAGTGTTACCCGCTATTTTCTGAATAAAAATCAGCCTATGTGTTAATCCAGGGTAGTAGCTACCTCCATACTGAATTACATCAAAATTGGTTCAGCCGTTTGAGCGGGAAGAGGAAACACACAAACTTTCGCTTTTATAATATTTGTAGGAACTAGGATAGGCTAATAATTATATGAAATGCCGGCGTTTTGTATGCATTATTAGTTCTGAGTAGGCATTGAATGAACAAACGCGGTTGGGTCACGAGTGTCACGACCCCCCTTGTTAGAGGGAGTGAGAACGTCTTGTTTTTCAGTCATGCTAAATACAATACACACTATTCAACTTAGGTGGTATTAAATTATGTTACATAAAAATAGGTAGATAGATAGATAGATATAGATAAGTTCATTGTTTCGGAGCTCGGGTCTGCCTGTCTGTCTGTCTGTCTATCCGTCTGCCACCAGGCTGTATCCCATTAACCCTGAAAGTTAGACGGTAAACATTATCACAGCAGTTGATGTATTTCTGTTGCCGCTATAACAACAAATACTAAAGAACAGAATAAAATAAATATTTAAGGGAGCTCCCACGCAACAAACGTGTTTTTGCCGTTTTTATAGGTGTACGGAACCCTTTGTGCGCGAGTCCGACTCGTACTTGGCTGGTTTTTTTTATACTTTATTATAATCTAGCATTGGACCGCTATCTCACGACCAGTGATGGTGTGAAAATAATATGAAGTGATTATGTTTTGAGAGATGGCTTTGTTCTGACGGGACGAGGCTTACTAGAAGCGAAGCTTACTAGAATTTTTCATGACAGACTTTTGCTAGTCTGCTAAGCTGAAACTGAAATAAGTAACACCTATATCTATTCTTCAGTAGTAAATGACTTTTCATTTCAATACATTTATTCATATCTTTTGACATATTACATGTTCTCAGTGAGGTCAGACTAGATAGGTACATAGGATCGGTAAAATTATAATAATTACATTGAGTAGGACACACACCATCAAATACAAGTTGGTACAAACATGGTACAAACATATTGAAATAAATAAAATATTGTCAGTTCTCTGCAAAAGCAACGTCAGATGTCAGTATAATATAAAAAAATACTACGAGACTTTACTACGAGCTTCCAGAATATACCACACGAGTGATAGTTTTCTCTTTATGTATTTCTATTTCTATAATAATTATAATATTATTGTCATGGAGTGCGTAAATTATGTGACCTACTTCAGTATTGGTCAAGGACCATGAACCAAAAATAGAGTAAGTATATTGGGGTCTCTGTTGTGGCACCGTTAGTCTTAAACGTATGAACCTATTTTCATTCGGTACCTATCTAATTAATTGGTTGGAAGGTGATTTGATCGTGAGTGTTCTTAGCTATGAATCATGATATTTTATTTGCTTCTTAGAGATTTTTTGTGCGTGCAGGGTACCTACTTATTCAAGTAAAAATGATCAATCCGATTGGATGGTTTAAAACAAACTAAACCAAACATAATAATAACAGTCTAATTTATTTTAATAGATTTAACTGTACTGGTAATCAACACTCAAAGTCACTTACAATAAAGGCCTGTCTGGCCTCTTATTTGTAGCGTATAATAGCGACTGAAATTTATACCTAGTTAGTGAAATGGATGTTTACAAAACATGTTTTACGTGGTAACTAATTGCCTCATGTCGATATTGGGGCAAGGATCCTCGTACCATGTTGTGCTACCTTAGCATCGGTGATAGATAAGAATCAGTGATTCAAAATAGTTCGAGGAAACCGATGTACAAAAACATAAATAACAGGAAAAATACAAGGGTATGTTCATTTAACTTCATAGCTACGTTGAATTGTGATTTGTAAAGCATTGGTACTAATTAGGGTTTATACATAAATTGCACCTAAGCGATAACACCTAGGTGAATTAGTGATTTGTTCAACTTGGAATTAAATCACCAAAGTGAACAGGTTCCGTTTTGTCATCTACACAAAACATTGCTTTTAGATTGTTGCTAGCGCAATAATTCAATTAAAATAAGGCAAATAATCCACCAATCTGGACCGAGCCCCCGTGGTGGATTATGGCCTAGTTAGGCCGCCCATAGTTTGTTCTCTTACTGAATACTTAATTACTGGTACTCGTCCTTTGTAGAGACTCCAGGAGTACAAGTTTCCCGTACCTCACGCATGCGTGGCGATTCCGAACTCTCCCGAGTTTCAGTAATGTGGTAGCTGTCGGGCTATACGCTAGCACTATCGCGTTCAAAGTTTACTTACCACACTTACGATTAACTGTGGTAATGTAGTTTCCCTGAAAGTTATTTGTTATGGATGTGATCGGATGAGTGGTTTTTAGTTTTTGTGATTTTTCGTACACTTCGCGACAACGTTAGAAAACTTTTAATGTTTTTGTAATTATTAATGTGTGGCGTGTTAACTGTGTAAGTGGTGTGTAAGTTGTGTTTAAGTTAGTGTTAAGTGAAAAATGACTAAAGTTTGTGGATGTTCTTGATGTGATTGGATACGAGCTAAGAGGTATGTTGTTAACTTTGTTGTCTTTAAGTTTAGAAAAATCTGGAAAACTAAAACTGTATAAGTATCAAAAAAGTTAAGTGAAACTTTAACTTGGTCCTTACAAGCACAATAATGGCCGCATAAAATAAGTAGAAAGGAGAAAGCCGAGCAGGCTATTTTCTTCATGGTATTGCAGTTGACGCTTGCAGTGGAAAATTACAGTGCCAGTCACGGATAAAAAGAAATCGCTTGGCAATGCACTGCTATGTAAGTATAGCAGTGCATTGCCAAGCGATTTCTTTACTGACATACAAAATATGCCAGATAATTAATCATATTACTGAATAATATAAAAAATACTGAAGCTCATGAGAGTTCAAGTTTTCCTTAACTGTCTGACTAGCTTCTTTGAGTTCCACAACACAGCCTGGTGTTGCATAAGTTGATGTCAGTAAATGTAAGCATGGTAAACGCAAACCACAACAAAATAGCATGAGCTTCTGAAGAAGGAAACAGTATGAACGTCGGTAGGGCACCAGTGACCGTTCAGGCCCGGTTTTTTATCGATGGCACATCGGGCTGGTGTCAGAACATTACTAATGAGATGGCTACCACCCTCAAATGGAGAACCTGTCGCTAATAAAAACTACGCACTCGCTTCTCGCTGCTCGCGGGCTGGTTTCTAGTTTCTAGCTTGACTCGCTCCTAATAAAAAAAATATATAAAACTATCTTATTCTTGATGTGGTACCAACCTAATTGGTTAAAATAAATAGAAATAAAAATGAATTCGGATACCTAGTTACACCTTATTATTATTTACTTGTAATAAGTGTATAATTTTGGATGTGTATTTTGTGTATGTGTCATGGTGTACGTATTTATTAATTTTTGGTTTAATTTTTGGTCAATGAAGTATATTTTATTAAATTATAGTTTCTAGAATATGTTATCAATGGTTTTAGGGTTTTTTTCTGTGGTATTCAATAAAAAGTGTAACTATCTATCCATTTACTCCTGCAATAGCAGTGAAATAGACGAAGTCATCTAATACTTTCTTTAGTTCTGAAGATATAGCTCACAGACAATGGCTAGCCAATTTCTATCTGACAAAAGGTATGATTAATGTTTTTAATAAATCCATGCTGTGGCGTTTTTTATTACAATCTGTAACGTAACGAAACGAAGAACTTTCAGTACGTGAATGTTGAGGTATTTTCTTTTTTCATGTACATTTTTGTAGATAATAAAAATAATTATAAAATATGCTATAGTAACGTCGGCAGTTTTCCATCAACATAAGTATATAAGTTGTCCGTATGTACTCGGTGCACACACAATATTTTGGCAATATTGCACTTCACAAGTTCACATGGCACTTCAAAAAATCGTAAAAAAGTAAAAGCATTTTTTTACTCAATTTGCAAACGGGGATTTTTGCGAGCATCTCGTAACCATATTGGAGCGACATTAAAAACCCATTTACCTACTTCATCGACCGTATCGTCGCTCCAGATCGCACGGCTATAAGTTCAAGAAATCGTAAACTTAGGATATAATCGACAATGCGTTTGTAACTCTTTACACGAAAGGGAGAAATCATTTTTCAAACAATAGCAATCAATTCCCGAGTAACTATGTAGTAATCGGTGCCTTACTCCTTAATTTAATTGATCATAAATTATACTCATATTTTCATGTTTTTATTGTTTTCTAATTGTCATCTTTTTAATGAGATTTAAGTGTTCGACTTGTAAAGTGAGATATTATTGCCTACTTCCAATAAATACTTTGACTTCACAGCTCCACAACATTGTTTTTTTTTTAAACAAACATGATTATATTTTGTAAATAATGAGATACTCTTACCTACGTCTGATACTCCGTCCAATGAGACGGATATACGATGTATTCAGTTGCGTATGTTAATGAGCTTACGCAAATGAAGACACCGTATTATTTACTAACAACAATTCCTCGGTCTAACCACAAAATTTTTAAACTAGAGTTGAACCGATGTTTAAATATTTTCTCCACAAATCGACGTCTAACCCTCTCTGAATAACAAATTCACAAGTAATATTATTAGGAATGCCAAGATTGAGTAAGAAAACGCGAGTGATAGACGTTGATATTTTAGTAAACCAAATTTTAGAAATTACTGTTTTCTCTGGTTTAAACTTATGTGGTAAGACGACCTATGTGCTACTTAAGTCGAGTTCAGATATAGCGAAACCAAATCTTTCGAGCGTTTATTAGGCTGTGCTCGTACCACGAAAAAGAGAGACGAGTGGAAGTGAAAAGTGAGCGTGGCGCACGTGCAAAACTTATGACTCGTAGCTAAAAAGCAACGCCAGTTTTGCCAATGCTCTACATCTGCCATACAATGAAAAATACAGTATGTGCAGTTTTAGAGCACAATAAAATGAAACATTTAGGTAACATAAATAAGGCACAATTTCAAATAAACGGCAGTTGACATATTATAAACCTTTATATTTACAGTAACTTTCAATTTTTTTTGGCGTTAGCGGTTCCGTTACAGATATCAAGTTACGTCACTTCCACTCCTGTCTATGTTCCGTGGCTTTTGCGATGTCTGACTAATGATCACCTATGACCTCGAAGTTCTCGTTAAGTGGTCATCTCTCCGACATCCTCAAAGGGTTGTTTTCAGTTTCCAACTTGTTTTCTGAACTTGTTTACAGTTGTTGGTAGGGTGCAATAAAGTTGGCACATTAATATCTCAATATGTAAAGTAAATATGTACTATTATTATATTTTATTTTAACAAATCATTTGGTAATATAAAAACAAATTGAAATCTAATAACTAAACGTAAATAAAACTAATCTAATAGACCGCTACCAGTGGGCAACGTTCCCAAAATGCTGGCCGCATTGCCACGTTGTATGGCAATGCTCAATCTTTGACCAAAATAAAGGCCAGCATTTTGGTCACGTGTTGCGTCGACCAGACGTCCACTTGTTTTTTTTTGTTTCTCGTATGAAGTTGCTAGTCTCTCTTATCTGGTTCCAGCATATTTAATATCTAGTAGCCTATCAGGCCACCCAAGGGCCTCTGATGTGACTTAACGATTGATATTTAAACGAGCTAGTAGCGATAACAACTGGGACCGCGTGCCGCGTGATGGAAATAGAATAGTGATACAAATACAAATTGAATAGTGTACGGCCGAGGATTGAATACGGTACCGTTGGATTCTAAAAAAACGCGGACTAAACTCAACCACCCGAACTAAAGACTTGCGCACAAACGGTTCCGTACACTATTATCTGTAAAAACGGCAAACAAATCACGTTTTTTATATGGGAGCCCCAGTTAATATTTATTTTATTGTAGTGTTTCGTATTTTTCGTTATAGCGGCAACATAAATACTTACATAATTTATGAAAATGTCAACCGTCTAAACATCACGGTTCTTGAGTCCCGTTGATGAATATGATTGATGAATAGGGTCCCGTTTTACCCCTTGGGTACGGAATTCTAAAAACAGGCAAAAAGGCAAAACGAAGAACGCAAAAACAGAAGTCTACTTCTACCAGCGTTATTATTCCAGCAATGAGTGAGGTCTAATGCGTCCATAAAAAGTGTAGGTATTAAAAAAGAAACGCTTGCGATATTATCGACCGTTATTATCGCAAGTGTGTGCCGAAGCCTTAATGAGGACCTTATCAGGGTTTCCAGACACGTGCAATAATAGCGCCGGCGAACTAATCACATCGAGGGGCTATTTCGGAGAGATACCTACGTATTTTCAGCCCAAAAGTTTGTATTAATTTGTGCAATGGCAACTTTGACAGTTTAAACTCTTGAATTAGATCATTATATTACCCAAGGGCTTAAAAATGCAATCCTTATGTGATAACTAAACTCATTTATACTGAAGTAAACTAACATTATTTACATGTTAGTGACACACAAGGCTGCGGCGGACTGGTCCGTACGGATCATGTTACAATTAAAGCATCTATTGTGTCTGTCAACTATTACTCAAAGGAATTGATGATGGATTGATGTAGCTAAGGGTAATGTTCTTTCCTGCAAAACACTCGTAGGCTGATACCGACAATGATAGACTACCAGGTCGAAGTCTGGGTGGCATAATCGCAGGCGAAATTTCCATAAGGCCGAATGAAAAGCGAACTTCCAAGGGCTATTTTACCCTAGCAAAACGAATACCTAAAACTGAACCTTTTCCAGACTTTTACCCAATAACATCCCATTTGAATAAATAATCAGGCATAAATAAGGCATGAAGGCAATTTGAGACCACAAATTTTGTGCGCCTGTAGGTAAAGTTATCTGTAAACTGTTCATAATTATATTATTTTATTGATAGTAGATAATTTTTCATCGCAGACTTACAATGTCGGCGGACAAACTCTTTTTCTAACTCCCTCCATTTTTTTTTCATAAAAGAGAGGGTGTCGATTTACACTACGGTGCGAATCAGGCGTGGTTGCAAAATGCCCCATACACCATGTAAGCTAATGAATAACGTACACCTACAGTCTAGCGCTACAACTGTATCAAAATGAACGAGATTTATGAACAAATAAATAAGTCGAATAATGAATTTAAAATATTTAATTTGTTACAAACATGAAAAATATGCATTGTTATACTTATATTTATGTACTAGCTGGTGCCCGCGAATTCGTCTGCGCAGGATTACACATTTTGGCTATAATGGTTTACACATAAGATATAGATATATACTGTGGCAGGATTTTTTGTAGGACTATTAAATTTAAGATAACTTTTCCATCATACATTACATATTAGTGTAACTCTAGCGGTTTTGGTAGCGCACGCCAGAATAGCTCGCAGAAGGTAGATTTTTTCCTACTTGACACTTATCGTCATATTTTGGACAATTCACACAATATCTTTATAAATTGTAGCCTATGTGTTATTCTGATGTATAAGCTATATATTATTGTAAAGTTTCATTAAAATCCATTCAGTAGTTATTACGTGAAAGAGTAACAAACATCCATCCATCCATACATACAAACTTTCGCGTTTATAATATTAGTACTCGTAGGACATATAAATCGCGTGTTTAAAAGTGAAAACGATTGTACTGAAGCGAAAAAGGTGCATCAGGATCGTAGCATGTAGAAATATTATGTAGTCTCTTCCTAGCAAATCGGGACAAAGGCGTAACTGTCGGAGTTATAAGTATGCAAAAAAAAACATTCTACACAAAATAAGATCCGTTACACACTACAGGATATTGTCATGTAGAAAGTATTTATTTGGTTTCGTTATAACGACATCATTTTCGTAATTAGCAATCTTATCAGGCCCTTGAAAATAAGGAAAATAATATACAGATACTTAATTACAGCTAAAAATAATTACTTTCCCTGTGTGCTGTAATTTTTATTACGATACAAGAGATCTTTAATCACGAAATTAATTAACGTTAACGTTAATTACGGTTTCATAATAATATTGGTTGTTGAGTTTACAATTTTACATTAAGTATATCAGAACAATAACATTTATAATAATTCAATCTTGTAATCTCTTCTTAATATATATAAATTACGCGTCACGTTGTTTGTCCGCGATGGACTCCTAAACTAATGAACCGATTAATTTTGCACACCGTGTGCAGTTTGGTCTAACAAAGATAGGATAGCTAACATCTCAATTTATAGTTGCAATAACAAAACCTTAGTCACAGCAACGCGTGGCCGTGTCTGCTAGTAAATACATAATATCATTTATTTTTTTATACATAACTTGGATTGTTTCAAGTCGTGCATAACGTGACGTCATGTGATGTTGATAAATCTTGTTCCAGATTCTATGATGGAAGAGCTCCTCATGTTCAACACGTCTTCTCTCCGCATCAAGGATGTGGTGACCACTAGCCCATCCTTCGTCGCGGTGCGCAACACCAGCGTGGGCCAGGTTTCCAGCATGGCGTACGAATGGCGATTTATCTTGCCCCTGTACCTCCTGATATTCGTGCTGTCGATACTGGGAAACTGTCTCGTGATAGCAACACTGACGAATAACAGACGGATGCGGACGGTCACGAATGTTTATTTGCTCAATTTGGTGAGTATAGTTGGTTTCATAATGACTGTTTGTTTTTCGCATTGCGCGCTGGCCTCTAGTGTCAGTGTTTGTGGGCTTTGGGGGCTTACAATGACGTCTTATTGCGGTCCAGTTGAGGACCTAAACATAATTGTTTTACTATAACTTATTCGCACCATAACGTCTTGTTGTGACATCTTGACGTTCAATTTAGATTGATTTAAAAAGAGATTGACTTCTAAAGTGAAACGTTTCTGTTTAGGTCTTCAATTGGATTGCAATAAGACGTCATGGTAAGCCCCCAGTAGGGCGAGCACGACTCTGTATCGAGAAAGTATTCGTGTTGTTAACGTAAATAAAATGAATGAGATATGACCAGCGCCCTCGCTATCGACAAGATGCGTACCATACGCGTACGGTGTCCTTGATCAATACGTTAACGATACAAACCGTTTAAATTTACGTGCTTGTCCTATTGTAGGAGTAGGTGACTTATCAAATCTAAAACAATTTTTTACGTTAGAGTAACGAATACTTTCTCGATAGAGGTAGGTACGTGCTCGCCTACGATAGCGCTTGCTCCATGCTTGGAGGCATGTAAATTTGCACATTATATTTTATACTTAGTTGTAGTAGATAATATGTCAATGGTGCGGCTGGGATTGAACTCGGGGTTAATGTTACAAATTGAACAAGTTCAAATCTAAGTATGTAAGTATCGCTCAGCCAGCACTGCCCAGTAGTGCCCAGATCCAAAGATCTAGACGAATCTACAATTATATACCTACTTAAAAATGCTTCGCGCAGGGTTATAACTTACACGTGCATGGTTTCCAAACAACAACTGTATAGCAACTGATTCCTTCAACAAGTTTTATTCCACTCTTCTTGAGTGTGAACGTTTATTGGATTCACTTTTTAAATTAGATTGAGATGTTGAAATCTGTATTAAGTAAAGGTTAAATTATTTCAAGTTTGTCAATACCATTATTAAAATTAAACGGTAAATTTTCAACGTTAGATGGTTACTCGAAGCGCCTTTGTATTTAGGTATTTTATACTAGTGTGGTTTTAATGAAAAAGTTTAGTGTAAAACTTTCTACTAATAGAAATACCCCTTTAACGTGTTTTCGGTTGTTGCAGGCAATATCAGACTTTTTATTGGGGGTGTTCTGTTTACCATTCACGCTGGTTGGACAGGTGTACAGAAGGTTTTTGTTCGGCGCAGTGCTTTGCAAACTCATACCGTTTTTACAATGTAAGTTTGGCAATTTATAATTTTAATACCAACTCCATGACCCACGTCTCTTCTTTGATTTAGTGACGATGCGATGTTATAACGGAGGGGCGCGTTAATATCAATAGTTATATAAGTAGGATATACTTTATTATCCAACTAGCTGCGCCCCGCGGTTTCACCCGCGTTTGGATAATATACGCTAATAATCTTTATGAATTGTAGTCTATGTGTTATTCTGATATGTAAGCTACCTATATTATTGTGAAGTTTCATCAAAATCCATTCAGTAGTTTCTGCGTGAAAGAGTAACAAACATCCATCCATACATACAAACTTTCGCGTTTATAATATTACTAGTTGGTGCCCGCGACTTCGTCTGCGCAGGATTAGTAATTCGCAAAATGGACACAACTATCAATGACGTCTGCCCTCACGCGTCTGCCCGCGTTCGGGTCGCACACTCAGCGATCAGCGACTTCTTCCCCCACCTCACACGCCGATTTTTGACACTGGTCGAGGATCGATGTATCGATTTATTGAGTAGACTATTTGACTAATCGGATTGGGAAACAGATGTTGCTTTCGACAATATAAGAGAGCAACGTTTTATAATCAGCTTAGGCAAAGACTCGTCATCAGTCGGAATAGGTCGTCATCTAAAGACGACGCATGTTGTATGTAAAAGTAACTCGCAAATAATATGCATTATATTTTGTTATTTCATTTTGGATGTACAAATCCCAAGATATATAACCAAAATATAGTTATATTTAACACCTTATACCATAATCATTATTATTATAATCAATCAATAGTACATTTTCCGATTTATCACTTCCCTAAAAATTACGTAACATTGTCAAGAGGTTAAACTAGATCAAAATATGTATTTATTTGTATGGGATGTAACTATCTAGTTGCTTTTACAAAGATTATTCAACTTATTGACAAGTGTCAAAAATGGGTTTTAATAATGGATGGGTTATAATATTCTATCCACGTGGCATTTTTTATTTTTTTATTTTTGTTTCAGCCGTCTCAGTGTCTGTCGACGTATGGACGCTCGTGGCAATTTCGCTGGAGCGCTATTTCGCCATCTGCCGTCCACTCAAGTCGCGGAAATGGCAGACTCAGTGCCACGCGTACAAGATGATAGCTATGGTGTGGTTACTGTCTGTGGCACTCAACTCCCCTATACTGCTTGTGTCTACATTGCAACCTATGAGAGGAAATGGTGAGTCCACAGTATTATTACACGCTCGTGTGATAATGTGCGCGGTCTTTAAACATAAAAAAAGAAACAACTCAGGTTCATGTAAGTAAATTCTACTGTGAGAGAAAAACCATCGAGACCCCTCGAAATGTTTAATTAAGCAATCGAAACAATCGACTGGAACGTCTCGAGCTTGCCCATTGCTATGTTCTATCTCTAGGTTGCTCCGCTAAAGTATCACGTATCCTCAAGCACATTAAGGTCCTCATTAAGCACAAACATGAGACATGACAAATTAAAGTCATAATAATTTATACTACATAGGAAGATAAAGCGTAATGTGAGGTAAACAGCCACATTAGGGGTGAATAGTGAATACATGTAAATTAATCTAATGTGTTGTAAGTATGCCTGCTCGCGGGGGGGTGTCGAAGGTCAGCGATTACATCGTACTCGCGTTCTTGTATTCCCATATTTATTTTAAGAAACGTTTTGCTCCTAAAACTAAATTTACACAAACGCTTTTTACTTTTTATTCTTTGCTAATTACGCTCATAATTAGTATGTATAGTTTGTTTGTGGAAGGATCCCACAGAACCATGGATTTATACGATAATAAGTATAAACCAGAATTGTTATTCAGCGTGGAACTGTCCCACTGCTGGGTAAAGGTCTCCCCTCACTTTCGTGAGGTGGATTAGACCAGAATCCACCACGGGGGCCTAGTCCGGATTGGTGGATAACATGCCTCCAAAATAATTCTCGGGCATGTTGGGTTTTCTCACGATGTCTTCCATTACCGAAAAGCAAGTGATAATTACACACATAATACTATATTATTATGTTAAACAAGAAATACATCTGTACGTGCCCGCACTGGGATTTGAAGTCACCACCTCCGCTTTGGCAGGTGGATGTTCACCCACTAAGCTACCGCCGTCATTCTTCATAGTAGATTCAAACGTTCGCAAGTAAATATTACAAAAATACATGCTTTGATTGCTAAATTTACGCGCACCATAAAACCTGTCTTTTTCATGACAAATCAATCACCGAAAATGATACCTCAAATAAAATTTCCCCGAAACGTTTCGTAGCTCCTCCTCAATATACAGCTACGTACGTAAAATATAAATTATAATGATCAAACGAGTACCCAGATTTATATAAAATTTACCTGTCATGTACATTTTCACGAGTTTAATGCAGTAAGTTGTAAAGTACTGTAGCTGGCTCAAGTTATGCTGTTATATAATAATAATTTAGCCTGTAACTGTCCCACTGCTGGGCAAAAGCCTCCCCTCACTTTCGTGAGGTGGATTAGACCAGAATCCATCACGGGGGCCTAGTCCGGATTGGTGGATAACATGCCTCCGAATTAATTCTCCGGCATGTTGGTTTCCTCACGATGTTTGCCTTCACCGAAAAGCGAGTGATATAATTACGTACATATTATGAACACATTGGTACGTGCCCGCACTGGGATTTGAACTCGCCACCTCCGTTTTCGAAGGCGGACGTTCGCCCACTAGGCTACCACCGCTTGATGCTGTTACCTAATTAAAAATATTAATCACAGCCACAGAGTATATTATAATAATATAGTAGGCGTGACGACAGTATCAAAGAATCGACGATTTAATCATTTTAGGGCAATCTACATATTATACAAAAATAATTTAAAACACTGGTTAAGTTTTATTCAAATAATCAGATTATTAAGATTTTCAATAAAATAAAACATTAAAATATAGCAATCGGCCATTTTGATTGAAACACCAATCACAGCGCATGACGTCACGCTTAGGTAAACTCCGCTGATACCACTGTATTTTGTTATTGTGGATACTGTTTGTGCTTATGGAGTGTTTTTTGCATCATTTAACGTGTGATTTATCGACTTTAATCTACAACTAGCTGCGCCCCGCGGTTTCACCCGCGTTTCACATTATAAAACCTACAGGGCGGTGGCTATTAGATAGGACTTGTAACATTGTGTCAAAGAAAATACTGAAGTTAGGTCGTTTTCCACAGTTATTATTGCACTGATGGACAGGAAAACAGTGATGATGATGATGACTTGTAGCCTATATTGTGTCTCTAAACTATCTGCATACAACATTTCATGTAAATTAAGTTACTATTTCACAGTTTAGCCCACTGTGTATTGTGTAAGTTGGTGTATAAGTTATCAACATACCAAATTTCAAGCCAATGGGGTAGTTCTTCACAGTTTTTATTGCACTGATGCAAAACGGTGACGATGATGATGATGAATTAAAGCCTAAGTCGTAAGTTGCGGGATAACCTATCTACGTACGAAATTTTACGCACATTGGGTGTTTTATAGCATTGATGGAAAACGGCGATGGTTATGATGATGACTTAATAATAAATAGCCTATGTCCTAAGTTGGAAGATAACATATCTGTGAACCAAATGATCTCCCCCACTCTCCCCTCTTCCCACTCTCCCCTATTTCTCCCCTATTCCCCCCCCACTCTCCCCTCCTACCCCCACTCTCCCCTCTTTCTCCCCTACTCTCCACTCTTTCTCCCCCACACTACCCTCTTTCTCCCCCACTTTACCCTCTTTCTGCCCCCTCTCCCCTCTTTCTACCCCCTCTCCCCTCTTTCTCCCCCCACTCTCCCCTCTTTCTCTTCCCACTCTCCCCTCTTTCTCCCCGCTCTACCCTCTGTCTCCCCCCACTCTACCCTCTTTCTCCCCCCACTCTCCCCTCTTTCTCCTTCACCCTCCCCTCTTTCTTCTCGCTCTCCCCTCTCTTTCTCCCCCCCACTCTCCTCTCTTTCTCCCTCAAATCTCCCCTCTTTCTCCCCCTCTCCCCTCTTTCTCCCCCTCTCCCCTCTTTCTCCCCCTCTCCCCTCTTTCTCCCCGCTCTCCCCTCTTTCTCCCCGCTCTCCCCACTTTCTCCCCCACTCTCCCCTTTTTTTCCCGCTCTCCCCGTCTTTCTCCCCACTCTACCCTCTTCTCCCCTCACTCTACCATCTAATCCTCCTTTCCCCCCACTCTCCACCTCCCCCCCCCCGCACTCTCCCCCCTCTCCTCCCATCCCCTTTCAATAACGATCCGTTCAGCCGTTTATTGTGGTCCGTTGTGGGTGCATCTAAAGAATACCTCATAATTTCAACCCCCCTTGCTTTCCCCCTTTAGGGATGATTTTGCAAAAAAGCTGAAACCCGTATTTATTTATATCTTATCAAAGGCCTAAATAAGAATTTTCAGATCCCTAACTTGAAGAATTATGGATTCCCCATACAAACTTTCAACCCCTATTTCATCCCCTTCGAGATTATTTTTTGAGACAAAAGATAGCCTATGTCCGTCTCATAGGTCCAATCTACCCCTATACCAAATTTCATCGAAATCGGTCCAGCCGTTTGAGCGTGAAGAGGTAACAAACATACACACATACACACACACTCACAAACTTTCGGCTTTATAATATTATCTACAATACTAGCTGTTGCCCGCGACTTCGTCCGCGCAGACTATAATCATATTTTACCATAATTCCTAATAGCTAAAAATAACCTCGAGTTCGACATCGACAACCGATATGCGATATCCAACATGCTTGTACGACGTCCACCATCTTCTATCAAAACTACCATTTTATACAAAAATCTACCATTTTCTACCAATATACCATGTAATACCAAAAGCTACCATTACCTACCAGAATCTACCATTTCGCACCAAAAACTACAATTTCCTAAATTCAATGTACCATTTTAACCATAATCTATCATTTTTAACTAAAGCTTCCTTTTTTACCAAAAATCTACCATCTTCATCAAAATCTACCAAATTTATCATCATCATCATCAGCCTGAAGACGTCCACTGCTGAACATAGGCCACCCCCTTAGACCGCCACACCGAACGACAATTTTCCTTGTATCCACCAGTTGCCTGCGACTCTTTTGATGTCATCGGCCCAATTTTGTCATTTATCAATGTTACCAAATTACCATTTTTTGTCAAAATCTACCATTATCTACCATTTTAACCAAAATCTACCATTATTACCAAAAATCTACCAATTTCCTACTAAAAATCTACCATTTACTACCGTTAATTTATCATTTTCTACCAAAATCTACCACTTCCTACCTACATTTTAGGAGTTGAATATTAAAACCAGAAAAAACATGTGTTTAATTAAATTTTTAAAGAACATAGATGCTAAGTTTGAAGTTGATCAAACCAATAAAACACGTTGTTCCATCCAAACTTTGCAACCATTTTTCACCCATTTAGGGGGTCAATTTTCAAAAAAATATTCTTAGTGCATAGGCACACCTACGTTTCTTAAGGAATATTTGTGCGAAATTTCAGTTTCGAACTAAATCTGATGAAAAATATTTTGCGACCCCTCTTTATCATTTTAGGGGTTGAATATTAAAAAACTATGAATGTATTTAAATAAATCTTTTAAATGATGTAAACGCCAAGTTTGAAGAAAACACGTTGTTACACACAAACATTACATACAACCCCTGTTCACCCCTTTAGGGGTTGAATTTTAAAAATCACATTTTAGTGCACTCCTAGGTCACTTATGGCATAATTTAGCCAAATTTCAATTATGAACTAAATCGGATGAAAATATGTTGCAACCCCTTTTTCTCACTTTAGGGGTTGAATATAAAAAAACGATGAAATACGTATTTAATTAAATCTTTTAAAGAATATAAATGCCAAGTTTGAAGTTGATCAGACCAAGAAAACACGTTGCTCTATACAAACTTTGCACCCCCTTTTCACCCCTTTAGGGGTTGAATTTTCAAAAACCCTTTCTTATTGCACGCCTACGTCACATAAGGAATAGTTGTGCGAAATTTCATGGTTCTAGACCTAGTGGTTTCGGCTGTGCGTTGATCGATCAGTCAGTCAGTCAGTCAGTCAATCAGTCAGTCAGTTCTTGCTTTTATATATATAGATAACAATGGAACCAAGCTTTGTTAAGACAAATAGCTCTAATTTGACTAGGATTGATATATTAATGTTTCGTAAACTCGTAAGTTCGTAACATATAGAAATAATGACATGTTTACCTAAGCGTGACGTCAGAGCCGACGCCATGACACCGGCGAGCTGTTTTGGCGCACTATTTGAAAAAATATTAGATAAATGATTTTAAACTTGTTGAACTCAACTTTATTACCGAAATAAAGGGTTTTCCGTCAATAGTAAATATGTACCGTCATTATGGAAGAGGATTTCATAATCTTTCGTCACGCCTATTCTACTGGAACCACCAAACAGCAACAAATAAATCAATTGTGGGTTCTGTAACCCATTCAAATATCCTAAACAATATTAAAAATGCATGGTTTATATTGAAGCGGTGTTTACCTTAGTATTATGTGTGTAATTATCACTCGATTTTCGGTGAAGGAAAACATCGCGAGGAAACCAACATATAGTAGTGGATTATGGTCTAATCCTCCTCACGAAAGTGAGGGAAGGCCTTAACTCAGCAGTGGGACAGTTACAGACTGAGTTATAATTATAATTATTATGGAGAATGACTTTCAAAAATCAATCCCCAGGAACCAATCACAACGTCGATTCTGAATATTGCCAACAACATTTTTTCATGAAATAAAATGTTTCACAAATATTTAAGTACCTCCTCTCAAGCATGGAATTTGTTAACTCTGAAGCTAATATTAGCAACTTCGATGGTGTAGCCTTGAACTTGTATGAGTGAATAAAGTCCAATTCGTAAAACTCAAGGAGATAAAGTTCTAAAACCTTCGATTTATATTCCCGTAAAATACTAACTGCCATAACATTGCGAACGAACAGAAAATATCTCTCCTTCCAATTAAATACGAGTAGGCTAGTTTGCAGTTTCAGTATTTGACTTTCCAAACAGAGATAAAATTTGTGTCAACTACGAGTATAATCATTCGGCCGTCAATGTGCACAGAGGCATATTTGATTTTAAACGTTTAATTTCTCGCTTCAAAAATTATTCAACTCGTTCAATCGTATTTACAAATGTTACAGAAAATGTTAATTAATGCAAAATGAGTGGTGTATCCAATGGAATCATTTCATCTCTTTGATGGATATTCCCAAAGCTGGGGCCTTACTATGACCTCTTATTGCGATCCAGTTGCGGACCTAAACAGAATCGTTCCACTCACATTCTACTCAGTCGTACCATGACGTCTTATTTTGACATCTTGCCGCTCAGTTTAGGTTGCCGCCATTTTGAATCTAAAGGAATTGACGTCTACCTTTTTGATATCGAAAGGCAGGTATTACTATTATTTAATGTTTCGTTCATTCAAAGTCAAAGTCAAAGTCAAAGCATTTATTGTAAATAGGCAATTAAATCGCACTTTTACAAGTCAAACAAAAGTTACAAGAGAATCATAAAAACATAAAGTATGATACATTCATTTGGAACTAACCTACTTCTTTTGACCTTTTTACCAATACTGAACCGCTTAGTTGTCATAATTAGCGGCCCAAGAAAAGTTAAATATTTTCTCACCAAAACTGAATCGTTTTGGTACATACTACACGTGCACATGCCCAAGACTGGCGAAACCCGAGGTTTCGACCCGTGGTGACTTCGTCAGATGAACCGTGATCATCGCGGCATCCGCCACGGTCACAACTTCAACAATACGAGCCTTTTATTCTGAGAATACGAGTTGTAGCCCCGACCGTCAACGAAACCTCTCTCGCCTGGACGAGGAATCCTAAGATGTTAGACTCACACGAACAATAACAACATCGAGTTTCGGTGGGAATCCTATAGTGAGACGTTAGTTTTGTATTTTTTTCACAAACTTGTGTTTCTTCAAATGTTAATACGTAGTATTGGTGGCATAGTAATCAATTAGTGTTCGTTAACGTACACGAGTGTGGGCAAATGATATAAACCCAAAAAGCGTTTCACTTCGCATTTTTTCCAAATCTCCCAAGAAGTTTTAGTATAGCATCCACTACTTTACTGAATCGTGACTTTGACCATGTAAATACTTAATATATTTATTTATATCTAAACACTGAATGATTCCACCAATATTGCACATTAACACTCGAAGAAACACAAGTTTGAGAAAAAACATCTCACTATCGGATTCCCGCCAAAACTCATGTACCTACCTAGGTACTTTATAGCTTACAGCTCCACCACGGAGAATTTTATCGCAAATGAGTGAGCGAGGAATGAACGTCAACCTTACGTAGACGGAAAGAGCTATAGACGATTGGTATCGGTAGTCTCTTTCCCACAATAAGGAGAAGACCATGAGAAGACTATTCAAATGTTACTCGTGACGGAAAAGGACAGAGCTAGTCTATATTTTGCATCTTGACATAAGTAGGTAGTATCCAGCAGTCTGTGGCTCTGCTTTCGATACATATAAAAATAATATTTTAGCTATTCACGGTTTGTGCCATAGACGAAGTATCAATAGACTTGACCAAAGCGTATACCCGAAAGGGACACCTATGCTGCAATTGATAAATCGGATAAATTTAATACACGTTATTTAGGTGTAGCTCCAATCATTCGTGCGACATTCTAAAAACCAAGATCGCTGAGTAATGGGTATCCCCATAAATCGGAGAAATATAATACACGTTATGTAGGTAGTGCTCCAATCATTCGTACGACATTCTAAAATGTCAAGATTAGTTTGCTTCTGCAGCACAGCACTAAATTAGTGCACACGCTGACAAAAACAAAACATCATCGTACTATCCTACTTATTCCTTTGTCTATTTGTATTCACTTGTCTCTTTTCTTCCCCGGATCTTGAGTTAAAGATCATATCTGTTGGATGAATAATCCGAGGTTTGTGCATTTAGTCATAGATAATATTGTTCATTCATTCTAAGCTAAGCGACGTCAATCAGGGACATATTCATGATATTTTCAAAACCCCCGCTAATGGTTATTGATACATTGCTAAATACCGATATTTTCTTAGTACCTATTTTGGGAATTAAAATACTGAACACGTGTGTAATCACACGGTACAGGTAAATAGGTACGCACAAGCCACATTCTTCTCGTGATCGTCGGCGTGGAAACAATTTTCAAATGAAGAACTATTTCTGCTGTGTAAAAAAATGATGAATAAAGCCTCAATTGCAGCTTGAACACGGAACGCTCAAACACACGCACAGACAAGTAGGTACGCGCAAGCTGGGCTTGCACATGCAAAATTTAAAGCAAGTCGAAAAGTGTACAAGCCAAGCAAGCAGGTTTGCGCGTCATTCCGTTTTACCAACCACATACACACAGATCCCACAGTGTTCGTGTACAAGCCGGCTTGCAAACCTGTGGTGAAGCTTGTGCGTGTGGTTGGCCGCTGGCCGATGTGTATTTTAACCGATATTTGATATCGATACCTAAGTACCTCAAAAATATCAGTATTTCAGTGCCCGTTGTCGATCTCAATACGGTTATCTTTAAAAGTAGGTGATGGTACGAAATTACGAATTATTTCGATCCCATTTAGGAACCTAAACTTGATAGAACCTAAAGAAAATCGTTTGCTATAAGGTGGGAGTAGGCCCCCTGTACCCAACGTTACGCTTGATCCTAGCAACAAAAATTGCTTCTGTATTTTTAGCAAGCATTTTTAGGGATCCGTAACCAAAGGGTAAAACGGGACCCTATTACTATAAGGCTCCGCTGTCCGTCCGTCCGTCTGTCACCAGCCTGTATCTTATGAATCTTGACAGTTAGAGACTTGAAATTTTGACAGCTTGAATATGTGTGTTAAGTATCGAGATGCCACACATGAAGATAATCCACCTGCTCTACTTAACTGAAACGTTTGCTACTTAAAAATTGGCCTTTCGAAAAGTGTCATTATAAAAAGCAAACCAAATATACAGTTGGCAACGGTTAGGTTGGGAAATAAAACAAAATTATGTGATTGGTTGGTAAATGATTATTCTGCGAAACTTTAGTTGGCAAGTGATAATCTGCCCAACAATTTTCGGTGAAAAGGCAGAGACCCGGATTTTCGATAAGCAGCGACCGACTCTATCGCCTAATGATACGCGTTTTGTCCACAGCCTTCAAGTGCCGTGAGATGTGGTCGAGTCTGGAGCTAGAGCGGACATTCAACCTCGGTCTGGACGTAGGCCTCCTCGTCATCCCGTTCTTCATCATGTCGTTTGCCTACTGCCTCATCGTGACGAAACTGTGGCGAGGAATGCGACACGAGATACAGCATAACTTCAATTGGCAGAAACAGCGTAAGCATACTCTTACTAACGGCAGTTAATTAATATTAAACTAAAATTATTTAGTAACAAAACTAAACTTAGTTTAACTAAGGCCTGGTACACATTAGGCGTTTTGAAGCGATCGCGCGCTTGATCAGAAGCGGGCGCTTGTGTGTGTGTGTACACCTTAGAAAAACCTCTTTATTCTTAAAATGAGCTTCAAAACGACTAATGTGTACCAGACCTAAAGGCTACCATCAAACGATCGACCTTCTCGTCATAGTCGTTATATAATGACTATGCATACAACTTAGTACCGTAAGGTAGAGAATCCGTAAACCTTTACCACTTCATCGGTAACAATTTTAATTGTATCTTTACACTATGGCACAGAATGCTTAGATGAAGAAAGGGCATTCTCAATTAAAGTGAGCTAGCATGAGCGGGATATCGTATTACATTCATTTGAGTTGTCACTCTACGGTGTTAATTTTTCTCTTTGAGTACTTTTTGAGTATAATGTCCACCCTGGGACTATGGTAATACCACGTTATAAGAAGGTACCGTTTTTTAGTTTGTTTATGTTAAGTATAAATTGTATAATTTACGTACTTATATATAAACAGTGCACATCGCACACTCTCCCTCAATAATTTATCATAAATATCCTTGTCTATTACTTAACTATTTGACGTTTCAATCTAACGTAGTATAATTATTTCCTCTATAAACATAACCACATGGATGATCGTGAAATATAGATTAGTATTAGAGATAAAGGTATTTGTGATAATGAGGTATATTCATGATATTTGGCTCGGTAAATTCTCCAATTATTTGACGTATACGTAATAATGATTCCATGAAAGGTTGGTTAAAGCCACTCCACGTGCCGCAGATACACCAGCTTAATTATAACAGCCTCATATAATACATAATGATGCCTAAACAATGTGTAAATAATTACAATACATGATTTATATACCTTATATTTAATTTTGTACTAGTCCTGATATTTGGCGTAACAGTTTGTAAAAGTGAACTTACGCGTACATATCAGGGGACCGATTCTGGTAATTGCAATAAATGGGGTGGGATTTCAAGTGAATTATCTAACAGATATGACATTTAACTCAAGATCCAGGGAAGAAAACAGACAAGCGTATACAAATAGACAAGGGAGTACGTAGGATAGTACGATGGCTTATTCCAGAAATCCCCTGGCAGTATCCCCGCGCAGGGGATTTCTGACGTTTTGTTTTTGTCGTATGCACTAATATTTTGCTGTGCTGCAGAAGCAAACCAATCTTGACATTAAGAATGTTGCACGAGTGATTGAAGCACCACCTAAATATCGTGTATTCAATTTATCCGATTTATAAGTTGCAGCCAAGTTATGTTCCTTTCGGGTATACGCTTTTGTCAAGTCTATAATTTCTGATACTACGAAACTGAAACTGAAACGATTCTAGTTAGGTCCTCAATTGGATCGCAATAAGATGTCATGGTAAGCCCCCTGAACCTATAAATTGCTATAACAGATGAATGATGAATAATAAATAATATGCGAAGGTTAACATCAGTCGCTGAAACGAGTTTCCAAAAACGATTATTGCCAAACGCTGTTGCTAAAGTATCATGCCCCCGGGCCCTCAGATACTTTGATAAGGACCCCTTTTTAACTGATATCCACTTGAAAGGCTGCCGACCCGAACAGAACATCCAATATATTAAAAGAGTTCCGACCTGAATGCCCGGTTTTTCCAAACGGATTACAATTAACGGAAACCGGGCGTTGCTGGAGGCATTTTACAAATTTTGGTAAACAAATTGGATAGGAAATTGTCGCTTTGGAACATAAATGAGTTTAAAAATGGGTTATGATTGTAATGGGTTGAATCGATGGGATGGATCTAAATTCATGCAAATTGCATTTATAGGATTCGCAAAAAAGTGATTCTGTCATTTTCGATTGGGACCAAATTTTATTTTGAAAATGTCAATCAATCATTTTTACTAATGAACGTCCTTTATAATGCGCAAAGATTCCTTCCTTCATTCTTGGTTTTCCTTCCTTCATTGGAAATACAGGGGCCTTACCATGACGTCTTATTGCGATCCAATTGAGGACCTAAACAGAATCGTCTTACAACTTATTCGTACCATGACGTCTTGTTGTGACATGTTGACGCTCAATTAAATCTAAAGGGATTGACGCCTACCTAAATGATATCGAAAGCCATGTAATTACTATTATTTAAAGTGGAACGATTCTGTTTAGGTCCTCAATTGGATCGCAATAAGACGGCATGGTAATCCCACAGGTCTTTAGTGGGTTGCTTCTTTATTATAAGTAGGAATAATCAATTATTAAATCACAAATTATATGAATCTCTTTTTCCCTTGGTCATGGCGTCACACATGAACGGCAGGACCAATTATTATTTTAAAATTAAGAAAGTTGCGCTGAACATTAGATAGGTAATTAAAGAAAACTTAGCGACCATAATTAGATGATATACTTAGTCAGGTCATAAGTATTGTCACACAGTAAAAACTTTTCTTTTAGAATGCTGGCCACAAAAAAGTTTATTGAATTCGAATTTCGAATTGTTCATGAAAATAAAAATGTATACTTTTTAGAATTTTACTCATTTTTAAATATGGAGTGGACGCTTAAAGAAGACCGTGTTGTAGTTATTGCGTTGCATCGTTGCGGTTACGCGCCAATTCAAAATTTTGACATACTGAAAAATTTGAATATAACCAAGAGATTCGTTTATCGTACCATCAAACGATACAATGAAGACTCTAGTGTACATGACAGGTCAAGAAGTGGTCGCCCTCGGTCTGTTAGGACTCCAGCAGTGATAAAAGCTGTGAAGGCGCGAATTCAAAGAAATCCCAAACGTAAGCAGAAACTGTTGGCCCTTCAGATGGGATTAAGCAGAACCACGGTGAAAAGGGTGTTAAATGAAGACTTAGGGCTTCGGGCATATCGAAGAAAAACAGGACATCATTTGAATGCTCGTCTAATGGACCTGAGACTGAAGAGATGCCGCGCTTTGTTGAAGCGGTACGCGGGAAAAAAATATCGGGAAATTCTTTTTTCGGATGAAAAAATTTTTACCGTAGAAGAGAGCTACAACAAACAAAATGATAAGGTGTACGCACACAGTAGTGAAGAAGCGAGCAACCGTATTCCGTGTGTCCAACGAGGTCATTTTCCATCCTCGCTCATGGTATGGTTGGGAGTGTCTTATTGGGGCTTAACAGAGGTACATTTTTGTGAGAAAGGTGTAAAAACGAATGCAGTTGTGTATCAAAATACAGTCCTGACGAACCTTGTGGAACCTGTTTCTCATACCATGTTTAATAACAGGCACTGGGTATTCCAACAAGATTCGGCGCCAGCTCATAGAGCGAAGAGCACACAAGACTGGCTGGCGGCGCGTGAAATCGACTTCATCCGGCACGAAGACTGGCCCTCCTCCAGTCCAGATTTGAATCAGCTAGATTACAAGATATGGCAACACTTGGAGGAAAAGGCGTGCTCAAAGCCTCATCCCAATTTGGAGTCACTCAAGACATCCTTGATTAAGGCAGCCACCGATATTGACATGGACCTCGTTCGTGCTGCGATAGACGACTGGCCGCGCAGATTGAAGGCCTGTATTCAAAATCACGGAGGTCATTTTGAATAAACTTTAGTGGCATAAGAATCTATGTTTTGTTAAGTTCATTTTGGTATATAAATGGTTACATAATGAATAAACTTGTTTCAATTATTTTATATAAAACATGTGACAGAATTTATGACCTGACTAGGTATTATCTGAGAGTCAGCTAGTCTAAATAACAAAGTCGATTATTATCTTTGCATTGTTGGATTTGTCTCCGCTCCGAATAGTAAGTAGATTTATCTATTAAAACATGAGACACATTCACCAAAAGATTACCTATATGTAGGTACCTGTACTTAATTTATTTTCTCATATTATTTGTATGGCAGAAGGACCATGATACTAGAAAACGAAGGGCGTTGTCTTATCAAACCATTGTCAGGACAATGTCTGTCGGCGCTAGTAATTATTATATTGGTAAGTACCTAACATTAAATTATTTCAACAGTGTCAAGACAAAACAGCTACAAGAGTAACCCGCTGATGTCGGCTACCCCGATAGCGAGAAGCAGCTCCGACCTCTACACCAAGAAGTGGAACGGCAAGAAATCACCGAGGGTAGGTGCGAATCTTATACCTAACTAGCTGAACCGACGGACACTGTCCTGTAAGTGTCATTTTTCCCGTAAAAAAGTTACATCACATAAATTAATGGTGGCCATGAAGTTCCCTCCAATTTTCTAATGTATCGCGTAACTTTTTTGTTTTTTTCTTTCATAAGAACTATCTCCTGACACTAACAAACGCAACAAAAAAGAATTAGCAAAATTGGTCCCGTCGTTCACGCGTGATGCCATGACTAAGGAAATGGGGATTCATTTTTATATAATTATAATATAGGTTTACACTCGGCAGCAGAGAGCAGAGAAGTGGGCATTACGTGAATGTATAGTATTACCCAACTGATATGGCTTACCGATGTACCTGCGCAGAAGATGAATTTTCAAAGCGCGGGAAATGCTATTGCGGGATAATTTGCTAGAATAATAACGGGACCCCATCACCATACATCTTTCATAGAGAAAATAAAATATCTTTGACTCTTTGTGCAGGCATTCAAAAGTTTTGATGGAATAAAAAACTCATATACATAAGTACATATTAATAATATGCATAAACCCTGAAAACTTGTTGAATTTGTTTGAGTTACCAATGACAGACACAAATTAATGTTCCGTACGGACCAGTCCGCCGTACTGTCGTATGTTTTAATAGTTATTTTGATTTTATTTTGTACCTTCCATTGAATTTGTAATTTGAGATAAAGTGCTCGAGATTCTGAATTAGTTCGAGATGTTATTTAAAAATGTATCAAAGACTTCTTGAGCGGTGTTCTCAATTTCTCATTCCTATTTCTACTTCCGCTAGCACTCTTAGGTATGCTACTTATTTAGTAATGAAACGTAAACATTAGCCCGCCCTAAGTGACAAAACCAATAATTATAAATTGTAACGCTAAGAAAATTGCTCAATTTTTTTTTCTAGTCTTACCGTAAACAAACAAAAGAAAATCTAACAGCCACTGCACTTGTATGTGAAACGCGAGTGAAAACGCGGGGCGCAGCTAGTATTAAACTAAAAGAATAAAACACAAGTTTGATGGAGTATTAGGTAGCTGGTACCAACACTTGCGCACTACGATTTACGAATTTATTACGAACACTTTATATTGTAATTCTATAATTTAGGGCGCATTGGAGGCTTTCGTCAATTGGAACCACTAGGTATGGGTGCCGCGGTCCCAATCGCGGGATTGATTTAATTTTATTATTTTTCTTCCTGCAAATGGGGCCACAAACCACCTGACGTAAATTGTACAATCGTCATCAGATATCACATAATGTCATCAGATCCCACAGATTAAAGGATACGAGTATACAGATGCGAAAACAATGTTTCAGTAGTACGTACCTAGTTCATAACAATGATATTATACGAGTAATAGTTCCTGCAACACTTACTCGTAGAACCTCAATTTATATAATTTTATATTCAATGATGTCAGCAACTGCATTTGACGTTTACAATAATTATTGTCGTCGCGTCAAAAGCAAAGAGGAAAACTTCGTTAAAAATGTCGCAACGTTTTATTGCTATCGGTCTGCTCCCTCAGCTCTGAAAGTTGCAATTTACCTAAATTTATTGAAGAAATTAGCATCGCGGAAAAACAAAGAATTCACCATCTAAACCTTCATTATTTTTATAGTTGTTATTATCAAATTCGTAGGTAGCATATTATATTCTACGCTTATACGTTTGCTTTCCTAAAAAAACTATTTATATCCGTCATGATTTCAACGCAAAGAAACGTATTTTTGGGTGATTAAATAACAACGAAGCTGTAACGAAGTTCGAATAAAATAAAACCTATAACTCTGGTTTTTCATAAAATAATATAAATATCTTATAAGCTACATTCAAGCAAAATTAGGTTCATCCTAAATTTAATGCGTTGGCGTAAGTTGCCCTTCACTGAAAGACAAAGCCCGTATGGAGGCTATGGTATAACAACTCATAAAAGCTATTTTGGTATCGTAGAGTTCAATTACGTTAGAACTGGAAGTCAAGAGACTCGAACACCATTAGGTAAAGTAAGTAAGCTACATATTATATCTCCTTACGTAAGTGGATATCAATTCCCATACAATAATGGGCATCTATTATTCGCACTTCCACCTCACACACAGGGCTATATAATAATTTTATACGGTGTTAGGATGACTGCTAGTGTAGTAGTAATGTGGGTATGTAATACGTGCTGATAATTATATTTAAAAAATAATGTGTATGATGATGATGATAGTATAGTTTCAAAATATAATTTACTAGCCGATGCCCGCAACTTCGTCTGCTCAGGGTTAGTATTTCGTGGATTGGTAATAAATTAACAATTTGTATCGTGATTATGGTTCACTATTTTGGATATAATGGCTTACACATAAAATATAGATATATACTGTGGAGGGCTTTTTTGTAGAACTATTTAAGATACACATTTCCATCATACATTACATACGAGTATGTATAGCTCTAGCGGTTTTGGCAGCGCACGCCTGAATAGCGCGCAGATGGTAGATTTTTTCCTACTTACTTGACACTTATCGTCATATTTTAGACAATTCACACAATAGCTGTATAAATTGTAGCCTATGTGTTATTCTGATGTATAAGCTATATTATTGTAAAGTTTCATTAAAATACATTCAGTAGTTTTTACGTGAAAGAGTTACAAACATCCATCCATCCATCCATCCATCCATACTTACAAACTTTCGCGTTTATAATATTAGTAAGATGTGATATTTTGAGCTCGCTGAGTTCAAAGAAATAATATTTCTATGCATTTGAGCTCTCCCAGCTCGAAAGTCTGATAGAAGTTTCATAGAACACTGTGATGGCGTCATGGCAACAGAAACCAGAGTGGGGACGGAGTGAGAGCGTAATAGATAGAGAAAGAGTGAGAGAGGAATAGAAACGCGGAGAAGGAAATGTAGGCATCACGCAGCTGCACGCATTTAACTTTACCGACGAATTTTTGTTATCTCGGCTTGCGGAAATCGTCAGATTATATATTTTTCATTATTCTTGAATTATTTCCTTCAAAATAAAAAAAATTAGCTACGCTCGAGAATGTCGAGATGACGTTTTTTTTTTACAACTTTGTTGCCCTCCTCTTTTTTTACGTCACTCTCAAATTGTCAGATTAGTGGAATATACACTTTTTAGGATGTAATTAACTCACCCTACCTTAATCTGACGCGCTCGAGAATTTCTGGTGGTCAATTTTTTTTTACTAATCTGATCCTGTATCCTTCACGGGCGGCCTTATTATATGGGCCTCACGTTTTGTGGAGGTACTTAACCGGGTACAAGGTATCCCCCTGTATATTAATCTGCCGCGCTTTAGTAAATCCCGAAATCCCCGCTTGGGCTCCCCTACTATAGATGCCGCATTTTTACAGAATATAAAAACAAAAATAAAAAAAAACTCCCTGTTATAAAAATAATTTGTATTATTATTATTTTATACGAATTTCTTATTAACAACAGTCACGTAGCTTTGAAATTTCATTTCGAAGAGTTCCAAATACGAATGGATGAAGGAGACAAACAATAAAAATGAAAAGAAATAAACAAAAGCCGTTTCCGGATGCCTAGCTTATGGAAATAAGTTCAGAGCAACCGAAGTAATAAAACGAAAATTTTAATGGAATTTTCGCTTTCGTAATTCCGGATACCTACCGCTAAGAATTCTCTAAAGATAGCCCTCTGAAGGGTGGAATAGGCTGACTCCACCTTCTCCGTCTTTTTTACATTTCGTTCTTATTGAATGAAATATAGTAATAGAATGAACGAAGTGCTGAAATGAATAGGTATAATATAGAAATTGTAATATTTTCTAATAATATTTTCACTTTTAAACCATAACCACTAGCAAATAATAGTACTACACCGTGACTGTATATATTGAAAATTTTGTTGATGGGCTCAGTTGACCGATTCAAATATTGATTAGGTCAACTGATCCCGCGGACTCAGTTTGGAGTGGGCTCAGTTGACGTAACAGCCACCATAACTATCCTGATATACATTTTTTGATATACATTTACAAAATTAAATTACCGAAAGTGGGCTTGATGTCGGAATAAATCTGTCATAATATTTTATTCGTATGTTGAATTAGGTGTTCGATAACACACACGTAATATATTTATCGAGTGAGCGATGAAACGATGTGAGTGAAAGATATAGACACTATAGAGTAAATCGTCTACACATTCGGATAATAATATAATAATTAAAAATGATTGACTGAATTTGTCGTGCTAGACTAGATACTTATTATTTATATAATAATGATTTTGATTACTGTGTACAATAGAGGGATTGCTATGCGAAGGTTTGAATGTTTATTGTTTGGTTGTTATTGTATAATTTTATTATTATATATCGATGAAGCAGTATAGGTTGCGTGCTTTGATATTTGACTGATTGATGTTTTTTTTTGCATGTCGTATTTTTGGGGCTTTTCTTGGAGTAGACACCTACTATGCAAGTAACCCGTATAATATACAAAAGACTTATCGTACTTCTTACTAATCATTAAAATGTGAAAGTAACTCTTTTTGTTTGTTTGTTTATTTGTTACCTTTTCATGACTTAACGGCATAATTAACGGATCGGAATTAAATTTGCCAAGAAGAATGAAATAACTTTGGAGAAGAACAATTATTAGGATACTCTTCATAGAGATATATTAGGTATTATACTTAGTAATCGACTAAGTCGCGGGCAACATCCAGTATTTGTAAATGACGAGTTTTATATATTATGACTATTTTTACACATAAAACATTTAAGTGGAGATGTTATCGTCGCGACTGATAACTCTCTTAGTACCTACCTACTAATATACCTATTACGTATACTTACCTACTATAATAATTATAATAATTCAGCCTGTAACTGTCCCACTGCTGGGCAAAGGCCTCCCCTCACTATCGTGAGGAGGATTAGGCCATAATCCACCACGGGGGCCTAGTCCGGATTGGTGGATAACATGCCTCCGAAATAATTATCGGGCATGTTGGTTTCCTCACGATGTTTTCCTTCACCGAAAAGCGAGTGATAATTACGTACATATGTTTTTTAACAAGAAACACATTGGTACGTGCCCGCACTGGGATTTGAACTCGCCACCTCCGTTTTCGAAGGCGCACGTTCGCCCACTAGGCTACCACCGCTTATTACTTATTACTACTTACCTACTACATAATATTATTATATGTTGTAAAATACTAAGGAAAGTTTCCGTTCTTGACTGCAATATGAAGATTGAAGAAATAGGCTACACGTTTATCCGCGTTTATTTCCGGTTTTGAAATTTTATTAGATAGATACTAAACACTAAACAGTCCCTAATTTGTTGGCAACAGCTCGAAATTATAGGAATCAGAGAGAATTGCCAACTACCGCCGCTGTGTTATCTACTCCTGTACGATATTAGAATAGCCTGTGCATTCATTTTAAGGTTGTTTTGAAGTAACGACAATATCCATGTTGGAAATTCCGTTTGAAAATTTCATAGATAAAACGACATTGAGGAGTTTTTACTCAACACAATGCGTTTTAATTTCAAGTGATTTAATTTATTATTTTTTCCAGTGAATTTTTAATGGCAGTCTTTTGTGTCGAGTATCGAGAAGATAATTGCTTTTTATACAAGTTAAAAAGCAATTTAAAAAGCAGTTAGCCCTTCCGTTTTAATACAAAAATTACATACCAGGAACCCGGTGTTTATTAACTGCAAATCCTAGTGTAATTATAAGCGCGAAAGTTTGTGAGTATGGATGGGTGTTTGTTACTCTTTCACGCAAAAACTACTGAATGGATCATACTAACTAGCTAAAAACGGGTCGAATTCGCGCACAAACAAATATCAAAATTATATAATTTTGACATACCTCGACCAATCTACTGAATGGATTTTGATGAAACTTCACAGTAATGTAGCTTACATATCAGAATAACACATAGGCTACAATTAATAAAGATACATTATCCGAACGCGGGTGAAACCGCGGGACGCAGCTAGTGTGTGATAAGTAGTGGGAACTATTAAAAAACATCTAACATACTAACACCTAATACTAAGGAGTTTTGGCGGGAATCCGATAGTGAGACGTTGTTGGTTTTGTATTATTTTCTCAAACTTGTGTTTCTTCGAGTGTTAATGTGTAATATTGGTGGAATATTAATAATTAAGTGTTCGTTAACGTGCACGAGTGTAGGCGAATGATATAAGCTCAAAAAACGTATCATTTCGCATTTTTTCCAAAACTCCCAGGAAGTTTCAGTAAAGCATCCACTACTTTTTTACTGAATCGTGACTTTGACGATCTAAATAATTGACTTGACTACTTGACCACGATTGCTATATTGCTGTGACTTTCTTAATGTGAAAATAAGAAATACTTAAATAATAAAATACTTGACACTGGTTATATGCACAAGCCGTGCGAAGCCATAATTAAAACAAAAAAAAACACCTAATAAGAACTGGTTCCATGTTCGATTGTTGGCCAGTTACCATAGTAGAAACATAACTATTACTAGTAGAATATAGTAGAATATAGTATGCCGTTACCTGCATTTCTTCCGGCTACCATGTAAATAAAAGTGCCAGTCACGTCTACGGGTGACAGTATCTCGTTAGTCAACTGTCAACGTCGGTCGAAAAATGGGCAATTTGATGGAAAAATGTTATTTTTCACTCTGGACCATACGTGCTTACCGTCATGACATCGTGACATGCGTGAGTCATAATACGCAACTGAATGTAAATCAATTATATTCTGAATATAACTATAAACGAGTAGAAGCGCCAACGAGATTTATAGATACTTTTGAGTACCTACATACTTAAATAAATATTATATTCTAAGATTATGTAACAGGACAGCCTGTGCATATCTGTGGTAACGGGTAAGTTACGTCATTATTTTGTTAAATGTCACTGCCAGACCACCAGACTGTCGGTAAAATGTCAAGATTGGCAGTCAAGGGGTCGTCTGGTTCCGCCATGGATTGAGGATGGTGAATACGTTATGTTTGAACATTACTGCGAAGCGGTGCACTACAACAGTGTAAGTGATATAAACGACTCATTTAACGGCTACTTTCTGGACTTGTCTTACAATTATTTTTATTAGAAAAATATATGTATTTGCATATTTGCAATAAAAATAACATAATATATACCTACCTACTTACATTACCTAATTGTTACCAAACTCAGACACACACTCGCACTCACTCAGACATTCAGGACCGTATTAATAAATAAACCTCGATAGCGCTACCAAGTGCGCTATCAACTGATCCACACTCAAAATTTAATCTACATCTTCAAACGTTACTATTCAATAAATGGATATTGCGATGTAGCACTGGCTACTAGATACTGTCTTGTAAATTGTGTCAATTGTGTCATAATCGGATAGCACTTAACCGCTGAGTGTCATTTATTAATTTGCCAGATATCATGTTAGTTTCAGTTCCTAATCTACAATTTATGATGTTTAAACTAAATAGAACGAAATAGCAAGTGCACACTCAAGATAGCTCTCAGAGCTGAGATTGATTATTTATTATAGGCCTCAGACACACACTCACGCACACGCACCCTCACACACATACACACATACACAGACATCAAACTTGTTGAACCCCGTCGTTTTTACGTCGGGGGTTAAAAAGTCAGTGTGAGTGTCTCACACCATACTATTATGGTACTTCAAGGGATGGTATTTAGGGTCTGTTTCCCAACAGGTATCATTTCTATAATGGATGTGCGCGGTAATGTAGTCAGTTGTGTTATTTGGTACCCTTGCGCAGTATATCAACGTCTTTTCGAGTTTTCCCTCATCTATCTTCGTTAGGTAAAGAAATATTTACTGTTAGATCGTTCTGGATCAACCCTCTCTCTATTTTGATGGTACAGATTGACTGTGTTAAAAAGAAACCTGTAAATAGGGACTTTACGCAATTCTGTATTCGCCTTTCGAGTTTGTCATCCTCAACCCACACACTAGCACATATAAATTAATAGTAGTAGGTATGCTCACGATACTGGTTCTTTTAATTTACGACATTAAACTGCATCACGCGCTCTCAGCTCTGTGTTTGGAACTATGGACAGGGTAGAAAAGATCACGGTTATTAAATAAATGTAGAGTTTCTGAAAAGTTATATTATATATTTTAAAATCGCCTTGAAGGTATGTGATTATTAGCTGTAACATCTGTAGGGCGAGCTGGAACCTCTATCGAGAAAGTATTCGGCTACGCAATACTCGATTCCATTAGCACATACAAAAGATGACTTAAAATTACTGCTATCCCTTTAAATTTCATATGGTTTAACAGTGGCAAAAAATTGGCAAATGTACTAGTTTGTGATGGTACGACAACGCGTATGTACGTATAATTGGTAAGTAAGGCAAAATTCGTAATGGAAACAAATACCCCAAATTGACACCCAACATCTTGAACAATGAATCGGTGTCAAATAAAGGAGCTACGAATCGATATTGTATTGACGAAGTATCCATATAGATAGGAAGTATCCCATAAACTGTGATATTGACTGCCTGTCTTCCTGTCCATTAGATCATACACTACATTATAGGTACAGAGATTCCTGTCTTCCATTCCACATTATTTTCTTCTGATTATTTATTGTGAGTCTTGCGAATAGTGAATCATGTAATCGCAGTCTCACCTGATGTAAGTGACGACGCGGTCGAGGGTAGAGCATGCTCGCATAAAAAAAATGTATTTACTCCCGCCTTGAAAACTCCCAGGTTACAGTTGTCGGGAAACAAAGTCGCTAGTGTTTCCGTAAATGCGGTATCAGACGGTTCACTTTTCGTTCATTTTTGTCTTTCATTCGGCATCTTTCACTCGAAATGATTCGTCTGAACCCCAAATGAAACAAGAGTGCCGAAGAAAAATGAAGCATTCATTCGAGTGAATGTTCACTCGAGTCAACCGTCTGATATCACCTTAAGTCTCGTCTAACGGTGGAAAGGAGATCGAGGAAATCAGTTGTACAACTCTATTTCTTTGTGGACAGGAGGCAGAGCCGAGAATGGAACCGGACACGAAGAGCGACCAGGCGTACTGCATGCACTCGCTAGACACGGAGTTCCGACACGTCGTGCGCTCCACGCATATCGACAAGAGCATAGAGGCCAAAAGAAAAGTATGTATCTTTGAGACCATTGTATGTATTCAGAATATTATTTACACTTAGGTATCTCCACGATAGATCGATACCAATCGTGGTCGTTTAGCGGTGCAAATATCATGAAGCTCACCCATTCGAAAACATTGATTTCTCTCTGTTTTCGTCAGTTGCGAGCTTGACATTTCAGATTATACTTGTCATTTACGTGTGAGTCGTGAGATCCTGAGTCAATAATCATGTCGGATAAATAAGGTTTATTGTTACTGAGTTGCGAGACAAGCAAATCGTCCATCAGACGGTACCATACTAATACCAGTTGCCATCCAAAAATAAGCTATCCTAAATCTAGCGCGGCACTACACTGCGTACCTACGTCAGAGTGAATCATTGGTTCTAAGGTTACATATTATTTTTGCTTAATTTTGCTGGATAACATTAGAATAATGCTGGATAGAAACCAATTCGATCTCAGTAACGCGCAAGATATTCCAACCAAAGTTCTGTGCGACATTACCATCTGGCAATGAACTGCTCGTATCACCTCCATCCACACATATAAGTACAATTTAACGGTCTTACTACAAAATATTTAGACCAGAGTTGGACAGATGAGTCTAAATATTTTCTCCACAAATCACACGTCTAATCCTCGCTTTTTCTAACTAAATAACTTTAGAAATAGAATAATCAAGAATGTCAGGATTGAGTAAGAAAACGCGACAGGTAAGTAGACGTTGATTTTGTCGAACGAAATTTTAGAATCCTCTGTTTAACTCTGGTCAAATTTTTTTGTGGTAAGGCCATCTGTGTCTGTTTGTAATGTTAAAGTACCAGCTGTTACTAAATGTATTATAGAATTTATAAACGGTGCTAATGACTATAACACATTTTTTATTATTTAATTCAGTCTTTTTTTCGGGTTAATCACGGGATTTTCAATGGCAGATAGCAGATGGAAAAGAGTAACTTACGATACTTCTATTTTAGAACTTGCTGCGCTCTGCGGATTTCCTCACCCACAAATTAGCGGTTCCTGAGGAATAAAATAGTCCACGCGGGCGAAACTGCCGGCACCAGCTAGCAACTCAATAAACTCGGTTGAACCACAAATCGAACCCTAATGTATCATAAATATTTATAAATTGATTAACATGTATGTCGTAGGTACCAAATACCAATAGGTATAATTTATGTACCCTCAAGAACACGTACTTCGTACATTTATTGATGGCTAGCTCTGCTGTGCCCGCGACTTCGTCCGCGTCGAATAGTGTTTTTGGGCAGCATCTTTTGGATATATCTTTTGGTTTATTTTAGATTATAAACACCGTCGTTGGTATTGAAATTGGTTTAACTTTTTTGTTAATGAATCGATTGATATGAAACTAACTCTAAATGTTAAGTGAAGCTTAACACAATATTTTAGTCAAACCACATCTAAATCGGATAAGCGGTTTCTAAGATTAGCGTGTACAAACGCACAGACAAACAGACAAACAATTTAACAATCATTGTTTTGTTTGATATTTGCATTGATAAAGGACCTAATAATATTTTTCTCATGTATCTTCCATGTACAGACAGCGATCCGTTACATTTTTATTATATACATACATATATATGTATAGAATAGATAGATAACGGTAGCTGTGATGATTGACGTCCAATAATATTTACTTGTTCAGTACGTTTCCGTCCTTTCCGCGGCCGTTTCGCACGAATCGATCCAGTAGGTACTCTTTATGCACTAGTTACTCGCACCGCAAAAAGAAAGACCGTGATCGATAAATTTGGTCGATATGATATATTTCGCATGCGATATATTCGACATTTGTAATTATCGAGATTTATCGCACAAAGGCAGAATTAGGTCCCAGGTCTACCGCAGGGCAAGCAGGAACCTCTATAAAGAACATTTATTCGATATGATTTGTTTTAGATTTGATCAGTACTCCTACAAAATGGCAAGCATGAACATTTTAACTGTTTGTATCGTTAACGTATCGATCAAGGTAACCGTTCGCGTACGCATCTTGTCGATATTGCAAGGCGCTGATCAAATCTAAAACAAATTTAACAGTTAACGTATCAAATACTTACTCAATAGAGGTTCGTGTTCGCCCTACTGATCAAGAAGTTATAGTAGGTACCTTAAAAATGTTATACAACAACTATAACAATGTTATGACGGCACGTTTGGCGTAGTGGCTAAGCAATCGGACTGCTGCGCTTGGGGTCGCGAGTTTGATTCCCGCCTGGAACGAATATTTGTGCGATCCACAAATATTTGTTTCCGGTCTGGGTGTGATCTGCATGTGAAATTACGAGTATATGGCTGTAAGCGGTACCCACGATACAGGAGCAATCCTACAGTAGGGCTACATGTAAAAAAAATTAAAAAACTGATTCGCGGATTTCTTTTCAGGTAATTAGGATGCTGTTTGTAATCATAGGGGAGTTCTTCATCTGTTGGGCTCCACTGCATGTCATCAACACGGTTAGTAAGCCCTACATTTATAACGATTTATTAACCACTAGTTTACGGCAAATTTAACAGACCGAGCGAACGTAGTGAGCGAAGGCCGTTTTTGCTTTTATCCAGATGTAGGTAAGTCTGTTCCGGGCTACAGGTGTCATTTCTAAACCGATATTAAGGAGATTTGCTATGTAGGTTTTTTGATTTTTATTGTTTTTTTATCGAGGGCAATTTTTTATAGTGGGAGAAAATGGGGGCAAAAAGAGGGAAGTTTGCTGTAGCTTTATTTATTGGCCTAGAGTTATGATATGTGGTGGAAATCTTAAGTATTAAATTCAATGTATATTAATAAAGATGATGTGAAAAAAATATATATAGGGGAAACGGGGTCAGAAAGGGGGGATGCTTATCACCGTGATATTGATTAAGCTCTGATCGCGAGGTCTATTGTTCACAGAACCACTAGCAATTAAATTATCCTACCTACGCAGTATATTTGCTAGGTACCTACTTAATACGTAGGATCAATTTAAAAACACATTACCGTCTCTACATGTCTGCAGCTACAATTATTGAGGGTGGTGAAACCTTGCTGTGTGAAGCATATCGCTGATATATTCGATCGTCACGTACTGCCTCTCAAACTCGAGCCCTGTATTCGTAGCGCAGGTATATCCATACACCTCGTTATTTATAAACTTCTACAGTAAATGTCATCGTGTAGGCATTTTAGGATATTGAAAAATTCGACACTGATTTATTGTTGCAGTTTCTTTTTCTTTTGTTTCGTTCAATTACTTAGTTACTGAATTATAGCCAGAAATGCCCGCAAAACATTGGGTTTTTATTAAATTTACTTGTGTTTTAGGTAAATCATGAGGTTAAACTTTACTATGAATAAATACTTGATTGACACTTGCTTGCGTACCCACCTCTAACATTCCGTGTCATCAAAGATCTCAAATAAGTAAATTAAGCTTCTACAACAATCAATTAAAACCCGTTACTACACTTTTGTAATTGTAATAGGTAATCTATTTACACAAACATGAATGATACAAAACACAAATAACTCATGTAAAAATAACCAATGTTCTATTTCCATTTTATAAATGACAACATCACAATAGTATGTAAGTAGCAGTTAGTAAATAAAAAATTAAGCAAACTAAATCAAAAACATTCAACACCAGCGTTCCAGTAAATCGTTCATGAAATAAATAAATTTTGAAAGGCTCAAGAAGTAAATTACGATTAACTTTATCAACTTATCTAAAAAAAGCGGATCTAAAGCTTACCTCTGAAAAATAACGCTTTCGAGAAAAATCCATCCTTTGTACTAATTAATTATTCTAAACGTTCTTTTTTTTATTTTTTTCAGGTGTTATCAATGAAAAAGTTGTAAATATTTATTAGGGCATGCTGTCCATTCCTCTGTTGTTCTTCTCATTTCTGTTTCGAAGTTAATACGAGAACACTGCGACAATTTATCGACCATAAATTAAATTATGGTACCTACGAGGTTAAATTTACTACCTACTAACTAAGTTGAAGTGTAAGTCACCCGTCGCCCTAGATATGAGCGACGAACTTCAAAACATTAGTAATCGATACTGTGATTGTTTTCTTCATCGCGTAGGTAGGGTGTTGCTATACGGGGGCTTCTCCCACCCCGGAAGTTTGCTCGAGAAACTTGCCACAGGTTATCAGACTACACAGATTGCGGTTTTGTGCTCGGTTATGTTCATTCTGATAATCAAGGAGTAGCGATAAGGAGTACGGAGGATTATTAGGCTATATTGTTTGATTTATTGCTATGAGAAATTGTTGCCAAGCGATACCGCGTCCGTTCTTCGGCCCATTGACTTTTTCGTAAGTTAATTTATGTGCGGATTTACATCGCTCCGTGCTTTAGTAGGGCACGTTAAACCGTCGGTCTCGGTTGATAGCAGTCATTAAGCCATTTCAGAGGCCCTTGGGCGGCCTGATACAGTCTGACACTAGAGGCTAGCACAACTTCACACGACAAACAACATTAGCCTGTTGACCACTGAATGATATGATATGAAAATAACCAATTTCTATACGCGCCGTGTCGCGTCGAGTTGCTACGTTTACGACCTACTTAGATAATTTATAGGTTACCTAAGCTCACCTAGGACTAATAGGCAGTTCTCATCGTCGTAGGGCAAGATGATATAAAAAAAATGCAGCACAACCATGACAAGAAACTTTTTTTATTGCGCAAAGAATTAATTTTCTTTGTTTCAAATTATAAAATTTTACCACGCTTTCGTGTTTTTTTGTCTGTCGTTCCTGTTGTACTTGCCGATTAGCCATCCGGCTGTTATCAGGGTAGCTCACAGCTTTATCATACCATGCATTTTGAATTATGGTATGATAAAGCTGTGATGTGTGTGTAAAGATGTTGGCAATGTATTATTAAAAACGAGTTTTTTTTTATATTCTAGTACTTTTGTTTATTGTCAACAGATCTACTTATTCTATCCGGACGAATTGTACCAGCACATCGGGCCGAAGGGCGTGATCTTACTGCAACTGTTGGCCTACTGCTCTTCCTGTTGCAACCCCATCACTTACTGCTTCATGAACAGGAAGTTCAGGCAGGCATTCATTGGACTGTTCAAGAACTGCAAATTGTTTAGGTGAGCGCAAGCCCTATTTAGGCACTCCCCAGGCAGAGCAACTTCAGTTGAAGAAACTATCAACACTCTTGAAGAAACTATCAACACTGTTAAAGAAACTATCAACGCTATTGAAGAAACTATCTACACTGTTGAAGAAACTATCAACACTGTTGAAGATACTATCAACACAGTTGAAGAAGCTGCCAACTTCCAAAAAAATTTTCATTAATGGTTGCCAGCAGCAACAAGAAGGCTCAGTTTCTGTTGCAATCGCCAAAACTTACAACTAGAGTTCCTCACGTCACAGAGTCGTCACAGAGTTCTTCACGGCAGACGAAGAGCGGACTCTTTGAATCTATACTAACCCTTGGTCAACATCGTATTTACAAACCGGAACAAAACATTATGTCCATTCAACTTCTTTACTAATGATAGGTATAATCCACTGATTGAAGTCTGAATGTCACCTTTAGGCTTCATAGGTATATGGATCACATTGCTGTGATAGGCTTTTAGCACTAAAAGTGGTAATTGACCATAAAGTTTGATGGGATCGCTCGCAACTCAAACAACATAAAGTAGAACTTCTGTTGAAGGTGAGTGGTACTCAAAGTGTGGTCTAATCAAGCCCCTATGAAGCGGGGGGCGTAGATAGGTACAATGTTCGGAGCGCTAGATTACTACACAAAAGTACTGCAGTATCTTTTTTATTACAAGCTTTTGTTTCATTTAGTTTTGGCGAGACGACGGGTATGAGGTGTGATGTGATGTTTGACATTTGGTTCTTTCTACCAAAATATTTGGCACAATCAACGACTTTATTGTATTTAACAACAAGACTCCTCCACAAATCACGCACGACTTATAAATTGAATGTGGTATTATATATTAAGTACTTACTTGCAAAAAAGTTTGAGAATCGCCGGTTTAGTTGAGATATGTTGATCACATAAAATTGCCAGCAGATTGATGGCAAATACCTAGTTGCTGAATCAATCTCATCTAGGCAATAATGGCCCATAATCATATTATTAATATTGCCGTAATGTAAGGTTTTATTAGGTTGTGTTGTGATCGGATATTACGTAATAGATTCTGGCGTCAGTGATGTCTGTCGCTAAGTAAAACCATCAAAATATTTTCACAAACTTGAAGAGACAACCTGCGAACACAAACTGACTAGCAGGCCACTTTTCTGATAGTAAACACCAAGTTGCGATTTATTGAAATTAATAAAACCCAAGTATTCTGAATCAATCATAAAAAGCGCACTTTTTGATAAATCATCTCTTTCTAATTTGTATTTACTTAAATTCTTAGGTATATAAAAATCATCTCTTTCTAATTTGTATTTACTTAAATTCTTAGGTATATAAAAAATCAAAGACTCTTTGTTCGTAACACTTGGTACCTACCCTACGGTGCTTAACTGCTTTCCTTTTTTTTTTGTAGACACGTGTTGTAGGACTTGATAGGATTCCGGAAATTGATTTTTCGAACATCCCCCACCCTAACTCTTCCTCCTCTTTCCACTTCTTCATAAAATGCCAAGTTCACGCCTAGAATCGGTTGTTTGCAGCGAGAATTTCCCTATTCTTAGTACCATTGCTTTCGTAATCAAAGCTTAATAAAAGAAAATTACCCAGCTTTCTTGAAGGCAATCAGGAGTTCAGAACCCAAAATAACATTAGCGCGATAATTAGTTCCTTTGGTGGAAGTTTATGGCGTACCTTGTATGATGCCTAGCACTTAATAAACTATGGTTTGGGTTATCTAGTTATATGACTGATCGCACTGACCTATGGTTCTATTTGTTAATGATATTTAAGTGTAAGATTTGTAAAAGTGCGACTTTATTGCCTATTTACAATAAACGATTTGACTTAGAATTTTTGACTTTGTCCGATTCCTTCCTCTACGTTTTAAAATGCAGACCTAGTTTATGATTTATGAGCTGACCTACGTCAAGAAAAATAATGTAGGTACAGATCGCGCGGCGAGAGTTTGGCTTTTGACCTTCGGGTGGAGGGGATTACTGCGCATGGGTACTGTCACGCACACAATCAGAGCAATCCAATCAGAGCACCGCATGCGCCTACACACCATGCGCAGTAATCCCCTCCACCCGAAGGTCAAAGCCAAACTCTCGCCGCACGAACAAAGTCATTATACACATTCATCTTCCAGATTTTACATTTAACAATATTTTTTCTGTATCATTTAGGTGCAATCTTCCGTAGCATTGATATCTTTTGGATTTTTTCTATTCCTTGTTTATAAGTAAAGTGTACTACTGATATATTTAATGCCATTTTTAAATTAATTATTGATTTTTGTTCTTAATTGCGATGTTACTTAAAGTTGTTTGTTGCAGGGCTTGCTTTCGTGACGATGCTGAGAACAAGCAGGTGACTCCTCCTCCAGTGAGCTCCAGCCAGGATGTGACCGCCTGCGTGATCCGTGGCAGCCACACTGGACGCACAGGTATGATAAAGCAACATCAGTTGAACAAACTATCAACTCAGTTGAAGATACTATCAACTTAGTTGACACTATCAACTCAATTGAAGATACTATCGAATCAATTGAAGATAGGTACTATCAAAAAAGGGTGCCAGTTGCAGCAACAAACAGACTCGGTTTACGATTGTCGATCGCAGCAACTGAAAACTATTGAGATCACGAAACTCGCCACTAGAGTTGCTACGTCTGCGCAGTTTCTCATAATTATACGAAGATCATAAAACCGCTAGTTGCGAGCTGCCAGTTGCCACAAGTGGGAGCTCAAAGTTGCGATGTGTGCCGACCGATAAAGGTCCATTTATATCTACAGACATGAAGCGTGATGTAAATAGACCTTAAACGCTAAAACGCGTGTTGTGTATTTTGTTTTGTGCCCCGTCGATATTAGGGTTAGTAAGAACGCACGCAACATAATACAAAATGTACTTTCCCATAGCTACTAACCTCTTCTCAAAAAATATGAGTGTCGCTTTGCAAGTATAATACCTACTTAAATATACATAATTCCTTCAATTAAAGTAGAATTCCACACAACACAGTATGATGACGGTACATGTAAATGATTATACGACTGCCATGTCTTCTTATTCTCATTGTATACCTTTTTTTATATATATAATAATATATAACAATATAACCATCGACGTGAAGCGTCAATGCCATTTTTTTGTCAACTTTTACATTTGTTATTATCTTTCGTATTTATTTACTCGTCATTGTATAAATGTATACCTAGTATATAGTAGCTATTTACCCACTCAATATTCTTGGAAAATATGACATCGACTGTGTGTATTGTATTGTCATGTAAACTGAAATAGGTACCTATGCATATCAGTTGTAGCCACATTGTTACTGTAGCTTTGTATTGTACCTATAATGTAGGAGTATGATGAGCCTAGTAGTACCTACTACAGCTTCTCATTGTATTATCTTATGGAGATCTGTCATTGGCTTTATTATTTAACCTAATTCATTGTACCTAGCATATAAAAGTTGCTGTTGATCTCCTTAATAAATAAATTATAAACTAACAGTATTGTGTGCATTTACGCATCCTTATTCAACCAAATCAGATAATAATATGATAGAAAAGCAAAGATAATTTAAACTAAATATTAAAATAATAGGAAGATAATTGTTTTTTTTATTTTTTTTATTTTCTTTATATTCTGTTTTCTTTTTGTTTTTTTTTTTTTATATATTTTTTGTACATAATTATTATAATTAATTATAGATCATTTATAACTGTTTCTGTGTTATCTATATTTGTTATAAGACTATTGGATTACATCAATAAAAAGTTAAAAAATTGGACGGATACGATACTTTTTATACCATAGAGATAAGCTGGCCTTTGTAAGTTAACATCCTATGTAAGTGTGTTCATAAATGCTATTATGTACATAAAGAACATAACAATAAGGAAATAGGGAGTAGTGTCAAATATTTTCTGTTATAATATTTTATTCCATTGTAGGTATTATTTCACTTTCAAGGATAAAAGGAAATAAGTCAAACAATTTGAGATCAAATACGGCAAAAGCCTCTTCACCCGGATCTTGAATAAATTGGCTTTTTGTTAGAAAATATATTTCCTGGCAAATAAATGGGCCAATCTATTATTTTCAGAGAACCTGTTGAATCGCTCTTAAAGTCAAGGAATAATAGAGGTCAGCGAATCTGGTCAAAGGTCCGAAGAAAGATCTGGAAAAGGTCTGAAATCACTGCTATGCTTGTCTCTTTGTTTTCTTCCAACGTAAGAGTGATACGCTAGTTGCATTAGTGCCTTTGACAAAAGTTATATAATTAAGTGGGAAAAGCTGGGTCCATATTGACTGGCATAAAATCTAAAGTCATAATATAAATTGGCATACGGTTTTGCGGCATACTCATCACTACGCATAACGCCAATACTGCAGAAAGGCTTTGGCATAAATTTGTTCAACATTACAACTGTTAGCATAACGATCTACTGCCCTATGGAGTAGATAATGGAGTTAAGTCATCTGGGTCTCTCATTACAATGGGTGTTCCTCAAGGTTCAATTCTGGGGCCATTCTTGTTCTTGGTGTATATTAACGATCTTGCCTTTTTTGTAAAGAACTTATGTGATATTGTTTTGTTCGCTGATGACACGTCACTTATTTTTAAGACTGACAGAACTAAGAACAATTTTGACGATGTTAACAAGGCAATCGCGCTAGTTCTTAAATGGTTCACGATCAATAATTTAGTGCTAAATTCTAAAAAAACTAAATGTGTCAAATTCTCGCTGCCCAATGTTAAAAGAGACCCCACAAATTCATGTATTTTAATTAATAATGAGGCTATAGACCAGGTAGATTCAACTATATTCCTGGGAATTAATTTAGATTCAAAATTACAGTGGGGTCCTCACATATCATCTTTAACTGGAAGATTGAGCTCTGCAGCTTTTGCTGTACGTAAAATCAGACAGTTTACTGATGAAGCCACTGCAAGATTAGTATATTTTAGTTACTTTCACAGCATTAAGTCATATGGCATTCTGTTGTGGGGCAAAGCCGCGGATATTCAATCAGTGTTCGTGCTACAGAAGAGAGCAATTCGTTCGATATATAATATGAAAACCCGCGATTCTCTCCGGGAACGGTTTAAAGACATCAGCATTCTTACAGTGGCTTGCCAATATATATATGAAAACTTATTGTATGTTCGTAAAAATATTAACACGTTTACTAAAAATAGTGACGTGCACAATTTCAACACTAGAAATAAAAATAAACTGAATGTACCAAGATTTCGGTTGCAGAAGGTTAATGGTTCATTTATGGGGAACTGTATACGCTTTTATAATAAGTTACCAGAAGGAATAGATCAATTATCCATGCAAAGGTTTAAAATTTATATCAAGGTTAATCTCATCAAGAAAGCCTATTACACTGTTAATGACTATGTTAAAGATAAAAATGCATGGCCTCAATGTCCCCAGCTCCATGATAATAATAATTAACGTGAATTTTATGAATTATTTTGTTCGTGTGTGTTAATCTATATATTGTATGTTTGTTAATTTATATGACTGAAAAAAGAATTTGAAAAATAATAAGTTAAAAAATGACATCCCCGTAGAGTTTCTTGGTGCTGTCTTCTCTAACGGGCGTATTCAAAGTCAAAGTCAAAGTCAAAGCATTTATTGTAAATAGGCAATTAAATCGCACTTTTACAAGTCAAACAAAAGTTACAAGATATATTCCGAAGCACTGGTAGAGTCAACGGAGTTTCCTTTTCCTGTCCAGAATCTTGGTACAGTGCTTGAAAAGGAAACATCCTTTTTTCAAAATCAAACCATAATCAATTACTGTTTAATTTAATGTATCATACTTTATGTTTTTATGATTCTCTTGTAACTTTTGTTTGACTTGTAAAAGTGCGATTTAATTGCCTATTTACAATAAATGCTTTGACTTTGACTTTGACTTTGACCTAAAATTACCATGCATACATTTTATACGCATAATGATCATCAAGCATCACAATTACTAGCATACCGATCAACTCTCCTAAATTGATTACGCATGATTATCATTTATTATCACATTTTTGCCCACAAAAGGTATGCTGAAAGACATTAGGGTAAGTAATAATTATGTCGTCAAGCAATTGTGCTAAGAAAACGACTATGACAATATATATGATTATGCCAAAAAACGTTATGCCAAATGTTGTATGCCAATAAAAATTATGCGAGAAAAAGGGCACCCGGAAAAGTTAATTGATAAAGCTTGACTTGGAATTCCCATCACGATCGGAGAACAAAAGGAAAAGTGCCTCTTCGCTCTTGATTTCTGAGTGATGTTTTGGCAGCTTCAAATAATAATTTATTTGTATCCGCAAATAATATAAAAAAAACCGACCAAGTTTGAGTCGGACTCGCGCATCAAAGGTTCCGTACCATTATCTATAAAAACTGCAAAAAAAAAACAGATTTGTTGTATGGGAGCCTCGTCAGCCCCCATATATAAATTAATTTATTCTGTTTTTTAGTATTTGTTATTATAGCGGCAACAGAAATACATCATCTGTGATAATATAAACTGTCTATCACGGTTCATGAGATACAGCCTGGTGACAGACGGACGGACGGACAGCGACAGCCCTACCCCCAGTTTCTGAAACGTCAGTCAGCGTTGACAACAGATTAATTCTATTGCCATCCTTGTCATTTGTTTATAGTCAGATAGAGGCAACGATAGTTTTAATCTACTGTCAACGTCAACAAACGTTCTAGAAACCGGGGGTTAGTGATAGAGCCCGTTTTACCCTTCGGGTACGGAACCCTAAAAACAAACCCTTTTAATAAATATTTAGAGATGAAAATTAAATAACGTATTGTTGTGTGTAAATAAATCTGTTTCAAATTTAAAACACAACGTAAACGATTATTGCTACAATAATAGCCTATTGTCTTATCAACTCTGCAGAGACTCTATAACGCCTTTATAACTTTTTTATACTTACAGTCAAAGTCAAAGTCAAAAGTCAAAGCATTTATTGTGAATAGGCAATTAAATCGCACTTGTACAAGTCAAACAGCTAATAATTATCGTTAACAAAGAGAATCATAAAAACATAAAGTATGATAAATCAAATTAAACAGTAATTGATTATGGTTTGAGTTTGAAAAAGTCTGTATGCAGCATGGTATCAAATAAACGCAGTTCGTCAGTGAAGGTGTTTCCAAGCCTGATGATTTCAATTGAAGATCAGTAGTTTACTAGTTGTGTTTTCAAAGCAGTATTAATTTAACTATTTTTTTTTTCAAAATAAAAGACGTAATTCAATCACATTTCAAAGAAAGAAATAGATATTACTAGCAGACACGGCCACACGCTGCTGTGGCTAAGGTTTTTGTTATTGCGACTATACATTGAGATGTAAGCTATCCTATCTTTTAAGTTAGATCAAACTGCACACGGTGTGCAAATTTGACTAAAATAGGATAAGTAGTTTAGGAGTCCATCGCGGACAAACAAAGTGACGCGTAATTTATATACGAGTATATTAAGATTAAGAAGAATAATAATAATTAAGAAGATTATTATATAATAATAATAATTCAGCCTGTAACTGTCCCACTGCTGGGCAAAGGCCTCCCCTCACCATCGTGAGGAGGGTTAGGCCATAATCCACCACGGGGGCCTAGTCCGGATTGGTGTATAACAGAAGATTATTAAGAAGAAGATATTAAAAAGACGCCATTTCAACGACATTTGAGTTGAGCGTCTTTAGTTAGTTTCAGGACGACATGACTTATTGTTGGGTTGATTTTGTCAATAGAATTTATTATAAATAAAGCAATGTCGGTGACTATTCGAAAAATTTATCAGTGTAGCAAAAAGGCAGGCTTGCGTGTTATAGACAATACAACTTACATTGCCTATATTTCACGTTACTTTCGGTTTCGTGGCTACGAACTTGGAAAAATAACGCACATAAGTCGAATACTCGTCACCGTGTTTACCTTTTTTTACTCAGACTTTTTGACTCGTCATTGCTAGAAGTCAAAACTTTATTGGTAATTTTCTCTACTTTTGGACATAATTTCTATGCACATTATGCGTCATTATCATTACGCTCGTATGCGTATCGCAGAAGTTATGAGGCACTCACGCACACATTGATAGGCAAGTGACTTCTTTTGAGTGAAATTACATAATAAATTATCCTTCTTTGCGTTATTTGCTATGGCTACGAGTTGGTGCGGAAAATGTAATAATATACCACCTGAGAGCTACAGGATAGGATTATGTTTAGGATATGCTTGTCCTCTGGTAAGCTAATGTGAAGTTGTTACAAAAATATATTTGCATATTTGAGTAATATAGTGAGACTATGAAGTCTTTTTCCTACCATAATGTAGGCACATAAGTAGTTAAAATAGGTTTAAATCTGAAGTTATTTATATATTCTAAAAATACCCTTCTTTATACTTAAATGCCACTATTAGTAACATGGAAATCTAATTGAAACCGAATTCTAGGTACGTAACAACCTCGGCGAAATACCTACTGTCATGGAATATTTTCGAAAACAGCATACCTATACATATAAATAAGGCAAGATATAATCACTGGACCGACTTTATTGATATGGATGTGGCTTTAGAAAATGTCCATCCATACGTCGGAAAAATTGGGATCTCCATCCGAGGCTTACGCATCGAAAAGACACGCTGGATACAAAAACTGCTTCAATAAATTGCAAGTCAGAAATAGTATACTTCGGTAGCAAACCTGTTATTCTCACTGGACCGGACATAAACCGCAAAAAGTTATAAAAAATTGAATTATTTGAATGGAATTCTATAGTTAGCTTCACTCGCTTGTACCGTCGCGTAGATAGTCGCGTAGTAGTCAGGTTTTTATTAGCTTTTTTAAAATGTAACAGTCTGTATATACGAGTACCTATGTATTATAGTATTCTAGTTTTGTTACGCCGTCAACAATGTAAAGCAGATGTAGTTTCCATGACATACATGGCTAGAGTTGGGATTTGAGTTATGAAACTCAAAGTTTAACAGTACATAACACAATGTTTTATAGGTGTTTTGTTGAATGTACACAATTAAACAAAATTTCATAATGTGATATGATGCTACGTGGATGTACGCAATGCACAATATCGACATGCTCGAAAGTAAAAAGAAATTAATACGTAACTACTCATAATTATTATTTATTGTCATTGTATCATTTTACTCTATGGTTTCGGTGTTGGAAATCTATCCGTGAGTGAATCTAATGTGAGTCGCGTTTTAACGTTCTTTCGTATATTAATCCGAATTGGAAATATTTCCGAACCAGAATTTCATTGTGAATTGGAATCAACCTCAGATTAATTGGTCAACGGGAAGGGGGTTAAGTTTTAGTTACTAGATTTGACCCACAAAAGAGCAAGCCAGGGCAAGCTAAATAAAACCATTGAAAAAAATTCACACATGGTCAGACCTCCAACATCCTACTGTTAAAAACTGTACAAGCGCACAAAGTTACACACACCAACTCAATGACTCATGGTGTGGTGGCTGTCTGTTTCCTTTATATGAAGCATCACCGGTTCGCCAAACGATGCAATCGATGCCCTATCGGCTGTCTTGTATCTCATGGTCTACACCTTGTGTAATAGACAAACTTACCGCAGCCTCAGACAATGCGACGGCATTGACTACATTTCTAACCAAGATCTTTTGAGTTACGACCATTTAGTCGATCCTTTTTTATTGAGGGGAGGGGTGGGGGGGAAATACCTTTGCACTTTCGCTTCCCGATGGGGGTGGCGGAAGGGGGTGCGGTGTGTGAGACTCGCCCCACTAGCCCCCCCTTTTCGTGAGCCGTCGCTCCGCCTGTGGTACGGCGAAATGGGGTTCCGTTGGTTTTCATCACCCCACCTCAGCTGTACCATTACCCTAACTTAGCCTCCGTTGTTACAGAGCTGGATGGACTGGAAGGGGAGGATTGTGTTTAGCAGCGGCTCACAAAGTACTGCTCTAGGAAGCGGCGTTCACCCGGCGTTGCCCGCACCTGTCGTCACAAGACCAATCACACAGGTATACAGAACCATCACTTCCTCTCATTTCACCTGATCCTACTGCTGGCCAAATATTTACCTCATCTCCTCAGTCGTCCCACTGATCTCTATGTTATACTGTCCACGGGCAGTCACTACGACACGTTTCAGTCATTCTGCCAGCAAGTTTTGGGGCAGCGGCAACATATTTAGTGCTACCTTTTCGGCGGACTTGATTTTAGCAACATCACTTCAGCAATAACAGTATTTTAGCGCAGTTCTTTGTTGTTATCTTAGTAAGATTTCAATCCCATTACACTGCGGTTGTTCTCTGGCACGTCTTGGTTTTGGCTTTGCTTATGGCATTTTAATAGGCTTGCATTTGTCCTCTACATCTCCTGGTGCTTGTAGCCATCGGTGATAGACCGTATCAGGGTTGGGATTCTCGTTGTCATCGGTATCACCGTCGTGGGCACTGTCACTGTTGTTATGGGTCTCGATCACACACACATCTTGTCACCCCTGACACGCACATAGACACCCTCAGTCATAAAGATCGTATCACATTTTATTTACATTATTAGAGCGTGTCTCATCATAAACCCAAAACAACAAAGCCAATCCCGTTTTACGTCCCCAACTCCGTGTCCAACCCGAGCACTTCTTTGTTATTGCAGCCACTGTCAGTAAAACGAATTAGCTTGACACATTACAGCCTGCCCTTTAATAATAGCGTTTTAGTACGATGGAGTTTTTAGCCGTCTACGCGGTGTGATATGATGTTATCAAGATTTATTATATTGCCTGAGCATTACGGGGCGTTATTATATTTAGCTTTAACTTTGCGGGTATAAAGCGCTTTTGGTTTCAGTCGTCAGACTTTGTAACTTGTACATTGAAGATTGAAGTTGATTGTTATAACGAGCCCGAAAAGGGTAGCGAGGGTTCAAATAGGTGCATTAGTACCAAAGGTTAAAGGGATGATGGCTCTCACACGATTTGTGTTTTACTGTAGACCACTGTTTCGTGGTCGAAGTGATCGAAGGTGGTAAACATGCTCAGGGTAGAATGGGACTGGCTCTCAAGGGCCGCTGCTAGAATACCCCGAATAGAGATTTGGCGACAGATTTTCTACTTGATTGGGTGGGTAGATTGAACTAATATTGAAAATATCTTTCACCAGGTCATCGAGACAGGCGAAGAGGGAAGCCAGTTCCTCTACAAGATATCGTGGGCGCGAACGGGACAGCCCAAAGGCGGTCCCACCTTTCCACTTTATGAGTGAACGCTCTAACCAGACCAGTACTTTGGAAGCCAGAGGACATTATTAAATCGAGTGATGTGCCTATGACGTGTTGTGTTTGAGAGAACTGCTAGACGATTCCGAACTTGTCGTTATGGAACCGAATTGTTTCGATTCGAAACTTTCAGGACCATCGAGCTAAGCACTCAAGTCAAGTTCGAATACTTTCGATTGCAGTACAACTCGTTAAGATATCGGAGAAAATAATCCGTGGCAACACTGATACAATTAAATTGCATTGTAGATAACGTTGTAACAGAATGGTGTGACGCCCCTTTCGAATCGAGATATATTTTGAAAAATTCATCTTCGTTACTATTGTAGGTACCCAAATTAAAAATAATACAATTTGAAAGATTTCAAACCGAATTGAAAATAATGGAACCGAAAAAGTTGTCTATCTCCTGGCTGACAGACCCGAGACAGTGCAAAGAGTATTTTTTACTCACCCATGTGAGCCGGCAACCTAATTTAACTTCATTCGTATGGAAAATCGTTGCGTGCTACCCGTCCCTACCAAACTTCCAATTGACGCGAAGCCAACCGTTAGTAAGTACAAATAGCGAAAACAACACCCGCGGTGTTTATTTATTTAGCCAGAGCATTTATTTCCATTTTACCCATAATAATAATAATGATTCAGCCTGTAACTGTCCCGCTACTGGGCAAAGGCCTTCTCGCACTTTCGTGGGGAGGATTAGACCATAATACACCACGGGGGCCCAGTCCGGATTGGTGGATACATGCCTCCGAAATAATTCTCGGGCACGTTGGTTTCCCCACGATGTTTTCCTTCACCGAAAAGCGAATTATAATTACGTAGGCACACACATAATGTTTAACGAGAAACACATTGGTACGTGCCCGCACTGGGATTTGAACTAGCCACTTCCGTTTTAGCAGGTGAATGTTCTCTCACTAGGCTACCACCGCTCATATTTTACCTATACCTATTTTTAATCGGCCGCCATTGTATTTTTTTTCTTTTATTAATAACTAAAAGCGCCTCGCAATTTCACCCGCGTTAACAACTATCCCGCGGGTACCGTACAATTTTACGGGATAAAAAGTAAGTAACCTATGTCACCCGGGGATAGTGTAGCTTCCCAACTGTGAAAGAATTTTTCAAATCGGTTCAGTAGTTTCGGAGCCTAATCAATGCAAACAAACAAACAATCAAATCTTTCCTCTTTATAATATTATTAGTATAGACTAACTGATCCGAAAGACGTTGCCCAGTCAAAAATGTATGCAACAAAAGCATTAAAAAAACTAGCTACTCTCCAAGCAGGCTACAATTTTTTTTATTATCTATAATAATTATTGTGATCTACTCATGTTCTGTGGATTTCATCCATGTAAATGATATTATGCCTTGCATTCTTTCCTTCATTATGAATTTTGCATTAAACGTTACAATGTGGGTCTACTGTGAATATAGCAGAGAGTAACGTGGAATATATGCTATTCCCAGATCAATGTAACGTTTTACACAAATCAAATAGGTATTGGGAACCTAAACTTCCTATGAGTAATTCTACTCGTAGTACGTGGATTTCCTCACTGTCACATTTATAGCTGTTAAGTTTTTAATTTCCTTCAGATGAGCAAAGTTACCGGTTGAGAGAACCTCGTTGACTACATGCCTACACATGAACAGGTACACCACAAACTCCTTAATTAAGTAACTTATAATTTCTCTTATGTAACTTATAAGTTTGTAGACGATGTTATTGTTCTCACAACAATCAAAGTTTCTAATTCAATTTACGGGAGTTATACTAACCTCGTTTCGAGGTACAACCAACCAACGGTCTCCATTCATAGTACAGTAACGGAACTAAATACATTATAATCTTATCTAATAATGAGTCGCTATTTCAAGATCGTCATCAACACATATATTTGATGAGTTTAAAAAACACGTTTCGCCAGCATAGCAAAACTGCGTCTAATTATATTTTTTACGGTTCCGTACCCAACGGGTAATAACGGGACCCTATTACTAAGGCTCCGCAACCATCTGTCTCTCTGTCTGTCTGTCTGTCACCAGGCTGTATCTCATGAACCGTGATAGTTAGACTTATGAAATTTTCACAGATGATGTATTTCTGTTGCTTCTATAACAACATAATAATATAATAAAATACAGAATAAAATAAATATTTAAGGAGCTTCCAACAAAAGTGATTTTTTTCGTTTTTATAGATAATGGTACGGAATCCTTCGTGCGCGAGTTCTACTTGCACTTCGCCGGTTTTATTTGAATCAAATATCTAATTAATTGTAATCCAATTTTCAAGTCTGCATATAGATAGACAATCTCTCTACACACGACGACAAAGTTATGTCGCGGCGCGTAACTTAGCTCCACGGACAAGCTTTTCTTTCAAAAGTTGCACTTCACAGGCATATTAGTATAAACTTGGTGGGCTTCTTTATTAATGTGTGTGCTATTGTGATTTATAATATAAAATGCAACGGTTTCTAGTGGTTGTGACTTTGTAATGATTGTTAGTGAACTTCAGATGGAATTTAACAGCTGTCAATGACTGCATGTAAACGAATTTTAACCGAATTTTGTATAAAGTCATTGTTTAGTTAATAAGTATTACATAAATGTAAATAATGAGTAAAAATCTTTTCTTATTTTCAGAAATTCATAATTTTGTACTAATTAGTAGGTAAGTACTTAATAATAATTATATAGATTGTATGTGTATTACCATTCATATTTACAGTCGTAACCACGAAATAACAAGACATGTGGAAGTGATTTAACTTTATAACCGTATCGGAATCGCTGTCGCCAAAAAGCTATTGCTCCAGTAAAGATTTATGAGTAAACTGCCGTTTATTTGAAAATGTGCCTTATGTGTTAGTCGATATGCTTCATTTAATGGGTTGATAAGGCATTTCTCAAAGCGTGGCAGACCATAGACCATAGAGTTTGCATACTATGTATGGTACAACTTGCGTTTGTTTTTGCACGACGGTGCAAATGTTTGACACGCGCGCCTCGCCCACTTCTCACTTCCACTTGTTTCTCTATTTCGTGTTCGTAACTAAACCTTACGTATAATTAATCCTTTGGGACATATTAAATTGTATTGTATTATACTAAATGTGCTTGATTAATTATTTAAATAGTGGTCTGACATTAATTCCCTGATTGTACCTAGGTGTAGGTAAGTACGTCCTTTAGAAAATTATTACGAAATGCTATCAAATTACCCTAATATTACTTACATCTCAATACATCGAAATTTTTATAAATTCAGTGATAAATCCTCAAATATTGCACGAAACCAATAAGTCTCATTACGACTAAATTTGTTTTAGAAGCAAATATTTTGTCGGTACTGCATAGGTACTTTTAAATGTACCTAATTCTAAATATTACTAATATTACTATTACTAATTACATTAAGAAATTGGTGTCAACAGTTGCATTTAAATGTCAATAAATAACTTTATTCCACAGAATGTTTCATTTGTGAAAAAACTAGGTTGCGCATCGCCGCTACACCCACGGAGTAAAATTTTACTCAGCTAATTAATAACAAATGTATCCCAAAATTCATATTTTCAATTTCAGTAGGATGGTAGAATATTATATCCAATTTCAGTGATCCAATCTTTGTTCGTGAATAGAACTGTAATTTCATAACGTGATAAGATGTCAGCCATGAAATTGTATTGACATTAATTTGTCCACAAAGGAAGTTGAAAGAAACCTTTGAAGGAAACTACCCAATTTTCGAATTACCACCCAATTGAGGTCCTATTTTTATTTTTATTTCATCCTTAGACTCAGAATTGTCTTTTAAGCTATCTGTGTGCCGTGGTTTCACCCTCTATCCACGGTTCGTGCGAGATAATACTCGACGCGGGCGAAACCGACCTTAAAAGTAACCTATGTTACTCATTGGTACATCAGCTATCTGTAAGTAAAATTCCAGTCAAAATCAGTCCAACTGTTTCCGAAATTAGAAAGAACAAACAGATAAATACTATTATAAAAATTGTGTTTTTGTCATAATATGTACCGTACATTATACTTTTATTAACATTTAATTAAAAACTGTTATTTTAACATTACACAGATACCTACACTTTCAATTTTGTTTATTTCTATATATCATATTTGAGAGTTGCCAAATTATATTAAACATGAAATCCTGTCAATAAAATCAATTTTTATCCGTATTACTATTAATAACCTCAAGTAGTTTGGCTAAAGGTTCAAACGATTTTCAGGATTGTTCTACAAACAGAATTATCCTTACTTTATTCTATTTTTGCCACCTAGAGCGATGAGGATCAAGTCCAATGTACAATATTCAGCAGCAAATAGTTATTTCTTCTCATCACGTATATGCTACGATGTAGTTATTTTAAGGGCCTACAGTCTATGCTACGACGTCGTTTTTAAAGCGCCTACAGTCTATGCTACGACGTAATTATTCTAAGGGTCTATGTTTTGTGCTACGCGTGCGTGCTTTGGATAAAAAATTAGTGGATGAGCGATACCTTGTGCGCATTACAACTTACGAGTACAACACGACGAAACCGACTTCGATCGTCGCGTCGGTTGAACAAATGACATTTTACACAGAAAAGTCTTGGGTGCGGGACCGACGCTCGTATCACTGTACTTGTAAGTACCATATTTAATTAGTTGAAATAAACATCTCATTTGAATACTTAGCAAACTTGTCCATTGCCAGAGAACGCTTGTGATAACATTGGACTATTCGGTACAATAAACAAGAACGGTTCTCGCAAATACACCTTATGAGCCAGCGAGACTAGCGATGCAATGCTGACACACTTTAACCACATGAAATACGGTGCTCGGAAGAGGCAGTGGAGCGTAGTACCACAGGTAGCATGGTGACTGCGGCTAAAAGTGCTCGTGTAGCTAGAAAGTTTTAGCACGTTATATAAATATTTCGTCAGACGACCTTTACAGGTTTTTTCAAACTGATGATCTTGATGATAAGAGGATGTAAAGTTAAATTAGGTGCTGTACTTTGTACTAAAATTCGGCATGTTTAGTTGACATAGAACAAAATTATATACATTTTCGGAACGCTATTGCACTGCAATCAAAATAATATGAGTTGAATGTCAAGCTTGCTGATGATCGTGTAGCTATCAAACTCCTATTATTATATAGAAAGATAACTAAGTATAATGATAATTCCATTATTAAAAAGTTTATTTTGTTTGACTTTGATTTCAGGTTTATCTATACGCACGGCCAGCTGCAGTACCTACTGTTACGTACTTTGAGAAAATTATCTGGAATTACACAAATCTTCTAAACCTTCTTAAAAAAGTGGGCAATATAATGTTAATTTCTGTAACTTACAGTGAAATATAGGCACCTACTCAAACTGTTTTTAGTGAATACACTTTAAAATTAACTGCCACTTTTCTTGCTGGCTACATTTTATATGGACCAAAACTCTTAGCAGCGCGCTTATCTTGCATTTTTCATAGTAATTACGCGGCCGCGAGGTATAACTCACACTTGGCCTACCGTTGAAAATGTAGACGTGTGAAAGTGGCCTACTTAAACCCAAGTTGGATAGTATCCAGAACCACAACCGCAGATGTTTCCCCGGCCATTTTTGCTTTGTTCATTGGGCTGAAACGCTTTTGAAATATGCGTTGTTTTCTTAATTACTAACTTTTTACCCAGTTACAAACGGGTATACTCGTAATTTGTGCACATACAAATATCAAACTATGCAATTTTGACATATCGCGACGTTACGGCCAAGTTACAAAGGCCGTGGTCACGAGAAGAGAGTCTTCTAATCCTAGTTAATGTTTTCTGTCCGCGAAAGTTTCAGAACTTCTACTAACTTTTTGCTTTCTAATAGCTTGCTATCCAACTACGAGGTATTACTTTTATTTAAATTCCAAGTCTACTTTATTTGGTCTTGCAATCATAATTATGTTACTTTTGTTAATATTTTTGGCCTAGTCTGTTTAATTTCAATATAATTGGTTATATTCTCATACATCTGATGTATGCAATACATCTCTGATGTATTACGTACTTCTTGCGCAAGCATCTATAGTCTAATGTACCGTAAATCTGCCTAAGCACATAAATTTATTGAGTCCTGAAATGGATTAATCGAATAATATACCACAACGGTTTCTCTGGATTTTGCTTCATTAACTTTAGGTTGCGTACTACAGAAAATTTAATATCATAGTCACGTATAGTCTGCTCTAAATAACGCTTACGCTGTTGTATTAAGGCATAATTTACAGTCGCACAGGTCTAAAGAGCACTTACAAAAGTATACTATTACTAGCTGTTCCCCATGACTTTGTCCAAGCGGACCACATGTTATCGCAATAAAAACTACCCCGCGTCCTTCTCCAAGAGCCAATCTATCTATAGAGATACGATAGATGAATTTTGGTATAGACCAAAATTCATCAAAATTGGTTCAGCTGTTTAGTCGTGAAAAGGTGACAATAAAGGAAACAGAGTTATTTAGCATGTATAAAATGAGTGAGACAAAAACGTTTTCTGCTGCATACCGTCTAGGTCCTAGTCAGACAATATTTCAACCCAGAATTTCATAAACAAAATATTAGGGCATGCCTTACCCTCACATCCTTTGTCCTGCGGTATAACAAATTCCATTTTGACGGTGAATAGGGCGTGTACACAATGGGTGATATCCCGGCGAAATAAACATTTCTGTAGAAAGACATTCGATCACATTTTGGTAACCAGACAGATATATATTATTTCACACTGATGATTGGAAATGAGTCAGTAATCCAAAATAGTATCCTATTATTACATTTGGAAATGGTAAATTTGCATTATGATAACGACACTTTATTGCACTCCAAGACGTGCAAAAAAAATAAACACTTGATACCTAAAATGACAATGGGCATCATTGCTAACAGCTAATAATCTTTTTAGACAATCTTTGGATGGACAGGAATGAAGGAAAAACTTACCATACCTAAGTAAGTTTTTGAGTTACCAATATATTTTGAGAATGTTTGAGCCACTATGATCTCAAAACCGATTTAATTGGAAGAGCCTTAAATATCGATTTACGTTCTTTCTATAATGTTTCGTCTGACGGGTCGACAACGTACCACTTATTACGAAATAGTTACGAATAGGTACTTCGTAAATTGCACTACTATTAGAAACTCGACATTGTTTACGGCACACAATACTTGTGCATTATTAATCAGCGCGCCGGTAATTACTCTCCGGTAACACCAGCTGCGATCTTCCGGTTTCCTATTTCCGACGATATATTAGTTCCTACAGCTAATTAGTTAAAACACCAAGGAATGCAAATACTTTGCATCAAATACTGTAGCGAAAGTATCCTACGTTATTCCCCAAGGTTCAAACTATCTTTGTACCAAATTTTGATCAAGATCCATTTAGGTAGTTTGTCGTGAAGGGGGCGCAAACAGGATAGGTACTCTGGCTCTGATATACATTGTAGGAGTTACAATACAGTACGATAATACTCGTAATTCGTTATACACCATGACATATTTATGTAACAACAATGCAGAATAGATTACTATTTTAAATTATTCTTTTTGAGCTATTTATTGATGAAAAGTATGCCTGAACACCGTTTTGAGCTCAGTTGAAACATTGTGACGATACTCGTGGATACTAAAAGTGAATTGAGATAAACATATTAAATAGGCAAAACCCCAAAATGTACTATTATGCGATAATTGTCATTTCTACCACAAAAATATTAGCCATGACGATAATTTTGCTCTTTATTTATTGTCCGTCTAAATCCCTTCATTTTCTTATATAGCACATTCTCTTGTAAGAACGCTACGTCTCTAGGTCACGCCTAGATGAATAATTCAAGCCGCAAACATGGTATTTGTTAGCATATTACAGCTGTAGCCTGAAATTGCTATACTGTCGTCGATAATTCAACTTTTTTTTTGTTTGTTTTTTTTTTCTTTTAAAAAACGTAGTCCCACACTAGTATATCTCCTGTATCGTGGGTACCGTTTACAGACATATAATTTCACATACACATCATACCCAGACCAGAAACTAATATTTGTGGATCGCACAAATATTTGTCCCAGGCGGGAATCGAACCCGCAACCCCTAGCGCAGCAGTCTATTGCTCAGCCGCTACGCCAAACGAGCCGTCAAATGTACACATCTACAACTGTAGATGTACTGTGGCGACCACGAACTGAAAGACGCAGTGTAGGTTACGGTAGGCCTCCCACTAGATGGGCCGAATACATCAAAAGAGTCGCAGGCGACCGGTGGATACAAGTGGCGAAATGTCGTTTAGTGTGGCGGTCTAAGGTGGATACCTATGTTCAGCAGTGGACGCCTTTAGGCTGATGATGATGGTGATGACAACTGTAGATTATATTCTACTCGTGTGCACGTTCCATCGTCGATAGTGTGACTGAGCATCATTTTGTTTCATCATAGATTTTTATGTTCTAATTCTGTTACCACAAATTCTATACTCTAAAGTGATTGGCATCAGTCAAATTGATTGTCTTCTGTAATGTTATAGGTACAATGGTAGTGGAACCCTGTGAATGGGAAATGGTTTTAACAAAATAAATTACGTAAATATTTGTTCACGCTACGTACAACAATTAATGTTATCTGTAACAAACTTAATGTTTGGACATTAAAATTCAACTACCACAGATTTTTTGTAGGATTTGAAAGTGATCTTGGTGTCCTCATTTTATCTTTCTTTTTTAAATCAGGGATTTGTGTTCTCGATGTAAAGCAAAAAGGAGGGGCCGTTGACAAATCTTCGGTGCGTGAGTTCTCGGTTAGTGGTCTTTGGGGGGACTGAGATTTTCAAGTGAGAATGCTCAAGTAGAATTTCCAATTGCTTTGAATGGTAAGCTAGTCGAGAAGGTATCTGGCGATATGCCAAATTTATTTTATTTGGTAGACCAAGACCCTATACTACACATTTGCCATAAACGACTCTATTTACACAGTGTGAAGATTTGTATTCGATTCACATCAATATTTTAGTCAGTATAGCAATAGCTGTATATGTGCGGTAGTACTCTCGGTGAATACTGGAAACTTATGTAAGTATATTCAGAAGTAAAGATTTCAATAACATCTCGATATTATCTTTCAATAGTTTGACATCTAGCCCAGTTATATCGGCTATGTGGCTATGCATCCATGCTGCGGATATGCAGTTAACCCGCCATCGGTTTTGAAGGGAACAATTGTGACCGCGGAATTGTCAGCACTATATGACAGCCCAGACAAAAATGAAGTTCAGAGTCCGCGGTCATAGGTTGCATGAAAAAGTACCACCATATAGCGGACTTACCACTGATTTTCGCCGTCGAATAAGAGCCAAATGCCAAAGACTAAAATGTATTCGGTAGTTAGGTATATCTTTAGCCACAAAACTAAACTCAAACTAAACACTACTAGGCACAACACTTTTCATCATCATCATCATCATCAGCCTGAAGACGTCCACTGCTGAACATAGGCCTCCCCCTTAGACCGCCACACTGAACGACAATTTGCCACTTGCATCCACCGGTTGCCTGCAATCCAGCGGTTACAACACTTTTAGGTACCTAGTATTTACACTCAACGAAGTGTCTAAGGCAGATGTTATCGGACTGTCACCTCCATCTCGTAACTTGGCACTGTTAATAACCGCATACACAGCCAAGCGAAAAACAAGCTTAAGTACAAAGGTTCAAGGACCTACAAGCTGTTCAAAGGAGTTAAATCCTCAACTATTTACCCAGACGTTGCCACAGTCGCGAATAGCATACGAGTGGTTGAACGTGTTATTCTGTATCAATTGAAACATGTCAATAAAACTTATGTTCGTCAGTCAATCTACCTGTACCGTTAATGACGCATCCCCATTCATTATCTGATCTCACATTCGCCTCAGCTAACAACATGATCTAGTCCTACTTTAGTACTTGAAGACGCCACACATCGCATCAGTTAATCAACACGTTCTTTTTAAACATGTGTGTTCACGATTTAATAATGGACTCTATTGTGATATAAATAGTGGGGGTTTTATGTGATTGATGAAGAAACGTGAAAATGGATTTGCAGTCGTAAGTCGATTTCTTTGTTTTATGAATACGTGTTTTGGTTATGTACCTACAGACCGTTGCATGGAATTCACCTTTCCCTGTCTTTTTTTATTCAACTCGGTAATGACACTAACCGGTTCGTAATCGCATTGCAACGAATGTAGAGCATTCTTGTTCACTCAGTTACAACAAAGGCCGGCGATGGCAAAGTTTTTAATCTGACTTAAACAACATTGGGTTGGGTAGAGCTCTGCAAGTTACAAGTATTTAATAAATACTCTCTACAACAGGACTTCCCAACCGGTGGGGCATGCCCCCCTGGGGGGCGTATAGAGATTAAATTTTAGGGGGGGGGGGGGGGCATGAAGTGTTCGTATTATGTTAATCTAATTACTTATCATTGTTTATTATTTAAAACCCTTACACACAGATTTAGTCGCGCCACCTATAGTTCCAATCGGCCGAACGAACTACTACGGTTTACCACTATTTTGTTCTATCACGCACTTGAAATAAAATCATACAATTCGTCTAAACCTACCTGTCAATGTCAATGGACCATGGTGAACATAACTGCGCTGAAGGAAAATATAGGGGGTGGGCATGTTTTTTTTTTTTATAATCCGGGGTGGGCACCATTCAAAATTAGGTTAGGGAGCCCTGCTCGACAATGATACAATAAAGCCAGCAATCGCGACAGTCACAAAATTACAGAAACATATCTTGCATTTACAAGGTAAACACGCTTTATCGTCGACCGCTTGTTACACCAAGAAGTCAAATTTGGGATATGGCTTCCACACAAAGACATAACTTTCTCTTCTACGTGAGATTCCAGTGCCTGGGAGTCTACTACCTGGGTGCTTATTAGAATTGATCGAGTTCGTCCAAACCTCACTCCGGATATTTGGTGGCATTCAATCCGATCCAAGCCGGATATTCGGTATCCGATTTCTAGATATGCCACTACCCGTTACATCTCTAGTTTAATTATAGATGGATGAAGCCTGGATGTTGAGCCTGGTCTATTCTGTCATCAAGTTTGGCCTAGTTTCAATAATAATTGTTCAATAGAAGTGAAATTTTTACATGTCTGTCAAGTACCAATGGAAATATCAATGCCAACGAGCTATTTGCTATTGATCCAAAGGTGAACCACTAAACTTTTTTTTTCATTTCAGTTCATAATACGTACTTTATAAACAATTATTGTTTATAAAGTACGTATTATGAACATTGTTATTGTTATTGTTACCTAACATTTTCACGCTCTGTAAGCCGATTTGAATGTTCACTCGCGGAGCTTAAAGTAAGTTTTTTTTTTAAATTTTACTTTAGCAATACAGTATTGCTTTCAGTACTCGAGACATCCAAGAGTGCGTGGAGTCAGCGACGCAATCCACAATCACGCTTGATAGAAAAGTAGACGAAGAAAATGAATACGACCCGTTCAAGCACAGAAATGTCACACATCCTACTACGTAAGTATGAATAAGGTGAAAAATTAAATTAAAAAGAAGAAAACCAATTAAACTTACACGTGTCATTTATGTCTCATCTGTCTTGAAGGTGAACTGAGAATAAATAGGCCTCGCGGGTGCAATTTCGGCACATGACAAATATTTATAAACCATAAGATAAGGTAATTTATATGTATGTAGTGAAACAAGAGTAAGGTACCAACACACACATGCACATTCTTGTTGTTGATTACATTCTAGGTCAATCATTTTTTACCACGGAAAGGTGTACTTTTGCCAGATGGAAATGGTCTTTATTTTTCTAATTTCCTGTTATTTTATGTGAAATAAATGTACATTTTATTAAATAATATTATAATTAGGTAAACTAAGCCATACGAATTTAGTCTGAATATGATCGTTTGCAAGTCCATGTTCCTCTTAAATAACTTCGGATCTAGGAAAACCTATATTCCAGATAAACTTCCTGGAAATAGGGAATTCTATACGGTGGTCTAATTATTTACGGTGGTCTAATTTTTATACCGGTATCAGATAATATCAGATGTAATATCTTAATAAACAATTACTGGCAACAGCCTATCATGTATAATTATAGTAGTAAAGGTTAAATCTATTACCTATTAAAAAAAAAAACAATCCATTTCAGAAGTTTCTGAGATTATCCGAAGTAAACACGTTAACTAACTTGACCTTTTATAATTCATAGGTCACGTTCCATTTTCTACACTCAAATTTCCTTACTTCTAAACTTAACCTACATCACCCCACCGGTACACAATTATTCGCATAGAAAACGTTAAAACAGCACAATCGTGCATAAAAGTATTAACAAACATGGATAATAACAAATTTGAGGTAATGACGGGTCTCTTAGCTTAATTTTTCACGGATACCGGTTTCCCCAGCTAATACATTAAATATTTAAAACCTTGCTGTATCAGAAAATATAGGCACGCTTTTTTTAGTTTCGGAAAAAACCAAAATCGGATCAGATCAGTTTCGGATATTCCAAAACTCACATACGTCACACTGTTTGGTCATGGAAAATATTATTTTCCATAGTCCGGTTGATCGCTACTCAACCGTACCACGGACATAGAATGTTTTTGCTCTTTATTAAAATGTGTACGCGTTTCAGAGTATCTCAATATATAAAATCGAAAAGTTGCCAGTACCTTTAAAAGGAAAGTCAAGTTTTCTTTTAAGTCCGTAAACTCAAGTCTCATCTAGTTTGCAAGTCCGGAAAATCTTTAAAAGCGAAATAGGTTAGCTTAAAATGTTTCTCACAATACAGTACCGGTGTATAGTATTTCAAAGTTTAGTGGAAAGATTTGAAAGACCTCTGGAGGAGCGTATTGCCCGAGTTTAGTGAGCGGGGATTAAAAAAACTGGGCATCTTCAATTCTTCATATTGTTGAAGACAACTTTAGAACAGTTGTTTGTAATTCTTACTTCGTGGGCATACCCATAACTTGGAAAAATAAATATTTTGTTTACGTATTTCTTTTTTTATTTAGATCGTTAATGAGGTGGATCAGCCGTGGACTGAGAAAACGGTTTGGATCAAAGAAAATGCTCTCAACGTCTTGATCTCTATTTCTCTCTTTAGAGATCAAGGGATTGTAAAATAACCTAGGAGAAAATGCGCTAGAACCGCGTTACAATGTTCATTGTTCAACGTTATAAAAGAAGGCCAGGTTTCCTAGACATTATCCATTTTGTGTTGGAAAATATATTCTTTTCATAAACGCCGTAACTTTTTTCCCAGTACCTATCGAACAAGTGAACAGTTTATTTTCTAATATTTTCAGTGCACTGTTGGACGTTCTTGGAATTATACATTACAATAAAAGTAGAAGAGAATATAAATGTTTTATTGTACACACCACATCGCCATCGTGACTTAAAACCAGGACGTAACGGACAAATGATAACAAGTATAAAAAAATCAAGGCATAATTAAACATTATAAATAATAAAATACAATGGGCGCACTTAATAATAGGTTCGGTTTTTGTACAATTATGATTCTCTCGGTCTACGTTATGCTCGGTCATCATGCAAACCCCTATGCTGTTTGTCGACGGACCCCCAGTCAGGGCCAGTCGGCTATTTGAATTGATTATGGATTATCAATGATTTCAGACATTATGGTTAGGTACTTTTGACACTTCCGGTAGCCTGTTAACATTGTGACATTTCAATTGCATTACCATTGTGATCATGGCAAAGAAATAGAAAAATCCGTAGTACGTCCGTAGTCTAAAATCTATAGTCCACTAATTTTTTGACAGCTATTCCAATGGCTATGGAATCTATGGAATATTATGTCGTGGTAGCTAGAAGCTAGAGCTCTATGACTTTCACAATTTGAAAACGAGACAGTTACAATTCAATGAAGTTATGATTGATAATAATCTAGCAGACTACTGACATTAGCCAAAATTAACATTGTACTCGTAATATTGATCCCATCAAAAACATTACATGTACAAAAATGCACAAGTCTCGCAACGCAGTTTATCTGCCGTAAAAAGTTGTGAGATCGAATGTAAACCAAGTCGGTTAATTTCAATACCTACCTATACCTATCTATGGGAGCAGTTATATCTTTATTTCTTTAGTAAATAAAGTGACTTGGCAATTGCACACGCCAACATAAATCTATGTTAAGCGCTTTGTGCTTGTATTTGTTTGATAGTACACCTATACGGAAGACTATATTTAGATTGCCTAGTAGATTATGCTGCCGTGTACAATTGCCAAGACATTCTATTTACTAAAGAAATAAAGATATAACTGCTCCCATAGATAGGTATAGGTAGGTATTGAAATTAACCGACTTGGTTTACATTCGATCTCACAACTTTTTACGGCAGATAAACTGCGTTGCGAGACTTGTGCATTTTTGTACATGTAATGTTTTTGATGGGATCTCACATCTTTTTGTAGGTTTACTTTCTTTATTTCGTTTTTTTTGCAAAACACGCATAAATGCGCGCCCTGCACCTACGTGGCCGGGGCCCCTTGAGAACATAGGTCATGCTCATAGATTATAATGAACGAGTGCCTTTGCGTCTCCACAGATGCATATGAGGTATAAGGTATCTAGGTACCTATTTTAATGTACCTAGGTAACGAATTTGTTCAACCTATAAAAGTGTAGGTAGTTATAGTATAGGGATTTGTATCTCTCTATCCGCGATAGATGTACCTACCTATCGTGGAAGTTTTAAAAAGCGCTCAACTATCGAATTTCTCGAAGCCATTTCTCATTTTTAACCCCTATTACCCATTCCATTCAATTTCAATGACGTCTAATTATGAACTGTAAAAGTAACTTTGTAATTACATACAATTTAATGAGATTTATATGAGAATACAAAGTTATTTATGCAGATGATATATCTAGAAAACGGGATGAAAATTATGGAATGTCAGAATTTTTCCTTGGTTTATAGGCTAAACAATAGCTATATTCAAAATTTGAAACTTGTGGGACGGCTAAAAGTACCTTAGAATTTTGATGATCGGTGAGTCAGTCAGTCAGTCAGTCAGTCAGTGAGCAACAAAATTTAGGAACTTTAACTTGCAATAATTCTTAAACTGCTGGTTCAAATTTAATGTAATTTGGATTATTATCTGTAGACGTGATGCCCTCTTGGTCACTAAAAATTTAGGCTTCTAGTTTTATCCATAACGAAGTTACAGGGGGTCGAAAATGGCTCGAATCGCTTCGAGAAAAGGATAGTACGGCCGTGCCTTTTGTTTTGCTCGACTTGGCGGGGGTACTGCCGTGCCCCCAGATTTCATTGTTTTTCAATCGCAAATTGTTGCCAAATAGCCGACTTGGGCCCCAGGTCTAGGATTGAACGATGGCATGTGGTCGTTGTAACTCGATTTTCTTCTAATTACAGGACACTAGGCTCGTTCTTCCACCTCCTAAAATCATCTCTAGGCTCCGGCCTGCTGGCTATGCCAGCCGCCTTCAAGAACACTGGCATCGTCCCGGGATGTATAGGAACTTTCCTCGTTGCTGTTATTGCTACACACTGCGTACACATTCTGGTAAGTTACGTTTTTAGCCGCTTTGCAACCGAAAGACACCGCGTTAGTAGCGGGCTATTCAAAGGACTTTATAAGCATAAAGCACGTTAAAGAGACAGTATAATATGTTGTTCCCTTAAACGTTATATCATATCTCGATGCTTAAATGTTACAAGCACAGCTTTCACATGAAGATGTACGACCCTATCTACTTGTAACAATTTAACATAATGAACTTAACAGTAGATAATAATATTGTGTTTGAGCGAAACATCTTCAAACGGCTTTTTCTGTGAATTTCCCATATAAAAACTAACTCAGAGGCAGAATCGTTGTCATAAATAACATCAAAATAACCGACTTAAATTCAGCGAAAATTTAACGTAAAGTAAACGGGAATAAAGTCTCCCCGCACTCATACAACTATTTGCTACTTCGGGCGATAATTTCGGCGAACTAGTTTATTTTTAGTTAGTCTATTTCTGTAATATTTCATTATAATTGTCTGCCTATGTCAACTTTTAAGGACCATCCCGAACATTTAATCATTTGTGGTGGCTTTCATCAATATTTTCTTTAACTTGTCCTAAAGTTTGAACTGTCAGAGCATAAGCACTTTGTGGCGTTCTAAACAAAGACTTAAGTTTCGAAATTGAATACGTACTCACACAAACATTCCAATTAACAGTGTCGATTATACGCTGGGATTATTAACCATACTACTCGTAAAATATCTTGACATGAGTGCTACGAACTTTTTTCCAGTCATGATAAATGACATAGATTTTTAAGACTGACATCAAATCAATCATGGCGGGATTAATTGGGAATACGCTATAGGATACGCGCATGAAAGGGTTCGGTAGATTTTGGGATATGGTCCTCAACTTCGCATTTATCAAGCATAATGGAAGGCTTATAATACGGCAGCTTGCGTTAGTCGATCAACTTTCCAGGGGGTTAATTAGAACTCTCCATTTTGATAAAAGTTAAAGTACCTACTTCTTGTAAGCAGGAATATCAAGTAAATGAAGGAATTAAACAGAACGGTGATAAAAAAAACGGGTAAAAGTATATACCGAAGAAACCCTATTTTTCCGTCCCTATCCTACCGTTCTATTTTACGTTTGACCTTTCTGTGTTCTGTAAATTTTGGTGTCAATGAAGAGCTATCTATCTATCTATATATCTACTTTCTAAGACCTGGTACACATTAGGCGTTTGAAGCGCACGCTTTAGTAACGCGTTGTACACACGCAAGCGCGCGCTTCTGATTCAAGCGCGCGATCAGTGTGCCTAGTGCGAGATTTGTCAATTTATTTACGCGCTCGGTCCGTTTGGCGTAAACTTGAAATTGTATGGAATAAGAGCAGCGCCATCTAGCGTCAGTGAATCAGTCACTAGATGGCGCTGCTATTATTCCATACAATTTCAAGTTTACGCCAAACGGACTGAGCGCGTAAATAAATTGTCAAAACTCGCACTAGGCCCACTGAAGCGCGCGCCTGCGTGTACGTGTACACCTTCGAATAACCTCTTTAAACGCGCGTTACTACGGCGTGCGCTTCAAAACGCCTAATGTGTACCAGGCCTTATCCACCCAGTAAAGAAACAAAGCGTTCTCGCAAACAAAAATAGTACCTATTTATTATAATATGCTAACAAGTACGTTATTTGCGTCAAAAGGCTGTAGAGTAGACGCTTGTATTTCCATCTAAATTCTTACTTACATACGCTATTTCTACGCACAGCTTGAAATCTTCCAGATTATGTTTACGAGAGCCTAAAAACAAGCAGATAGGGATTGTCTGTACCTACTATGCGATTGCAGAAAAAAAATAGAATAAGTTGGCGACATAGTCGCTGAATATAATTATCATAACGTCGAATTGAGCTTTACGCATGCAGTTGCAGACCCCTACCGTCTCACCACAAAAGATTTAATCCAGAGTTGAACAGATGAGTCTAAATATTTTCTCCACAAATCGACGTCTAACCCTAGCTTTTTCTAACTCAATAACAAATTCACAAGTAAAATAATTTGGTACGCCAGGTTTCAGTAAGAAAACACGAGTGATAGACGTCGATTTTGTGAAACGAAACTTTTAAAAACTTCTGTTTAACTCTGGTCTAAACTTTTGTGGTAAGACGGTAAGTTTTATGTAAAATTGTAAATACATATTCAGCGAGTTTTGTCGCTAACGTTACCCATTAGAATAAGTACAGCCATTAAAAATCAAATAGCAAACCCACCTCGCATCGATCACCGCTAACAGGGTTGTTTTTCTTGGGGCGCCTTACCGTTTACCACTAATTAAAGTCGACAGTCATCCGGAGGTCGGTACCATGTTTATGGTTTGTTGTTTTTTTTCGAACGTTTTTTTATAAGTATACTAGTCTGTAAATAGGTATGTAATGTTATTCCTTTCCGCGCTTTGACAAGGATCCTGCCGAGACACAATTGAAAATCTATTTTGTCTGGAATTACAGCAGCAGAGGCTAACAGCCAAAATTAATATTGTATCTCCTATCCAAGATTGAGATCGATCTTACATTGCTGCCTATCATTCGATGGATTACCAATCTACGTGCCTGTATAAACCAATCCACGGATCGGTTATTAGCACGTTTGACCCTAAAAATGGATTGTGATATCAATCCCAGATAGCAAAATTTGGATTGAATTGATTATTAATTTCGGCCGTAAACCTACATTGGTATCTATTCTGTAGTTACAAGCTAAATCTTAATTTGTCAGCTCTAAAGTTATAGCCATCCCTTTTGTTTTCATAAGGTTGAAGTCTGACCAAATACCATTTGAAAACTAAACTTTAATTTAATTTGTAACAAAAGAATAGGCACCACTAGCCCTGCACTGGCACTGCAGCCGCTAAATAATATATGGGTCGCGAATTAAAATGCCAGAGCGGACACACACTAAACTGGTACGCGTTGCTTCTGAAAAAAATACGAGGGTGTTTCTGGTCTGGCTGTTATGTGTATGTGAAATTATATGTCTGTAAACGGTATCCACGACACAAAAGCAATCCTAGTGTGCGGTTACGTTTTTTTTTCTTAAAAAAGAAGAAGAAAAAATGACATAACAGTATGTAGATACCTATCTACATCCATAGAATAAAAACCTACGACATTTATGACTTGCTTTACCCACCAGTATGCCCTAGAATGTTATGTTGTCCGACGAACCGGACCGGGACCCCGTGACGGATTATGGCTTAATAACCTCGTCACGGAAGTTAGAGGAGACCCTAACTTACCAGCGGGTGGATATGTATTGATGATGGTGGCCTTTTTCCAGGTCCTGACCTCACGAGAGGTATGCAAGGAGAGTCGAGTCCCGTCGCTCAGCTATACCGATACGTGTGAACGAGTGTTTAAATTGGGACCTCATAAGTTACGGCGGTTTTCTACTCATGTCAGGTAAACAAGTAAAGATAGAAAAAAATATCACGAGCATTATTAGGTAAGTCTATTGCCGAAAATTATTATAGATTTCTCGTGGTTCGAAAATTATATAATAAGTATCAAGTATCAACGGTCAGTGCATAAGCATATTATCTGCTACTAAGAGTATGTTGGCAACAAAACCTTTTTGATAAAATATTGAACAAAGAGCCTACGGTTATGCAACTTACTATACAATAAAAAAAAAAACAAATAATAGAAAATGTACGTGTATGTGAAACATTAACAGGTGGTATGTCTGTAAACGGTGCCCACAATACAGGAAAAATTATAGTGTGGGCTACGGTTATTCAATAAAAATAAATAAATAATAAAATTATTCCACACAATTTCAGTCTATGTATTCCGTATTTCATTTTATTCGATGCAAAATTAATGTTTATTTAGGGTCTCTTGAAAAGTTATGGAAAAGTATTCACGACGTTATTCAGATCGAAAATAAACCCCTGGATTGCCGCTAACAAAAATAGCATATTATTAACCCACGACGTAAAAGAGCGTAAGCGTCTACCTAAGTATACCAATTTTGATACCGTTGTTTACTGGATACAAGCCACAAAAATATGTATGAAAGATAATAATATTATGCCTTTTTTGTGTTTCTACATTCGCTTTAGCGGCGCGCTCAATAAGAAATGGCAGTTTATTGGCAAAAGGGCTGAAAGTTTTGAACTTACGACATAATTCGACTTGATAACCTACAGTAGAGCATTATCTGCGACTTTCTCTTCAGTTGTTTGTTTGTTAAGTCATTTAGTGCCAGCCTGTAGTGGCATAGATTGTCAGGCTGCTTAGATAATCTCTGACACTACGACGTGGCTTAGCGACTGCTGTCAATGAATAACAACCGGGGCCGATGGCTTAAGGCCAGGTTGTACTAAGGTGGTTATACTGGTGGTACTGGCAGATGGTATAACTTTGACCATTTATTGGTATAACTTTCACGTGCTTTCATGATGGAATCTCTTAGGTTACAAGTAAAGATGCGATTCACTGTCATCTTTGTGATATTTTTTCATCGAGCCAATTATTCGTAATCGCGTTTCGGTCTTCCCAATCGTCTTCATTGTAGGTATACCTAATCAATAAAATAGTAACTTTTACACTCATATTTTTATATTGCAATTGGTTTCCTGAGCTTAAAAAACATTGAAATTGAGTAAAACCTCGCATTAACTTACCCTCCATAGTGCGGAGTGATGGATGTCCGTCCGCATAGTATCTTCTAATTTTCTTGATCTTCTTATCATCATAATAATTATAATATAATTTGCGTGTTACGTTGTTTGCCCGCGATGGACTCCTAAACTACTTAACCGATTTTAATCAAACTTGCACACTTTGTGCAGTTTGGTCTAACATAAAAGATAGGATAGTTTACATCTCAATTTATAGTCGCAATAATTTGTTATCGCGACTATAAATTGTGGCTAAGGTTTTTGAACCTTATCCACAGCAACGCGTGGCCGTGTCTGCTAGTAACTTATAAAAGTCAGTGGCTCGAGGCCAAGGCTCAAAGGCGGTACCGTTGGAGTGCAAAGCGCACAAGTTACTAACTACCTATCATTCAGTAGAAACCAAATTGTGATCAAAGTAACCTCCAAAGCAGCGTTAGCATTCCGTTGACTCAGACGGAGTGTCTCGACTAACAACAATGTGGTTTGTAATTCCAAGTAGGTACTTCGGGGGAAGGGACCGAAGTTAATGTACAGACTACAACGTGGCTGTTATTATCTCCCGATCGCGAAAAAGAAAGAATTATAAACTCTTGTAAAAACAGATACCTATCTTTCAGACTTTGACTACACTATTATTTAATAAATTGAATTAAATTCATAAATTATTATTTTTTGTAAGCCTATTCACGAGTTTTAATGATCGAAGTAGGATTTTTGGCTCCATCTCTCTTGTTTGCCAGTGATTTTTTAAACTCAGCCGTTGCCAACAGAATTCATTAAATCTCGTTACATACTCAAGGCTACATTAAACTGCTGAGCTGATGTTTGTCTCGCGAGAAATTCTCGCCTAGTGACATGTTCTATCACTCGAAATCACGTACTTCACTTTACCGTTGCCTAAAAACTTCTCCGTGTTGGATAAAAACGGAGTCGTAAAGTTCAGAACACACTCCCGACCTTTTAGGGGGTTCTGTCACTTGTGAAAAGATCGAATGTGAATGTTACGACCTTTGCGTTAGTTTGAGCGAAAGTATGGGTGTTTTAGTTCTATCTTGCAAGTAAAATTTCTTTTGTTCATGCCTGTAAGGTACCTATGACAATACAAATATTATTATGGCGACAGCTTTCACCAGAATAGTGATGAAAGGTAACCCTCAGTGAACAGCAGAAGCGACGCTGCGGCGGACTGGTCCGTACGTACATGTTACAATTAAACATCTATTGTCTCTATCATTGGTTACTTAAAGGGTTAAGTATTTGGGGTCATTGTGACCAATTTGCGGTATCGAATTTATGAAAGCTTCTCTATATACATATGTTTTTCACATACACTTATACCTCCCTATGAACCCAACTGTATAAGATATTATTCAAGGAACGTTTCTTATTATTTGAATTGGAGTATTAACAACTGTCTCAAGGTTGTTTCTGACTCTACAATAATGAGCTGAGGACACTGATACTCATGAAAGGCTTTCGCAAAAATCTTATTTTCTTTGTTGTGCTGAACCACAGGGTTGGTTGTGTCTACACAAACTTGGAAAACGTTATTTATACCTATCTAATAATTAAAGATAATTACAAATGTCGAACAGTTCTTTGTTGATTTTTGGAGTAAGCTAGAGTTGAAAATATTATTTTAAGGATTATAACTATGATGGTGCGACCATACAAAAGAGATGGGTTTGAACAGTAATAATGTTTTAATTTTTGTTAGTTGTAACATTGGTATTTTTGTTCCAATAATCTAGCCCTAAGCGAATGAAAATTAGGCACGATACTTTTTAATAGAAAAAATCAAGTAGGTACCTACATTAAAATTTCAGCACTAAATGTAGGGCGTGGTTAATTGCTACGTAGGTTATTACTGCCCTCACACAAATATCTGTAGGGTCTATCAGGATTAAATGTAGTAAGATTCTAAGCGATTAATGTAAGTATATGTGGAAACAGAACACTAAATTCATATGAAAGGATATTATGTATTAAAATAAAACTTACATATTATTGCAGGCATTTTGCGGACGCGGCTATGGCGGGCGTGTGCCTCGGAGGGACAGCTGTGTACGTGATATTTATTGCTTCCTCTCTCAAAGATGTGAGTATAAGCAACTACCACATAGGCACGATAATATCGCTCGATATCGCAAGCGTCTTTGCGATATCTGTTATACTTAGTACATTTTGTATTGAGACTTTTTGGTTTTGAATGGTGTATTTATATTGGTTGATAAAATCACAGCGTTTACACATTACAATTTGCGTTTTTGCGACACATGACAGGATGCAAAACAAAACACGGCGCGTTGCGTTCCTGGGTTAGAACAGTCTTATTTTTTAAATTGTACCTACCGTCTTACCACAAAAGATTAGACCAGAGTTAAACAGTAATTTCTAAAATTTCGTACGACAAATACATTTACTTGTAAATATGTATTTGAGTTACAAAAAGCGAGAATTAAACGTCGATTTGTGGAGAAAATATTTGGACTCATCTGTTCACCTCTAGTTTACATCTTTTGTGTTAAGACGGAATAGGTTTGCGTTTGACCACTAGCACAACGGATGTTAAGTGACGATGCAGTTATGTGCACGTTTACTTATCAGTAACCTGTTCACTCATGAATTGAAGACTTATCTATCTATCTATCTTCTATCTATATATATAAAAATCAAATGCTGTTCGTGTGTCTCGCTAAAATTCGAGAACGGCTGGACAGATTTGGCTGATTTTGGTCTTGAATGATTTGTGAAAGTCCAGGGAAGGTTTAAAAGGTGAATTTTATCACTATTCCACGCGGACGAAGTCGCGGGCACAGCTAGTAACTTATATATTGGTTATAACTATCCTCAGGCCCTTCCTTGTGGGTCAACGACGTTGTTGAGGTCACGTAGAGATCGCGGGATGCAAAAACGCATTATTGCAATCACGTAATAACGTGTGTGGTAAGTATAAGTTTTACAGATCGATACTGTCGCGTCTTGAATTTTCCTTTGGATTTTATACAAACACTGGTAACTTGGTAGAGTTTCGAGTGAAATATGGATGGACAAACACAAATAACTTGCCCGACAAATTCGTTCCATGTTTAAATCAACCAACCTGTAAGTAAGTATATTTTATACGAAACTTATAATAAGTTAGTAAAGGTCAGAAAGTTTGTACTTACTTTAAATAAATGTAAACATATATATTATTATATTATGGACTACCACTGAATAAGTCTAAGTCAAGTCTAATATTATATCTGTCTCTGTGTTTTCATACAGTTACAATGGTGAAATGGATCGCAAAAGGTAGGGGGTACAATCATTTCAATAAATTACTCCAACAAGTACCTATACAACAAGAACATTGATTAAACAAAACTATTCGTTAGCTAAACGTAGGTCAACTCGAATACAGACTCTGCTAATATCGATAAAAAATACTACCATGAGCAAAGTCACGGGTGACCTCTATCTAGAATAAATTTACATTAGTGGGGTGTTGGTGGGGCGTAAATACTACTGTCAGGCAAATGGCGTCTTCCCATTACTTTCAGTTAAAATGTCATTAGTTTTATTATTATTTTGTGTTTAACAGAAATGTTGGCGGTTATAAGTTTCTGTGACAACAATGTCACAACATTACAGAATTTAGGTTATGCGTAAACTACAAATTATCATACGTTAAAATAGATACAAAAGAGAGAGAGAAAAGAGCAGGCAACGCACAAAAGGAGTTACAAGGGCAGGCAACTATAGGTGGCGGGTCCATAGGCGGAGAGGTGGGTCCATTGGTGGCGAGGTGGGTCCATAGGCGGAGAGGTGGGTCCATTGGTGGCGAGGTGGGTCCATTGGTGGCGAGGTGGGTCCATTGGTGGCGGGTTCATAGGCGGCGCCCTGAAAATCCCCCTTAAGGGGCAAAACGGGAATCTAAGGGGAAATCCGAACCCTAGTGTAAAAAAATCTAGATATTCCCCTTTTCGCTTGACCACTTGTTATCAGATGGCCCTCACGCTTTACAACCGCCTACGTGTTATAAAAAATATATTTAGAGCATAACTCAACTTAACTTTAATTAAATTTAGGTAAGTAAGTATAACAAGATAGGATTTTAAATGTTTTTACTTCTTTGCCTATACAAGATAGGTACCTAAATACCTAATTAAAAAACATGCGCGATTTTGTTCTCCAAAACGTAAATTTACATAATATATATTATTAATCCAAATCACATTAACCTTTCTCGAGGAATCTCGAGTTAAACTCGGAATTCAATACCATCAGCATTCGAAATTTGCTCATTTTTGTATGATAATGTTATTTAAATTCTGAAGAAGCCTTTTTCGAAACATTTTCAAGACGCTTTTTGAATGTTCATTGTTTTTCCATATATTTGTAAAGACTTTTCACAAAGTTATAGTGGGTGATCCTATGAACTGTTACTATGAGATGGTATTATATTATAGAAATTAAGTTCCAAAACTATTATGAATTTAAACTTTAATGAAAGTCAACGTACACAACTACAACGTAGGGCGTAACATTCCCTTTATCCGCTCTTAAATTATATTAAATAATAATAATGATAATTATTATTGATATTTTTTTCCTATTGTTTAGGCGCTTACACCTTTTGTAATACAACCTATCATTTTAGTTCCTAAGAGCGCTAACAGATGGCCGGTATAGGCGAGCCAGCGAAAGCTGAATCGCGCAAGCGTTGTGTTGCGGAAAAAGGGCGCCCTATTTGAACTTTTTGAATATACCTCTCATACTTTACACCTGATCACTGTGTTTGATTTGGGGGCCTTTTTGGGACCTTGTACATGTTCCTTCGAGCCGGATACGGCACTTAGGTAGTTGGCAGATTACGTGTACGGGTCCAACTTCTGACATATGCGCCAGCTCGCCACAGAATCGACTGCAGTTACGTTTCATGTAATATTGTACTGGCGGCGTCGGTTCCTGTGAGCGAGTCACCTTCTGCGAGTGGTAACAGTTGCCACAGAAGGTGTAGTAGTCAGTGCGGAGAGGCCGCGCTGACTAATCAGTGGCATCGTCGAGCCCGGTGGAGCAAGCTGTGTGTTCAGCCTGCCCAAACGAAGGTGTGCCAGCCAAGCCAAGGCGAAGGCGTCAAATGCTGAGGAGTGGCACACAGGCAAGTGAAGTTGGAGCAGCAGGGGGAGCACCCCCTCGGATACCCTGGTGACGTGAAGACAAGTGTTTGTGTGCGTGAGTTACCAACGGATAAATTGTGAGTATTTTGAACCTTAAATCTTACCAGTGATAAACTTTAACTTTTTCAAGCAAAACTTTAAAGATAGTGCAATTTGGACGTTATTTTGTAAAGACTTTTAACTTAGAAAAATATTTTTAGTTTTCCATTAACATAGCTTAAATTTGTAGAAATTGTGCATGGACTTAGAATAATTCGCTTAAAAGTGTACCGACGGGGAACCTATGCCCAATTTTTAAACGAGTTCGTTTAATTCTAAACACTTAGAAATATTTCAATTATTTTTGCATAATGGAAAAATTAATAAAATATCAAGAAGATGTTAAAACTAGAATGCATAAGGCACGGGTTAACTTTGGCAAACAACCGAAAGATAGAATTACTATAACTTATTTGGAGACACGCATAGATAATTTAGACGAATGTTGGAAGGCCTTTAAGATTACTCATCAAAGAATTGTTTGTGAATCGGAAGGCGAAGAACTAGAAGCGTCCAACTATCATAAAACGGATTTGTTCGATCAGGTAGAGGAATTGTACATTGAATACAAGTCTAAGTTGAAGGAATATCTAACTAAGTTGAAGGTAGCGGTTAAGCCCGCTCTTGCATCAGAACCTTCAGGCAGTGAACCCAAATCGTTCAATATACATTTGCCAAAAATCTCGATCCCTGCCTTTTCGGGAAATTATGTGGAATGGACTAGTTTCAGAGACTTGTTTGTATCACTCGTTCATAATAATCAAGGTCTGGACAATGTACAAAAATTACATTATTTAAAGAGTCATCTCCAGGGTGAAGCGGAACAGCTACTGAGGCACATTCCTATAACAGCTGATAATTATAAAACTTGTTGGGATCAGTTGGAGAGCCGGTTCAATAATAAGAGATTTCTTGCAAATTGTATATTGAAAAGATTTATGAATCAAAGGAATGTAACCGTTGAGTCCGCAAGCGCTATTAAGGAATTGTTAGATGTAACGAGCGAAAGTTTACATGCGCTTACAAATTTAGGTATTGATGTTTCGTCCTGGGACATAATGGTTATTTATATTGTCGCTCAAAAACTAGATTCAGAGTCACGAAAATTATGGGAAACGAAAAGTAACGATTCTACAGCTGAGTTACCTCAGCTTTGTCAGTTTAAAACCTTTTTGGAAAATAGATTCAGAGCATTAGAATGTCTCGGTTCCCAGAATGTGAGTAAACAAAGTAACAATAATTATAGGAATAAAAATGCAATGACTCTGCACGTAACCACCGCCAATATGGGCTGTGTTTTTTGTACGGACAAAGATCATAAGTTATGTAACTGTAAGAAGTTTGCCAAAGAGGATGTAGAAAAACGTCGTAAGTTTGCTCAAACCAGTAAGGTATGTTTTAACTGCCTTAACTTAAATCATACGGTTTATTCATGCCGCCAGAATACAAGGTGCCGTTTATGTAAAAGAAAGCATCACTCACTACTTCATCCCAAAAATGCTTCGAAGTCTGAAGATGAAGTTAAACCAGATCAGGTCTTTAGTAAAGACGTTATTGCTTCCACGGAGGCAGCGACTTCCAAGTGTGAGTCCACTAAGGCCATGTCATGTTTCGCAAAGGCAAGCAGTCAAGTGCTGTTAGCTACAGCCTTAGTTAATATTGAGTCGAGAACTGGAGCTGCTATTTGTTTCAGATCTTTGTTGGATCAAGGTTCTCAGGCTTCGTTTATAACGGAGGCTGCAGTCCAGTTGTTAGGGTTGAAGAAAAGTCCCATTAAAACTTTTGTATCAGGTCTGGGCGGTGATCCACAAGCATCGTTAGCTTGCAAGGCGATGGTTTCAATAAAAATTCAATCCCGTCAAGATCCCAGCTTTGTCATGCCCGTCAAGGCTTATGTAATGAATAAACTGACAACGCTCCTTCCTGAAAGGAAGGTGGTCGTTCAGATGTTGCCCTCTTTGCCGTCCATTGCTTTAGCCGATCCATTTTTTGAAACGCCCAATAAAATCGATTTACTGTTGGGAGCCGAAGTCTACAGCCAGATTTTGTTGCAAGGTCTGATCAGAGGTCCACCAGGTTCTCCTATCGCTCAAAATACATTGCTTGGTTGGATCCTATCTGGTGAGGTAGGTGCGGTTAGTGACAAGTTAGAGACTTGTCACAATGTAGTGGTTGGCTTGCACTCAACTCAGTCGAGTGAGAATGAGCTGCTGAAGAGTTTTTGGGAGCTGGAGTCAGAGCATTATTCGAACGAGAAAAAGCATTTAACGGAAGAAGAGCAGCAGTGTGAAAAGGTGTTTGCTGAAACGACAAGAAGAGACGAATGTGGTCGATATGTGGTCAGGTTGCCTTTTCGCACTTCTGATCCTAAATGCAAATATGGTGACACGCAGGAAATTGCCCACAAAAGATTTCTCTTGCTAGAGAAACGTCTTTTGAAAAACCCTGCACTGAGAGCGCAATATGTCGAGGTTATCAATGAATATTTGAGCCTTGGCCATATGGAGGAAGTCGAAGGTCGAAACAAAGCAGACGTAGTATATTTGCCACACCACGCAGTCGTGAGGGATGACAAGACCACAAGTAAAGTGAGAGTGGTTTTTGATGCGTCGTGTCCTGGAAAAAATGGAGTCTCGTTAAATCAGGATATATTAGTAGGTCCAACGCTACAGCCGGAATTGCGCCATATTTTATTGCGGTGGCGCTGTTTTCCTATTTGTCTCGTTGCAGATATAATAAAGATGTACCGGCAAGTTAAGGTGGCTGAAGACAACGTAGATTTTCAACGTTTGCTGTGGCGCGAGAAGCCTGAGGACAAACTGCAACATCTTCGACTCTTAAGAGTCACTTTTGGCACATCGTCTGCGCCATTTTTAGCCGTGAGATCTTTGCAGCAAGTTGCCAATGATGAAGGGGCAGATTTTCCCTTGGCATCTAGTCGTGTTTTGCAGGATTTTTATATGGATGATTTGATGTCAGGCTGTCAGAACGTAGCAGAAGGAGCTCAAATATATCAGCAGATTAATGAATTGCTTGGTCGTGGAGGTTTCCAGCTTCAGAAGTGGTCCACCAATAGCAGTGATTTACTGGAACATATAAGGAAAGACCAACAAGAATTGGAAGGAAACCTGGTATTGAAAACAGATGATGTGACTAAAATATTAGGCCTTACTTGGAATAAAATATCTGATGAATTTGAGTATACTGTTCAGCTTCCTCCACTGGAAACACCTGTAACCAAGCGAAAGGTTATATCTGACATAGCTAAATTGTTCGATCCCCTAGGATGGATAGCTCCAGCAATCATATCAGCAAAGGTATTTATACAAAGAATTTGGCTAACAGGGATCGATTGGGATCAGGAGCTGCCACCATTGTTGTTGAAGGATTGGCTTAATTTTAGAACGGATTTATGTCAGCTAACACATTTTCGTATACCACGGTGGATCAAGACAACCGTAGATGATCTGTGCCTGGAGTTGCATGGATTTGCGGATGCATCACAGGATGCTTATGCAGCAGTAGTGTATGCTCGCGTAATTGATAAGAACGGTTCCGTTCATGTCAGTTTGATAACGTCCAAAACAAAGGTAGCGCCCATAAAACAGGTATCGATCCCCAGACTTGAATTATGCGGAGCAGTGTTGCTCGCTAAACTAATGATGGAGGTATCAACTATTTTGAAGGTACCAAAACAACACCTCCATTGCTGGAGTGACTCGTTGGTTGTCTTAGCTTGGTTGCAAAGTCATCCAAGTCGATGGAAAACATTCATCGCAAATAGAGTGGCGGATATACTTACCGTGATGGATGGCAACCAATGGTCGCACGTACCCTCCAAGCAGAATCCCGCTGACTGCGCCTCCAGAGGTGTAAAACCGTCTGAGTGTGCTCATCTTCAGTTGTGGCAGCAGGGTCCGGCGTGGCTGAAACAGAAAAACATAGATTATAAAAAGGAAGAAAGGGTTACAACAATAGAAGAAAAGAAATTAAAGTGTCATGCTACTACATGTGCAGATACAGACAATAGTGTAATTGAAAGGTTTTCGTCATTGAAACGACTAACTAGAGTGGTTGCGTTCTGCAGAAGATTTTTGTCTCCAAAACAGGTAGGCGCCCTTACTGCAGAGGAATTGAGAAAGGCATCAAATACTTGCATAAAAATGTGTCAAAGGCATTATTTCCAGGATGAGTTAAATAGTATGAAACGTATCGGTAAGGTGAATAAAGGGAGTAAAATTAAGTCACTAAATCCTTACCTTGACGCCGATGATATTTTGAGGGTAGGTGGACGTCTGCAAAGAGCTCCACTTGAAGATAGCATGAAGCATCCCATTTTGATACCGCAACACTCACACTTCACAAAACTTTTGATTGCTGATGCTCATCAGAGAACCTTGCATGGTGGATCTCAATTAATGATCAACTATTTGAGATCCAGCTTTTGGATAATTAACGCAAGAAGTCTCATCCGCCAATGTGTTAGGAAGTGTGTAGTTTGTGTTCGTTACTCCGGCGAGACAAGACAGCAAATGATGGGGCAGCTGCCAGAGGCTAGGGTAACTGCTGGCCGACCTTTCCTTCGCAGTGGATTGGACTATGCTGGTCCTATTAGCATTCGCCCTACTAAGGGCCGTGGTTATCACTCCACTAAGGGCTATATTTGTCTGTTTGTCTGCATGACCACAAAGGCTATTCATCTTGAGGTAGTCAGCGATATGACAGCTCAAAGTTTTTTAGCGGCATTTAAACGCTTTGTGGCCAGACGAGGACATGTAGCAGATTTGTGGAGTGACAACGGAACCACGTTTGTTGGCAGTGCTAAGGAGTTGAAGGCTTTGTTTGAGGCGGAAAGGTCCGGTTTAGCTTCTGAAATTTCCGACTGGTTCGCTATGAATGGTACGAATTGGCACTTTATTCCTCCGCATTCTCCCAATTTTGGAGGATTGTGGGAGGCAGGAGTGCGCTCTACTAAGCACCACTTAAGACGGGTAATAAATGGTGGTACCCTTACGTTTGAGGAAATGACCACTCTGTTGTCTCAAATTGAAGCGTGCCTTAATTCAAGGCCGATATCTCGGCTACCAAACTACCCTGACGAACCATATCCCCTCACAGCGGGTCACTTCCTCATAGGTGAACCTTTGGTTCTTGTCCCTGATAGGAATTACGAACATTCCAGTATTTCTTCGTTAAGTAGATGGCACGTCACGCAAAGAATGCTGCAGGATTTCTGGAAAAAATGGTCGCTAGAGTATCTTACTCAACTGCAGCATAGATACAAATGGTCAGACCATGTCGATGAGCCAAACATAGGCGATGTAGTATTAATCAAGGAGGATGATCTTCCGCCAGCCAAATGGCTATTTGGCGTTATTACGGACAAACATACTGGTTCGGATAAACTTACGCGTGTGGTGAGCCTTAAATGTAAAACTAATATTATAAAACGACCTCTGTCGAAGTTGGTTATATTACCTGTAACTAAATAATTATACAGTCCATTAAGAATTATTTTCTGAAGTTATAATATTTTATTGTTCTAGAAATGGAAATTGTTTCCATGCAACGTTACTATTTAGCCCATAAATTCATGTTGATCAAAAATCGCACTCACCAATGGTGGGCGGTTATTAGACATTATTTTGTTACTAAGTAGGTACTTACCTACTCCTAGTTTTTTGTTTTGTTTGTTATCTCTGTTAAACTGATACCTACCAGTTATCGTAACGTCAAGCATTCTTACTCTACGATACATTACATAGTCTCTAAATTGGTAATTAAGATTGAATTTGTAAAATTCTTAGTTTGTAATTAATATTCATATTTTTGTGTATTTTTGATGGACATTCTGTCCATGGTGGGCGGAATGTTTAGGCGCTTACACCTTTTGTAATACAACCTATCATTTTAGTTCCTAAGAGCGCTAACAGATGGCCGGTATAGGCGAGCCAGCGAAAGCTGAATCGCGCAAGCGTTGTGTTGCGGAAAAAGGGCGCCCTATTTGAACTTTTTGAATATACCTCTCATACTTTACACCTGATCACTGTGTTTGATTTGGGGGCCTTTTTGGGACCTTGTACACCTATATATGCATAAATATTAGTGCGAAGTTGAGAATTTACTCCTCATAATTTTACCACTCAGCCGACTCGGCCATCATCTGACAATGTCGGCACGAATCCGGACAACGACACTGTCTGTTGTCACATTACAGAATCGAGGTATCCGGCTGGAAACAGAACGATCACAGTATATTTGTATCCATGCGGAAACTCAATGAGTTCGTCTCTTTACGAATGACGGGCAATTACCTGTTCATTTATTGGAGTTGCATGACTGTCTCACATGGTATCTTCATCATGGTACACAAATGCTGTTTACCGTTTATAGTAAAAAAGTAATAATACTTACCTAAAAGTTTCCATGGCAAAATCTCCTTAGAATTGGGACCTGTAGGGTGAGCAGGAACCTCTATCGAGAAACTACTCGATACGTTAACCGTTAAATTTGTTTTAGATTTGATCAGTGCTCCTATAATAGGATAAGCACTACCATTTTACCGGTTCGTATCGTTAACACATCCATCAAGGTAACCGTTCGGGTGCGCATCTTGTCGATATTGCAAGGCGCTAATAGATCAAATCTAAAACAAATTTGACAGTTAACGTATCGAATACTTTCTCGATAGAGGTTCCTGCTCACCCTACTGTTCATTAGTGTTAAATCGCATAATACCACATTTCCTAAAAATTACCCCTCATAAAACACAGTTACAAAACTACCAATAAAGCCGAAAGGAGGTTGAATGGGCCTTACAACGAGTCCATTCACAATAATTAAGAACTTTAGTATACGCTGTATAATATACCCCAATTAAAAAAAAATGTATTTTCACTGATGTGCAAACGCTATTTCAGTCAAATTGAAGAGTTTTTTTTTCCGGGGTAATTTGTAACACGTTGTAAGTACTTATAGTCATTTTCATCTCATTGTTAGGGCTCATTTAATATTGTTAGAGATAACAATGTTACCTAATGTTTCTTCTTAACTGGTTTGCACTGAGCCGCTCTTGTTTAAAAAAGATAAGTACATATTATTTGCTTTATCACTATTTGCGTTGCAAAATAACAAGTGTTTAAAGAAATTGAGACAAGTATTTCCTGTACGACGTGCAGAGACGCGACAAGTTCTAGATTTGAGGGGGATATTTCGAAAATTTCACCAAAGAAGTCTCTCTCGTGAGAGTCTTCTCGTGACCACGGTCGATGTAACTCGGCCGAAACGTCGAGGATGTCAAAATTATATATTTTGATATTTGTTTGTGCGCGAATTAGACCCGTTTTTAGTTAGTTAATATGTTTCCTGTTCGCCAAAGTTTAGGACCTTTTTTGATGGGATTTTTGCAATCAGGAACTCATAAAACCCTCTCACACGGAAAATGTTTTCCCTCAAGTCACTTTGTGAACCTTCCATGCTTGCCTACTCGTATATTGTCCGTATCAAATATTTACCAAAGTCAAACAACATAGCTCAAAGGTAGCTCTCGTATGTCGATTGGTAATAAAAAATGCTTGCACAACGTATTTTTTATTTATATTATCCGCTTTTGCCACCATGACTTGGGGCGAGTCTGACATTAGTTATAGCTACTGATATCGGTCGCTAAGTCCTAACGTTGCGAAAATTAAACAGTGTGAAAGCTACATAATACAAGTTAGGATGAAGCTGAGATCGTGGGACGTAGTCATAATAATAAAAACAATAAATCCTACTTCCTACTAATATTATAAACGCGAAAGTTTGTATGTATAGATGGATGGATGTTTGTTACTCTTTCACGCAAAAACTACTGAATGGAATTTAATAAAACTTCACAATAATATACTCGTAGCTTACATATCAGAATAACACATAGGCTACAATTCATAAAGATTATTATCGTATATTATCCAAACGCGGGTGAAACCGCGGGGCGCTAGTAAATAATAAAAACTTAAGCACTAGTGAGCTATTGGGAGTTGTCAAAGAAACGTAATAATGATTTTGATTGAATCTTGTGTCACGAATTTCCATATAATTCTGGTTGATTTTTCAACAGCCTATATTTTTCTCGAAAAGCCAAACTATGAATGGCAATTTCGCTAGCACAGCAATACCATAAACACACCATCATCTTCGCTAACTCGGGTGTACAGACTTGCATTTAACGAAAGTGTCGTTACTGAAAGCTTAGTTAAATTGCTGTGTTTAGCGATCATTATGTGGCGATGGCATGTACGCACAGACTGCCGGCCCATTTATTTATTACTAGCTGCGCCCCGCGGTTTCACTCGCGTTTGTATAATATACAATAATATATCTTTATGAGTTGTAGCCTATGTGTTATTCTGATATGTAAGCTATATTATTGTGAAGTTTCATCAAAATCCATTCAGTAGCTTTTGCATGAAAGAGTAACAAACATCCATCCATCCATCCATCTATCCATCCATCCATCCATCCATACACACAAACTTTCGCGTTTAAAATATTAGTAGGATTTATAATTATATTCATTTTTATTGCACTTTTATTCGCACGCCTATAAATATATCGCAAAAACAGACAAATATACAATTTTGAATCTGTATTAATGTTCCAAACAGATAGGTAATTAATTAATTAATAAAAGGAAAAAAGGAAATTGTTATGCCGCATTGTTACTACAATAATGGCAACCCAGATTGTTGTCGGCCATTATGTTGAATAGAAGCCGAAAATTGTAGCTCATTTATTTCTACATCTACCGTTTACCTCTGTTGTTTTTGCTGTATTGTGTTATTTGGTATACAAGTACCTACAATGAAGAGGTTTCTATTCTATTCTTACCCGCTTCTCACTTACTCAGCCACATTTAGAAAGAAAAATGCATACCTATTCTCTACGCAATTTAGTTCATGTAAATAGACCATTGCTAATCTTTAATCATAAGAAAAAGTTAATATGACCAAAAATGTTCAAAAGAACATAGTATCAAAAAAATGTTTGGCGAAGTTCAAGATAAGCATCTACCACGAAAGAGAGAGAAGTGGAAGTGAAAGTGGGCTGGGCGCGCCTACCAAATATATGACTCGTAGGTCAAAACCATCGCCAGTTCAGTAACTTTCAATATATTTTTGGTGACAGCGGTTCCGATACAGAGTCATTTTTACGTTTGTCCATATCCCGTGGTATCTAGTACTATCTACTTAAAATCGTCTATACGAAACGTAAAGGTGTTTACATTTTCCTCTAATATAGGTACTTTTCAGGGCGATATTCAGCCTAGAATCAGCCCACGAAAGGGAACATATAATACGTTACTCATTACTATAGTTTATCATTGTGAGATCCACCTGTTCTTGGTGTTATTGTAATGAAATAAAACTAATATTTTAGTATACAACCATGCACTACGTCGCCATGACCATCGCGACTGCCCGTTGGCCCACAGAGTATATCAATACCCTGTGCTCCAACAATCATCCGCACAGCCACTGGCACCGCGTGCATTGTACTATTTATTAGTCAAACATCACAATCATATTTGTATAACTTGGATTTATATAATAATTGCCTGCTTACAATGAACAATTTCGAGCGTTGCCCAACTAAAGCTGAAACTTAGACGGCCATAAAACGTTATCTACAGAACTTTAGAAACTATATTCCAATCCATTTACGCAATAATCTGATCCTATTTTGAAGGGACCCAATTGAATGTTAGATCTTACATCTTAGGAAATTAGGTTGGGTGTTCGACCTGTAAAGTCAATACCAAAAGTTTGCTGTTCATGCCTTAATTAATCGTGTTTACAAATCGAGTCGTAGATAGGAGAGTGAAACTTACTTAAAGTGGTTATATTAAAACCCCTTACCAGGAAAACAAAATCTTGGCACCTGTAAATCTGTGGAACACGTGTTTAGTGATTTTATGACACTACTCAAGATACTTGTCTACATGCACTTGTGTCATTACCTATTATACAGCCTTATCCTATGTCTAATGTGTCTGCGTCATCATCAACCCCTATCCCTGAACCTATCTACCCTCACTTTCGTGAAGAACATTAGGCCATAAACCACCTCGGGAGCTTGGTCTGAATTGGTGGATAAACACCTCCAAAATAATTATCGGGCATGTCGGTTTTCTCACGATGTTTTCCTTCACCGAAAAATTACGTTCATAATGTTAATGTTAAATGTAATGAATATGTAAATAATCTATATATATAAAAGCCAAAACTGACTGACTGATTGACTGACTGACTGACTGACTGACTGACTGACTGACTGATCGATCAACGCACAGCCGAAACCACTGGGTCTAGAACCATGAAATTGTGCACAAATATTCCTTATGTGACGTAGGCGAGCAATAAGAAAGGATTTTTGAAAATTCCACCCCTAAAGGGGTGAAAAGGGGTTACAAAGTTTGTATGGAGCAACGTGTTTTCTTGGTCCGATCAACTTCAAACTTGGCATTTATATTCTTTAAAACATTTCATTAAACACGTGTTTCATCGTTTTCTAATATTCAACCCCTAAAGTGAGAAAAAGGGGTTGCAAGATATTTTCATCATAATTATAATTATCATAGTTATATTTGAAATTTGGCTCAATTATGCCATAAGTGACATAGGAATGCACTAAAATGTGATTTTTAAAATTCAACCCCTAAAGGGGTGAAAAGGGGTTGTATCGTTTATGTGTAACAACGTGTTTTCTTTGTCTGATCAGCTTCAAACTTGGCATTTACATTATATAAAAGATTTATTTAAATACATTCATAGTTTTTTAACATTAAGCCCCTTAAATGATAAAGAGGGGTTGCAAAATATTTATCATCAGATTTAGTTCAAAACTGAAATTTTGTACACATATTCCGAGACGTAGGTGTGCGTGCACTAAGAATATATATTTTTTTAATTTAACCCCTAAGTGGGTGAAAAGGGGTTGCAAAGTTTGGATGGAACAACGTGTTTTAGTGGTTTGATCAATTTCAAACTTAGTATCTATGTTCTTTAAAAGGTAGGAAGTGGTAGATTTTGGTAGAAAATGATAAATTAAAGGTAGAAAATGGTAGATTTTTGGTAGGAAATGGTAGATTTTTGGTAATTATGGTAGATTTTGGAAGGAATGGTATCTTTTGGTAGATATTAGTGAATTTGGAATTAAAATGGTAGATTATGGTAAAATGGTAGATTATCGTAAAATGGTAGACTACGGTTAAAATGGTAGATTTAATTTAGGAAATGGTAGTTTTTTGTGGAAATGGTAGATTCTGGTAGGAAATGGTAGCTTTTGGTAGAAAATAGCACATTTAGAAAGAAAATAATAGATTTATAAACAAAATTTTAGATTGTGGTAGAAAATTTTAGACTTTTGTAGAAAATGGTAGCTTTTGGTAGAAAATGGTAGATTTTGGTAGGAAATGGTAGATTATTGTATGAAATGTTAGTTTTTGGTATAAAATGCCAGGTTTTTGTATAAAATTGTAATTTTGATAGAAGATGGTGGATGTCGTACGAGAATGTTGGATGTCGCATACCTATCGGATGTCGATGTCGAACTCGAGGTCATGGTCTATTTTTAGTTATTTGCAATTATGGTAAAGTATATAGTCCGCGCGGACGAAGTCGCGGGCAACAGCTAGTGTTAAATAAACATAATGTTACCATGAAACACATTACTAAATGTATGTGTGTGTGTGTGTCTACTGTGTACGTGTACCTAATACTAGGTACACTAACACAAAAGCACTGACAAGATTTAAGTTTACCCGCTGTGAGTTCTATAAACCCTGGACAAACTATATTGTCTTAACTGTCATTCTAAGCCTACCTCATTATGTTCAAGCAATTTCCGCTAGAATTGCTGGCATCTGGTTTTAACGACCAGGAGGTGAGTTTTTAAAATAATTCCTGATTCGATATCATCTCATTATAATATTATGTACAAAATTATGATTTTTTAAATGTTATTTTTAATATAAACATGTGATGTTACCACTGACAAGCGCATGACAACTTATATTATAAACGCGAAAGTTTGTAAGTATGGATGGATTTTTGTTACTCTTTCACGTAAAAACTACTGAATGGATTTTAATGAAACTTTACAATAATATAGCTTATACATCAGAATAATACATAGGCTACAATTCATAAAGATATATCGTATATTAACCAAACGCGGGCGAAAACGCGGGGCGCAGCTAGCAAGAAAATAAATTAATAAATCGCCCATTTTGGTGACATAAAATCACCGATAGCTTTCAAAAATCACTCCCTGTCGATTGTTCTTGAAGATGAGCTTTGGCATCGTGGACCTTGTTGATGCTAATAATTAATGATGGCTCCTCAAGCCAGCCCTCAAGAAAGGGTTTTCTTGAGGACTGGCTGTTATTTTCAAACGTTATAGGTAGGTACTCTTCGGTTGACATTTTCACGGCAGTTTGGTGTCGTTCGAAACTCGGACGAATGTTGTGACTGATCGGAATGTTCTAGATTTTGTGAGGGATTTCTATGGCAATAATAAACTAGCCGGCTGGATCAGTTAATTTTTCGTAGACATGTTTTAAAAAGTATCACAAAATTGAAATTTCTTTTTATATTGTCCATTCATCAACAATTCATCCAACACCAGGTTCGATCCTCGGCCGCACCAATGACTTTTCGTAAGTTATGTGCGGATTTTCATCGCTCTGCGCTTCGGAGGGCACGTTAAGCCATCGGTACCGGTTGTTAACGATTGATAGCAGTCGTTAAGCCACGTCGGTCTCTTGGGCAGCCTGACAAACCCTGACACTAGAGACTAACGCAACCTCATACGACAAACAAGCAACAACCTCTTTGTGTGCTTATTTTAAATGTATGTTCACCAAAAAACCAGAAAATATTTCAAAGAAAAACATGTCATAATAGCGCGAATATACAAAAATAACGAGCACTGTCACCGTTTCCGGTAACGAGATACAGAGTTGGTGCGTTTGTCGTTGAATCTATATTGTAAGCAGGAAACTAACACGATTATAATACAAAATCTACGTGCTCCGCGGTAGTGTTCGCGATAAACTTGGTTTGCAGGATTTCAGCCTGGTGCGTGGCATCACAAGAAATTATTTTGAAAACTAAGAAATGAGAAAACAAGGTATATAATAATATGTACCTATTACACGACGACCGCCCAGATTACGTTACCTTACCGATTACGTTACCTGGTACGAACACGTATTTTATAGAACTGTTACCCGCCACATCAGTTGATTTTCTAAACACTTAACATTGTACATTAAATTGTATCTAAACACTTAGCATTGTATAAGCGCATATGTGAATATTAATAAAAAAAAAGGAGAAGATTTAATTATAATAAGCAAAAAAAAGGGAATAAAGAGCATGTTAATTAAATAAAGAAAGATAGAAAAGGAAACAGCGGACCTACCGTTATTTTATTAGGAACCCTAAGATTAATCTTAAGACACTTAATGTGAGATAGCGAGTAAAACAAACCCAAATAGGTAACAAAATAATTTTGAGCAAAAAAAGGCTTTGACCTACCCAAGTCAATGGTAAATGTAGTTATTATAAAAAAAAAGTGTGAACGAAGTTGCGGGTATCAGCTAGTACAAAATAAAGTAAACTTAATCTTCGAAAATATTATATAGATCGTAGAAATTGAAAGTGTAATCTGGTATGTTGTTCCAAAACAAACAAAACAATGAAATCCGATCCGTGATTGTTTCAGATCTGCGACCACTTCGCCCCCGACAACAAACTCTCAGTAGAAGTTTACTGCGGAATTCTGCTCCTGCCCCTAATTCTGACAACACAAATACGTTACCTAAAGTTTCTCGTGCCCTTTTCGTTACTAGCAAACGTGTGCTTGCTGTTGACATTCGGCATCACGTGTTACTATACACTTGTGGATGTTCCGGCTCTAAAGGACGTGGAAATGGTAGCCAGTGTTGTCAGGTGGCCTTTATTTTTGAGGTGAGATTACGGGAAGGCTGTTGGTGTTTTTTAACACGAAAAGTTCGGTCGAATGCGAAACTGAAAAGTGGGCCGACATAAGTTTTTTTAAAATATAATATAAATTGTGCCGAATATGGTATACAATGTGGGACGAAAGCAGATTTTGTTCATGTCCCACTTCCGTGGGACGTATATGTGGATTAAATCGTTTTGTTTATGATTTCGCATAATTACTGTTAAGTTGTTCCCGACCGCCTTAAAAGAGGGTTATCTTTTGTCCATATTCGTCGGTGGCCAGCAAGAAGTCATTAATTGCAAAAATCTAGTTCGTAGATAATCGCGTTTTAAACTTTTTTCGTACTTATAATCGGCATGGCTCATCAACGCTTATAGTTACAACAATGGTTTGTAGAAACAAATTATTGAGGTTTTTACTTTGCACCTGAATGTTCAACAAATTATTTAAATATCTTCAACGTTACTAAGATAGATAATAAAAAGTAAGTTAGTTAATTATAGCATAACCAAAAATAAAAACTTGGGTAAGAGGGATAACGAATAATGAATGCAAAAAGTAACTAAGTGACCTTGATGAAAAATGCTGTTCTGGTAATATTGATATCACACGTTAGTAAAACGATGGTCATAAATTACTCAAGTACCGTTAGTTAACTTTTATAGGCTGATTTTTTTTATTTGAGAGCTAGTTATGTACTTCTGACATTGTTGTATTATCTAGAAAACTTAAAAAATAGCTCGTTTTGTCTATCCATAAGGTAGATAACGGGGTTTAAAACACTTTGACATCATTAACTCATTTTGGCTAAAAATGTCAGTTAGTGACTTCTTGCTGGCCACCGACGAATTATATAAAACGAAGTCGTGCTAGTTACACCATTTATAACGCGAGAACGGCTGGACGGATTTAACGATCTTTAGTTTGTTGGATTCATTTCCGCTTTTAAATGTGAAACGGTCACGTACAAAACAAAAATAATTATTTTTCCCATTCATTTTGTATGGAACTGCTTTGGCTTAACAGAACAACATGTTTTCGTGTCTATCGAGCCAGCTATAACCGTCCAACCACAAACGATTTAAAGCAGAGTTGAACAGATGTGTCTTAATATTATCTCCACAAATCGACGTCTCTCCTTCGCTTTTTATCTCAATAACAAATATTTGTGTACGCACAAATATTTGTTATTTTATACTCGTAGTTTCTGTCTGGGTGTGATTTGCATTTGAAATTATATGTCTGTAAGCGGTACCCACGATACAGGAGCAATCCTAGTGTGGGGCTATAAAACAAAATAATAATAATATTTATAGGTTTTTATAAAAATATTGTAAAAAAAATAAAGTTAAGATTATAAAATAAATAATGCGAATGATAATAATATATAAAAAAAATCACAAGTAATATAATTAGGAACGCCAGGATTGAGTAAGAAAACGCGAGTGATAGACGTCGATTTTGTGCAACAAAGTTTTGGAAACATCTGTTTAACTCTCTGATTAAAATTTTCGTGGTACTTAAGACGGCAGTTTCATATAAAACATAATCAATGGATTATAATAATAATTGACGTCATAAAAATATTACTTACTTTCAGTACAGCTATCTTCGCAATGGAGGGCATCAACGTGGTAATGCCAGTGGAGAACGAGATGGCGAAGCCCCAGGAGTTCCTAGGATGTCCTGGAGTCCTGACGACCACCATGAGCTTCGTAGCAGCCTTGTATGGGGTGGTGGGCGTCTTTGGATACTTGAAGTATGGCGACGCTGTACTGGGAAGCATCACGCTTAACCTCCCTCAGGATCAAATGTGAGTAATTCTACAAAATAAAGGCCAAAGTTTGTGTGTTTGTATTATTGTTACTTCTTCACGCTCAAACAGCTGAACCAATTTTGTTGAAATTAGATATATATCAGGGAAGTTGCAGAAAAACCCCCTGACAAAAATCGCCGCGCGTAGCTTTGGTCCATTTTGAAAATGAAACCATTCTAAAGTTTGGCGTAGTGGCTGAGCTGGACTGCTGCGCTTGGTGTCGCGGGTTCGATTCCCGCCCGGAACAAATATTTGTGCGATCCACAAATGTTTGTTTGTACAAATATTTGTGCGATCCACAAATATTTGTTTCTGGTCTGGGTGTGATGTGTATGTGAAATTATACGAGTATGTCTGTAAGCGGTACCCACGATACAGGAGCAATCCTAGTGTGGGGCTACGTTTTTTTTTAGACTTTTTTAGTGTAAAGGGGCATGCTACGAGGTCGCGTGGGACGATGGCGGCTTGGCATGCCACAAAAGTGATAGGCCTTAACAACTTAGCTAGACAGACACCTGTTGATAGACCATTGCATGAACCTGGTAAAATGGCAAGACAGGAGATATTTATAGTTCGCTAAAAACGCGCCTGTGTGGAATAATATTTACTACTAACGTACAACTCCATACGTAGGGTTATTAGTCTTGTAAAAGGTATCTATAAATAAACATGTTATATATTTTGGTAAAAATAAATAAAACCTCATGCTCGAAAAGTGTGTCATATTAGCTCAGCTTAGCGGACTGAAAAGAGGTTGCAAGTAAAGAGAGTTTTGTACTTGCTTTTATCAAGGCTGAAGATTCGACTTTTAAATGTTTCATTTTCACATAATTTCTTACAAAAAAAAGCAGTACCTTTAATTCTTAATACACAAACAGTGCTATGCTAAAACAATTATTTTTTTTAAATCGATCTAAAGTGTATTTTATTTCTCGGAATATCGTTGTGAAAAGTTGTGTGTCGAGCGCGGATCTCAAACGACTCATTTATACCTACTCATCGTATGCTACACTCGCTACGCTCGTGAGGCAAAACATCGAGTATGATCATTGAGTCGTTTTCGTACCTTGTTGAACAAAATACAATTTGTCCAGACACCTAATATTTTTGCAAAATTCAGACAATAGTATTTTTGTAATGATAAGATTATCAAAGGATTTGAAATGAAATAATAGTATCTTGGGATTACGTAATAATGTTCGGCTAAATTATTATTTTAGTTAAACTTTGCTGAAGTCCGGAGAAGTTTTCCTAGGGTTACTAATTTTGAAGTTTTTTAATTAAAACGCTTTTACAAGTTAAGAAACTCTTATAACTCTGTAATGAGATTCGAGTCTTTGAGTATCGAGCAATCTCCCAATACGAAAAAAACGTTGGCTTGGGTTACCAGTGGCCAGTTTGGTTCCCACCTAATGAATATAATTATACAGTGACCTGGGCATATATAACTACATAATATAATATGTTCGTAGGATGTATGTAAATTGTATATTGCAAGCCCAGTGGTGGAATCAATTGACTTTCATGAACGTCTCTTGGGGCATACTCGTATGAATACAGTTTATTTTATTGGTTACATCTAACTAGTCGATCCCAGTCAACTTGATATGAAGGCGATGAGCCTTAACTCAACGTAAGAATCTCTCCTAAAGCTGGGTTTACATTACGACACTATTGCCGTGAAAGTGCTTAGTTTCGCGGCACTATTATCATCGACGATTTCACGTGTAAACATAAAGTTTTACAATGCATGCATTTATTTCATGATACTGCAAAGGTTTCCAATTCACAAGTTTTTGACTAAATTACATACATACATACAGTCACGCCTTTTTCCCGTTGTGGTAGGCAGAGACTACATCTTTCCACCTGCTACGATCCTGACACACCTATTTCGCTTCTTCTACTTTCATGACTTCCTTCATACATGCTCTGACTAAACTAGTTTCATGGAATTCATTTCACCGTGTAAACGCGAACTAATGTCGTGAAAGCGAACAGTAACATTTTGCAATCAGTGATACACAATCAATAAAGCTTCGACGTTGACAGAGCCGTAGTCCCAGCGATACTGTTGCTTAGTACACTAGTATTTTACTAGACACTAATATTTTAACGAAACTAGTTTCACAAGTTACTACAACTAGTGTCACGAAAGTAATTTTATCATGCATGCCATATGAAAGTTCGGCTTTATATAGGGCTCTGTCTTCACTATCCACTAAAACTTCGGAGTAACAAGTGCAACTAGTGCACGAAAGTAATTTCATGATGCCATAGGTCTCTGTCTCCAGTCAACTCTTGCATACTGACGAATTATACCTTATGAGCCTACTTATAAGGATGCTCGTAAAGGGAATACCTGAATCACGCGTACGTACCCTTATGCTCAATTATAGAGTTTAGCAAGAGCCCTACTACCGGACAAGAAACTATACTCAGACGGCTGTCTCTTTAAAGACTTAGGTCAAACGGTCCTACAGTCATGTAGGACAACAAAATCAGAAGAAAAAGAGACGGAATGGACCACAATCCCCCAACTGCCCCTATATATAGCTAGCAGACACGGCCACGCCTTTCTGTGTCTAAGGTTTTTGTTATTGCAACTATAAATTATTGAGATGTAAGCTATCCTATCTTTCAAGTTAAATCGAACAGCGGGCGTATTACGAGCTTATTTAAAACCAGGCAAGTTCCAGGTAATTCTGTTTACGGCCATAAACTTTTAATTGTTCTTTGTCATACTATGACCTACAATTATGTCAAATTAAAAATCTATAATGCGAAATTGCCAGCCTGGTATTAGGTCAGAAGTAGATTTGACTGTCGCGTGTTGTTACTGGCTGGCATTAGGCCATAATACGAAATAGCCAGGCAGTCCAGTTTACGGCGTAAACTGACTGGGAATAAGAGTTCATAATACGGCCCCTGAGCACAGAAATTCGATAAAAATCGGTTAAGTACTTTAGGAGTCCATCGCGGACAAACAACGTGACGCGTAATTTATATATATTAAATATATATATGCACTGAATTTAACAGTTCGGAAGAAAGCAGGCAGGGAGTTAACTTAATGTTTTCTTTTTCAGTTTGGCACTGTCAGCCAAAATCCTGGTAGCTGTAGCAGTATTTTTCACATACTGCCTACAAATGTATGCACCTATGGATATAATATGGACGCGGTTGAAGGGCAGAGTGAGCCAGCCGTACCGCAACGTGGGGCAGGTGGCACTTCGCACCGTTAGCGTCACGTTTACCGGTGAGTCAGCGATACGCCGCGCGCCGTCACCGCCTCCGCGTTGGTATGAGTTGGTTGTTATCTCGACCGCAATAAAATTCGCCCGCGTGGCCGAGTCGCCGCCTTTTATTTAAATATTATTTTTAGTATGTAGGTAACTCGACCGCTATTGTATATTGGTAAAGTCAGAGAAACAAGTATTACAAAAACTAAATGTTTTATTATGTTGGCTGCGTTCAAATACGCCATTGCTTAAGTTTTAGATGCCTAATTGCATAATAATTATGCTACTAATACAACATGCGCGTGTTTTTTTATATAGGTACATTATATTTTATCACAAATTACTTAAGTTTACTTACTTTAAATTGTTCCTGACTGAAATAATAGGTAATCAAAATGTACGGATTATGAATATACCAAAATTATGGTAATTTTCGTCAAACATTTAGCTCAAGTGATTATTTTGTTAAGCTGCGGTAAAAACTCTCACGCTATTAATTATGATACAATTATTATTTTAATTATTCATTATAGTCTAGTATTTCACCACTATTACCCACTTCATTGGGATAGTCGCAATAATAAAATTATGAACACAATGATGACTGTAGGCGTGGCTCTAGCCATCAGCTAAATGACTAGCTCTGCTCAATATTCAATCATATAAAAAATTTACTACCCCCAACCGCCTATAAAAGCGCCCTGAAAATGACTGAAGTGGTCTTTACAAGAATTTATATTTTAAGAGTGCGTAAATCCCGCAGTTCGTTTGAAATATTGTTAACAGTTTCTCCTAATAGCTTTTTCCAAAATGACTTATCTTATCGCGTGTTCTTGGGCAAGATAACAATCTAACACCCGCTCTAATATATTAGGGTTGCCTCCGTGATAGATTTCCAAAACTAAACTAATTTATTTGACAACGGTGAAACACCCACAGTTGGCTCATTATAGCGACAATTTACCCACAATTTACCCGAAATGCTTAATCCAAAGATATTTCAACGTAATGTTATAATATTATGTATTACTAGCTGCGCCCCGCGGTTTCACCCGCGTTTGCATAATATACGATAATATATCTTTATGAATTGTAGCCTATGTGTTATTCTGATATGTAAGCTATGTTATTGTGAAGTTTCATCAAAATCCATTCAGTAGTTTTTGCGTGAAAGAGTAACAAACATCAATCCATCCATTACATACAAACTTTCGCGTTTATAATATTAGTAGGATGTACCTATTTGTTACCATAGAGGTTTATATAAATACCCTTACATTGTGATACAAATTGCGTAACCCGCATTAAGGTACCTGTCCGACTGGGATGAGCGAAGAACGAGTAAAGCCAGAAACTTGAAACGAGTCAGCGAGAACCGAGAGTTAAGTTTAATACCTGATGTATGTATTTGAAGATTAACTCGGTAGGTGTCTTATCTTAGCATCGACAAACTGGCAAAGCCAGTCTATGATATCGAGTTGCTGACTTTGACGGAATGTACATTGTACCTACAGTATCCGAAGCATTATGTACGCTATACACTCTTATAAGTATACACTATACAATATATACACTGTAGTCGTATCACACACTTGCCTGAAACCTAAGCGCTACTTTTTTGTGACTATGAGTTTTGGGTCTTAGGCTTTGATCTATGAAAAATAAAAAGGGTGTTTTTAAACGTATAAAAAAGTAGGTAGGTATAGGTATTTTACCTTCAAACGCTGTTACGAAACCTAAGTTACTTTGAGTGTCCATCAGAACAATAGGTCTGGCCATCTGTCGCAGAGAACCTTTCGAGCCTTTCAGACCTGTGGTCAGCTGTATTTGAAAGCTTTTCCCATTCCATACGTGCTTGTCTCCTACAACCATAACGTGCATGGCATTCAAGTGAGATATAATATAATAGGGAATGTTTTATCCGCTTTTATTATAGACTAGCTGCGCCCCGCGGTTTCAGCCGCGTTTGGATAATATTCGATAATATATCTTTATGGATTAAAGCCTATGTGTTATTCTGATATGTAAGCTATATTATTGTGAAGTTTCATCAAAATCCATTCAGTAGTTTTTGCGTGAAAGAGTAACAAACATCCATCCATCCATACATACAAACTCTCGCGTTTATAATATTACTAGGATGGATGGATAGGCCAAATCTTGCTGATAAATTACCCATTTGTTCAATTGAGTTCAAACATTGAGTTGGGAGCGTTTCGCACCACGGGTGGTTCGCAAGGCGCGGGGGGCGAATCGGCTTAGCTTTTTAAATTTCTTATCTACTAACAACAGTTAGAATGATGATGTTTTTTAGGCTCTTTTGCTTACAAGTCCGAATATACATAAGGCATAATACTATACAAATGTATTAGAACAAGCAACTTACTTGTTTTCAGTGATTCTGGCCATCGCTGTTCCGGACTTGGAACTTCTGATCGGCCTCGTTGGCGCCATTTTCTTCTCGACCCTGGGCCTGCTAATCCCACTGGTGGTGCAGACAGTCCACAAGTGGGACAAGGATCTGGGACGCTGGAACTATCTTTTGTGGAAGAACGGACTTTTGTTGTTGGTGTATCTAATTGTTTTGATCTCAGGATGCTACAGCGCCATAAGTGAGATTGTTGCCAAGGTGTGCAAATGACAGCTGTTGTTAATATAAGCTATTTCATATTTTATACTGCGTTTTGTTTAATAATTCAACTTCTTCATTCTTCAATTCATATTCTTCTTGTAGGGTTTACTTATAATCGGGTCGGATCTCCACTTTTGCTTCAATAACTTCTGAATTTCCTATAGAATATGCTTACAATCTCATCACTCATTAAAACTCTCAAACTGTCGCGAACAGAAAACAAAACGAGTCTAATGCGTGCACAAACTAATATCTAAATATATAATTTTACCAAAACTCGACGTTTCGGTAGAGTTACATCGGCCGTGGTCACGAGAAGACTGTAGAATGCGGGTATCACCGTCCGGAGCGGCGCGTGTTGTTTCCAACTACCCGCGTTTGGTCTTGTTTGGTATCTCACGAAATAAAGAGGTATGTCAAAATTATATATAAAATTCTTTTGACATTTTGTGCGCAAATTAGACCCGTTTTAAGCTAATTCATATCTCTTCACTCATAAACTTTACTCTCTACTCTGTCCCTCTCTGCTGTCTCTAAGACTACTAGGTATGGATTTACTCTAAGTTTTGAGCTAAAACTCAGGACTTCGGTTGGATAAAGACAGAAGAAGATCGGGCTCAATGGTATTCACCAGGAGGCCAACGACGAGCTAATAAAGGTTGATGTTAATGATGATGATAATGTTGAAAAAAGTAAAGTCGCAAGTGTAGTTTCTTGGCTAAATTGAAATCTGAAATCAAATAAGATGGGAGAATCTGCCTTCAGCAATTAACCTATAAAACAGATTCTCAGTCTACCAGGCAGGTATAAATCGAGTTTAAATTTGTATTCCTTGTAAAGTACCTATATGTCATTCCGGCAAGACATTTCCGGAGATATTTCTAATAATGCAAGTATTACCCTTTATCACGTGTGGAGTAGGTAAAATCTCATAAATGAACTTATAAGCTGAAGAGGATGAATGAACGAAACAGACACTATGACGTTTTTTATAAGGATTGTAATGGTGATAATGATGAAAGAACCTCTTGGAGACCTAATTATTAAAAATAAATTGTGAAAAATCTCTTACTCGACATTCTTGACAGGAAATTCTTAAACTTTGAATTGAACGCTAATTGAAACGCGAATTGAACAATATCTTTTATAAATTTCCAGAACAAATCCTAACTCTGTCTACAAATCTATTTTTATAAAATCGCTTTCTTGAATTTTCTAAACTCTGAACCTTTTCATCACTTCGATAGACGCCTTGACAAATGGCATTTCACAAAGTAGTCCGTATCTAAATGGTCGTCATTATCCATTTTTAGCGGCCAAAACTCCAAATTGGCTCGTTTTCTTAATGACAGGTGATAAAGCCACTGAAAAGCTCAATTAATGCGTTTACGGAGCGTAGATAGCATAATTTATAATGTAGTACTATGTTTGGCATGTGACTTTGTCCGCACTTACCTACTACGATCGCAAAAAAGTATCCTGTAAGCATCTCCAAGGCCTAGTCTATATCCACCTCTTATTCCTCTACTAAACTTCATCGAAAGTAATGGTTTAGATGTGACAACGTAAACAAACAAACAGACACACTATAGCATTTCATAACACCTATAAATTAGTATAATATCTACCTGGCTAGCTAGTACCTAAACATTATCAAGTTTTGGAGTAAGTACTTACAATAGTTAGATATATAATAGTACGTAGATAGACATACCTATTTCAAAAACCACACCAAAGTTTTCACATACGTTGTCTATAATATTTTAAACCTTAGATTTGTGCACAAAGACCATTAAGTACGGTTTAATTTTCTTTTAATATATACTTAACGTTTTACCATTAGGGATCTCAGTGGCGAATGGCGATGCATGAATATCTATTCAGTAATCTGTTACGATGCGTTCTATGATCGCGATGGTGCACTCTTAGTAGTACCGTAGAACCTTGCAACATTGCCCGCTTTTTTACTATTTTTTAAGATAGCACAAAAAGGATTAGCTTCATTCAAAATGTAAATATGCAGTTATACAAAGCGCAATTAAAGGAATGTATATATCCAAACAAATAGTCATTATGTTAAATATATACGGATAAAATTACGGTCAAAGAGGCGGGCAACTTTATCAGCCATTTCTTACAACATTGCTCACCTTGAATATTCGAGAAACCGTAAGCTCTATTGCTCTGATAATAAAATATATCTTGAGGAATGGTGTAAAGATGAAAACCCAGTTGACAACAAGCTAAAATACCTTATAGTTTTTTTTTAAATGAGGTGGGCAACTTTGTACTACCCTCCAGATCTACTTTCATACAAAGTGATGTGAGGTGCTAGGGCTGCTACAAAAGAAAAATCTTAATATTATATTTTTGTAGATTTATTTAAATTTATTATTACAAACAATGAAAAAAATATATTAAATAAGTAGGTAGGTAACTAGGTAGTACCTACCTATCAAGATATTACGTAGGTATCAATTTATACAATTATGAAAATAAAGAACAAAACTAAACTTGCACCTTGGTATGCCAAACTTATTATACCTAGTTATCTCTTTGTTCCTACTTAGTTAGGAATTGTAAATACAATTCAAAGCAATAGCTTAGGAAGTTATTGAGGTACCATAGGTACTTACCTACCTACTTAATATATTTTAGACTGCCACCATATTCTTCTCAAATTAAGTTAATACCTGGGTAGGTACCTATTATGTAATAATTACCTATTATTTATTATTATAATTAGTATGTACTTATGCAGAATTTTCAATTTCTAAAAGTGTCAACCCTAACACCATTTTTGCGGTGGGCAATGTTTCAAACTCTTTGCTGCGGAATGTCTCACTACTTTGCCCAGTTAAATTTCTTCGTAATAAAGCGACCTACAGCACAGAATAAGGAATTAAACTCATCGCCAATAAAGCGTTTTTAAGCACATGCAACTTGACTCATCTGAAACAAGTATTTTGGGAATAGCACGGTAAAATCTGCGACACGGAATTGACACCACCTTCGACTACCCCTACTTTGATGGCCGCTGTCAGGAAATTCAGCGAAGTTAGGAACAGAACTAATAGCTTGTATTGCCTTAAATATGTCTGAGATTTACCCCAACACTCAAAACTGTTGCTATCTTATAAACTAAATTTACCACGACAACTTTTGTTTATTTTTCGGGTTTTGGCAAAGTTGTACTGCAAAGGCAATGTTGTAAGGTTCTACGGTACCCAACTGATATGGCTTACCGATGTACCTGCGCAGAAGATGAATTTTCAAAGCGCGGGAAATGCTATTGACCGCTATTGGTCGGCAGCCGCCGCCATCTTAGCGAGCTTAGAGTGAGATGGAACTAATAGCTGTAGTGTATTATGAACCTTATAATAGTGATCTTAGGTTGATTGTAAGTTTTAAGCATTCTTTCGTTAATCTTCGGACCATACTTTCTTTTCTGCGCGAACGAAGATTCACGTCGCGCCTTATAAGTTGGGTACTAGTATGCCTACAAGTAAGCTAGAACTCACACGTTATAGGCCTAGGTAACTATGGGGACACAGCAAACAAGATTTCGGAAAACCGGAACCGGAAAGGAGTTAGCTGGCAATTCTCCTTCGATGCTCAAAGCTTTGAAGCCTTGCCTCTCTAATTCTCCTTCGATGCTCAAAGCTTTGAAGCCTGGCGCCTCTCTATCCACTCTACTGCCTGGAGCTAATATCTGGCCGAACCGTCCGAAAGATGACAGCAATACAAATATAACAATATTAATTGTAACTTTTTTACAATATCACTACAAATATTGATATGGACCCAAGTTCACTCATAAAAGTCCTTTGAATCCGGAATAGATCCATGCGAGAAGAGCCGGCGAGAATCTCAACGGCGAATTTCAACCATAAACTATTACAGAGAAGATAATAATATAAACTGCCTTGGACCATTGTAACGGAAATTTTCCATTTGTATGTAGGTACTTGTAAACTGAACAGCCTGTAGTACGTAAATAAGAATCCGGGGGCATGTTTGTTCGAAGATCGAAGTTTATATATCGCTATGTCAATTTTAGACTGGCTGCCCTAAGATGCTTTCGGGACTTCAAATAATATAGTACCTAGACCGTAATAGAAAATTGCATTTTAGGCACACACAGAATTACCCCTTTTAGGTCCAACATCAAATCGATCTAGTGATAATAGGTATGTAGGTAGGAAGTTTGCAGGCTACCATATAATAAAGATAAAACACTCTTTTAGTACGTCCGCTAGGTTCTGGCCAACATCACAAGGCGTCTAGGCGTTATTATCAGTCGAAAATAACGCAAAAACGCGGCAAGGTGCTAGGTTTTACATAGATCGCAAAAATACAAATACTCGGGACGAAAACCCGCCGTTCTGCGTTCTACTTTGATCACGGCGGTATTCTCGCAGCAGTGTGGTACCTACCTAAGACATTGTGCAGAAGATACCGATATCGTATAAATGCCCGTGATATTATCGATAATAGCGCGCCAGTGTGGCGTAGGCTATTATAATATTAACCTCATAGTTCCAGCTGTCTGAATATTATGGGCAACTTTTCTTAATTTACTGGGAAAAGTCGCAGATTAAACCTCGGTAGGTACATAGTATACATTCGTACAGGTTTACCGAATTAGAGAAATATGTAATTTGACAAGTTTAATGAGCTCTCTTTGCGTCATATTAAGAACTTTTAAATGAACCTAACATACGCCTCGGCGAGTTTTCTAATGGGAACGTTTGTCATTTGCAACGCCTTTACGGTGGCGTTTCTGAAAGCTATTTGGCTGTACTTATTTAATACCTAATTACAAGATGCTAATTGCAATTACATTATACCTACTTATTCTAGCTGCAAGTATTAAAAAATAGGTACAGTTGTTTACCTATATATTATTAAGTAATATCCTACTTACTTATTCAAACTTCCGAAGTTCTTAAATAAGTAAGTATTTAGTAATTTGAGGTCAAACTGCTGTCAGTTAGCAACATCCCTAAAATATTGCGCCAAACCTTATTAAAATAGTTTGTCCTTTGATTTCGATCGACTCCTAACTTCGAAACTTAGGTAAATAACTGCAAAAAAACGTAATTTTTAAATCAAATAGGTTATGATTCTTTTCATTAACTAACTACTATGATTGTAAAATCAGGAAGAGAATATATAGGTAAAATATATACCGTAGGTAAAAATATAGGTACCTATAGGTAGATTATTAAAATTATAGATACAGTTCGAGAAAATGACATCCCCGTACAGTTTCTTGGTGGTGTCTTCTAATCTTCTCTAACATGCGTACCTACCTATTTCGAAGTAGGTAAGTGCGATTGTATTGCATGCTTACAATCAATGCTTTGATTTTATATCAACATTGGCTATCATTCAATTTTCAACGTAGTTTTCTTTTATGTACGGTCGGCATCAAAAGTAGCTTAACATCTCCGTATTTTAATTTAATATACACCCTAAAATAGTACATTACGATACGAGCTGTCTAAGTAGTATATTAACACACGGCGGCGTGAAGTTAGCGCCCGAGCGAAGCGAGGGTGCTAACCGCCGTGTATTTAATAGACTTACTTGCGCAGCGAGTATCGTATACTATTTTATAGCACGTGCGACATAAACCCGCTATCTATTTAATTTATTTAAAAAGAAACTTCTAATTAATGCAATGAAAAGATGTTCATTTGATTCTTAGTAATAAACACACAAATTTTCATTCCACCAGTAGAGAACGGGAAAACACAATTTACACCTACCCGTATCACTTCTAGATTTGTTTATTTAGGTTATTAGTATTCTTGGATGCATATTTATTGTTCGTGGATTGCTTAATGTGATATTGTTTCAGATTTAATATTGTTCAGTTTAAATAATAGTCAAACAGGTTTCAATCAATATTGTAGCGCTTTATTTTGTAACGACCCACGACCATTTCGTGCCCACGACATTGGTAGTATTGAGATACGTGTTGATGAAGTTCTCAAACTGATTCTAGGCCTTGACACATCCAAATCTGCTGGTCCTGATGGCGTTACCTCTATATTTCTCATCGGATGTGCTAAATCAATCTGTGTTCCAATAGCCCTTCTCTTTAAAAAGTCTATATCTGATTGTATGGTCCCTGCTCTCTGGAAATCAGCCTTTGTTTCACCTATTCATAAGAAAGGGTCGAAAACTGAAGTTAGTAACTATAGACCAATCTCTAAGCTATGTATAATAGCAAAAATGTTTGAAAGAATCGACTATAATCAGATGTACGCTGCCTTGCAGCATTCGTTCAGCTCGTCACAACACGGCTTCTTGAAAGGTCGATCTACGACGTCTAACCTTGTTTTGTTTAATAATTTCCTGACGGAAGCTATGGATTGTGGTTACCAAGTTGATGCAGTGTATACTGATTATAGTAAAGCCTTTGATAGGATTGACCACAAACTGTTAATTTCCAAGCTCTACTATATTGGGATAAGAGGCGACTTATTAAGATGGTTCACCTCGTACATCAGGAACCGATCTCAGGCTGTAGTTATTAATAATTATATTTCTAGTTGGGTTTCTATCCCCAGTGGTGTTCCCCAGGGATCGCTACTCGGTCCCCTACTTTTCCTAGTCTTTGTTAACGATATCGGCAATTGCTTTCTCAATAGCCACCTATTATGCTTTGCGGATGACATGAAAATCTTCAAAATTATTAAATCCTCTAGTGATGCTGATCTTCTACAGGCGGATTTATCGAGACTCGGTGACTATTGCTCCATTAATAAACTCGACCTCAACCCCTCTAAGTGTTCTGTGGTCACCTTCACCCGCAAGATAAAACCTGTGTCCTCATCTTACATGCTCAAACATCAGCCATTAAATAAATGTAGCGTTATAAGGGATCTTGGTGTACTGCAGGACTCCAAGTTATTATTCGACAAGCATATTGAATCAATAGTATCAAAAGCTTCTAGAACCCTGGGTTTTGTCATGAGAAGTTCAGCCAATTTTAGTCGAGCTAAAACTTTTAAAATTCTCTATTGCACCTACGTTCGTAGTACACTCGAATATGCATCGCAAATATGGAACCCCTGTTATGACACTTACATCAATAGAATCGAACGAATTCAAATCAAATTTATTAAGTACCTTTGCTATCGACTAAAAATTCGGTACAGGTCGAACGACTATCTTGGTCTCTGTAAAAAATTTCATCTTCTCCCTCTTTCGAAACGACGCGAAATTGCAGACCTATCTTTCTTATTAAAAATTACCTCAAACAATATTAACAGTCCCGAATTACTCAACTTGATAAATATTAACGTTCCTTTTAAAATAACTAGGTTTAATCCTCCTATTTTCACTCCTATAGTTGGAACAAATTATCGCCAAAATTCATTTATGTTGCGAGCTAGTAATAATTTCAATAGGCTGAGCAAGAGTATGGTCGACTTAGACCTATTCTGTACGAGTGTGCAATCAGCGAGACGGCGGCTGAGCAGAGAATTCTTTGTTGGTAATGCAGTTTTGTAAGCGTTCATTATTATTAGTTTTTTATAAAATGTTTATTATTATAAGCATGTAGTAATTTGCGAGACTCTGTTTATATAGATCAACTCTAAGTATATATTTTTTTTTTGCATTGCGAAACGTGTCGACATTGTGTTCGCACTTAAATATTTCTCTATGTATGTAGAAAATGTTTTCTATTCGTGAAAACCTTTAATTAGCTTTCTGTTGCTATTTAGTTAATCGTTATGTTATCTTCTGCTGTTGGTTTTCCTACAAATAAATAAATAAATAAATAAGTAACCGAATCTTTATCGTAACGAATCTGTGATTGATCTAGTTTTGTGCATAAATGTATTCACTACGAGACTATAATTATTATATAATATTAGATTATGTAATAGTGTATAATAATTGAAAGGGTGTGTATTCAGTGAAAATAGTTCATGTGTCGGTTACATTTTATGTAAACAACAAAAAAACGCAACATTTCTAAATCAAGTAAGTATTCTTATGTTTCAATAATTGTATAATCGGATAAGAAATTTTATAACAAAAGTACGGTTAATATCGCTAACTTAGGTATAGCGTTTTCACGTAATAAGTAATATTGTTCGACGAAGACCAAAATAAAAACATGCAGAAATATGGCGCCAAAGACATTGGCGTTTCGGTCCCACACGTTACAGGTTTTACGTATTTCTCTTGCTTACTATGAGTTTGTGAGTGGTGTAAAAATGTATGACTGATTAGCTTTGGTTCAGTACTACAATCGCAACGATGGGTATATTCTTAAACGGTGTGAAGTTAGTGAACATCAGGCCGTTTAAAAATGTGCCACTTTGAACAGCGCAAAGCGTGACTTAAGTGCGGGTTTAGGTCGCACGGTGCTATAAATATACATTTTGCGTAACTACAATTGAACGGCCTCTAAAGTAGTTGAACATCTCCGTATCTTAAATTTAATATACACTCTAAAAATGTACATTTTGCGTACCTATCTACAATGGAATTGGAAACTAAAACATGTTAAGCTAGTTGATAGAATCAGGCGTTACTTTGCGGAAATCCATATTCAAAACAATGAAGTAAAATATATGTACCTAGTTGTAATCCCGCCAAAAATTCGTCCGATCAATGTTGGCTAGATGACTGATGACGTAATCTTGTATACTAACAACCCCCTGAAAACCTTAGCTAATATCCTAAGCAGTAATATACCCCCTAATTATGCCTAACAAATTTACGAAAAACACCGTCCCCAAATAATCCAAAAAGCCTCCCCTCCAATCTGAAACCCAGTACTAAAATGACCGAACGTAAAATAAATAGAAACAGCCGACAGGCCGTATCTACCTATTTTACTTCTACCTAACTATCCTATACCGAATATATTCGGTATAGGATAGTTCCGAATATATTCGTTGTTCATGTTAAGCTACTTTTGATGCTGACCGTACCTACCGCTCGTTTCACCTTATAATATAGACTTATCTTTGCTCGAGTTTTGGGACGGTTTTTGAACAAGTCTTTATACCTACTTACTACGTCCAAAAGCCAAGCGAGTCAATGCAACAAAGTTCGTATATTCGTAGGAATTTCATTTTTAGCTAGTTAGGTAATAATATCTATTCCAACAAATTCGGCAGACTTGCCTCTTACCTTGTTAAATGTACCTACCTACTAGGTACGTAACAAACTAACGCTGCCACGTCTTGGTAGTAAAACCGAACGACACTTTAATATAGACTGATGCTCTTATCTCGATTACAGCCACTTCGTAAACTCCATTTACGGTCTCCAGTTTTAGTTGGCAACACTCTCTAATTGAAGGATTTGAAGTATAGTCGGTACAGATATTTTATTAAATTTCATGATGACCGAATGGCCAAGGATGTAGTAGTGCCGTGTACCGATAGAAAAGCGTGTCTGTGTGCGTGTCGCAACTGACATCGCGAGCTTACGCACACTACCACAATGTGTATATGTATTGATTGAAGTGTTTGACTTGTAAAAGTGCGATTTTATTGCCTATTTACAATAAATGATTTGACTTTGACTTTGATAGGTATAGGATAATTATTGCACTAAGCAAAATATGCATTGCAATGACTTCTTTGTCGGACTTGTGGAATACGAAAAAATCTTGCGTCAAACCTTTCGTGTTCCGGCAACGGTCAACGAGAGCCACACTAGGCTAGGCTGAGCATGTTCATCACCCTCGATCACATACTTACAGACCAATCTACACTAATAATATTATAAATAGGAAAACTTTGTTTGTTTGGTTGTAATGAATAGGCTCCGAAACTACTGAACCGATTTGAAAAATTCTTTCACTGTTGGGAAGCTATGCTATCCCCGGTACACATAGGCTACCTTTTATCCCGTAAAAATTAATGGTTCCCGCGGGATAGTAGTTAACGCGGGTGAAACCGCGAGGTGCTTCTAGTAAGTGATATAGTGGTAAAAATATACCTAGTCTGTAGGTAGTATGTATAATATTTGTTTGTTTGTTTTTTTTTATGTTTTTTTTGTCATTTCTTATCCATGCTTATCCATTTATGTCTTTCTTTCTAATGCTAGCCTATACAGTAAGTTGGTATAACAAAAAAGGCAAGTTTTGTTTTCAACATTTTTAATTTATTAGTTGGTGGGAACTACCTATAATAGGTAGGTACATAATAATATGTGACTAAATCAATAATATTATATATATTTCATAGATATGTTTGTTAACGATGCTGTGTGCAAAATATAGGCTAGACCAATTTTCCACATTATAAATTCTATAAATGATTTTATAAATTTTACTTTTTACGAAGCATTTACAATTTTGTTTGATCAATATATTTAACAGGAAATAAATTACCTTCATTATAATTATTAAGATATTAAAGGTTCTTAGGTACTTTCTTATACTTAATACATCAATTTAAATCTTTATTATTTTTACAATAATGTTTATATTATGCAGGCAACTTTATAAACTTTTTAACAATAGTTGTGGGGTACTTTTATATAATGTTAGAAAAATATATTTTTCATTTTTTTTAATTTTACTGTTGGAATTTACGTTTGGCCTCTGGTTGATGACTACATAACACAGTTATTAGATTTGTTGTTGTCATAATAATACATCTATTATTATATTTTTATTATTATTAATATCAGCTGCTTTTACTTACTTAATTAAACTTATAGAAGCTTAACCGAAAATATCAACAATATTTTTTGGTTGGTCAAAGTCATCGTAATAAATAATCACTCAAAGATTCGGCAAAGAAAAACAAAACTAAACCTTTCAATTCTGACTAGTAAAGAAAATTAAAATTCTTCTCAACAAAATTAAACACTTTATGCTTCTTAAAACTAAAAGACAATAATTTCTCAAAAACTTCATTAGACTAGCATTAATATTATAACTTATCCTAAGTGTATCATGAAGCCTTATAATTCCTTATTATGAGATCAAAATTTAGACGCCAGCCTTCCATAGGTACCACTTATTTTAATTTTATATTTATTATATTGCCATTATTTTTATAATTAAATTACTATTAGTATAAATATTATAATTATCATCATAGGTTCTTATATAACTTATAATAAGAAAACCACCTACTACATTATATTGTCATAAATACTCTCTCTACATTATTTATCATTATACTACAGAAATGTATATCTAATACTTGTAATGAAGGAATAAAACGAATTGTCTGTAAATTAAAAATGACCGAACTGCTAGCGAGGCAGTTCTCACTGTTTGGTAGGTTGAAGTCTTAATTAATTAACAATATTAACTAGCTAAAAACGGGTCTAATTCGCGCACAAACACATATCAAAATATATAATTGTGACATACATCGTGATAACTCGGCCGAGGTATGTCAAAATTATATATTTTGATATTTGTTTGTGCGCGAATTAGACCCGTTTTAAGCTAGTTAATATGTTTCCTGTTCGCGAAAGTTTAAGAACTTCTAATTACCAATATTATATACCTAAATCCAAAGAGTAGAAGCCGGCTATTGAGACCTTATAATCAAGAATCTTAGTAAGCTGCACTATGCGACTATAGGGATTGTTAATTTACCACATAAAATGCGTAAACACATCGATTACGCGTTACGCTTCGTAATCGTGTCGTAATATTTAAAAAAAACATACACTCGGAATTGAGAACCCTTCCTTTTTGGATGTCGTTTAAAAAATGACACCGTAAGCGAAGCCGCGTCTGATAGCTAGTGCGAGATAAAATGACAAATTTCACATCATTAGTTCCGGATTACGCCAACATTGTAAAAAAATCAATTCCTTAATAAAGTAGCTTTATTTTTTAGATATTATCCATAAACGTTAAGCCGTCGGTCCCGGTTGTGTCCATATATAGCAGTCATTAAGCCACGTCAGAGGCCTTTGGGCCTGACAAGCTCTGTCACTAGAGGCCATCACTACCTGATTTTACATTTGAAAAAACAGTGTCTTTAATACAATATAAATTGTTACATTCACTGGTAGTTTATTTGTAGTTACCTCACAATGGAAGACTGTTTTATGCAGTTATGTTAGACGTCACAATCGATCACATACATAGGATCCTGACACACACAACCCCCTCCTGTGCACTCTACAACCTGGGAGTGAATAAGTATCTACGTAAGCATTCTTCACCTTCAACCGCGTCGTCGCTTAGCATCAGGTGAAACTTGGGGCAAATGATAGCCTATTCGCAATTAAAAAAAATAAAAAATTGCTTGAGTTTAGAGGCGCGGCGGTCCAGTGAGCTAAGGGGTAGTCCATTAATCACGTGATGTTTTTTAAGCCACCTTACCCCCCCCCCCCCCCCCCCTTAGTACCTAAAAATAATCTTAAAATATTATCAAACTAGCTGCGCCCCGCGGTATGTATATATTCTAATGTATTAGCTATATTATTGTAAAGTTTCATTAAAATCCGTTCAGTAGTTTTTACGTGAAAGAGTAACAAACATCCATCCATACTTACAAACTTTCGCGGTTATAATATTAATTAATAGGATATTCTTACAATATTTAGAATATTATCTCCTCCTAAACGAATTTTTACTATCCCCCCCCCCCCCCTGCCCCACACGTGATTAATAGATGGCCCCTAAGGCTGGTAAGGCTGGTGAACTTCTGAACCAAGTCCCGGTGCTCAATGCTAAGTCATCGATCATCCAATGCTCTGCAGCGACTGCTTGAACTGCAGCAGCTTGCCGAGGTTGTTGTACACGAGGTCGGGGGGGTTGGAGATGACGAAGTAGACCAGTCCGAGGATCGAGAGCACCGCCCGCCAGATCGAAAAGTGGGTCCAGGTGTGGTAGAACGTAGGTATCGTAGGCTAGAAAGAGATGGCAGTTAGTTTCCGTCCACACAAGAGTGAGAAGAGAAGAGGGGGCATTGAAATAAGGGGTGTTAAATTAACATTTTCCTTGTTCGATATCTGTCATAAACTTGTAAGGGGCCGTCCATTAATCACGTGATGTTTTTTCAGCATTTTTAGAACCCTCCTCCACCTAGGTGATATGTGGTGATGTTACAGACTAACCCCCCCATCCCCCCTTGTGATATTTCGTGACTTTTGCTTAACCCCCTCCCCCCTTTCAAGCTTCACGTGATAAATGGACGGCCCCTAATATTAAATTCAAGCGTTAACCGCCCAAAAGAAACATTATGTAAAACCTTGCCAAACAAATTTTAGTGAGACATAAACGTGGTCTGGAGCAATAACATCAAATTATGACTTAACATTTCGCGTTCGAGAAAACGGCTGGATACAATAAAACGGCCGCAGTTTATTATACTGAGATATTTTTAAAGTCTATAAACGTTTTTATAGGATGGTAAAAGTTTACAGTGAGCTTACAGTTATGGTGGATAAATAACTTGCGGACAAATCCGACAATCTCGAAATAAAATAGCGTCCTTACTAAATCTGGTGAGATTGTGGTCATACCTGTCATCATCATCATCATCATCATCATCAACCCACAACCCACTGCAAGAATGGGTCACTCTTCACTTTCCGGACTGGTGGATCACATACCTTCCAATCCTCAGCATTATCAGTTTCCTGACGATATCCTTTCCCCGAAAAGCGAGTGACAATTACGTAGATGTTTTACAAGAAACCTATACATTGCCCACACTGGAATTAGAACTCGCAAACTTCATAAATTTCGAGTTGATCGACTTACCGTGGTGACATTTCCAGTAACGTTGCTGACTATCGAGGCGTACTGGTACACCATCAGGTCGTCGTACATCCGGGCGGCGCAGCATACTAGGAGGCACGCCGTGTACAGTACGACCAGCACAATAGGCTGGAAATATGGTTGGATCCCACGGGTAAGGTCTAAGCTGGTAGCGTCCAATCTGTGAAGGAATACATCAAACAATATTAGTTCCTAAACCTTTGTTAATAAGGTTCATAGGCAGAATCAAGTAAAAAAATTTGTCACAGTCAGTCACATTCAACTTTACTGACTGGACTACTTTACTGACTGGACTAGACTACTGGCTAGCGCTACTTGACTGACCGAGACTAAACCAAATAACTACTTATTTAAAAAATAATACATAATAAGGCTTGCACTGGCTAAATGCCAGTAGAAAATCTGCCGCCAAACCTTTTTAGGCTAAGCGATATACAACTAAAATTATAAAATAGAATATCAATGATAGAAGCATTGCCATTCAACGTGGCAATGCTGCCTGCATTTTGGGAATATTACCAAGCCGTTGCTGTTTGTTAGACGTCAGATTCATTAGTAGTTATTTTTTGTGATTATTTTGCATAAATTAATTAAAAATAAAACTCATTTCAACTCACCTATCCAAAACTGATAACAGACATAAGACACAGAAGAAGAAGTAAGTAGCGACATAAGGCATCGTGACCACTGCGTGGAAGGACAGGTGTCCTGCGTCCAGTCCGTCTGAATAGCTGATGAGGAGCAGGTGCATGAGAGATAGGCCTCCGAGGATACCGTGGCAGGCTGGGGCGAAGCCCCGCCAGGCTTTCTGCACTGAGAGGGCGAGGTCTAGCGGAGTAATGTCACCCATTCTGAAAAAATAAGAATCAACAATTAATATTACTAATCGTATAAATGCCACAATTTTTTCCAAGAATCGAGATTATATACTAGCGGCCCTAACACTCACTAACAGCAATAATTAATTATTCTCTACTCAATATCACTAGTCAATGTAGGTGACAGTATAGGGTGCACTTTCGCAGTCTTTTTTGTTTTACAGATAGTAATAATTAATAGGTCCCTATAGTTTTAAACCACTTATTTGCGGCTTTAACTACATTTATTTATTTTATTTATTTAATTTCCTTTTAAAATAACGAACCTCAAATACTTATCCCCTTCTCTTGACTGCTGAGACTCCAAGATCCTATCTCTTGAGACCGCTCTGAACGTCCCACCACCTTGCAGATAAATCTTCTCAGGCCTCCGTCCACTGAACGGATCTAACCTCTCATCGTTTGGTGATGTGAGAGGTGACGGTGATGAGAACGGATTGTCTATGTATTGTTCCTGGTACGGCATGCTGGACTCCAAGCTTTCCAGCATTGCGGTGAGGTCGGTTGGTCTCGCTGGAAAGGCATTATTTTAAAAGTGCATACAAGTGTTGACATGGAGTTTTGGCGGGAATCCGATAGTGAGACGTTGTTGGTTTTGTATTATTAGCTCAAACTTGTGTTTCTTCGAGTGTTAATGTGTAATATTGGTGGAATATTAACCATTAAGTGTTCGTTAACGTGCACGAGTGTGGGCAAATGATATAAACTCAAAAAACGTGTCATTTCGCATTTTTTCCAAAACTCCCAGGAAGATTCAGTAAAGCATCCACTACTTTACTGAATCGTGACTGACGATGTAAATAATTGACTTGACTACTTGACCACGATTGCTATAACATTGCTGAGACTTTCTTAATGTGAAATTAAGAAATACTTAAAATAAAATACTTGACACTGGCTATATGCACAAACCGTGCGAAGCCATAACTAAAACAAAAAAAAAAAAAGTGTTGACATGAAGAAAGTATGTTACTATTTTGTTCTATCCGGTTTTTAGCTATAGTTTTGTTTTTTTTTTGTTTAATGCTTTATTAAAGAGAGCCTAATCATCATTTATTTGCAACATAACTGTGAGCAGTGATAGTACTAAAATAAGTATGCCATTAAAGTATAATTACCGGTTTTAGCAGCAGCTTTATTCTTACTCCCAGTCTTAAAAACTTTCGGACTGACGTCTTTACCGTTAGCATTACTGTCTTGCTGTCTCTCGTCTCTAATTTTCCTTCTTGTTTTTCGAGGTTTGTGACGGAGCTCCTTGGTGGCCCCGTTATTGTTTTCTACATCATTTTGCTCTATTTCCAGTTCTCCGGACAGGGTTACCACTTCATCCTTATTATATTCTTTTAAGTAATCATCCACCTGGAAGTATTGAGTTAGGTATCAAGTTTGTTAATTTAGTTGGGTTCAGTAAAAAAAAAAATTAAGAAGTCTCATAATCTGGAAGTCACTTTGAGTGATAAGATGGCTTATTGTACCTAACTATGAAGCATTGAGTTTTATTTCTTCTGTGCTGCATTAAGATAGTTTATTATCTATCTATTTATATCACTAAATTATACCTACAGAAAAAACTTAACTAAGCCTCATTTTGTGATGTCCAATTCAAATCTTTAAACTTTATCTTCTTTTTTAAAATTTCAGTGGGTACCTACTTCCTCTATTAATTTATCTTGTCTTTGACTAAGTAGGAACTCTAGCAACCCTACTCAATAAGTCCCTCAAACTTTAGTCCTACGTATCTAATTTGCCAAACGAACTAGCGACCTTTACAAACATTGTGATGTCAGACAATGGTGACCTTTGACACCAACGACTCTGATTTGACCTTTACAATCTCACCTTTTCTAAAGCACTAAGACTGGAGCCCGGTACATCGAAGTCATGCAGATCTCTGTCCTGATGCCTCGTAGAATGCCGTTTCTTCTTCTTATAAGACGGACTCCGCTTCTCCTTATGACCGCTAGACGGACGCGACAATGTCTTCATAAACTTGTCATCTAAGCCGTTAGGGTCATGAGAATAGAACACGAACGAGGGATTATCCGTCTTCTTAATTTCCTTCTCTACAAAACCTAGAATACCTTGCTTGAGTTGTTCGTGAATTGGCAGTTCGACAGATTCATGCTCGGACTTTATCCAGCTGTCCCGTTTAGACTTATCTGATGTGGACTCTTCGATGGGGGCTACTTCGAGGGCTGCTTCGATGTCGGGGTCTTCCGCATGGCCGTTTGAAAGTTTTCGCGAGCCGGACTGACTTCTAGACCTAGGCTTTAATTTCGGCTTCGGAGACGGTGACCTCGCCGCTGTGTGCACTTCAGCTATCTCCTCAGTCACGTCTACGCTCTTTCCGGGCTTCATTTCAGCTACAATTGCGACAAAAACCCACGCAATGTGGTGCACCACAAATTGATATTTATACAGGATTTTAAGTCACTAAACCACTAATACGAGCAACGTAACAAAATAGCGATGTCTGTTCGTCATTCCTGTTTTCTCTTTTCGTAATTTTTATGAAGTTTAGAGGCACATTTTAACATTTTTGTGATAATACACAAAGGTGACTCGTTCGTAGTTTCGTACTAAATGTCAAATTTATGGCAAAGCAAACATGAATGAAATGCTACTGACGTCATTGTGACGTCATAGCCAAAGAGAATACAAACGCTACGCTGTCATAGCCAGCATGAGCTTAACGTTCCGTTCTACGTAAAATTCATTTTATTTATTATTAAAAAGAAAGCCCACTCTTTTATTTATTACTATTTCAAAATATAAGAACTGTGGCCTATATATAAAGCCTAGGTAAGTAGGTAGATAAGCATCCATTCTTCAAAGTAGGTAGTTAGTAGGTATTTTAGGTAGGTATTTGTAGGTATTTATTTCTTTGTCTATTTTGTTAAAAAACGTAACCTCACACTTGGATTGTTCCTGTATCGTGGATAACGCTTATACAATACATACATATTATAATTTCACATGCACATACATCACATCCAGACCAAAAGCAAGTTTTTGTGGATCGCACAAAGTACCTTTTTTAGTACACAAATTATTGTCCCGGGCGGGAATCGAACCTGCAACACCAAGCGCAGCAGTCCGATTGCTTAGCCACTACGACGGCCAAACGTGCCCTCGTATGTAATATATACCCACCTATCGGTAGTAGCAAAATAAATAGGTAAGTATAAGCACCTATCTACCTGTATGTTGTATGACTGTATACAATATTTATTTACGTATAACTGCATACCTAGCTACCTAATCTAAAAAATCAAAGAGCCTATACGGCATCGTGTGGACCAAATCTGAATAATTATGGCTCATTTGATTGTGAATTCTTTCGGTTTAGGTAGGTATCTACATTCGGCGCCGTACCGGCCGTACCTAGTTACGAGTCTGCAGCTCAACTGGACTCAGAAATTCGGAATGCCGACGACCTTCAGTAGCACCTTTTTGTTGTGGGACAAGGGGCAAGCTTCGAGCGGAAGAAAGCGCGCACGTGAGGACTTGGGATTCGTGCGTGGGCAGTACCTGCTACTCTACGTCTACGCCCTGTAATATAATGTAGGTAAGCTATCCTACTTACCTAGTGACGATGATAGAGGTAAAATAACACATCATCATCACAATACTTACTTCAAAACTACAAAACCTTCGAAATTGCTAGTCAAGAACGGGAATTATTCGTTAGTGGACAAGTATTTTCTGCTATTTAATCTAAGCTTGATGTACTTGATGTACTTTAGTTTGAATCCCATTCTAATTATCTTGCGCAGCCGGTACTGCAATGTGCTCCATACACTGAGAAAATCTATCGTTAAGCTGAGTCGCATAAGTTTTTTTTGTAAAGTTCCGATTAGGCAATTTCGTTGGATAAATAAAGTTCTCGAATCGCAACTATTCTAAACACTACACTTTGTGAATATTATATAGTACTTACTCAAATATTTGAAATAATGTTTGCCCATTAATATATATGCAAACCGCATAAGTTTTTTTATATAAAGTACGTACCTACTTATACTCGTATAAGTAGGTAAGTGTACCTAACTATTAGTATAATACATGTCATAATTACGCCTAATACATATTAAAAATAATTACTTACGTATTGACTTTACGGGTTTTTAACGTCGATGCGTAGCCTAAAACATTCGCTCTCGCTTATAATTTTAGACCAAACACAAATAGGTACTTTGTTAGGTAGGAAATTCAAAACACGACACAAAGCTTGAATTCCAACTCGATATAAAAGAGAGACTTTGGACTAGTTTCTTTTTGCCTACCTATTAAGTATCTAAGTAATAAGTAGGTAGGCTATCCTTAATATCTACTAATATTACTTACGTTAAAGTTATAATAATGTAACGTATTTCGTGTAATTTTCACCATATTACGGAGAACCCCGGTTTTACTTTTGATGTTAAAAAAGATGTATTCGAAGCTGGTTATCCAGCGAAGTCTAATAAAATGTACTTAGGTAAGTATATCTTGCTCTCACCGACTGGTCGGTATACCCCGAGGACTTGGGACATAATTTTCTACTTGAGGTTGGGCTCTAGCTTGCATCTACCTATATTAATTTAGTTTACCTACCTACTACCTACCAGTGGTCTTCCAATGATTTAATTCCATTATGTCATGGAGTTTTCCAATGATCCGTGATTCGGAAGAATTGATCGCGGTCGTTATCAATAGATACTTAGTAATCGTCACAAACAGGCCGCCACTATTACCTCATTATAATACCTACTTAAAACACAGAAGAATACTGTAGGTATACCTACACCATCAACCAGGTATGTATGCAAACAATCACCATACAGTTGGGCATCAAGTGCCAACCGCCCCCTGCCCCTGTACCCCCTTGGAGGTCGTCCTCCCCTCTCCTCGGAGCGAAAGGCACTTTCACTGATGGAATTCGGCGACCGGCAGTGACGTCACCTTTGCGCAACGTGATGCAACAACTCCGTGCACTTTTCGAACAAAAGACCTCATTTTCATGCTGTTTGTTCAGGGGCAGATGATGTCACCTTTCTTTGGAGTTTAAGAACCTACTTTGGCGGGCTTCTGTTTTGGTTGGAACGGCTACTTTGTCGTAATTTTGTTGATGAATGTAGGACAAACTTTATCTTGTCGACATTATTTTTATGAAGGGACGATCGCTTCAACACCCCACTAAACGTATAAAACAATGAGCTTTAGGTAAAGAAAATATCTACGTATTACTTAAAAAAACTAAGTTGCAACGCACACTTGCGTTTCATTTCGTCTGTTAGTTTGAAAAAGCATAGTGAGTAAGTAATATAAAATAACTTACATCGAAAGGAATAGGATAGGTAAATTTTTATTCAAACACATTTTTTTATGAATGGCCATTCACTTTATTGTGATAATATTTTATTTATTACATTGATTCATAAAATCTACATTAGTTCGGTCCAATAATGATAATTATTAGAATAATGTACCTACCTATAGAACGCTAACTGCATTCAACTTAAATAATTATAATATTCTAAATACGTTATTCATTTCGAATGTTATAACTTAAATTCCCATCACCGTATTATTGCAAATAGTTTTTAAATAAAAAAATATTTACATATTATAATTTCGGCGGGTAACTGAGTCATTTCATATTATGCTCCTTCAACCAATTTATAAATTTTGCCCCCAATAAAAAATGCAGATGTTTGTCTATTCGGCACAAAATTACAATATTTTTTGTATTAAATTGCACAATAATTTCACCGCCTATACTACAAATACACCTACATAAGTACATAATATTGCAAAGCTGACATAACTTGTCATTATTTACTTTAATAATAATAAGTAGGTCTTACCTATAAGTACTTACAAACATACTTACTTCACTTTTTTTTGTTTTTTTTTTATTATATTAATTTTTGATAAAAGGTAATAAATATACTTACCTGCTATTTTTAAATTACTGAGAATAATCTCTTTTTATCACTATTTCAATTACAATCTAAGCAATTCAATGTTCTTGCGTTTACTTATTTACATAATTCTTATCTAAGTATACCTAAAAGTTCATAGAACGTACTAGAAATATATCATAGATATATGGGATAAACATTACCGACTTTCGACGAAGACGATTATTAATCGTTCGATTAGAAAAAAAATCTAATCGTCGACGTGTAGTAGCCGGTAAAAAAACTTATGCTAAAACACAGCTAAGAATCCCGTCCAGAAAAGTTCCGAGGAAAATTACCTTTCCCGAACTCTTTGGAGAGATGGTGCACGCGACGCCTAATAATTCCGAACGAAGTTACCTACGCTACTCGTATTTCAACTTCGGAAAATTCGGTCGTTCACAAACTCCGACTGCGAGGCGTTTTCCGATCGCCCGAAAAACGCGACCAGCCCCCGTACCGTCCGCATTACCGCGGCTCTCGCATACCTATTTACAATAAATATTTACATAAGTTTACAAACTAGGAGCATTTACAGGCAGTACGGATGACAAAACTGGTAGACGAGTCGCTGACTCCTCTCAGTTTTCTTCATGATCCCCTTTTTGTAGTATTGTCGAATGCTTCGAGAAAGCTTGTCATAGTTCATAGCTGGCCGGTTCTTTCTCTTGCCCCAAAGCCTGGCGACGCGCACTGAATCCTCAATCTTGAAGACTCCGTTATCTGTGAAGACACGTCATGAATTAAAGATAGCACGTCCACCAATTCGCAAATGTTAAAATAGTGTAACTTTATTTTGGAGAGACGTTGAAACTGTATTTGATGACTATCTATTTATTTAATAAACGGCATGTAGCTGTTTTTCTAAATGAATGTCTTTAGCTACAACGTGAATGAATAATTTGGTAGAGTTAAACAAAAAATGCAGCCAAATGGGTTTATAATAATAATTATCAATCTTTTCATACTAAATATCAATAGGTTACACGAAATATACGCAGATGCGTGCATACCTACCTATAATTATATGCCTGTGTGATTTAGTAAGAGTATTTTAAGCACATTTAAAAATATTCTAATTGATTAGCTATACCAATTATCAATCTTAGTAAAACCTGTCATTATTCTATGGATTTGCTTACTCCTACCACAATACGTCGTAATGCCACAATGTGAATAACTTCAGTTAGTTAAGCTATGTAGGAATATTCAAACAACACAAATTTATTCTCAATTCTGGTGCCTGTACTAGTACACGAAACGTGATTAGGTACATTTACTAACAATTCAAAGCGTCCCAGATGGTAAGTAACTGGCTAGATCACCTTGGCCATAGAATGTGGTCGCTGCTTTAATTTTCCGACGACATTATCTTTTGATTTATTGAATATACTCATCTATGTATCTATATATAGTTAGTCTAATATGGATGGGGCTGTTGACTGGGCTGTAGAAGCCTTTCAACTTAAATTCATAGTTATACTAGCAGACACGGCCACGCGTTGCTGTGGGTAAGGTTTTTGTTATATACCTACATGTTTTTTGTTATATATACGACTATACATTGATATGTATGTAAGCTATCGTATCTTTTCAGTTAGATCAAACTGCACACGGTGTGCAAATTTGATTAAAATTGGTTGAGTAGTTTAGGAGTCCATCACGGACAAACAGCGTGACGCGTAATTTATATTTAAGATTTACAATAACTTTCATTGCCGTGTCTTCGACACATTCTCGTATTATACGAAGAAAGCACGTGTCAAGTACCTACATCATTTAAAATGTTCATACAAAGTTTCTTGTGTAACGAGATTTGGTACATGTCTTTAATATAGTTATTGTAGCCTGCTCGATTTAATTATATTTACAACCATTGTATACATGCAAGTGGTTTAACATTGTACTCGTACCATGGGCTGTAACTTGTTAGATTCCGTGACCAACTCCACTATCAGTGATTAATTACGAGGAGACAGGTTCGAACAAAGCAAAATGTAATGGACTGTATTGACTGACTGTATTCTTTTATTCATTGTTAGGTAGGTATGCGAATAAATATTATTCTGCAAGGCCGCGAATGAATTTGAGGGAATTTCAAAAAGGTCATTCCGTGAATCATGTTTTAGGTGTGACTCACATAATTTAACCGATTTATGTTTTAGGTTTCGCTTGAAATCGAATGCTAATTCTGAAGCATTTAAAATAATACCTACCTAAAAGTTCCACAATACAAAATGATAACAATTAAATATAATAAAATTATTATCCCAAAATGTAGCGAAGAACTCTTATCTAAGTATGTACTCGGGTATAAAAATAACCGTTGAATGTATCTTATCTATACTTATCAATAATATTCCGATTACACATTATGACTGATAACCTTTCAACAGTTAAGTTTATAAAAAAAAAAAAACGTGATGATAGAAAATGCGTAGTTGTTAAAATGAAGAATTGTATCTAGTAAGTATTGTTGCCCTATGAAAAAGAAAGTTACAAACACGTTTCTTTCAGAAGTGTTTTTGTTTGAGCAAACCGCTTAATAAAGTTCAGTTTCTCACGGGATACCTATGTAAATGTAAATGGTATAGGTACTCACTTCGGTCTAACCACCGAATCGCAGAGCCGTGGATGTGGGGTGACGCAAGCAATTCCTTGAGGAACTGCCACAGGTGGATATGTGTGCTGCCAGTTTTGGCCTTCCCAACTGTCGTGGGGTTGCTGGTGCCTGCTGGCTCCGAGTCCTCGTCTGTTGGAGATAGAGATAAACTTGAGAAAGAGAACATTTCAAACATTGACATCCTGCGTATGTGTCGCCAAGAGAAGCGACATAATTGCTACGAACACGCCTATACTGTATATACAACTGATTTAGCAACCTGAAATGTTACTATGAGGAACCAAAATATAAAAAGCCTAGCGGCTTGTAGCGAAAATAAACGGTTATTAAGAAAACTAAGCCCCCAGATTGTCACAATCAACCTATATACATGATAAACATCGATTTTCCGTTCAATAATTATGTTCAACGATTTTGGATCATTATCCTGCATCGTGTAATGGTGCCAATGACGTGAAATTAACTGGCGAGTATCCAATATATTTTATATTTTCCTGGAATATTATTATAATCAGCCATCCATTCCTTGAATGTGTGCTAAACGTAATTAGCGCACCATAATCTCTAACGTTACAAATTTTTCATTTAGCTTTACATAAAATGGCGATAGATAATCTCGGTAAGTACAGAAGTTTATTTTTAATCTGATAGTGTAAACCTGATCCAAAATTACAGCGTCGGCCTTCGCAGCCAGACGTGTAAACAGACTGACAGTCAAACAAATCGCGTAAACACTCAAACGGTAATAGCAGAAATCTATGAGTAACGAAGAAAGGCTAGTGTTGAATGGAATCTCGCAGATGTTTCAGTAGAAACCTACCAGCTAAAACGTTACAAATAGTGTACTTACTACTTATAAAGATAATAATGCTCTCAATCTAAAAACAGTAGACTTTGAGGTGTAAAATATATAGAGTGAGCAAAACGAAGCACCAATGGCAAAGGTGTTCAAAAAATCAAATTCACTGTCCAGTAAAGCAAGTTTTTGTACAATTAAAACGCTACAAAATGTTAACGATGACTTGTTTTGTACATTTGGAAAGGCAGTATTTGTGCGTGGCCTTGCAAGTCTAGTGAGGCAAGTACTAGGCAGACAATCTGTGTCGTCGGGAAACGAGACAAAAACTCGACTCGACGTATATGGAGTGGACACAAGTAAGGGCCGACATGGCAATAGGGACAGCTAAGGTCTGATTGATCGCCTAACTGTAACAAGGCGTGCCATTCCGAACGGGACGCCACAATTCAATACATTTTATCGGAAATTTGTTGGTCACTGATTTCGAAATTCAGGGTTCTTGTTATGATGAATGAGTCTCATATTGCTTCACTGCATTCATTAACTTTGTTTACGTATATTTTCGTATTTGAGTCATCACAATTGATTGAAAGCAAATGTAGCCTCAAAAGTTTCTACTTTTGCGACTGGTGCTGCATCTAAAATGTAATTGAATTCAGCAGATACCTCATTGACCTTTATGTGTTGAGTTTATTGCTAGGGCCTTGTCGATATAAATCTCTATGTCAAACGAGCATGTGTGGATTGCTGACAACTCGCTGGGAGATAATTGTCGATTGCTATTTCCTGTGCCACTATCTGACACTTTTTTTTTATTTATGAGTTAACTGTCTAGCCTCTGAGTGTTACACTGACTCTTATTGCTTCAAATGGTATCACTTTGTATCTTGTTTTTTAATGCAATTTTTATATTTGGTACAATCTGGCATCTATTATATATCTACTTGAAACTATATCACTACAACGTTACTCCATTTGCCCAGCTCCAACGATAATAAATTCTAATTCTTCTTCTGTTACAACTAAGTAGGACACTAACATTGTACTTGGCTTACCAAATTATTGTGTATTGTTCCTTCATAGGCATGTCAGTATTAATTAATACATATATTATAATTTTGTTTTCTATGATTTCGAACGTTTTCCCCCAAAGCGTTTAAAGCATCTTCATTTGGAATTCCCTCTAAGACCAGTCTACAGACTAAGCAGACGTGGCATCGGCGACACTTGTCCATATATCATTAACTTGTTTGTCTGTATGTGTGTCGTCCATAGACTCGCCTAACGGTTATGCACAATGCACGACTGATGCATCGCTGTTCCACATCTAACTTCAATACTTACTTTCCTAACAGCCTCTGCGTTCAACTCATCTACACATAATATTTTAATCTATCGCGTCTGTGTAAGCGAAAATATCTTTCAATTGCAGATATTTTCGCCACTTGTAGCTTGATTTTAGAGGAAAGTTTTAGATACTTTAATTCATGGACAAAGCCGTATGACGCAGCTAGATTGTAGTAACAAATCTACTATCTCTGAATCATTTATGTTATGAACGTATTCAAGTGAAAAAATACTTCTTGTATGATACATAGGAATGGCTAAGTCATGGCGTATAGGCATTTTGTGCACTTTATCAGTTACTTTATCAATATGATTATATATTTCGATTCTTATAGTTCTTGAGCGCCATCTAAAAGCAATTTGCGCAGATTGTTCCAGCAAGAAATTGTGAATAAAACCCAATTTCGATGCAACGGGAATGAGACACGAGGATAAATGATGCAATAAAATATCAATTAAGTCTCCTGTGAATAAGTCCCAGGATGGATGTGAATATTGGAGGCTTACCATCACTCATGTCGTCAGCGGAGGGTAGAGGAGCAGGCGCGGGCGTCGCTGGGGGCAGCTGCTGTTCTGACCAGTGGCTAGTCGACGTTCTCCAAGCTTCATGTCTCGCCGCCTTCCAGATCTCTAACTGCGCGTACAAGGTGCTACCAGCCTGCAACAAACACAAACACTTTAGCTAAGTCTATCGTAGTTTCTAAACAAAACTACGAAAATACCAGCAACACCCGGCGGTGCCAGAGCCAACTTGTTTATCGCGAACGTCTACTTTTTATAAAAGTCGAATAGTTCGATAAATCTGTTGAAGAACACTTGAAATCTAATTTTAGAAACTAGTTTGTTCGACTACGCCTCTACCTGTATACGATATTGTATGGCAACAGGTCGATGCGAAAATTGCCAGCCTTTGAGACGGTTCAATCGTGGGCGCTCAATTTCGTAAAGGTTGATGAACTGTGAATTCGAGGTGTCATCAGAGAAGGGCCTTCGAAGGCCGCATCAAAACAAACGCGCCTGTGTTTGTATGCAGTGAAGCCGAATGAGGTAGGCGTTGCTGTTGGTGGCTGACTTTCATCGGCCTTGGAGAAAGTCGAGTCAACAGCGCGTGTTAGCGATACCTGCCTACTTGAACGCACTGCGATTAGACACTAGCAGCTATATACAACTCCAATTAGCCAAGTTGCATAATTCTATAAACGCCCCAATTTTAACCTATCAAAGTCACTCATTTTGACACAACAATCGTTGCAAAACAAAGTGTTGTTGAATAAGCAAAGTGTGTCGAGTTATGCAACATCTACAATCAGGCTCCCATTAACGGATTTCCTTGACGAGACGTAATACTTTCCTGTACGCCGTCTTCCTTGCGGTTACTATAAACATATTGCGTAAACGCACTTAAATTTTATTTTATGTTATACGCAAATATATGTTAAAATTAGATGTTGTCCTCACAAATTAAAGCTGTTATCAAAATGTCAATGAAACAATAAAATCAAGAGAAATATGTTTTGTTATTGTTAATGTTGCATGATAAACTTATCAAGAGGCCGATGCCACGCTCTATTTGACTCAAATAATATACGGTAGGTACAAATGCAAAGATGTACAAGAGCTGATAAATCCGTTTATTTAATAATACCGTGATTAGTATCTTTGAGACTTCATGTAATAATAATAATTGAGCTATCGGCAAAGGCAGATTTTAACATACATTAAATAGATTCGTCAATGTTTAACAACGTATTGATGCAATTGGATCATAATGAAAATTTAATCTGTTGTGCTATTATTAGATTTTATTAAATAGGTTAAAATGAGCGTGCTAGAAACCTGAACTGTGTGCATAAACTAGGAACATTTAAGCCAGGACGTGCTGAAATCTGTCTGAGGTCTTTAGCATACCTACACGTCACTACTATATTTGGGTTGAACCGACATCGTGAAATAGAAAATCTGCAGAAGTAACAGAAAATCCTACAGAAGCTGAATCATCAGCTATTAAACTATTAAATCGACCGACATGTGCAAGACACGCAAGCATAGGCATGATGTAAGCCACACCACACAAAAACGTAGGAAGTAATTACCCAAATCTTTGATGATCCGAAGAAGATTGGTACTGATAAAATTGATTATTATTCTATAACGACCTTAAACACTGTGGAAATGATCATAGTATTGTAATAATATCTTCATGATGTCAAGGGAATTCAAAAGCTATCTCCAAATGTTAAAGGTTAGCTTAATTAGTCCTGAGAATAATAGAATCATTAACAGAAAACATTACAGTTACTACAAGATTTATTATAAGATATAGAATTTTATAAAGCTACCAACTACATCAATGATTCAAGACATTGTCATTGTTGACCCTATTGATACGAGAGTGAGGAATGTGGACTATTACATGATAATAAATAACTATACGATTGCAGCAAGATTTCTTAAGTAAACACGGTCGCCTTATCAACAAAATGAATCAACTTTGTACTTCGCCCCGTAACACCTTGGGGTCACCTTGTTTATAAACTCATCTTACTGCGTAGTTAAGTATCGAGAGATCTTACCTCAGGCGCTCTCTGGTTGAAATCTTCTTCAGTAAGGGCGACCAGTCCAGGCCCGTCCATAGAGAAATATTCCTCTGGTACCATCTGCAGGTTGAAGGTCCTCAGCGTGAACGTGACCCAAGCCTTCACGTCATCCGGCCTCCAAAGCATAGGATCTGTAAATAACATTAGCTATCGAATCTATTCTCATAGCATCGAAAGGTTGTCATGCCCTTCAAAAGATGGTTGAACGCAGCCGTCTGCTGCGATGATTTATTTAAGTGTTTCCCAGTAAGGATTGTATGCACACGACTATAGCTTGCTCCATCGAAATGTGTATATTCCAGCATTGGGTACGTAAGTATTTTTGCAACTCATTTTGACAAACCAAATTTTATCGACCAGCAATCACGCAATTCATGCATGCACAGTTTTTTCTAGATTTGATTCGAGCCCCTCAAGAGTAAGTGCCGTTTGATCAATTTGCATATCCAATCAAGACGTTCATTGGCAACGTCATGGCCAGCGTTATGCCGTGGAGACCGTCGATGGACGAACACAAACATAAGCTTACGTAATCAACCATTCCGATGAACTTCTGAGAACCCATTTAATATTTATAATGACGGTGTACTTAGCAGTAGCAGACATCTCTATGTAGGTACGTGGAAATAAGTTTTTTCTGCCGCGCCGAGATGACTGACGTCATTGTTAATAACGCGTGTAGAACACTTATATGGCATCCAGGTACAGCATTTTCATGCCATGTTATTGTAATGAATGAATTAAGAGGAATGACTGATACAAAGGTATTTGCTGGTAATGCAATACTCAATAAGTTTAAGTGAGTCATGGAAAGAGCAATTTTGACTCACCTGGAGAGATTCCGAGTACTGTGCAGGTGTTGTCGACATCTCTCTTGGTCTGCTCTATGGCCATTGACAGGACACGATCTATGTCAGGGGCTACCAAAGCCTCGTCGCCTCCGCTGCTCTCTTCCATCTTCACACTGCTCAGCTCGAACGGAATCGGCCTCAGGTTAAGTCTCTTCTGGAAAGACGTATCTTCGAGCGCTGATCGGAGCAGAATGTGATCCCTGGGCTCTTCTACTTCTATTTTAGGCGTGATGTAGTTTTGCTGCACGCTGTCCTGTAGTATTTGATTCTCTTTTAGAAGCTCCTCAATGTCGATGTATTCCTCGTGCTGTGGTACTGGCGACGTGCTGTACTGTGTGTGGTTGCTGCCGTACGAGACGCAAGACCCGCACGGGGATTGAGGGTAGGGCGATGCGAACCCAGGCACGCTGAGTCTGTTTGGTTCCTCTTTGATGGAGATCGGAGAGTAGTACTGCAGAGAGTACGGGGATGAAGGTTGCAGCGCCACTGTTGGGATGGATCCTTCGTCTGACGAAGGTGAAGGCGTGGGATAGCCTTCGAAGTCGTACAGGCGGTCGAGGAAGTTGTTGTCTTCGGGGTACGGCGGGGGCGGCTTTGTGTGCGGGTTCTGCGGGGAGTGCAGCATGGGTTCTGGCGGAGAGGCAGCGCCGAGCAGCCGCAGCAGGTGTTGGAGGTCCGCGGGCGAGGCGGGCACGGCCCTCTCGTCCTGGGAGGCCGACGGCGGGCTGCACCCGGACCGCGGCACTGTCTGTGGCATCTACGGACAAAACAAAACAGACGTCAGCGAACAGTGCTATCTATAAACGTTGGTGAACTGCCGCTTAAACCTTTTAGGGCGTGTGCTAATTAGTGATTTGCAGGAAAACGCGCGAATACAAATATTTGTTGATCATATTCGTGCGTAGACCATCGGTAGATGGTTAGGTCATCGCTCGCGCGCGTCACTTGCTCCCGCGCGCGTAGCAACGTTCATCCAGTCCAGATGTCCAAAACATAACAATTTTCAAGTCTTGTATATTTTATCTATATAGGTACCTACGTCAAAAGAATCTAAATTCGGTAATGACTAACATGCCGCTCCCGTACACAAATTGATGCGTCAACAAATAATTATGATAATATTGTATTATCGCAGATTGTCAACATTTGGATAGCGTTTGGAAATACTGTATTATTATAGTATCACGAATAAGTAGTTGGCATGGCAGTGTTTGTTCAAAACCACTTCCAAGAACTTGTGTTACTTAAATAGTAAAGATATGAGGATATTTTTGATAAGTTTACTACGTACAACTTTTTTTATAAATCACTGTATCTACTAAACGATGATGAATTTAGAAGGCCGCATCAACTTTTTTGACCGATTTAAAAAGTGATCAGTTTCTTTTTTAAATTATGTATTGTAAAATGTCAAAAACTTACACGCAGTAGTGACAGACCCATCTCTTCAACTTCTAAAGCCTCACTGAGAGATGAGAATCTAAGAATTTTCCCGACGAAAATCTTGCCATATCAGGTATAACCGGTCAGAGCGGGTAATCAAGCGCGCAAGTGTTTTCTTGATAATCAGCATTTTTTTATTAACTTTTATACAATGCTATATTTACATAGTTCTCATGCATTGAAGCTTCAATGTTATTGTTTGCAGCGTGCATTTCCAAGTATCACACTTGGATACTTACCTATGATAGACCAATTTCGTTGAAATCTCTTAACATTCCTAAGGTCAATTAATCATTTTTTATTATGATAGAATTGAAATAAATCACCCGATTTAATGGCATCGTATCAAAATACCAAACGTTTTAAGACCCGGTTTTGGCAGTTACTTTTTTATGTACTCCGTAAACAGTTCTTCAAGTAAGCTAGAAAATGCGCGCGCGCTTGCATACATGAATATATTATAAACATTTATTTTGTTTGTGATCGGCTACGGTCAAGGAAATATATTACGCATGTGCCGAAATCGTGGAGCTGAATCTACGACATTCCTCACCGAAGCAAGTTTGCAAATGCCGCATTCCGATGTTTTACGCAAGCATTTGTTTTGATAAGGGTTTAAAGGCTCGTACGTCAACTGAGCCCACTCCAAACTGAGTCCGCAGGATCAGTTGACCTTATCAATATTTGAATCGGTCAACTGAGCCCATCAACAAAATTTTCAATGTATACAGTTTAAGTAGAATAGAAAAGTGTATATTGTACGGCAATTACTAAAGAACGTACTATATAAACCTTTGGACATTCCAACATTTTCTCTAAAACCGTTGTGTTCAAAGTACAAACTACATGGTAGAAATGATACGCAGGCACTTTCTCTATTCTCTAAGCAATAAAGCACAAATCAATTATTAAAACACGTTTCTCTAAATTCAGTGCGCTTTAACATCATCATTAAAAGTATTACGAGATTAACCCCCAGTTTCTGAAACGTCAGTCAACGTTGACAACAGATTAATTATATTGCCATCCTTGTCATTTGTTTAGTGTTAGATAGAGACAACGATAGTTTTAATCTACTGTCAAAGCCAACTAGCGTTCTAGAAACCGGGGGTAAAAGTCCTGGACCAAAACTCCTTAAATTTAACTGTTAACCATTTGAAATTCAGTTCTAAACTCAGTGTATTTATAGTCACCATTCGTATTTGTTATATAAAAAAATCTATCACATAATTTACTTGAAACAAAACACCACCCACTAGATGGGCCGATGACATCAAAGGAGTCGCAGGCAACCGGTGGATGCAAGTGGCAAATTGTCGTACGGTGTGGCGGTCTAAGGGGGAGGCCTATGTTCACCAGTGGACGTCTTCAGGCTGACGATGATGACGAAAACGAAATAAGTCCCTATTCTTATCCGGTAACTTTTTTACAGACACGCACAGGCCAGTGACGCGATAGAGTACTATCTTATTGGTCGTGTCAGCATTGATTTGTCTGTAGGAAGGCGACTGTTTCATTCAACAATACAAAAAATAGACAATAGGCCGACGTCTGACGTCACGCTATTATTATCGGCAGCCGATAGAAGTGCAGTCCCCCAGTCGGTACTATTTCGGCAACCTTGGGGAATTCACGTTACCTCGACAATGATACCATTAGACGGTGTTGACAAAGACGCGATTAGTTAAGGTTTCCGCCTATTTATTGAATCGGCCTGTTTCTGTGTATCTTTCATCATCGCAACTCGTCTGGTGTTCACTAATTCATAGTAGGTGACTGATCTCGTGGGAAGTTTGCTGCTGACAGCGATTCATGATCTTTCACCTTACTGTCTAACCATCCATCACCAAACATCTTCGCCCATCGGATTTGTCATTGCATAGGCTTATGCAACGACAAATGAGACATCACAAATCTCTCACACAAACACACACCTCCACCTCACTATCACCCGAAATTAATATTGTATCTTCTATCCAAGATTAAAATCGATCTAGGATTGCTGCCTATCGTTCGATCAATCTCCAACCTGCGTGCCTTCATAAACCAATCCACGGATCGGTTATTGGCACGTTTGACCCTAAAATGAATTGTGATATCAATCCCAGATGGCAAAATTTGGATTAGGATTGATTATTAATTTCTACCGTAAGTCTATTGCTACGCCAGGGTGCGCCTCACTCTATCTACTGCTACGCCTGGATACACCTCTCTCTATTCTATCTCTACTGCTGCGATATCTCTACTGCGCTGTTCTAGGCTTCTCCTCTTTTCTATTCATTGCGTAAATACAAATAAATATCAATTGACATAACAAGTATTAATGATTTCTTCTCACGATTTGCTCTAACAAAGCCAGTAATTGTATTGTCGACACCGCTACTTAATACCTTTCATTTTATTAAACCTCAGTCTCATAATTCTTTTAGATGCTATTTTTAACTGTTGTTTTTTAATAGGTTATTTATTTATAACAGTTATTATAAAAAGTTTGATTCATTAAACAGAAGTTTACAATCTTTAGTTATCTCAATATTTTGCGTTACACATTTTTATTACGTTACTTTAATCGAAGATAGATCACAAAACAGTTTCCTTTTTGAAATAAAATGTTGTTACTATTATAGCTTCATTATAGTCTGTATTCCAATGCACGTAATTCCAGATGCGTAACTATCAAAAACTGTCGAATCTTCAGATGTCAGTCAAATGTTACAGATGATTTTCAGTCTCATTCCGCCAACGATTCAACGCACATTATAACTTTGTAGTACTTCGTTTAAACTCCGTCATAACGCCATCAGTCGGTTGTCTAGATGTCAGACCGAGATTGCGTCTAAATTGGCCATTATATCAAGTTTACGGCCGGAATTCCCTAATTTGCTGAACGTCTTTACTTTACAAACTATTTTATTGTTTTAATTCTAGCTGTTATGTTCGCTATTCAGTCGTTTAAAATGAAGTGAGTAAAAACTTTGTCCCATAATGTTCGTAGCAGGCATATCAGTATAGCCTTGGAACTAAAAGTTACTCCAGTTTGCAGTACTTTGTTCTTGTGAAAGCATCCATGGCCAAGTGAGTTGATTTCGAAGGATGAAATTGCGCAATCGATTCCCGCCCATAGCAAATAATTGTAAGAAACCCGGGCCTCGTAGTTTTCCCCTAATCCCTTCATAGGATCCGAGTATGGTGATCGTGACGCGTTAGTTTTTCATAATTAATCAAATTTGCAATTCATTGTTTAGTACGAGTATAATAACAAAGTTTGTATCAGATGTAAGTAAGAAAACAAAGTGTAGGAACCAAAAATATCTACTGTGACTAAATAAAAATCAACAGGAGTACCTCTATTCTAATCTCGTTAGCATGCAAAAGCTCGCCACTTTTTGCACCGCTAGGACAAAGTAATGTGAACACAAAACGTGTCTGTCGAGTGTAATCACCCTGTATTTTTATTTTTTTTTACCGTCCAAGACAAGCTTTGAACGAGACATGCCAAAGATTGGTTTTCCCAAAACGCTCAGATCCAATTAAACCGACTCCGGTTGATAAATTTATGACCATTTGGCATTTATATTGACAAATCCTATAATACATGTAATCCGTTTTTGCATGGCCGAAACGAGATGTTCTTAATAGGTGACGACATACTTTAGTTTGGTATGTTTTGCTCGCAAGTTATGAAGATCGAGAATCGTTGACGTTCACTCGAAATCGATTTAGTAAACACGGGATAAGATTTAGTGAAGTCCCATGGCATAGGTCCATGGTCCATGGCGTAAGGGCGATAGATTCAACTCCGGACAAAGCGATAGAGCCGGCCCAACGATAATTTAATCAACTCACATGATACTGCCAACTTTCACCCTCCATATTTAGTCAAATGTCACTGTTCGTGTACAAAACAAAAGCCGCACTCACACAGTCACCTGCTAGTCAGTTGTCAAATCCGAACCGGGGTTGATGCACCTTTGACGTCGCGTCCATGTCAAAGTTTGAGGTTAGAATGCGCCGGCGCCGGCCGGCTGCGTTTCAATTTCGTTGTCGCGATTTGCAACGCAAAAATTCACTGTGATAATTAAAAAAAACTTTATTACAATGCAACAAAGTCAATTTTAGCTGATTATTGAGCGTGAGCAGAGTTGTAGGTGTGCACTTTTTTCGGTAGATGAGTGCGTGTGTACCTCGGATAGATCACACGGGCACTGAGCTCGACGGCTGCGCATGAGGCTTTGGCTGAATGAACGCCTGCGTCACTACGGGAAGTCCGCCACTAAACTAATATCGAATTATTAGATCTGACATCGGAACTGTACGTTACGCTAACGTCACGACTAACACAATTAAGCCTTTGACTACGACTACGACTAAATAGAAATTAAAAAGTAATTACTGCGTTAATTTCCATTGCATTGTGGGTCGCACGCGTATCCTGCCTAAATAAAACGAATCACAATAACAATCTATTCCAAGGCCTTAGACTTAAAATAGAAACAATAACTGTGTTTGTATCAGGACTTGTACACAACTACTGTACGCAATCACTACTATTAGTTACGTGTCGTAAAAAGTTATTGAAAGTTGTATGAAAAGAAATTTAAATATGTTACTGTGACAGTGGCGGAATTTAATTTAAAGAGCATAATATTATTATTTTTAGAGACAAAAATGAACAAGTAATTTTTTACGAATTAAAATGTCAACTAAAAACATAACACAAAATAAATTTAACAATTACATTCGTATAGTTAATTCTCAGATGCATAATATCTGTCTCAACAACCTTCTAGACTGTACTATAAAATGTTGATCATAAAATCTATGAGATCACCATCGCATCGAGTTCTAACCGTAATGCATAGCGGATATAGTTGCATAACCGGAGGATATCCCCTATGCTAAGCAGCGGAAAACGAGGAAATTTTGGGATTGGCCCATGCTTGCATACCCACGACGCGGTTCGTAAGTGATATAAGTCGTGATAGTTAAGATCTCTGACGTCATCGTCGCCTGCCTTCCGCACTTCATTCATAATGATACCTACTTTACACAGACAAAGGAACTTGTACTCGCTTGCAGACACACATATGAAGCGCAAGGCTAGGTGAGATAGCGACATGCTCTTGTCTCACGTATCTTATTAAAATGGGCATATTTTCCATCGCGCATAATTTACCACATTTTTGTTATTATTTAAATGATCATTATAATGGTTTGTTGAATTAAACCATTACCTATACGGTTATTGGGCTTCCCGCAGCTCCATACAAAAGACATCAACGGGGTGCCTTGCAAATTGTCTATTAATTTTCTTTCCGACCCGTTTGGACTTCTTTTCGTATGGTACATAATTATTATCTCATAATCATTTATAAATAATTTTACTTAATAATTTATTCTATTAGGTTGACTTTGACTGTAAATATGTAATTATTTTAAATTACAATATTTATTGTAGCATTGCGGTGGTAGCCTAGTGGGCGAACGTCCGCCTTCGAAAACGGAGGTGGCGAGTTCAAATCCCAGTGCGGGCACGTACCAATTTGTGTATCTTATGTAACATATGTACGTAATTATCACTCGCTTTTCCGTGAAGGAAAACATCGTGAGGAAACCAACATGCCCGAGAATTATTTCGGAGGCATGTTATCCACCAATCCGGACTAGGCCCCCGTGGTGGATTATGGCCTAACCCTCCTCACGATAGTGAGGGGAGGCCTTTGCCCAGCAGTGGGACAGTTACAGGCTGAATTATTATTATTATTATATTATTGTAGCATTAGTAATTTTACAGTGTATGCAAAAAATATTTACGAGATATTTTAACGCTACAAAATAAGAAGGCATCACTTAAAAAGTTGCAGGACATATAATTATGTAAATTTAGAGAAAAATAACATTAAATCAAATAAATACTTTTACGATCTTCCCACAAAAGATTAGACCAGAGTTAAACAGAGGTTTCTAAAATTCCGTTAGACAAAATCGACGTCTTCCACTCGCGTTTTCTTACTCAATCCAGGCATTCCTGATTATTCTACTTGTAAATTTGTTATGTACTTAGAAAAAGCGAGATTAAGACGTCGATTTGTGGAGAAAATATTTAGACACATCTGTTTAACTTGTTACCTATCAAAATACTATTCAACCGTCACCCCATGCTTTCTGATACCAAACCAAACAATAAGGTACTTCGCCCACAATAGCTACACCGACATCTATTTATAGCCGCTAGTTATGTAATTGGGAATGCCACTGACTAACGCAGCCTTGTCGCAGCCCATTCATGAACGAGTACGCCTACCGTGCATGTCATACGTCGCAAAAAACAATTGGCATTCAATATTTCGCGAGCAAACACGCCGTGTCAAGCGATGATGACATTACGTTATTACCGATCGACAATGTCGCAGTGTCACATCACATCTTGTATGGTGGGTGAGTGCGGACGCACGCGTTCAGTACACACTGGTACGATATTGCGTTTCAGCGATACTTTGACAGGATGCAAAACAAAAACTACGCTCCTGGGTAAACGGTAGGAATCGCGAGAAAAATATACTATGTCCTCAGCCGTTACGCCATTCTATGGGCCCTAACATACATACTTTAGTTTTTATAGTATCAGTAGAATATGTATGAATGAATACAACAGATGCACAATTCAGGTTGTTGAGTAAGAAATAAGTTTTGCCATGAAAATAAAACCGTGATTTTATATTTTTTTACTATCTTGTATTTGTTAGCATGTTAGTCATCAAAATTATTGTGGTAAAAAGATAACGAAATCGTCTATCAAAATAATTGAAGCAAGCTACGTTGTAAGACATAGATAATTTAGTTGCTATGAGAATAAAATAATCTGATGAGTAATCTTAACTATCAACAGCTGATATAGTTTAATATTGATAAGATTTTAATATCTATTTGGATTAGGTAATCCAAATAGATCCATAATTTGAATTTAAGATAATCTTGACTACTACTCAAGAAGTGTAATTAAATTGATTTTAGTATTTGATAACTCGTAATATAACTGATTACGAACATTAACCGCCGTTTTAAATACAATGTTGATTAGCTTTTATGTAATAAATGTATCCAGTAATTAGTATATTATGTTCTAGAATTGTAAAGGTTTTATGATGCTTATTAAATGGAAATAATAATGACCTACCTTTCTTTGCTATGATGCATCATATAAAACACAGTTTAGGTAAATACACAAAGAAACGTACTACTAGTAAGCAGCATTTATGACATCATGGTATAATCTATTTCAATTCATTGGCTATCTTCTTTGACGTCATATGTAAGGTATAACAATTATTGGAAAACGTTAGTAGGAAAACCTTTCAGAATTCGTGTGCGTAAAACAGCACGGGCTTAGGTGAAAAAATATCTTTCAGTATTAACCGTGCGAGTATCTCATGCTATACGTTATCCTAATATGAATTCTTGCGACACGCTAAATTATAACGTTTTTTTTTTTTGCACAGACTGAGATTTTATCAACGTCGTCAATCTAAAATGATGCATAAAATATAAATTCGTTTGATTACCTGGTAGTGACAATGTCCAGAAATCCACCCTCCATAAGAACCATATTGGTTGAGCACCACCATTTTAAAATATTATATATAATATTAACTTCATCCAAATAACAGAAGTTTAAGCCGCAATTAGGCGAAACTTTTAATCATTTATTTCCCTTGTTTATTTCAAGTGTATGTTCACTACGACTGGCGACACGTGAATAACATTCAGGTTACGTGGATATCGCGTTTTATTGTGAAAGAACAATTTCGTGCGATAATTTTATCTTGAGCCAAAGTTCCCAAACTGATAAGGTTGGCGCGCATTTATCGGCATGCCCTTTTATGGTAACGCGCTCGTTTTATTAAATAAAAACATTGGATTACTTGGACTACTAGATAAAGATTGCGCATTTATTGTATTTTATATTATTTATTTTCACTCCTCACGACAGTGAGGGGAGGCCTTTGCCCAGCAGTGGGACAGTTACAGACTGAATTATTATTATTATTATTCACATCATTTATTATAATTCTTAAATTTAAATTTTTTACAATATTTTTACAAAAACCTAAAAACATTATAAAAAACTTAAACCTAGGGAGCCACCGATAGCGGAGCAAGGCCCAGGCTACCGGTGGTTAGGGTTGCAGAGAGAGGAACCTATATTGATAAATTGGTATGTCTACGAAATAAAATATTCCATTATTTATCATTACAATAATGAAATAGGTAAAGTAAGTAATTTATCCATTTTGTAAATTGATACGTATGCTCATATTGCTCATAAGCGCATGGTACCCCAGCGTAGCCGCTACATCGTAGACGTCTCCCGTAGCGCGTAGACCGTGAAATGGAAAAGTTACGTACGTAGCCTATTTTACGTCAACATTGTATTTAATATTTTTGAACTAGTTCAAAATCAATGAGATGTTAGGATACGTGACAATTAACAGGTTTTTTACCTATCATTGCACCGTTTGGTACTCGTAGGCACGAACCTCGTTAGGATTATTGGTTTAATCATTAATGTTAATTATGATACCAATATTTGACTGAACTGACCTAAACTAATAAAAGAACATAAGTAACACCTAGTGTCTAAGGGTTGGAATAATACGCATATTATATCTGCATAAAGATGTAAATTGAATTTTACGGCGTACTAAAAAAAAATCTAATCATCACTAAAAAAACATACCTCTTTATTCACATGGGTCCCTAAAACACATTCGGAAAAATCATACCGATATGATTTCGGAGAGTAGAATTAGCTCGGAGAGTATAATTCTCCGAGTATTACAGTGCTTAATTACCGCAATAGGACCTACAACTCATTTATTAATTCAAAGCGATTTTCCGCACGGATACCTAATACAAATGCAGAAACGACAAACCAAAATCTACAAACGGATTATGCTATACATAAGTTGAATATCAACGTGTTAAGCGCAGTACAACACAGTTACACAAGTCGTGTGAAATGTCTCACTCACACTAATGTAGACACTAATTCTATAACGCGGACTCGTGCCGCACACGTTTGAAACATTTCATTTCCTTTGTTAAAACGATTCGAGCGAAAATCTGAAATTAACGGTATGTATTCTGGGACGCCGTAAGCTAAAGTTTTTACTACCGATTCTGTCATACAGTGCAAAACAATCATGAAAAACGGCTATGATAATGTAATAGTAAAAGTAATACCTATGCTAATTTAATGACGATTGCGTATTTATACTGATATCAAAATACAAATTATACGAATAGAAAAGTTCTATGTTAGTTCAATACGCTAATAATGATAAAAAAAACTCTACCTAGTTTACCTTTGTTTATTTTGATGTAGATTTTAACTTTGAGACAATTAGATATTGTAGTAGTTAGTTATTAGGCAATAACAGCATCCACTCGTTAAAAAATCTTCATCAGTCGAGGTTTACATAGAACCAAGAAGTCAAAGGCACAACGCCATTCACATGACAACTGGCCATACCTTAACAGAAAATATTACGAATATTATTTGTTCAGACAAGGCTCATGGTACTAGAAGAAAAATGGAACGAATTGGCTGAGCGTAGACAACATCACGCACACATCAGCGTGTTCGAATCGCGCGAGCTCGGGTACTGTGCATGTAATTCTACTGCGGTTTAGGTGTGGAAGCCAGTCCACGCGCGCAGTGAAGGGAACCGGTTCTCAAGGTCCACGGTTTTCCCGTCGTCTCGAGATTATTTTCAACACGGCTCGTTTTGATACAACTGTTGCCATGTTGCTTTAACTTTATGCCACTACTACACAGGTGTTTTATTATTGTTATAATAAAGACATGATATTGTGCTGTGAGAGTTACGAGTATGTATGAATCTGTGTGTGATTTTTGGTTAATTAGTTTGTTATATTGTTTTACTTTGTGATTTTTACATTGTGTTAAGGATCGAATTATTAAATTAATTTTAATTACTTACTCTACCTTATCAGATTTCTGACATAATTCAAAATTTTACCATTTTTTGGTCATGATAAACTGCTATCATTATGTTTATCTTTCCTCAAGTATTGTAAAGTTTAATTATTTGGTTATAGGCACATTATCATTCGTGCATCCACCTACCGACATATTATACCTGGCAAAATGCCACATGAATGTAACCTTTCCGAGCCATAAATAGCTAAGTAAGATATAACTTACAAGTATAGCCTATAGTAACTTAGATACAAGAATAGTCCGGTGTAATATCACGCGTATCGAATCAATTCGATTCTATATAATGGTATTCAAGAGTTTGTATTTATTGCTTTGGTAATAATTGACAGTTTCAAATCCTAAACTGGTAGGTAGCTAGCTAGTTGTTAAAGTATAAACTTTATGCAGATTAATTATAAGTTCCAATTATGTACAATAATTTAAAAAACAATAATTCGGCATTCGGCATAATAATAAACATAGTTACCCTCCCATGTTCATTTTCATTTAACATAGTTCAAGAAGGGCTAGATAGATAGTACATAGAGAAAGAAGTGATAAAGAGCTAATCTGAACTGGATAGTAGCCAACGAATAATTACTGGGCAGACTGGCAATAATAATTACAAAGATTATAGCAAGGTCGTTCAAAACGTAACGCTCCCTGTGACGCAAAGGTTTCCCTTTCACCGCCGCTATTGGTCTCTTTCAACTCTACAACATGCCTCTCGGTACATAAAATCGATACTCGACGCCCACAGACATTATTCGATTATATTATATCGAATAGGATTGATTTGTGACTCGTTAAATGTGCTATTTAGTTTGATTTGTGTGGGCCTGCAGTGCCCTATGCTTTGTTACGAGTCCTTTGTTCAATGCACCTTTAGATTTATATCTATTCGAGTAAAGGACATAATAATAAATGTATATTATATATTTTTGCAATGTGGAACCTTTGCTTAGCCTATATTATTATTTTGTATCTTTTAGAAGACTGAAAGTTTACTATTATATTTAAATACTTTGATTTAAATAATTAACCCCATGTTTTGATAATTAAGTACTTTTTAAATTGGGATGTTAACTCAAAAAAACTATTTATGAACAACTCAAATAAAAAATAAGGTGCCTACTAACGAACTACCTTCAACCAACATTTTAAAAACATTATTATCTGGTAAAGTGAGAGAGATAAATTATATTAATTCTTTTTATATACACTATTTAATTCAAACCCATAATATATAAATAAAATTTTATTATTATTTAAAAAACTGGCTTTGCATGGAACACCTGACATATGAAGGCAGTACTTTTCCAATATTCTGGTAGCTGAAATTAGCATAGAGTTGTCGTTTGCATAAAGTAGAGTGCTAATAATACCAAAACATATCTTTTCACGAGCTATTGACGTGAAATACTGAGATTCAAAGATAATTTTGGATAATTATGTATTTGCTAATTTAGGATAAAATTGAATTTACACAAAAACAATTCAAATAAATTAGAAAGATAATTAGAAGTAGTATAACAATTATTTATAATATTTTAACCTTTAACTCTGACTAGTCAATTACTCAGTTTCAATAGATTATCTTTTTTTTAGAAAGGCATTGTGCTTCTTTTATGACTTCCAAAAAGGAAGAGGTTCTCAATTCGATTGTATATTTTATTCTATCAGAAGAAACCTAAATAATAAACTAACTATTGAGGTTCATAAAGAAGCTAAATCAAAAAGCTTAAAACCATAGACTAGTATTTGAAATTATTTCCTATTAAAAAGTGACCGACTTATATAATTATATAAATCATAAATCCCCCAATAACTGTAAAATACTCAAAACCGGATAAAAGTATCAACACTCACTTTAATAGGTTACCAAGAAATAGGCTGTTTCCAAATCTGACAAAGCGCGTAATTATCACCTGACTCATAATTTCCCAAGATGGCCGCTCTAAAGTTTGCAAAATTGATTCGTTCATTTTCCTGTTTCGAACTGACGCTTATTTGGCCAAACTTTCGCAACAGCGTGAATCAGTAGACGCGGTGAGAATGTTCAAAGATGGCTACAGAGTCGTGGTAGAATATACAATGGATGTGCTATTCGACCGTTAATTTATGTTAAGAAACTATACTTTTTATATTAAGGACAAATTATATGCGCGGGGGATAGTTACATTTTTAAAAATGTAAAGCTACCGTAGTTTGCAAAAATCTATATATTTTTTTTTTATTACCATTTAAAATAATATTTCCAGTATAATAATATATCAAGTTATCAACACACAAAACATTAATCAAACCACAAAAAATACTGAGTATATTTACCCTCAAAACCATTTTATCGATATACCATATCGATCAGTTCACACATCTACGCGATATTTCGATTCACGTAACGCCAGAGTCCGTCCTCGACACGGATAGAAGTGAAAATCGCCAAATAATGGGGCCTATTCTCATTTAACGGTTTTTCTAAGAAACGGTTACAACATTTGCTGAAATTTTGTACGCATTTGCCACATTTTATCAACTAGCAAAAAAAACAACTCTAAACCTTCTCTTTCATTACTGTTTGAAAATGAAAACAAAATTTTAGACTTGGCAAATTAAATTTAGTTTTTCATTGCTCCTGAATCCATACAAAACTAGATAGAGAGCGTTTTTTACTATAGTATTTGAAATTTAAATAAAATCGATGTTTTGTATTTTAAATACTTACCTACCAGCCGAAATATTAGACAAAGCAAATATTTAGTTTCATTCGTTTCGCCGGAATCCTGACCGATACTTTTCTAAACTCTACACAGACGTTTTTATACTCGTATTTATTTAAAAGTCAGTCAACCAATAAGAGCTGCCATAAATAAACTAATTTCGAAAAGGCCATTGGTTCATAGCCTTTGAAAACAAAAAACGAATAAATCAAAGATTATTATGGTAAAGGCGACAGAGCGTGTTGAACCAAATAGAATCAGTCAACGGCGCCGGGCGGCGGCTCTTTGCGGTTACGAAATGAATTACTTCTTTAACCGGCTCATTCTGTTTCAATTTCATCATACACACTTTGATAAAAATATATTTTAAATGACCATAAACAATTTGTTTTATGTTAAATGAGTTTATAAATGATATTAAGAGCTTTGATCATGGTTCCACACCGCCGATCTTCTGAACATATATTTCGGTTTATGCTCGGTTGATGTTATGATTCATAATAATCTATAGTTATAAAAATTGTTGGTGTAATCTACACACAGTAACATAAGATTACTTCATTATTTCAAGATGGAGACTTCTCATTGTATTGTGCCTGGCACTTAGACTATAATAATTAGATCTGATATATATTAAATTTGAAAGATTTTACGTAGGTAATTACTGATCTAAAAATATGTCCACAAGTTGCCAAGCTATTGAAATAACGACTTTTAAATTACCGTTTAAGGGCATGCCATTAAAAATAAGCCATGCCATTAATTATAATTGAAATCAAATTACCAGTTGGGAGCTTTAACGATATTCTGACGTACAGGTGTTTTACCCGTTAATTCAATAATTTGAATTCGAATATTTACTTTATCTCAAGCGGTTTAAGATCTAAAATCGCTAAACTACTTTTGCTAGAACTGGTTAGTAAAAACTGCATGAAAAATATGTAAGATTAACAGCACTGTGACCAACTTTATACTTTAAGGATTAGAGTTTAAATTGGATTGTATTTTTTGTTATAATTTCTACAGCAAATTGGCCTTCGAAGGGATCTCTTCCGAGTTCTTGAGCAGAGCTTTAAAGCTTGTTATTGTTTAAACAATTGCGACGTACATTGTATTGTTCACGACGCTAGTTCAGGAAGTGATGCTTGATGAAACTGCGTAGTTAAATACGCCATTTTGTTCGGAGATATTAGGTTAAACTTCTCATGTTTGTTTAACCACTGATTAAGAATTGAATAACATAAATAATATACTTAATTATATGCAAGAAAATAAGTTTGTATAATTTCATAATACGAATCTTGCCGTGCAATTTGCTTATTCATATGCAATGCCGTGCCGCTTCTGTATACATTTTATATGCAAACTTTGAAATTACGCGGAAAAGACGTGAGTACATTTCTTGCAACCTTATGAGGGGAATAAATTGACCACGTTTATCCGTTTAAACACAGTTTACATAAAATTTATTATCATGTTTAATTCACTTTATTAACTACAATAAAAATAAATTTCATATTTTGGTTATTCATTTGCAAATAATTATGTTCTCTGGATCCTTAATACACCGGGAGTCCCAATTAATTTATCGTTCAAGCCAGGTTATGTCAACAATACAATTATTTAGAATTATTTAGTCAACCGCTTGACCTGTTAATATAACATTTAACTTAGATAACTGTTGTCGTTAATGCTTAATGTGGAATATTATGAGTCAACAACCGCAATAAAATATTGTTATCAAATTATATCAAGTCCATTGTTTATGTGGTCTAACAAGGGATACAATTTTCAGAACTTAAAAAATCTAGGTCTGATCGTAATTTAACGTAATCAAATGTAAATAATAACGTTAAATATACTCTGCCCGTGAAATTATACACAGAACAACGAAGGGGCATTAAATATCATCAAATTGAATTGTTTCTAAACAGAAACCGTCAAGTAAAATAATATAGCAACACCGATCTCATCTAACATTATTGATAAGCCCACTAGTCAGTAATCATTCAATTAGGGTGTTTCTACACTGAGCGACAGAAACGCAGCGATTTGTCGAGAAAGCGCCCGCTAATTGCTGACAACGCTCTAATGACGCTCTACATGGCGCTAGCAGCCTAGCTCATTATCCAGTCTGCTTACAAACCGACGCGACAGACGGTATGTTAAAACAAAGTACGCAACACGTAATGCCAAATTATTGCGTGATACGTTTTAGTAATACATATTTGGCAGAAGTAAATTAACACCAAAACTTTTCAAAATGGCTGCAATCTTTTTGCAACTATTATTACATAAATAATTAGAATGCTTTGTGTTATACCACGAATAAATTAAACTGATCTCTGAGTAATGCAGATAAGTTCATAATAAATTCACAAATGTAAAATAACGAGCCATTCAAGGCTGAGTATTTTCGTCACCTTCATCCACTTCGTCACGACCAGGTCATAATTATACCTAGTGGTCAAATACTATCCTAATAAAGTGTACCTATTAAAAATATTTGCGGTGGTTTGGTTGAATGAAATCTTCAACTACTTAAAAATAAAAAAGAAAATTTTAGAGTTATTTAAGGTGTAGTTTATCTAGCAAAAGCCACACATCCAAGAAGCTAGAAACAATAGCGTCTAATTTTACTGTACAAAATTATGGTAGCATTAATGAAAGAAAACTGACTGCATCGGGGCGGCCATTAATGTCTTCGTAATTAGTAAAGCAGTAATGGCGTATAACCACGCGTAATATGTAGGCCTCTTTATATAGAACGACGCTTAGTGCCCACTTAATGAATGAAAGAGATTATAAAAGGAAATGGACAATTTTCTTTTCGAGATGGTTGCATTTTTGTAACGAAGCGAGCAGGGGCTAATTTTTGCTTGCACTTCATTACCTTTGCATTAAATGTATTTGCTTACGTATTTAAAAATTATTGCATCATCAATATTTATACACTGTTATCGTTTCTCAAAAGTTTTTTCATTATCTATCATACATATATTAGTCATAATAATATAAGAACTGTAATCTATTAAAAAAAAACAATTCATTGTGACTATTGATAAAATTAAATAATAGGTACTAATCATAAAGTTTTATCATAACTTATAGTTTTTACAACAGATTACAGGCTGTCCGGGAAAAGAAACGACGACGTGCGAATCGAGAACTCATCGCGAACACAATTTTAATATAGTAAATCTGGTACAACTCAACTATGAAATGCTCTACATTACCACCACGGCGTCGGTTGACCTTTTGGACGGCATAAAATATAAATTATCTCACACAGAGCCCCGCCCTGATATGATAAGTCACACTCACACACGTGCATTCTTGTTTATAACAATAACGACAATTTATGGTAATAATTATTATTACAAACTGACTGAACCTCATTACGTCATCCCTTATTCCATCCATTTTGGTTGTAAACTTTTTGGTTATTACCACAAAAGATTTAAACTAGAGTTGAACAAATGCGTTTAAATATTTCCTCCACAAATTGACGTCTAACCCTCGCTTTTTTAACTCAACAATAAATTAACAAGTAAAATAATTAGGACTGCTAGGATTGAGTAAGAAAACGCGAATGTTAGATGTCGATTTTGTGGTACGAAAGTTTAGAAACATCTGTTTAACTCTGGTCTAAAATTTTGTGGTAAGATGGTTTGTTGTATTTTGCTCTGGTTTTTAATTGGTTTCGATATGGTCAAAAGAGTTTAACTTGAAATTTAATGTGATAAGACGCAGTAGTAATATCGCTCACTAGTCAGCAGACTGCTGACCGATATTATACTCGAGAAATAAAATAAGTAGTACAAAAGTTTTAGATGCAATGACTTTTTTACAGACAGTACTTACTGACCATAATTTTATCCATGCAAAGATTTAAAACTTTTATTAAGGCTAATCTCATAAAGAAAGCCTATTACACTGTTAATGCCCCCAGCTCCATGGTAGTAATAATTAACGTGAATTTTATTAATATGTTTTGAAATTTTTATATTGATGGTCATATTTATAACAATGTAAATATTGTGATTGAAAAAAAAAAAAAAAGAAGAAAATTATACATTATGAGAAAAAAATATGACATCCCCGTAGAGTTTCTTGGTGCTGTCTTCTCTAACGGGCGTATTCCGAAGCACTGGTAGAATCAAACGGAGTTTCCTTTTCCTGTCTGACATTCAATCCTGGACTTGAAAGGGAAACATCCTTTTTCAAACTCAAACCATACCTAATCAATTAATTATAGTTTGTTTTCTTTTATGATTTTATTAATTTGTTTATTAGATTGAAGTGTTTGACTTGTAAAAGTGCGATTTTATTGCCTATTTACAATAAATGATTTGACTTTGACTTTGACCAAAAAAACATTCAAACTAGAACCAAAGTTATTTGTTTTTGAGAAATCGAAATGTCTGAATTTTTTTTTAGTATTTGTGAGAAACCTAAATTTCACAAAAAGTTGAGCCATGCTGTGGATTTGGTCTGAAAACTGGAAATGAGTGAAAGATAATATTGAAATACTTGCAAGTTCTGAGAAATTCAAATCGAGTGATAATTTAAAAAAAGTTACAAATAGTACCTACCTATAGTGTATAATTACATTTTTGTATTTTATTTTATTTGAGGGGCTTACAGCCATAAATACAAAAAATATAGTTACAGGATAACGAAGAAGTAATATTGGTTTATATCTTTTCTACCAAGTCCGAGTAGAACATTAAGGAATTACTATTACTTCCACAATAATTATGCAAAGAAACAATCTGTTACTTAGAAACATTCATATTTTACTGATTTTGAAATATGTTCAAAATTTTTCAAGCAAAATGTTTCATGACGAAGTTGCATCACTTCAAACGAACATGACTGGCATTTCTCTAGTGGCATCACTTTCTACTATAACTAGTTGATAGTATTCTATACAACTACTAGCAGACACGGCCACGCGTTGCTGTGGCTAAGGTTTTTGTTATTGCGACTATAAATTGAGATGTAAGCTACCCTATCTTTCAAGTTAGATCAAACTGCACGCGCTGTGCAAATTTTATTAAAATCGGTCAAGTAGTTTAGGAGTCCATTGAGGACAAACATTGTGACACGAGATTTATATATATTAAGATGAAATTTACTATGATTCTTGTCTAAATCATGACTGCCCAAGAAAAAATAAACTAAATAATATTACCAAGAAAAAAAAACATATATCTACCTAAATCTCCTAGTAACACGTGCCATTATGTGTTAGTTGTTAAGGTCTCATATCAGCTTAATAAATGTCGCATAGGTCAAGTGAAGCTGATAGAGGGTCAAGTTATGTCGATAAGAAATAATATAACGAACTAGCACATTGAGATTTTTAACTATCAGAATGAGTTATGACCACTCTTGAATGATTGACTGACAGTACAAGTTGACAACGCAGACCTAATAATAAAGCAATAGTTGCACTAAGTGCTTAAGGAACTATGCGATGCGATGCGGCGCTATAATATAAAATTAAAGAAATACTGTGTTGACACAGTACAATAGCACCTTGAGGTGACGATAGCGCAGTGCAATGCGATGCAATTATGTTATAATCATCAAAGACGACAGCCTGACTGAACATCTGTTATAAGCTTATAAGCAGATTGGAGCTCACTTTCAGGCAAATGCCTTGATCAATTCGTTAAAAAAATGTGGAATAAAATGATGTGATCTATGGTTGTTTGTAGATCAGTTGGCGATTAGACTTAGGCTTCGTTTAGGTAACACTTCATGGTATTGCGATGTATCGCGTCGCATCGCATCATTGTTGCTCAAGGCTCACTTATGGCAATGAGTGAAGGTTGAACCTATATTTATGTTTTTGTAAGCCTGCTTAGAAATTACTTCGAGATCCAACCCTTTAATTAATTTATATCTACTGTATTCTGCAAGTTACCGCTAGGTCCTTTGTTTCAAAGTTACTCACAAAAACTTACCAAATAAAAAATAAATGTTTAGGCAATGCCCATTGTAGCTGAAAATTAAACATTCCAACAACATCAAGTAGCTTTTTTCCAACGCAAAACCATCAACGCGAAACGTGACTAAAATGCCGCAACACCCAATCTTTTCAACAGCACCAGCAGCGCCATCTTACCGCTCCTCCGCACGACGAATCGGACATCTTGCTATATCTCTTATTCGCTTCTAATAAAGCTATTTCAAATCTTGTCACAGTCAGGGTCGTGCACGATGAATATTTGCTCACTCAAATACGCGTTAAACGCTTCCATGTAGCTTATATTATGAAAAACTGTTCACGTTTTATGTAAATACGTCGAGCGTCGAGCGAAAACTAGAAAGTTTGCACACACACTGGCTCGTACGTATACACACACGGGCGCGGCGTATTAGTCTGCAACCGGCTCGGTTTCATAATTTAAAATCACATTAATATAACATTCGACGTATACACATTATTTATTAGTCAATTAACAAGTTACTCTTCTAAACTCACCGTATCTATCTCCTCTGCGAAACCGGTCTCCCAAAGCATTTTCAGTATCAAAGTCCAACACGAATCACTTACAGCAAGTACAAGGAACGAGTACAAACAATATTCGTGTGTAAAATATTAGTCCATGTCGCGTCGCGTTGCAATGAAAGCTCGCTTTCGGCGCTTTATTTTCTTTTTATGGAAAAGTTGTAACTGGCGCGTTGCGTCCGCGGCGAGTCTCGATAGAGTATGCGCGCGCGCCGATCACGATGGCGCACGAAGCCACCCGACCGACGGCGGAGTCGCCCGACCTACTTTGTCCTACTTCGAAATGCTGCGGCCGAGCGGTTGTTTTTTTCGCATTTTCCGATGAAATGGTACCTGCTTATGTTCTCACTATGTACCCGTACCTATATACTACACAGGTGGTTGGTCGCTGGGACAAAAACTTGTAAAATGGCATTTGTACTGGTTATTCTCGTCCCATTTTTCTCACGTTTGATCGTGGGTGGAGATAATGGGAGGTGGATACGTGGATCTTGTCTTTATATATTTATTTAGAGTTTGTATAGTATTTAAATTACGCAATTAAATACAATTTATGATATGTTTAAAAAATATGTAGCATTTGATGCTTAGTTTTATTATGAGAGTGTATTAGCGCTAGATTATTTCCTTTTTAATTCTCTACCTTTATAAACATGAGAAACATAATTTACAGTTGTTTTAGTAATCAGTAACAATTTATGTAAATACAGAGACTACAGTTAGTATAGAGTAGTTTAGACGGTAAAGCCAACAAATAATGCTAAGTAGTTTTAAGAACATTTTGAGACTCTACGAACACTACGACGTAGGTAACTCTACGAAAAACTTGTACAATTAAGGATAAAAATTATTTGATAATATTCATTGAAATGGTCCTATTGGACTCTTCGTTGTTAATATTATCTGGACTGATTTTGCTCAGCTTACAGTACAACGAGTAGAAACCTTGGCTATCGATATCGGTGCAGCGCGCGAGTAAAGTCCATCGGACATTAGTTGAATACTGTGTTCTTATCTCGCATCTCTCTATATCTCTCTAAAATATAAAACAAAATCGGATTAGTTACATACACCTTTTATAACTCAAGAACTTGACTTTGTTGGATGCGTCTCCGTTCCGAATTGCAGGATAATTGTTAAAACGAAAAAAATCACGACAAACAAAAATAGTTGTAAGAAATTTTCTCATACATTATCGAAAATGACGGGACATCTTTGCCCAACAGTTTTTTTAAATGGAACTATGGATCTGTTTGATGAACAAATTCTGCTGGCCCAGCTCGATGCATAAACTACGTCGCTGGTAACAGCTAGCAACAGTCAAACTTTCCAGACGTCACAAAATGTGATCGGTTTCCTAGAACCAGTTATCAGTTATGAGCGTCGTCGCGAGCCCAACTTGCACAATGTGGTAGGCGCCGAAAGCCAATGGGAAATCCGAAATGCAACGATGTTATAACTTGAGGAAATTTCACTTGCATAATTGTTGATCAAAGACCGTAACTAACAAATTGTTGTGTTACGTGAAATGTTAAATTTGAGCTACAAACACAGTTTGATCTTTCAAATATTTTGTGAACTTAATAGGTATTGACATCAAAACTAAATGGTAAGTATAAAATATTATACACAGAATAATTAATCTTTCAAAAAACAAAAAAAAAACAAGTATCTCGTTTTCACCCATTTGGTTTGTTTCTCGACTGTACTTTTGGGCAGTCTACCTAATGGCATGACTTACAAAACTACGCAGGACGATTAAGCTGAAATCCACCATAGTGGAACACATAACAGTTTACGTAGCCCCATACTAGGATTGCTCCTATATCGTGGGTACTGCTTACAGACATATAATTTCACATACACATCACACCCAGACCAGAAACAAATATTTGTGGATCGCACAAATATTTGTCCCAGGCGGGAATCGAACGCAGCAGTACGATTACTCAGCCACTACGCCAAACGAGCCGTCAAATAGTAATTCTAAATCAGTGAAATAATTATCGAACATGAGTGTTTCATTTAGGACTAGTTCTTTGCCGAAAAGCGAGTAATAACTACATGTAATATCATCTACATTCTTTCATCATACTAAATGGTATTTCTTAGTCTACTTAGTAGTCAAAAGTCTGTCAAAATTAGAGGTATCATGCGGTCCACAAAATAAAATCCAAAAACGTATACTCAATTTAGGGCTTACCCAACCTGCCTTACTAAATAACCCATAACAATTATATACCTACCAACTACACGGTCACGGAACATAAACACGCAAGTTGGTTCTAAGAAGTGTCTATCGAATTTTACCGCGCGGTTGGAGCGACCCCAGTCAACTTTTTTGATCGATCGAGATAGCTCAAAATATGGCGTTTCAATGTTATAGAAAAGCCACGATAACATGAGACCAAATAACAACCCAGATGACTAAAATATGAGCTGAGCACACGCATGCCTAGTCGCTCGGGTGCACTTGGTGAATAAAATCCATTTTTACGAATATTATACTTAAATGTCGATGGATGGGTGGATGCTTGTTTAAGTCAACCTTTGTAAGTCAATTTTGACCGAGTTCCCATTGTTCAATTGAGGTGAAATTTTTCATTCCTGGAAGTGCTAATGACAACTAACTCATGGAGAGAGCGAGCTGATCTGTTGGTAAAGACTCCTCAGTGAGTTACAGTAGCTATAAGTAAACGAAAGTGTATTTACCCTGGCACCCTCTACCCAAGCCGCTCTAACTTCTTCTCTACCGAAATTTGGGCCTGATGACTAATGATGATGATGATCTTCATTGTTTTTCATCATCTCCATCGTTACCATTGTATTCTCAGAGTGGTGGCGCTCCATGTTATCGTAGTCTTTCTCCAACCCACAGAATAACAAATAGTAGAGTAGAGGATAATATGTAAGTACGAGTACTATGGGAACGAGGAAATGCCGTAAAATGGTTATCGAGTTCGTGTTATTGTATTAGTGATTTCGTCAGTTATTGCGTTGTTTAGAGACCTCGAAATCTATTTATGTAATGCATAATTATATTTCATATTTTGTATGCATATTAAATAACACCTTTTTATGTATTTTATATTGAAATCAATTAATCCAAATTTGCCCTTTGCGGGAGTTAAATCCGCAACTTCGGGCTTTGCAGTCAGCCCATCACTACAATAATTACTATAATTATGACTTTGTTAAATCAAAGAGGATACAGCTGTCGGATAATATTGTTATATTACGAGTAGTCAGCTGTTTTAGTAATTTAGTAAAGAAAAATATTAGAATAAGATGTAGATAAGGTGTAGACATGGTTTAGCTTGGCACGGGCTAGAGTATGTGGCGGTGTAAACATCGTAGAGCAAAGTAGGGTAAGGGTTGAAAACCTGTAATGTAGAACCTGTATTGAATAAAAATTGTGTCATAATAATATTATCAGGACTCACTCATAACCACGACCACTCTGCCAAGAGTGCCCGACTAAGAAGAAGAATAATATTATCACACAGTTTTCACAGAAAACTGACAGGGAGTTACATATATTATGTAATTTTTCTGTTAGCTGCGCCCCGGCGTCTCTCGCGTTGAATATTAGTATTAATTATAATTATCCTACCGAACCGAATGTTTACAGGATAACAATTACTCTGTCTTAGTATAAACATCAAAATCACACGAATACACTCACGCAAACTCTCGCATTTATAATATTAGTGGGAGTGAGATAAGAAAGTATGTATATAAATAAACAGGTAAAATTCCCAAAGTTTTGAATAATTACCAACGGTGAGATCCGTGACCAAAAATAAAACTTACAAGCACTCCGCTAAGCATCCGCTATTCGATTCCAATAAAATGTTTTGTACAGGAAAAGCCCAGAATCGCATTTGTAATTCAATGATCCGATGCTATAAATAATGACATTTTCTAGTTACATGCAGGTACAGTACCACAAGGCGGATCTCGAAAAAAATGGAGATCACAAAATTATCAACTTAATTTAATAAATTGTTGTAATAATGACTCAAGCCTCAATTAATTAAATGCAATACAATAATAGTAACGAATGTTTGTAGTGGCTAACCAGTCGTTTATCAGTGGGTACCTACTCACTACTCATAAGAAGGCTTAAATTATATCTACAGAGTCTAAAAACCCATAAAAAATGTCAGCTTTAGTTTCAGGATAGTGTTTGTTTATAGCTTTGCCAGGTATTTGCAGTAGATACATAATGTACAAATATTAATATTATGTAAGTAGATACTATGATATATTTATAACGGTGTTGCTTCCAACTAATTTATTACGGCACTTTTTGAACGGTATACAGAGCTGCGCAAGTTTCATCAATGCAATGCTCTGGATAGCACATCACATGTTATGGGAAGGCGTAGCACTTACAATTATATATGAGCAACCTGCACGCGTCGATACTTAATCATCACCATCATCATCAGCCTATCTCGTTCACTAGTCGACATAGGCCTCTCCCAGTAAACGCCACTGAGCCCAAGATTTGGCTCGACGATTTCAAACCTATTTTTATCACAGTCTCAAAGTGACGTCATAATTGGGAAACTTTGTAAGTATCTATATCAAGAACAAAGCCAATAAAAGTAGGTATCATACGCCCAAACAGTTGACCTTTGAATAAGCACGCAGAAGGCATAAATTACTATGTAGGTATTGCAAAAACGGTGCGAGCCCTGGGTTTTACTCAGGAAACAATTAGCCTGAACGGAGTACCAGATCAAATCTAGTGGTATTTAAATATCTATAAACAAGCTTAATTATCATGATTATAGTCTACACTGAGCTAGTTCTACAACTTTTACATTTGTGTTATCGTTTTTTATTGGAAATAAATTGGTATGTAAACAGACATGAAATATTGTAGCCAGGTAGGTGTCCTTTCGATAGAAGTTTGTGTTGAGGATTTTTTCTGCGATATCGTGTTCTGTGTTTTAAGTATTGAGTTGTGTGCGTAATAAATTATGACATTTGAAAAAAAAACAAATGAAACTTGACACTCGTAGTTTCTTGGTGCTATTACGAGTATATTATACTCTAACGAGCATCTTTTCTAACTATTTCGTTAGTATTCCAGTTAGCTGGAATAAAGGTGGTTTTTAGGGATCCTTACCAAAAGGGTAAAATTGGACCCTATTCACTTCTAAAGCTGCGCTGTCCACCCGTCTGTCACCAGGCTGTATCTCATGAACCGCGATAGTTAGACAGTTGAAGTTTTCACATAATACGATGAATTTCTATTGCCGCTATAAAGGATTCACAGAATTTACAGACTGGAGTCGGTCATTCCAGAGATGACATGTAAAAACAAACTTTATGTACATCTTTACAAATAACGAAGACATTATTAGATATTTTGCGATAGAGTTAACGTTATGGCGTTAATATACGAGTATCACGCACATGACCTGTACTTTATAATTTCAGGTGTAATTACACGCACCGCACAGTGGACCTAATTCAAGTTATAAAGTATAACGGACACGTAGGCCTTGAGTGAAATTAATAGTGATATTAATATCTGGTCTGCGCATACTCATTGGGGGTAATACGGTTGTAGCTGTAACTCAGATACATGCCTGCCTGTTCGTCAGATCCTTGTGGTGCTGTATTTCCGATTTGGGTATTAATTATTTATTTTAAAGTCGAGGTTTACGGAAATGTGAAAAACTGGCTTTTATACAACTTGATGCAAGAGTAACTGACCGTTCTGGACATTCACTCTATGAGAGTTTTCCTGGACCAACAATTGTGCATCATCGTCATCATCTTCAGCCTGAAGACGTCCACTGCTGAACATAAGCCTCCCCCTTAGACCGCCACACCGAACGACAATTATTTGCCACTTGCATCCACCGCTTGCAACAATTGTGCATAAGGGTAATTTGTGTATTATTATTTATTTTTATTTCTTTTAAAAAGCGTAACCCCACACTAGTATTGCTCCTGTATCGTGGGTACCGCTTACAGACATATAATTTCACATACACATACCCAGACCAGAAACAAATATTTGTGGATCGCACAAATATTTGTCTCAGGCGGGAATCGAACCCGCAACCCTTAGCGCAGCAGTCTGATTGCTCAGCCACTACGCCAAACGAGCCGTCAATTAGGGTTACGTAATATGTATAATATAGAGCCAAAAAATTTAGGGTTACGTAACCAATGGCAATAACGAGACCTTTTAAATGCTTCATGTCCATGCGTTACTTTCCAATGGCGGCATTAGAAATTTAAAAAAATACTAGTTGTTAGCAGTAATTGAATATTTCTAAGAAAATAGTGTTGAAGCTTTTGAAATATCTATTATTTACACAATCTTACGCGTGATCAAATAAGTAAGTATAGGGCCGGTTTTGTATTGGATTAAGATCTAATTGGTAACAATCTGACACATATTTCGTATCGATTTGTCACGGCACTATTTCCCACCTGCGTGAAACCAGCTAATTGGTTACCCAAGCTTTATTCGGCTTAATCAGTAATTTAGCCCACTGTTCACTATTTATAGCTCATTTACCTACCAGAGCGGCAAAAAGTGTTTATCTTGTCTCGACCAATGTCAGGCGGGACCGCTCAAGGACTTCGTACAAAAACTTTATCGATTGAATCTAAGCTCAGGCGTAATCATAGATAACTTGAGTCGCTAGAACCAGTCCGGCGATGTGAATAACAAATCAATCTTTGATTTTTTTTGTTTTGTAGACTCTGTACAAATTACCCACAATACGTGAAACTTGACGGCTCTTTAGAAGTGCGATCGTGAATTGTTGAAAGATACATTTATTTTTGGTGTAGTCTTTCGATTAATAATATGAATGTATAGATAAATACATTTACTTTGGAATACATTTTTGATTAACTAAAATATTGCTGGGATAAGATTTATCAACTGAGCATAAAAAACTTATAAACAAGCGTTAAATATGTAAATCGCTGAGCTCGGGATAAATTATGTTCACCTATTTTGAACACCTGTTTATGCTCTTAAATATTTTTGATTACTAATTAGTGCTAGAATTTAAATGTAAAATTGTAAATTAGTCTCGGTTTAAATACGTCGTTTTTCAGTTGATCGCTGTCCTAAATTATACTCGTACTAAGACGTATACTATACCTTCCTACAATATTATAATGCATACGTGCGGTTTTCTTTAAAATCACAACTACTTGTGTATCAAGTTCTCATTAGAATTATTGCGCCATTTTGGTGCAATTGCGGAACAAACAAACAAACGAACAAACTTACAAGCTGTATCAATAATAATTATTAAATAAGTATAGGATTAGCTGTTGTTGTTGTCTGTCGTACGAGGTTACACTATAGTATTGGATTAGTATGAAGAAGGAAAAGATACTCTTCTAGGTATTAAAAAAATCTGCTAGTTTGTTTGTGTTCTTTCTCATAGCGTATTTACGTAGATCCTGTTATTAATTTGAACATCTACAGCTGAACACCTGGCGTTTTAACATGAAAATAAGAGTAAAGTACATCATGTAAATGACAATAATAATTATACCTATATTCTTTGTGTAATTGTTACCTCTCAACTCCGTCACGTGAACTAGTTTTGATGAAATTTGGTAGCTGGTATCAAGATGCTTTAACTCTTTATAAATCATCTGAATGCACAGCCATAATGATTATTGAGTATTCCATTGTGTTGTTTTAAGTATAACTTTCCTGGATAGCATAGTTTTTACCATTGTCCGCGCCGAGAAATCGACGAGCCAGAGTTAAATTAGTATATTTTTGTTGTGGCAGCAATTAATAAAACAAAGTATTAATTTATACAAAATAATTTATTTTCCTATAAAACCCTTAGTCAATAAAATTACTATATACATTATAATAAATACTCGTAGAGTAAAAGTAAGCAAATACAAATGTCAGCAGTCAATGCTAAAAAGCGTAAGTAATGATAATGATAAATTATTGTAATAATGGTATCATGATGCTAGAATGCTAAAAGCTAAATTCTTAGTACAATGACAAATTAAACCTTAAACTAATCATCGTTAAGGTGACAATCACATCACCGCGGTAGACGGGTTACCCTACGCTCTCGTTGATATCATGGATTGAATGAGCCATCTTAACCGATCACCCAAGTTAAATACCGTTCTTTACCGATCTTAATCGATTGCCAAATTAAGCAACGGTACAGACGTGGATGGGTGACCGTTTAGTGGCAAAATACATCGGATCCTAGCTTAGATCGAGCTAGGAAGCCATCCGTCCCGGTTGCTATGTGACTCTCCTTTTGACAGACTCCTAAACAGATGTCATAACCAAAGAAATAAGAGCGTGAGATTCAACTGTTTAACCAAAATCACAATTTGAATCTGGTTGGAATAAAAACGCGTTTCCGGTGTGTTTGTACCTTTTTACGATATCGGCAGTGATAAAAATATTGCAAGTAACCCGATTTTCAGTTGATGGTATTAAACGTTGTTTTAAGACGTTAAATTGCAGTGTTATATTACAAAACAACGTACGCTTTAGACGTTTATAAATATGCATAATATTACACAATAAAAACCAGGTTAAAATATGAACCCTTACTTAAAAATAGCAATCTATAAACAAAATACTATAAAAACAACTTTAAATTGGTAAGTAACAAGTAAAAATAGTTTTTTAAGTTTTTGTTTTAACAAAAGAAATTCTGTTGATTTCTTTTCTTTTTGCATTAAAAATTAACGTTGAAAATACGGTTTTTAAATATATAATGTTTATATGACGTTTTTTAAATAAGAAGGAAATGTGTTGCGTTGGCTTACATAATATTATTTACATTATAAATTAATCAAATAAAATTAGTGGCAGTGAAAAGCTGTCTACCGATACGGCTTGCTAATAGCATTTCAAGAATACTTTAGTACCTATAATATATCGCAGACCCGTTCCCATTTATAATTAATTTGTTAGATTATTTGATATTTTTTATTTATGAAGTAAAATAATAATTGTTATGACGTTGTTATTAATTTGAGAAATTAAAAATACAAATATTTATAAAAATATTTTTTTTATTTCAAGTATGCAACCTTTCGAATAAACTAATGTTTTGATACGAACAAAATCTAGTTAACAAAGAAAGAATGAGGTACCTCGTAACGTTGATTAGTCTTTTAACAAACCAAATATATTTTTAAGATATCATTTTAATAGGTAAACTATAGGTATTATCCTGATTTATTTCAAAACGTAACTTTCATATCTTCGTAAAATTTCACAAAGCAAGTATGTTGGTGCATCCAAGTATTATAATATTATACTTATCAAATTAATAATTAAAACATTTTGCATAGGTAGTGATAATATTAATTTTCTAGATAGTTTTAATAAATTAACAAAGAAGAAGGACGGAGCAACGAATCACCAAGCGCGTGCTGAATGGCACATGGGTTTAGATCTAGGTAGAACTTAAATCTAGACTATAATAATGGCTGAAAAATTAACACCAGTTTTTAGATTTTTTTTCTATATAATGCTTCAATAATTTCAGAAAATTATAACATATAGACGCTGATTTTTCGCATTACGATTTAACTTAAAAATATAAAGAATGCAATGATATACGACTAAGAAAACCAAATTATAATTTTCTTATTTTTTTATATGCTTACCTAATAAATTGTATAAGCCCACCATATAGCCATTTAAAAGTAAAAGCGTTGAAATACCTATTAAATAAAAAAAGTGTAATTAGGCCGTCTTTTTTATAAGTTTTAAAATAGTTGTAATAGGTAGGTACATAATATTTCGCTGTTTTGTTTGATTTATAATTCCTGAGAGAAATACAATAAGAAATGCAAATGAAGTATTTAAATAATACAAACTAAAATAGAACTAAAATCACAATGTTTAAAAACTAAGATATTAAGCTGTACACACAAATTACGACCTTTAAACCCTTAGGAACATTTTTTATGAAAACCTTTTGAGTGATTATTTTAAAAAAGACAATAATATGTAACAATTTTGAAAAGGTTGGCTAAATTTATTTTGAGGAAAGCCCGGAGCCGTATCTACATATTATAATCACATTCTTGAACATATCTTTGACTTTTCTTAACATTAACTTTACATTTTTAAACATCGTAAGTTTATATTCACACGATATAATCTAGGTTATATCTATATCCCTGACATTTTATCCGACTATATACATTTGAGCACAGGCGATCGCAACACATAGTGCGTACTATGACACTTCCGGAAAAGTTTCGAGTCCATCTCTATTTACAATTCTATTATCCGTAAATTCCGGAACTATCCGTAAATTCCGGACCTATCCGTAAATTCCGGACCTATCCGTAAATTCTGGAACTATCCGGAGCCGTTCGTGTAGACATCCGTCGCGGCTCGCTGACCAGCGCGTATCACATTCTGGACTGTCTGCGCTGCCCCCTGGAAGTAAATTTATCAAAATGTTAATAAAATCCTTTACAAAAGTGTAGGACTAAGGGAAATCTAGAGCTAAGGGGAGTTGACATTAATTAAAAAAAGAAAATGTTTATTTTCTAATAACAGAGAAATCTATGGAAACGGCATAGTTGAACTGTAGTTACATTTTACAATACATTTTGATGGTATAAGTATTTTGTAGCACCTATGCATAGGATACTGAAGTTTGTGTTTGAGTTGTTTTTAGGGTAAACATTGTAAACTTATATCATGAAACTCCTGAAAGTTTCATTACAATGTATACAGGTGGAATCTAGGTTCTTTTAACTTTGTATACAATAAGTTATGATTAGGATTGAAAAGCCAAAACAAAATAAAAAGATAATTAAGCTTTGTTAAAGTTACGGAAAGTTAAAATTAAAAGTAAAGTTAGAATAGAAAATCATATTATAATGTGATCGTTTAGATAACTTAAAAGTTGGTTTGTGTCAACTTTACATTTTTGAACTTACGACACGAACAGCCAATTTTTTACCACCTGAAAATCTTCAAAGGAATCATTAGATATATCAATTTTCTTAGATACTTCCGTATGCTAAGAATAAATAATAATGTTGTTATAAGAAATTAAGCTAGGTGGATATTTCAAAATTGCCCTTTTTAATATGTACATGCTACCTGACCCCTTCCTATCCTAGCAACTAGGAAATCGAAAACTATGAGGAGTATGGTCCCAAAAACGCGCAGCCTCGAGCAAATACTGTGGTTCACACAAACGTTGCGTCGTGAATTACGCGCTTTGAAGTTTTCACAGATCTTCAAGATGTGGTCAACCTCCTTATTGTGCTTTGGGGCCGTCCATTTATCACGTGAGGCTGGCTTGAAAGGGGACGACGACATGAAATTATACTTTACTTATTATACCTGTATTTCAAGGTGTTATAGAAGTTTAAGATTCTTTGTGTGATTGTTTAGCCTTAAACATCATCAAGTATCACCAATTGGGGAGCTAAACATGCTGAATAAAACATCAGGTGATGAATAGACGACCCCTTTGGAGTGTGAGGGAGCGGCGTCTCAAAGGACGCAGTTCGTGGGACCACCAAAAACTACACCGCAGTACGTAAGCTAGCCTTCCTTGAAGACGTCGGGCGGCTAAACTGCGAGCACCACCCGTCATCATCATGACATCTCACTTGGTCTTCAGTGACGATCTAGTTTGCGGGAAAGAGACCGCACACCTAGTGTGAGCTTGCAGACTGACCTGGATCGCAGCGCCCAGAAACTGCGAGAAGGCCCTCGTTACATTGATGGCAGCGGAGACCAGTTGGCCCTGGCCGGGGGGCTGCCCCGACGCCACCGCCCGCGGAGGCTCCAGCGGTATCTAGTCAGATCACTCGGATTAGATATTAGTCACTGGTTCTAAGGCTAGTGCGGAAGCCAGGCTGTGCTAGTTAGCTGGTTTTGTTTGAAGGAAATCTTTTTTTATGCAGAAAGTTACGTTAACCCAAAAAATATATCTCTTACCAGTACTAGTCGATTGGAACAACATTGGAGCTGGAAAAATCGCCAGGCTTTTCTATAGTTCTATGATTTAGCTGGCAGTTTAATTTCATAAATTTTTTTTAATTGACTTGAAATGAAAGATGTTCCTCAAACGATGTTATTAACAAATTTGTAACATTGACCTTAGTGTTTTGAATTTATGGAAATTAATTAATAATATACAAACAAATGCTAAAAATGTGAGATAAATGCTGTACAAATATACATAATATTTTTTACAAGAGTTAACGCATGCACCGTAATGATTATTTGCATTGAACAGAATTTTGTTACATAACAAAAATATTGCATTTTTTAATTTCTGTCTAATGCTTAGTTTATATTATTGTTGATATTACAAGAACCATGTTATTTTTCAGGAATTTCGGGATATCATTAGTAATGGTAATGTCAATTTGATGGAGTGATAGGTATGTGTTAGATATTATTATATTTGATATTATCAGTTAAAAGTATTAGGACCAGAAGTAGTAGTTGGCTGAAACAATTAGGTGGTTATTAAATTAGTTTTTTTCAGTAAGTTTTAGTCAAAATAAAAATAAATTACTTTGAATTCATTAATATTATTATGGATAATTCGTGTTTATTTACTCACCAGAAAAAGGAATAAGGGGTCATGCACTTCACAACACTACTTTTTACACAATTTAATTTACTACATTTTTATGTTACCGTCTACAATATAGGTACAAATGTACACAATTATTAATTATATTACAAAAAATTATATTTAAAAATAATATAAATACACTACACAATTGCTGTTTATGTTCCAGTGGTTTGTCATGGGTGTAGTCGGTGTTTGTGACCCAGTATATGTTAAAAGGATGTTCCGATGTTAATAGATTAGACTTTTTATAGTTAAGTAGAAAATGTATGTAGGTATTTCATTTGAATTTCATAATTTTGAATTTCGGAGTAAAAACATTGTTTTTTTTATATAAAATGTCTAATCATCTATCAAGAAATTGGTTATTTACAAATTGCTGATCTGAAATGTGCATAGGGGTCCAGGTACCAACCTGGATAACACAAACTTAGTTATTAACACAACACAAAGTAATGAACACAATAGTTACACATAAAAATCTTTATTTTACAAAAACTTTAGCGACGCTTTTGAACAGTGTTTATTTACAAGCCAATGAAGCCAATCTTAAATAAATAATTTAACTAGAAAAAATACAAGAAAAAACACACAAAAAAATACAAAAGATTGCTCTAAAATCTACATTTCTCACTATGTACACCCGACCTCCCACATAAACTAACATATTACACAATATACAAACACAGATACTTAGATTAAATAGGAACAAGTTTCGAAATTATAGGCATAGCATTAAATAATCGTTCCGGATTGGTTTATTTAATCTAAGGTCTGGTCCCGCCACCTCACCCCCAATCGCAGAGTCTTAGCAATAGCGATGAGAAACCCACTCTGTTGGCGGTCGGGCGGTCGTCCGCGTTCCCGACGAACGGGCCCGAGCCGAACCAGCTGGCTCGGGCCGTCGTCGCTTCTGCGGGCCTGGAGGGCGCGGGCCTGCGGCTCGGCCGGGGGGCCGCCGGCGCGGGCCCCGGCCCGGTCTCCCGCCACTGCTGCCACAGCCAGGCCAGGCCGTCCAGGATGGGCCTGCGCGGCGCCGGCGGCGGTGGCGGCGGCGGGGGCGTCGTCGTCCTTCTAGCTTTTGGCGTCACTACCACTTGGTTCAGTAAAGCCTACGAGGTTACAGTAAGATGTGATCGTTGAACGTGAAGATGGAATTGGAGTGAGTGAATAGCTTAGAGACAGAGGGGAGAGAATGAATGGATGTAAGTTACAGGCACAGTTAAGTTGCAATGAAGTTATCGGTGATAGAATTTTAGTACTGGCTTGAAGGATAATAATAGATCATGGTGATTTAAGACGAGAGTCAGTCCAATAATATGAGCAATATTTCATGAGATTTTCATTTGTGTAATACCTAACAGATAAATGTTTCTGAAATAACTAATGAATAAACATTGTGATTCCATTAGAAACACAATCATATTTATTTACATTTCATTTAAATCTAGTTTTCATTGGTAGCTAATAACCATTTAGATACAGAATGAAAATAAGTATTAGATACATTACACATTGATTAAGATATTAAAAAAGTTCTTATGAAATATTGTTCATCATCATTAGCTCAAGAGATTCTGGAGCCTCAGGAGTAAAAGAGAGAAAAGGTTCACTAACAGCGAGTCGGAGTTGCTCGTCCAGAGAACTTGCCGTGGTGGGTCCGAACCCCTGCTCCTTCAGCAATGCCGCGAGCAATGCGTCATTGGTATTGCCGAATTCCGTGCTCAGAGATATCGGCGCCTTGGTCGCCTCGGACACCATGCCGGTAGATTGCTGTTGCTGCTGTATTAGTTTCTTTAGCGCTTCGTCTGATGTTTGGCCTGAAACGTTTTGGAATGTTTCTTGAGTAAACAAAGTTTAAGATTTCTTTTCATTCTCAGGTAAAAAGTTTAACGCATCCATGAAAATGCAAGGTGGCTTGGATACAGTAAAATGCGTTAAAATACCGGTATTGATTTGTAAAAGATATGCAAAAGCTGCAAAGAAGACGAACATAACTGCTCAAAGTTTTTTGTAGGCGTTTTCGAGCAACAAGACCTCCTCTAATTTTGATGGTAACTGGTGATTGATGGTAAATGGTATCAGTTAAAAGTAAAGGTTGTATTAAGATGTGGAAACGTACCTGTAATAGCAAGTTTACCTCTCATCGTGGTAGTCTCCTGAGCGCCCTGCAATTTGATCAAAGTGTTTATCAACTTTCCGTCGTCTTCAACATTCCTGAAGTCATCCTTAACAACTAACTTTGCGCCGAAAGGCATTGGAGTTGTCGCATCAGTGGTTCTTACTGCGGATATCGTAGTGGGTTTAGGTGTTAGCGAGTCGAAGGGCTCGTTCAGCGGCGAAGGCGAAGCGAGCAAGTTTGAGAGCAGTTTCAAGTCATCATCGACACTGGATTTTAAACTCACAGTTGGCGCAACAACGCTCGGTAGTGTAGGGATGTTGAATTTCGATGGATCTTGTCCCGTGGCTTTCAAGAGTGCTTGTAAAAGTTTAGTGTCTTCTTGGAATCGTTTTATGTCGTCTTCTATGGACGGTCCCGCTTGTGTAGTAGTTGTGATTGGCCTGGGTGTTGTTGTTGTGGTCGTTGTTGTTGTTGTAGGAACTGTTGTTGTCGGTCTAGTCGTCGGTATTAGGTTGACGGCGCTAGGGTTAATGTTTTTTCCGGTACGAACAGCGTCGTTCGGCGCGCCCGATTGGATCTCATTCAGGCTTCTCTCGACTGCGAGGGATACGATACGGTTAGCGAGGGCTGCCTCGGGGTCTTCGTTGTTAGGGTTGGTGTTAAGAACTGATTTCTGAAAATAATTAATTTGAGATTTTACTATTATATTCTTTTATCTACTGCTTTCAATCACAACGGCCCCAGAGCATTTTGTTGAGATTCGAGTGGCACGTAGTTTTTGATGGGGTATTTTACTATAACTTGTAATAGCTTCATGCTTACATAATATTTGTTGATTACGAAAACGGTTTTGATCAGGAACTAATAATGATCTAAGCATCAGTTTTTGGTACTCACCAAGTTTTGCAGGAAAAGTAAATCTTCTTCCACGGAGAATGTTGAAGTGCTGGGTATTTCAGTTGTCGTAGAAAATCTACCCGGAGCCTGTCGACCTGACAGTGTAGCTGACGCGCCTCTGGACGTCGTTGGCTGTCTTCGGTTAAAAGGCGGGAACGTAGTAGAAATCCCACCATCTTCTGTAGTAGTCAGCGCAGGCTGTAATGTAGTAGACACTGGACTAGGAGCGAACGTTTGGAACACAGGCCCTGATTGAGTTGTCGAAAACACAGGCCTGACGTTCAATGGGGTCGTTGGATTCGACCCTATAGAAGTCGTCTGAGGATTTGAAGCAACTCTTATATTAGACGTTATTCCAGATATCACGGGTAAATTAAAATTGCCCGGGTTCTGACCGGTAGCCTGTAACAGAGCCTGTAAAAGCTTCGCGTCTTCTTGGAACTGTTTTAGATCATCTTCAATTGATTGTGTTGTTGTTTGTTGTCTTGATGTGGTTGTTGTTGGCCTAGCTGTTGTGGTTGGCCTAGTTGTTGTTGTTGTTGGCCTAGTTGTTGTTGTTGTTGGTCTAGTTGTTGTTGTTCTTGGCCTAGTTGTTGTTGTTGTTGGTCTAGTTGTGGTTGGTGGAGTTGTTGTGGGTTGTGTGGTTGTTGTGGGTACTCTAGTTGTTGCTAAAATGCCGTCTAAAGAAGGTATGTTCAGATTAGCTGGGTTTTGGCCTGTCGCTTGCAATAGTGCTTTTAACAGCTTTGTGTCTTCTTCGAATTGCCTTATATCATCTTCAATAGAACGAGTCGTTGTGGTGAGCGGTGGCGCTGTGACTCTTATGTTACCACCAAAGTTTGGTATCGATAGTGTGTTAGGGTTCTGTCCAGTTGCAGCGAGTAGTGCTTGTAGTAGAGCTGCGGGATCATTTTGCTGAATAGAAGACGTTGGCACGATTCTTGTGGTGGTACCTGAAGCAGCACCAGTCAACAAATTGTTTTCATTGCTAGCAACATTCAAGTTTTTAGGATCTCGTGCTGACGTCTGCAAGCTTTGAATATTTTCTACGCTTTCTTGATATTTCCTTATTTCATCGTCAAAGTTAGAGGTTTGCACAGTTACGGTTGTGCGAGACTCTGCTGTGGTTGTCGAAGCCAATGTTGTAGTGGGTGGTTGTGTTGTCAGGATTGCAGCTTGAGTTGTTGTCGTTGGAGCCAGCGTGGTTGGAATCTGCGTTGTCGTTGGCATTTGAGTTGTGGTAGTCGTAGCTGGCATAGTTGTTGTTATTGGAGCTGCAGTGGTTGTTGTAGTTGGCACTGTTGTTGGAGCTTCAGTTGTAGAAGTTGTTGTTGTTGCCTCACTAGTTGTTGTTGTAACCATTGTGGTGGTTGTCGTAGCTTCACTTGTAGTCGTTACGGTTGTAGCTTCAGTCGTAGCGACTGGAGTATTTGCTATCGTTGTACTTGCTGGTATTTCAGTTTTGTCGGTAGTGCTGCCAGTGGCTTGTGCTTCTGTGGTAGTAGATTGTGTAGGTGTATTTGCTTCAGTGCTCATTGTTGTCGTAGTTTGGACTTCCGCGTTCGTGTTTGCAGACGATGGTGAGTTTGTAGCAAATTTGAAAACGTTTGACTTTTGCGTCTGTACCATCACTTCGTCTATCGGTATAAACTTAAATATTGCTTTCCCATCTCTCTCACTACCAGGTCTCTCCGTGCGTATTTGTTTTGTCTGCAATACATTCCAAATATGTTATGATTCATACTGGATCTGCACTTGAGGTTTATTTGACATGCACTTTGATTATAGCAATATTGCTTCATCGTATTCCCATACGATTCCACTGATAAGCCTTCACCACTTACCTTTGTTGATATTTAACACTAATCAGAATTCCGCGCCAACTTTAATAGGCCCAAGTTAATGTTTTCAAATTTGCAGATAAAAAATATTAGAGTTTTTTTATGTTTTAGAAATGTATTGAGAAAGTGTTTAGTGTAATTAATTGAAGAATATGGTGACCATACAAATAAAAGTGATTTATATAATTATATATCATTATACCTCCGGATCAATATCCAGTGTTAATATTCTCGGTTCATGAGTGGAGCTCATCATTGATGATATGACCAACTCCTGTTTAGCGGCCGAAGATATACTATTAAGCAGAATCTCGTCAATAGAAGGTAGCATTGTAGTTGTGCGTAAACTCAATACATGCGAGGCAGTGCTTTTTTCAGCAGGCGGCTTTTTTGTGGCAGTAATTATACCAAATGAACTGCTTTTATTATTAAGTGCCGATGGAGATATCTGCAATTATGAAATAAAATGTTACGCTTTGCGAGGTTAACCTGAGAAGCGGTTAAAGTGCAGAAGACATGCAAAGATAGTAGACCCAGTACCCTCACCGGCATGCCTCCTCGCGCCATCCGCTGCTGCGTGTGGAAACAAGCCCCAAGCTTTTAAGCTAAACAACTCAAAGTCAATACCATCGTTTGTAGGTTATTTACAGTGTCGGAGTCGGTGGTTAATCGGTTTTCCGATCCGTTATTGGTGATGTCTGTGGAGGTCACAGTATTAGTGGATACTCGGGTGGGGTTAGACTGCGGTCTGACAATGGCTGGAATGTTATGGATGGGGCTGTATGGATTCCTCAAACTCCATGGGCTGATTGGTAGTACGTCAATTTTTTGCATGACACGTGGCACTCTAGTTCCATTCGGGAATTTACGTATTACTGTGTTATTGGGGAGCAAGCCGTAAACGATGTATGGGCTCGCCTCTGTTAATGATTCCAGGACGTCATCGTTAGGATCTTTACGTACCACTGTATTGTTTGGTAGTATTCCGAAAATAACGTAATCTTTTTTCGGTATTGGTGCTGGAGTTGCAGCACTAGGTGCAGCTAAAGGTGTAGTATTCTGAGCAGTTTCAGTTACAATTGTACTGACTGTTGTAGATTCACTATCTGTTTGCGTAGTGGTTTCGATATTTTGAGTAGTAGTATCTACATTTTGTTGTGTAGTCGTTTCTGTATTTGCCGGAACAGCTGTTGTTGTTTCTGTACTCTCTTGTGTTGTAGTTTGTGCCGTTTCTGTGTTACCTGCGGTAGTTGCTGGAACTACCGTGGCCTTTTCTAATTCTTGGCCTTGTGACTGTTCTGTGGTCGTCAAAGATAAAGATCCGCTAGATGTTTCCAGTGATGTCATCGTGGTACTAGCTGCCGTATTTGCTAAATCAGTTGTTGACTGAGTGTCTGTGCCAAAACGAGACGATAAAAGCGTGGATAATACAGTGGTGGTTGTTGGTGGTGCATCATTTTGTAGGCCAGACGTGAATGGTGATGACGTGGAGCCCGCATCGGAATTGCCATTTGTAGTGACATCGGTTTGTAAATTTGTTTGGGTTGTTGTCAGAGGAAGAGGCAAGGAAGTAGTTGTAGGAGGAGCAGCATCACTTGTAGCAGTCGTAGTAGAGTCAGTTGTAAAAGTCATAGTGTTCATAATATTGGTCAAACGCCGAGATAAATTGATATTGTTACTTGAAGGACTTATTATGTCTGTAAAAGTAGGAACTGTCACTAGTTCACTGTTATGCTGCCTAATAAGATCTTCAATCATTTGCAACACTTTAGCTTTTTTGGATAGTACCCATAACTGTAAAGGTGATACTTGACTAGGATCATCTATGTTAATATCAAAGTTGGTTTGAGCTGGCGCAGCGGACGATGCAGTCAAAGGTATAGGTTTCGTTACGTCATTAATATTCATGCTTTCTACATCTTCGGGAGTAAAATCTCCAACTTTAAAGTTTGTGAGGAAAGGAATGGGAGCGACATTGTTAGTTACGGATCTGCCGGATAATTCAATATTTACAGTAGTTGTTTCAACGTCTGAAAGGGCAGACGACGTCGGCATTGCAGCGCTTGATGTTGTGGTCGATGAAACCTCAAAAGTAAATCGCTGTTCAGAGCTTTGAGCTACAGGCAAAGAGCTTGCTGTCGTCGTCTGGCTACTAGACAGAGTTGTTGAACTTTGAGTAACTCCCAGTATATCAACAGTATTTACAGTCGGAATAGGATTGTCTGTGACACCATTTACAGGGTTGCTATTACTAATTACACTATTTACATTACTGTCCGTAACTACATTTTGAAGGACATTCTCAGAATCCGCATTGTCATCCATGTCTATATCAATATTGGCGGTATCTTGAATATCCTCCAAACTATAAGGAGTAGTGTTGGGTGTTGAGTCGGCATTGTCCAGTCCAGTTGCTAGTCCGTTTAGAGCTCGGGGTATTAACGTCTTTAATAATTTCGCCATATCTACAGAAATTCTAGATCTACTATCCTCATCCATATTTTGGATAATACTTCTAATGTTATTAGATAACATGCTAGTTAGTTCTGAAGACACTAAATTGTTATTTGATAACAAGAGATCAGACACAGTGTTATATACCATTGTTGGATTGTCAGTTGTCAGCTTATTCGATGTATCAGGTGCAGTCGAGAGTTTGTCGGTGGACGGTTCTGTATTTGAGTACAAAACTTTAAATGCGAACGGCCTCCTTGCGGAGACGGGAGTGGTAGGAGTGGGAATGGGACTTCGAGGTGTATTCACAGGAGTTACAACTTCAGTGTTTAGTGACGGTGTGACACTATCCCCAGCCGACATATTGTTAATCACAGTTGGTGTAGTCTGGATAGTGTTTTGTACAGATTTAGTAGTGCTTGAACTGGCGTCAGTCGAAACAAACGTATCCGGGCTCGGTATACCGCCGGCACTATTTACATTTACTATTTTACTCACGCCGTTGAGCACTTGTGTTACATCGGTATTAAGGATATTTGTCGTTACTTCAGTTGTAGTAGAGATACGAGGTTTAGGTGTGGACGTGAGTACGTCAGCTAGAGCGTCAAAGATGGACACAGTGACTGAGGGCGAGTGGTGTGAAGCCTCAACGTTCATGACTTGTGACGGTTTCACCAAACTCTCAGACAACCTCAAGTCTGCTGAGGACAACGTCCTCCGTGTTTGAGTTATCGCTATAGCGTTCAGGCCTGGCCCTAATTGAATTTCTTCTGCCTCTACCTGAAATAAGAAGTTTTCTCACCCATATAAATAGAAACAGGTAATTGTAAGTGAAATTAAATAGTGTATGTGTGTATTTGTTTGAAAGGGAAACTATTGATGTTGAGTGGAATGGAAACTCGTGCATAGACCAAAGCCTCTTTATAATTCTTGGAATTAAGATAACAGGGTACATTATAGGTGTTAGTGCTGTAAGACAGTGAGAAACAATAGATAAAGATAAAATTAATGCTTATTAAAACAATTTGTATAAATTTATACAATTTTAATAATCTAAAATTAGTGACACTATTCTACTAAAATGTAAGTATTTCACTTGGTTAAACTTAAGTTACTATGCATTCTCAAAAAGAAGTATGCAAGCAATTTCGTATGACTATACATGTCAATAGATTGTTCATGTTAAGGTAGTGAGTCAAACAATAGGTATTTCGCCTTAAAGAGATGCTTTCTCATGGTTCATCATACCGAATGCTAATCTACGTAAAAGCAATCTTAATTCTAAACTTCAATTGTAATTGGGTAAATGCTTACATGCCCTTAAAATCTACATCTCTGTAAAACTAAACCAAAACCGTTATAATACAATAGATGTGGTGAATGAAATGGATGTTCATGGTGATGTAACAACTAAATGTTTCCATTAACCAGTTCAATGGATGATGGTTGATGATTGTAAGTCGCAGTGACGGCTAGCCTTGACAGAGACTCTGTAGTCACATCATCGTCCTTGCCTTCGACACAGTTAGGCTCTTCTACAGACTTTGTCAGGTGGTCAGTCACGAAGAATTTCAGCCATGCCTTTAGCAATGAGAAATTTTTCGTTATTTTGGAAAAAAAATGTTAAATACATGAGTAGGTGAATAATACTGCGCTGAACAATATCTTGTGTGTGAATGATATCTTTGAATGATGATGATTGATGATATCGTTTGAAAAGCTCTACGTATCGTCTTTTTTTCTTTTCAGGAACAATAATATATATATTGGCCAGAGTAGTATATTTTTCACATTCATTTTCAATGAAAAGCTAGTCATTATATTATACCTAATTAGATTCTTTATCTAAGTGTTTCAAAAGAATTACAGTAATAACATGACAAGTTTTTCATCAAAAACATAGCAATGGGTGATATTGTTATTAAAATGTGCAACATTTTTTTATGCTTCGTATTGCCAATTTGTATAAAGGGGCTTTGTTCTTGCTGTTTATAAAAAAGTAGAGTCAGTTTGTGTATTTTAAAAATTTTGGAAAGTTGCACTATAACTTGTTTTATGTTTCAATTGTGATTATTGTCTAGTATTCTTGTATTACTTACAGTCGATGAAGTTATTGAGGGAACAGTGGGTTTGTAAAATGGCTTATCAAGATATGAAGCTCGATACTTTGAACTGTATCTACTTTTAGATTTTTCAGGTTCAGGTGTTATCTGTAAAATTTGGGTGAAAATAGTCAGGAAAAGTATCTTATGAATATAATTATTGATACGGTTTCTAAAATGATTGGTTTCGGCAAATATTACTTACGCCATTATTAGAAGCTTCAGTCGTTTTTGAGAATGCTTGACTAAATTTTCTCACATTCCTTTCTCGAGGCCTTGCTGTAGTGGTATTAGGAGAATCATCAATTTTCTCTTTCCTTGACCGCGCTCTTCCATATTTTCTTGATTGTATATTCCTTACTGGAGCGATTGTTGTTGATGACACTCGCACTTTATCTTCAACAGTGTTAGGTTTTTCATCCTTGAAGTTGGCATGAAATTTAAGTTTATCTCCGTCTTGATTTGCTACGTCTGTGGATTGGAGTGGAGTAACAGTTACAATTTGTGCCTTTTCTGTTTCAACCGCCGAGTTTGACACTTCATTTAGAGTCATTTTTTCACCAGATTCTGTACTGCTTATAGATATTATGAAAGGCTCATCTTGATTATCTTTGTGTTGAATTAATGAATCACTAGTAAGTTCATTTTGGTCGTTCTTCAACAACGTAAAAATAAGGGGCATGTCAACATCGTCTTCCATTTTCTTTTGTGCATCATCTGAGGTTACTTCTGGAGTAGGTTCCACGGTCGTTGAAGTGGAAGCCTCTTTTTTGTTGCTCCTCAAACGAGAATAGTACGAAGTCCTTGGCAACGTTACTTTAGTTTTAACACTAACTTCTTCATTCGTTACAACAGAAACTTCTGTGCTAGTCGCAAAATTTCTTCCAGTTAGTTTTCTAGGAAATAATGACGGTCGTCCCAATGGTTTCTTTAGTGTAGAATTAATTTCCCCTCGTTTACTTTTGTCTACATTTCCAACATTCGGTGCTTGTGTGGTAGTAGTGAATTTAAATTTTCTGTTGTATTTGAATGCAGGTTTTTCAGAACTTGAGTTGACAGCACTACTGGCGGTCGTAGATGCCGGTGGTAGAGTGGTGGATTTCTTATTCCTAGCCGAGTATTTTCCTCTAGGCTTGTATTTCGGACTAATCGATGACACTTCCGGCGCTAAAGTAGTTTCAGCTGGTTTCTCTTCGGCGTCTTGTTTTCCCGATTCTGTTTTCTGCTTGTTACGTAGCTGCAAAACGATATAAATCATGTGATTAACTTGAATTTATTATTAATTATACTTTACTTGCAACATGTTCCAAATAGTTAGAATAATTATAGAGATGTCATTCAATGATAGAAAACACAAGTAAGTTAGAATGGAGAAATTATGGTTTCGTTAGTGTATTGAAAAGAGTAATGTTAAACAAGGTATGAATATAGTGAAATGTTAATTACTGCCCGTGACCCGTCATATTACCCTTGAGTATTTGTTTACAGCTGGGCCAGTTTGAGTGGATTGTGATGATGCATTGTAAGTTTTGTAAACTTTTTGTGATGCTTTCACTGACAAACTCTCACTATTCGGAGAGGTCGTTTGTGTCTGAAAATATTACATAGAAAAGATGATAATAGTAGGTACATTTTATTAGAGTATAATGTGGTTCTATGTTAAAGTGCAACATGCTAAGTATTTAACATGCGTTTAGAGTTTCTGAATCAGAAACTGAAATTGGTATGTACATTATTATTATTTATGAAGGTACATTAAATACTCACCGAAGCATTTTTAGCTTGAATCAAAGCTTTAAAACTTTCTGGATAGTTATCATCATCGTCGATGTCAGACTCTAAGCTTCTAGGCTTTGCCGTGGCTATGGATCTTGTAATTCCTTTAGGTCTTACTAAAGGTCGCCGAACTACTTTTGTCACCTTCAAAGTCGTAGTTTTTAACTTGTTCCTTTCAGTAATTGGCTGCACAATCCTTTCCACTATAACCGGAGCAGATACTTTGTTTTCTGGTTGACTAGTAAGATTTTCTTTTTGACTAGATTTTACTTCGTTCAGAGCTACAATTCCCTCGCCTGTTAAATTTGTATCCGTGTCGGATGGTCTCGTTCTATATCTTAATTTCTTTGCAGTTCTTACATCACCAGATGTTCTAGCTGTTGTTGGTGCCTTTTCTACTATCACTATCGAGTTAGTTGTCCCAGAATCGTCAAGGTCCAGAGATCTGGCGTTCGTTCTAGTATTGATACGCCCCCGGCCTCTTCTTGGAGCAATTGTTTCCGTAGTTTGTGCTATAGAGCTTCTTCGTCTAAATTGAGTAGTAGCAGTGTTATCTTCTTTACTGGTTATTTTTGTTATATCATCAATGTTAGTGTTAATAACTTCGATTTTGCTCTCGTCGATACTCGGCGAAGACACTTCCACAGGAGCTGGTGTAGTGGCTGTTGGTATTCTTCTGACTATTTGTCGAGTTCTGCTTCTGATCACATTGTCTCTAGGTGCGATAGTGGTGTCTATCTTCGCTTCTGTGTCGACGGGCCGACTGCGCGTTCGGGTTCTTCTGGAGTCGAATCGTTCGTTGTTAGCTTGGGCTTGAGGTCGTTCGCTCTCCGGAGCTGGTTGCGCCCTTTCAGTGGAACTTCTGCTGCGGGACCTCGTCCGGACGGCATCTCGTGGTGTTTCTTCGCGCTGCCTGATCGCGCCCCTCGACCTGAAGGTAGGTGCGCTTTCGGGCTGACTAACGCCGTTGCTGTTGCTGTCTGAAACTGATGGTGCTGGCAGTCTTCTACTTTGTCGCCTCACACCTTCAACCTGAAATTAAGGAAGTATTGTTTAAAACTTTACCTTGTGGCGAGGGATATGGTTGGCCATTTTACTGGTAATAATAATAATATGACCGGCAAAAGTCCTTCACTTCAGCCTACCCTTATACTTTTTAGATCTTTCAGTTGTTCGTGTAGTTCTGGCGCGGTCCTTGAGAACTAGGCCCATTCTAACTTAGTTGTTTTTCAAAAACATCAGGCGAGATATTTAATCAAGACCTACCTATGAATCAAGAGATATATTTAAATCCCCAATGCACGTACTCTAATCATCGTTTAGCGCTCTGATAAAGATCGATGCACATTCACCGTGCAATAGAAACCTCTATTATTACAACACACCTATTATTATGCAATAACTTAATGCAAGTGAACAAAGAAAGTGCAGAATGTTCAGCTAGAACAATGCTTGGACAGCAAGAGTCGGTCATTGGAACAGAAATGCCATTGTTTCAGGTGACATAACCGAGAATTTTTGTGCTACCGTTATAACTTCGTGTGCGGAAAACAATAAAAAATATGTTTCTGTTTGCTCCAACAATTGAATATGTAGCGATATTGAATATGTAGCAGAAGGAGCGAAGGTGTTTTGGCACCGCCTCTATAAAAATGATCATATTTTCTGGGGAGCTATTCGCAGAAACATCTGCTTTTAATACCTTCCTGGTTTTCAGTATGTAATACCATTTTCTCGTCAACCGCAGCAACTCATGGCTAAGTTCATCGATACTTCTCCACCTTTACTATACCACCGTCTTTACAAATCGATTACTCAAATCACCAATCCAAATTTGACTTGGCAGAAAGACATTGGCCTTGAAATGACCAGTCTCATACAATATACCATTAATCATTGCATTCATACAAGTGCGATGTAGATGAGATTCGATACGTGGTCGCCGATTTCACACACGATTTAATTACAACAAAGAGACTGGCTATTTAGATGGTGATAACATGACGTTAATGCTATATTAAAAAGTAGCAAGTAGGAACGTTGCACGGTTATTTTATTAGCAACTAGCTGTTGCCCGCGACTTCGTCCGCGCGGACTGTATACTTTACCATAATTCCAAATAACTAAAAATAGACCATGACCTCGAGTTCGACATCGACATCCGATATGCGATATCCAACATTCTCGTACGACATCCACCATCTTCTATCAAAATTACCATTTTATACAAAAACCTGGCATTTTATACCAAAACCGAACATTTCATACAAAAATCTACCATTTCCTACCAAAATCTACCATTTTCTACCAAAATACCATGTTTTACCAAAAGCTACCATTGTCTACCACAATCTAAAAATTTCTACGACGATCAAAAATTTTGATTCCTAATCTATTATTTTCTTTCTAAATGTGCTATTTTCTACCAAAAGCTACCATTTCCTACCAGAATCTTCCATTTCGTACAAAAAACTACCATTTCCTAAATTAAATCTACCATTTTAACCGTAATCTACCATTTTAATTTCAAATTCACTAATATCTACCAAAAGCTACCATTCCTTCCAAAATCTACCATTATTACCAAAAATCTACCATTTCCTACCAAAAATCTACCATTTTATACCTTAAGTTTATCATTTTCTACCAAAATCTACCACTGCCTACCTTTTAAAGCACATAGATACTAAGTTTGAAATTGATTAAACCAATAAAACACGTTGTTCCATCCAAACTTTGCAACCCCTTTTCACCCACTTAAGGGTTAAATTAAAAAAAAAATCTTAGTGCACACCTACGTCTCTTAAGGAATATGTGTACAAAATTTCAGTTTTGAACTAAATCTGATGAAAAATATTTTGCAACCCCTCTTTATCATTTAAGGGGTTTAATGTTAAAAAACTATGAATGTATTTAAATAAATCTTTTAAATAATGTAAATGGCAAGTTTGAAGCTGATCAGACAAAGAAAACACGTTGTTACATACAAACGATACAACCCCTTTTCACCCCTTTAGGGGTTGAATTTTAAAAATCACATTTTAGTGCATTCCTATGTCCCTTATGGCATAATTGAGCCAAATTTCAATTATGAACTAAATCTGATGAAAATATATTGCAACCCCTTTTTATCACTTTAGGGGTTGAATATTAGAAAACGATGAAACACGTGTTTAATTAAATGTTTTAAAGAAAATGAATGCCAAGTTTGAAGTTGATCGGACCAAGAAAACACGTTGCCCCATACAAACTTTACAACCCCTTTTCACCCCTTTAGGGGTTGAATTTTCAAAAATCCTTTCGCCTACGTCACATAAGGAATATTAGTACAAAATTTCATGGTTCTAGACCAAGTGGTTTCGGCTGTGCGTTGATCGATCAGTCAGTCAGTCAGTCAGTCAGTCAGTCAGTCAGTTCTTGCTTTTATATATATAGATTACTATGAATTTCACTTTTTGTAACAGAAACGTAAATGATATTATGCAATTTGTTACTATTTTAGACTACCTACCTACTAGCCTCTTTCATTCAAAGGTAATTCTAGTTGTATATTTGTCTTATATAGTGGGTATATTATTCTTATATACTATACCTAAGTTCAAGAATAAATTAAACTTGCTTGCCAAATAATTGTTGTAGTTGCAAAGATCTTTGAGATAATAAAATATCATTATTTTTATTTCAGCATCAAGGACTATAAAGTTTGTAGTGAGCTCTTTGACCCTGCTATAAGTACGAGAACATATTACTAAATGCTCCATATTTCTTAGCACTAAATCGACAACGTAGATATATTTAAAGTGAAAGGTCCACGGGCCCTGTGTCCGCCCTTATTGGACCACATGTGAACACACCTGCGCCTGCGCCGCACCCCACTTAACTTTAACGTAATATAATAAACTACTAACACGTTGTTTCGCGTAACCAATAAAATTTAAGCTTAACAACTTTGGTCAAGCATCTATCTATCTATTTATTTCTAGTCCAGATTGAAGAAACAGAAGCTATTCTGGTCATTGTTTGCTGAATTCCTCACCAGACTAGATAGTGCACCATCGGTTTTTGTTCTCGTTAGCTAAATCGCCCTGTATATAACGCACCAGTCAGGATCAAGTCGATCGCAAAATGACTGAATTTAACTCTATACAAGTAAATTATCACCGTCCATTTGGGCTTTATAGCTGCGTCGAAGTCAGCTATAATAATTACCTACTATTATTAATTAATTGTATATAAAATTTTGATAAAAATTAATAATTCACTGTTAATTTATCAAAAATAGGGCACACCTATTTAGTTTAATTTCATTTAAAACGACTCTTGAGTTTTGGTGTTATTTTTATAGTTAATTGAATATTATATGGGTAAAAATATTGTAAGCCCCCATTCTCAAAAACACTCCAGGTGTATTTTTTCAATAAAGCTTTAGGTAACTAACGTCTCTGATTAGGTACAGCGGAAAAGCAGTTAACCGCATCATTAGATCCAACGTTTCGACTCATGTTACAATATTTGGCAGCAGCATTCAAGCGAGTAAATCGGTCGAGCCACTAAACACTGGCAGTCACTCATTTGCTAAACATGTCCTGACATTATTTATTGAACATAACGCCGCAAAAGGTTACCGTTTAACCACAAAAGATTTAAACAACAGTTGAACAGATGAGTCTTAATATTTTCTCCATAAATCGATGTCTAACTCTTAAAGCTTTGCGTAAAATAGGAAATTGACAGTTTATAAACGTGCAACCACTTTTGTTGCTGATTGTACTTAATACACGATAACAATTTTATTAATGGTAGAGCCTTACTCTACCTTAATTGGCTGCAGGAAACGGATATTAGAACTCTTACGTTCACAAGTTGCTCTGACACGTCAAACTTTATAGTTTTTCTGGTTGTAGTTTAAATGTCAGTAAACTTAATAGTAGTAAACTTTAACCTTAATAAACTTATTAGTAGTGGCAGTAAACGTAACTTAAATAGAGTCTCGTTTTGCCCTTTGGATACGGACCCCTAAAACGTTTTCTATACCTACTATATAAAGCAATAAAGACAATAACTATGTTGTACATATTGAAGAACAACTGAATAGCTTTGAAAAGTATGATTATTTTGATCAAAATCGTAGAAAATGGCCTCGGGAATAACCATTGGCCCTGGTTATAATACGACTTGTAACTTAGTCACAAACCACAACATTCGTCACCTTATTGATCCAATTTCAATGTGTTTAGCCGGATCTAATCGCATGTTAATTTGAGCTTCTGATAGAAACTAATCAAAAATGATTGTTTTAGTCGAAACCAAAAATGTGACGTAGTCTGTTGCATTTTTTTCTCAAACTTCTGTTTATGAATGAGCTTGTGTTTAGAAATTAGTACCACTACAAACTCGAAAAATATGTCAGTTTAGGTTATCTTCAAGACTTCTTAGACATTTTTCTAAGGCGACTCGACATTTTTACTATTTTAATTCCAAAATAATAAAGAAATAAAAAAACTTGATTATTATTTCGACATTGGGTAAAGTAGAAATCATGCAAAGCAGTAACATAAAAAATAACTTGGTGCGAGAATGTTTAAAAAACGAACAAGTTTTCAAATGAGGTTAACTTATCACCTGCTAGAGTAAATTCTTTTTAATTCGTATACACTCATGAATCAGAGGTTGAAACGAGTGTCGCCTTGCCTTTCGCCCCTGTGCAATAACGGACCTTTGTTCTTGGCCATTAACAAACTTAATAACTGTGGTCCATTATAAATGTAATGGTGTTAAACTTAATTTAATATTTTATTTGTTTAATGCTTATGTTGGATGCATGACTAGATATTATTACTATATTACAACGGATAATACGAATAATATTGTCTTACTTACCTAGTACATTTCGAAACATTAACCTTCTGCTAAGCTGTGAAAAGATTCTGGCCGTAAACAAAAAAAAAACAAGTAGGTATCTACCTATGCCTTTAATTTTTTCCTAACAAACACCAAGTTACAACTTTTTCTGTAAATTCAAGATAAGCAACCTATTGCCAAACTGTGAAAAGATACTGGTCGCAAACAAAAAATAGTCTATAATTTTATTTCTTTTCAGCCAGCTCTAAAAACCAATCCCAACTTTTTCTTTTCGGCCAATCATAAAAAATCTTCATATGAAAAGATATTAACTAGAGGTAAAAAGGGGATTTTAATTAGTTTGCGCGCGAATTAGACCCGTTTTATGTTTTCTGTTCACGAAAGTTTAAAAACTTCTAATATGAGAAGAGTTTGTGATATTTCAATCAGTCTATAAAAACACAATAAACAACAAGATTAGCAATTATCTTTGTGCAACAGCTTTTAAGTCTATAAAATCCACCAAGCTTTGTAAATATTTATGGAAACCGATACCAACTATATCAGTTTTATTGGGAAAATTCCATCGGCCAACTTGGCAAGAGGGCCGTGGAAAACGAACATTACAACTTGCTACAATTAGCCAATAATTACATAACTACCACTTAACCCAGGGCATACGAGACTTTAAGAACATTATTGAAACTAAATTGTAAGTAAACTAAGTTATAACTTTAACGGCGATTGGGAAATAGAAAATAATTACAGAAGCCGATATAGATACCTACTAAAACTAAGTGCCTAAAAATCGTCAAAAGTCACAAAATTGTGACCTCGTATTTATATACCTACATTTTCACCGTTAGTTACCTACGAATCGATCATTATATAAAATTTTACACATCACCCGTTTATGACGCTCAAAAATTATGAATACCTACCTAACATTTATTGATGAGTAGCTTTACGATCGATAATTTCATACTTTTCGTTTTTGATTTCACGTTTTGTTAATAACTAATAACAATTAACAAGATCCGGTCACTGCATTATGATATGACGTGTAAGTATATCAGAAAGCGTAAGTATATAACAGTTACAGTGGGGTCAGGGTTACCGCCTGAAACCAGGGTGAAGGGAGACCGGCCGCCGTGCGATCTGGTCACTCATGTCGAGTAAGCGGTGTGCAATCCTCTTTATAACTATTGCGTTAATGTAGACTGTGGATCTAAGATAATAATGTCTATTTAATTATTTACATTCATATAGGTAAAAAGACCTAACCGAATCGGATATAACCAAGTAGGTACGCTGGAAAAGACTGGATGAGACTCGAATTGAAGTGGCGTGAGACAGAGGAGTCCTCTGTACCTATCCAACAGAGGGTGAACGATTTCACCTGCTGTCTTCTCAGGTATTACACTAACACAAGCCGGTATTGACTTGATAAACTCTCTTTACAAGTGACAAATCCTCTCAACCTAAATTTTCATAAAATTCAAAATTTACTCTACTATAAGGTAGGGTGGAGTGTTTTTTTATTTTTTCTTATTTCGTTTTGGGCTACTGCGGGATGGATGCTCTATGTTAATACGATATTAAGTCAATATGACCTAATCAATGTATTATGAGTAGAAATACTGCCCCAAGGGACTTGAAGTTTGGAAAAATGCCAAAAATTAACTTTAGTTCGTCGAGGAATAAAAGTGCTTTTGTTAAATAAAAACGACTTTGTTAATATTATAATACATTGTTTTAAAACACAAAGTAGTAATAAAAAGCAATATTACATAAAATAATCGGCAACAAAGAAATTACATTGAATTGAAAGATAACGAAATTTTACCCACTTTTGTAATGGTTCTTTGACCCGAATATGGGCATTATTCGGCATGACTCCTATTTATTTGTAATGTATCCTTCACGTCGTTCTGGGCAGTAGGCAGCAGAACATGATTACGTTATCAACTTTATGCATCTTTCTGTAACTTGCGTGTGACAAGGTATGCGCTGGAAGTCCAAAAATTTCGTAGCATTTAAGCTATTGAGGTCCAAAATGGCTTTGGAAATGACGGCAGTTGGTATTTGCATGATCAGCGGTGATTCCGCAATCACTTTCCAGTTGATCAAGTCCGCCTAGTCCTTTGCTTCGAAATTAAATATTGGCACTTGAAACACCCTCACGAGGTCAGCGTTCACACCTAGAGGTGTGAACGCTGACCTCTCCCGAATTTTAAGAATACTTCTCAGAGCGAGTTCTTTTATGTGCCGTCGTTCATCGTATAGCATTGCTATCATTATGTTTTCACAGTGGTCAAAATAGCCATTCCGTTGAATCATTGGGTCCACTACCTTCTTTAAGTTTTCAGGCAGATAACGAGACAGCATAATGGTCTCAAATACGCGTTGAGCTCCATTAATACACTAAGGTTGGGTCTTTATCTGAAACCACATCAGCGCGTACACCTTGATCACGAACTCTGCTAAAACCATAAGATTTTCTAATGGCGACGAAGTAGAAACATACACCCTAAGAATCCTGTTGGCTGTTGTCAACCAGCGTGAGTGACAGATTTTCCCTGGATTGCATTTGGCTAAGTCTTGGATTGCAATGACCGTCGTTGATCGCACAACAAATCTCTAGCAAGTATAGCTGGTCAGTACTAAGGTCTACTCGAGATTTCTTTATATTTGGTAATATGCATTCGATTGCATGAAAAGTTGTGACCGGGAGAAATTCTCAGTTGTTCAGACTCCGTCCCACCTTGCCGCTAAAACTTTTTGGTTCTCTTGCAGTTCCATCTAGATGCTCAAAGTGAGTTCGTTGCCATGAAGTCGACATACGAGCCTTTGAAGTGGATGTTGTAGCTTGCCATAAAGTAACCGGATAATACCTGATTTATAGCCGGTATTCATAGCAGATCCATCACAGCTGATAGCCATGTTTTTTTTTAAGTTCTGTATCTTTTCTTATGAAATCTACGAAAATAGGCTCGCTCAAGTATACTTAATATTTTGGCACGTTATTTAGTATACTTTTAAAACTTTAGGATATTATCATGTTGAATTTATCGTTGGCTATTGTTTTAAAGCAATTGAAGTTTATAATTTATATGTTGCATGATTAAAAAGTGACACGTAAAAATTCTCTTTTTTTGTAATTTTGTAATGGCTCGGGGGCAGTATTTCTAAAACTATAACCCTAGCCCATAATTGGTATTATTAATCAGTAGGCTTTAGAGCATCCATTCCGCAGCGGCCCGAAAGAAAATCTGGATAAAAATAATTTTCCATACAACCGCGCTCCACCCTACTATAAGGTGTACCCTGATCTAAACATTCATAACTTCGTAAATATAGCTGTACAAGCAGCTTTCTTGCCATCTCTACATCCGTTCACTATCAGTTATCAAATGCTTTCATTTCTTTTCCCTTATTTCCTATCTAACAACCATTCAATGTAGACCTACCAGACCCACTAGATTTAGTTGTAATAGTAAAATAATAGAAGGTACAAATTTATTTGTATTAAATTGGCTATTTGTTTGATTTAATCCATATTCGTCCCACGAAAGTTCTTCCAACGTAAAAAAAATATGGTTTCGTTTCACATTGTATGCCAAATTTGGCCCAAATTATATTTTGTTTTAAAAATCTGATTACGTCCCACTTTTCAGCTCCACATTCGGCCCAACTTTTTTTCATAAGTAAATTAGAAAAATTGCAGTACAATTGAAGCAACAAGTGGCTACGCAGATACCGTAATTTCCATTTACAACATCCAGTAATACGTAGAACTATTTATTGGTTGGAAATGTTGGGGTGGATAGATTGTACTACTATCTTAGTTGTTTGAGACATGTACAGGCTGGAACGAATCGGGTAAGTTGCAATAACAGGTTAATGTACATTGGTTCGCACAAGTTATTAGAACATTTTGTTGATGATAGTGTTAGAAAATGTGGTGCAAATGAATATGTAAACAAATTGAACGCCTTCAGTTTTATCTTATACTTCTGTCTATAAATTTAATCCATATAGAGTTATAATTTTAAAAAAATCAAGTCCTAAAATTGCTCTAGAAACAAGAAGTTATTGTAGAAGACTCCTAATCACTGCTGTCTTAAACACACCTGAGTTTTAACAGGTAACACAACACCGATAAAGGCAAAGCATTTCAGTCCTTTGCAGATCTTAAAATTTACAAAAAAAATATAGGGTTTCGTTCTCAAAGGCAAAAACGTATGATGTTTCGTTCTCAAAGGCATGGTCGGTGTGCCTAGTGTGAGTTTTGACAATTTCTATACGCGCTCGGTCCGTTTAGCGTAAACTTGAAATTGTATGGAATAAGAGCAGCGCCATCTAGTGACTGACTGACTGACGCTAGATGGCGCTACTCTTACTATTCCATACAATTTCATGGTGGTGTGACTTACACCAAACGCTCTCAGTCGCTCCAATAGCACGACAGTTGTTTATGTAACCACTCGACCGACTGGTGGTGACCGCGTTTACTCGTAAAACTATATTATTATAATATTGTCTTATAGATTTACAACGTAGGTAATAAAACATATTATAAAAGGTACAGAACGATTATTTACGCTCAGTTCCTAGGCGAAATATTCAAACGATATGGTTGTAAAATTAATTAAAACTATGAATCAAAATATTATTATTATATGTAGTAACAATTTTATTCAAGAAATTAGGAACATAAGAAATAACACTGATACGTACTAAAGACCTAAATACATAATTAACTAAACATAATCGAATCTGCTGCCAAAGCTCACAGTTACCAAAAAAATAATTACCGCATTGCCCCGTCTCATGGCATCTTTTCTAACTTTTTTAGGGTTCCGTACCCAAAGGGCAAAACGGGAACCCTATTTCTAAGAGTCCGTTGCTTGTCTGTCCGTCTGTCTGTCTGTCAGTCTGTCCATCTGTCCGTTTGTCCGTCTGTCACCTGACTATATTTCATGAACTGTGATAGTTTGGCAGTTAAAATTTTCACTGATTATGTATTTATGTTGCCGCTATGGCGCTCCCATACAACAAACGTGATTTTTCCCCGTTTTTATAGATACTGGCACGGAACCCTACGTGCGTGGATCCGAATCGCACTTGACCAGTTTTTGTTACTACATACATAGCTATTCAATTACTGGTAGATATTTATGGAGCTTTCGCAATGTGAAAACTTTCTTCGTAGTCATAAAACCTAACGTTCACAAAATTGCCGACGTGCGCACGCATTATAATGATAAAACCATAATTATGACCAAATCTTATACTGCTACTTATTCTGCGTCAAACACACACAAAAAACAAACTACAAAAGCAATGACTATCTCTTCCTATCTAGTTTCCTAAGTATACCCACCTTCCCGTTTCCCTACCCTACTTTGTCGATACTTCAATCTTTCTACTCCTCACAGTGCTAGGGTTACCAACTTACCAGACAGCCGATTGTTTTACTTGCAATAAACAATACTGAGGCTCACTGACTGAGCCGTGTGTTGCCAGCACATACTCACATATTAGCATAAAAACCCCCGAATTAATCAGGCGGTAGGCATTTAATCGAATCCAAGCGAAAGTCGACCAGCCGCGATCGCTTTCGTGCGAAACCAGTTGGCTTTCTTCAGTAATGTTGTATTGCAGACATAATGCGGGCGGCGCAAGAAGTGGAATGATAGCGGGTTTTCATGGAGAGGTTTTCATTGCTTTTTTTTAATTATTTGAGTAGAAAAACATAGTTTGTTTATTTTCCAGCATTTATTAGGTTAATGGCTCCTCACCTAAAGTACGTATTTCAAGTTTAATCACTTCATTGTAAACAAACAAAAATAAAATAGTGAAGGTTGAAGTTATTTATTTATGATATCCGAAGTAGAATAAATGTTAGAAATAAGATATATAATTATCTGCACGTAAATGAGGACACTTTATAGTAGATACAAAACTTATCCATTTGTTTTATAATGAACTCAACAGAAAACTAGACTCACAAAAACACATTAGCTACCGATGAATTTTATTATACAGCGGTGTTTCGATAGAAGAAAAACAAATTGTTATCTACTTACGTATTTCTATATTACTTTTTTAGGCAGACAGGACAGCCAACCTTGACACTGTCACCAGACTTTGTAACATTTCGACTATTTATATTTGATCCGCTATCAGCTCATCGCTTTCACCGCGGTCCAGCAGGCAGCCGTAAAAGCGTTCAAGGTTGCCACTGAAAGTGACAAAGCCTTGCAGCATGGTTCCGGGCCCATGTGGCCGACAATACCTCGGTTAAAATGGCTTGATTAATTTTATATTATATCTAGCAATATCATAACTACGAAACTAAAACTATCCAAAGCAAATAAGTTCGTAAGCTATGGTTAGTTACCTACGCTTGCGAGGTTTTGTAAGCTCTAGGGTTTTAATATTATGATAATATTGACTACTTATATTATTAGATATGATTTTATTTCTGAACTTGGAGAAAAGTTTTAGGACTTTGATATGTGTAACTTATGTAGAAGGAAAACGTGGGAAAAATGCTTTAAGTTATTTCAATGTTACTTGATTTTCACGCTTTTGACTATATTTTCACCAATGTCATTGTTTAGGATAAAATTTACTACAAAAGCAAGCAAAATGGAGAAAATTAAACAATAACGACGCAAGTAAAACTTTACATAAAGTACCCAATGGTATTTGTTAAAACTAAAGGTGTGCACCGACCTACTGTAGAAGATAAACCTAGATCAGAACGAGAAAGCGTATCACAAACATCTTGCATAAAACCACCACCATCCCATCGCAAACGGCGCACTAAACGTTCAAGACGAGGTCGATCAACCTAATTGCAATATGCAATGCAATCCATATTCTACAAACGAAAGGTAATTTAGCGTGCGTGTACGTAATGACATAAGAAATATATACACGACCTACACGACACCTACTCGCGTCGCGTGTAGAAGATGTATCCATCCATCATAGTTGGTTTGGCGACGGTAAACGTTTTAGATTTTATTTGATATACATTTTCTTACAGCGGGACTGCATAGGCACATAGGTTTCGTTTCTATTTTCATTGCTTAAGGCTTAAATTCAAGCCCATTTCCTTCGACCTTATTATTATCGTAATTCGTATTTCGGTATAGTGATCATAAAATACGCTGCAAGTCTCAAAACGTCGAGAAGTTAATTCGACCTAGTCTGCAAAAATAAAAATAATAATAATCTTCGCGGTCAATCAGCGCTGACCCTTAGAGGAAGAATCTTACCCCCTGCAGCTAATAGAATGAGATGCTGATGGTGTTGATGAAAATGATGAAATAAGTAAGATAAGTTGGACGTGTCAAGCTAATCATCAAAGTCATCATCATCATCAGTTTTCTGAAGTTCAACCAATCGATATACGCAATTGTATCATATTATTTGATTCAACTGTAATTCATTAAAATTAATACGCAACTAGAGCCTAGATACAATCTCTGATTAAAATGCACTGTTGTTCCATCCGAACTCAACCACATTTCATTGGAACCACAAGAAGACCTTCGATATACTAATAGACAAACAAAGGTGAATGTATGTCTGTTTATTTACAGATTTTTATTTGACGGAAGTAAAATATTATTTGCAGTGAGATCGTTTACGCGGTTTGTTTACTTTTCGTCCAAAGGAAGGAACTCACTCACACTGAGACCGAGAACTCGTATAATATGTGTGTCACATGCACATTGCCATAATATCTCTAAAAAAAGTAACAAAAAACCTATTTTAAAAAATTAATAATACACTAAATATTATATCAATCAACATTCATAAAATCTTACTTTCATCTTTCAAATCGTTACCAGTTTTTAGGGCTAAATAGTAGCATCTAATATTAGGTAACCCGCTCCCGATCATAACGTTTCGACTCTTAAAGGCTCAAACATACATGCAGTAGGTAACAAGTGTATAATAAATATCAACTAGTTCATTCACAATATCGATATAATCATAAATAATAGACTGCCGTCAAAAGGATACAAGTGCCAAGGTCTTTGAAGTATATTACAACAGAAAGGACCTCGTTTGACCACTGCCACTCAGAGTCGATCTATAAAGGCTGATCTGTAAATGGTATTTAGGATAATTTGGCTCTATAAAATAAATCAATATTATAATTTTCCAATGATTATGAAACCTATTTACCTATCAATACAGTTAAGGAAAAAAACTTATTGTTCCACGTACAGCGTGTAGTTACTTATTCAATTTAGTATGTATAAAATGACTTTGGTTGACTAGCCTTATATTTGACTAGGTACTGTATTACTAAGAGTTAAGGACGATGTAATCGAAGGTGATAAAAACGCTAAGCCTAAAATGAATTGACCCCAAAAGACTTGGCGATGTTTATCAAACGACTAATTACTAATACTTGTAATTACCAAAATAAGAGCGTTTAATTTAACATTATAATTAGCCGAAAGACGTACACTGCACGACAATGGTGTGCAATAAACAGTAAATATTATAGATAAAATGCAGGGATCTGCCGATCGAACTGTTTCTTTTCTGTAAGAATCTATACACGCGAATTCGATACCATACCTACCTTACAACATACAGATATAATCCAGTTTTCACTTTGCCGTAGCAGAGGAAAAAGGCCTTTGCGTAATCTTCACGGCACTTGCCGCAAACACGGCCGTTTCTTATCAAGTCCCATTACGAGCTTGTCACGACGTATCGCGATGTGCTCGCATCTTCACGGTGCACGACTGAGATTTATGTCTCCACCGAGCTCCCATTCGCATGTGGAATGAAGATGTAGCGCGGAGATCTTGCGATATGCGATAACATGATTAGATGCTAGATTGGCACGTGTTCGATGTGAAACAAGAGCTGTCTGTATAGTCTGAAATTTGTCTTGTCGTGTATTGCTGATAACATTACTAAATCATGTGTCAATACCACACTCGATGGATCTATCTCGCACGAAGTATCCGTTGTCGAAGTTTGTCAAACCTTCAAAGGGCCTTTGACATCGATCAATCGACAACAACCAGTACCCGACGCATGGAATTGCTCAGATGCTAAATCCTTATATGGCCACCCATCAAATGGGGGATGAGTTTCCTTTAATCATGAGATCTCTCAGTGAAACTGTGAAACTGTGCCAACATCACTTCAACGACACTTAAAGAGTGTTAAAGAAAGCCGCAAATAGACCAAGTGGCGGGCGGTGGTGAGGAATTGAAAACTCATAATTTCAAGTTAGCCGCCGCTACCCTGTCGGTCTTAAATGCATGAGAGTTTTTACAACCATCTGCTCTTGCACCTGCTCATGTACCCCCAAATATTTCTTTCGACACCACCTGCCACCAAACCTACCTTACATGGCAACCAAAGCTAACAAAAATCTTCACAGTTCAGCCAAGTCCCTTTGTCAGAAAAATACAATCTTTCGTCATTATGCACGATCCGTGACTTAAACCTGTTGGCAAGACCTGCACTCCCATACATTTTGCCAAACAAGACCCGCATACCGAATTCCAATTAGCTTCACTTACATAACTTCGCGTCTAGACGCTCTAGTAAATAATATTTTAAGTACCTACTGATGCAGTAAGTAGGTCAAAACCAAAACTCCTTTTGTATCGCACACAATACAATTAAGAAAACCGCGATGTATCATCAATATGTAATTTGCAGTTATTGTTCTCTATTTGTATGGCTTGTATTTGACCTATGCAAATTGCTGCTTATGGAAAAATACGCCGAAAACTATGCTAATAGCGGAACAGGTATAAATATATAAAGATGGATGAAGAAACCCGTTATCTAACATTAAAATTTACTTATCTACTAGACTAGTAGCCTATTCCATAATTTTCCATGCTTCTCTGTCTCTAAAAATAAAGCTAAAGCTGAAGAGTAAGTATGAAGGATAATAACTTGTCAGGTTATTGCTAAGCTGGCTGCCTCTTCGGATCACACGACACAGAGCGTAGGCTCGAATTCAGCTGACGATAAGAAAACAACATGAGTTTCCGGTAACAGAAAACATCGATGAAAACCTCAATGGTAGATGCCTTTCATACTGCATTTTTGCGAGAACTGTTGTAAAGCTATATATTATTAAAACACAATTATATGTCTCAATCTCGTTCATAGATTCGAGGTATCGAAGCTTTTTCAGTCGGCATGGCGCAACAGAAATTCAAAAGCTGTTTCACAGCTGACCTCCAAATTACATTATGAAACGGTACAGAAATAAACAGTAAAACAATGAAAACCAGAAGCATTATGAATTCATCGCGAAGCTAATCTCTTATCGCGAATTCTAACCGCGAACTTAAATCTTTTCACGCCCCTGACTCAATATTTTGTTCTTGGAAACTGGTTGCATTGCATATTATACAAAGATACCAAAGACTTTGTAGAGCGCACTATTGTTTAGAGCATAAGAGTTTCAGTAATACAATTTTTCAAATTAAGTATATGCATCAGCAGAAAAGAACTAACTTAAAGCGTGAACAATTCACTCAATATTTTTGGAATAAAATTGGTATTTTTCGATTATCCACACGTTAGCTACTCTATTAAATTAAGGTAAGCGTTTCTTATTACGACGCTAAACATTTATTAAATATTAAGAATACCCAATTATAATAAAGCTCCTTCTGACTGGACATTTCTATAAAAAAACCGGGCTTAAATGATTTATCCAAAAAGATTTTGGCTGAAATACGAGGGTGAATCAAAAAATTCTTGGAATCAATATTAAAAAATGCAAAGATTTAAATAATAATATTTTATTTTTCTACATAATCTCCCTCCAATGCAATGCATTTAGAATAACGCGTTTCTAACTTCCTTATTCCTTGTGAAAAAAAATTATTTTCTTGACTCTCGAAAAAGTCCTCTACGGCAGCTATAACCGCGTCATTATCGTGAAATTTTGTTCCACGAATTTCCTCTTTTAATTTTGGAAATAAGTGAAAATCACTTGGGGCTAAGTCCGGAGAATATGGTGGGTGGTCAAGGAGATTGAAGCCAGCACAGCGGATTGCGTTGAGCGCAACTTCCGATCGATGAGCAGGAGCGTTATCTTGAAGGAACAACACGCCCAACGACAGTTTTCCACGACGTTTTTCTTTAATCGCTTCACGCACTTTCGGCATTAAATTTGCATAATAGGGTCCAGTAATCGTCTGGCCTTTTGGCATGTAATCAATAAAAAGGATTCCTTCACTATCCCAGAACACAGAGGCCATAACTTTGCCAGCGGTAGGAGCAACTCGAAATTTCTTAATGGATGGAGAGGATGGTCGTTTCCAAGACATGCTTTGTCTTTTAGTTTCAGGATCAAAATGGTGGACCCACGTTTCATCCATGGTGACAAGACGACGGCAAAAATTATCCGAATCACGCTGGAACATTTCGAGATTACGCTTGGAAATTTCCAAACGTCGCTTTTTGTTTTCGTCGGTTAACATTCGTGGCACCCATCTTGCAGACACTTTTTTGAACCCCAGTGAATCAATTAAAATGGATTGAACGCTACCAAAAGATATCTTTAGGATCTCAGCTATATGTTTTATAGTCATTCTTCTGTCTTCCAACACCAGATTCTCAACCTTTTTGACATTTTCTTCTGTAACGGAGGTTGAAGGCCGCCCAGAACGCGGGTCATCTTTACAGCTTGATCTACCTCTTTTAAATTCAGCCACCCAGTACGCAACCGTAGAATAGGGTACAGCATCACCCCCTAATGTCTGCTGAATGTCCAAAAAAATTTCCTTCGTAGACATTTTTTTCAAACTGAGATATTTTATCACCGCACGTAACTCACTTTTATCCATAATTTTGACTTTTTAGCAACTCGTTGCACAAAAAAATTTATTACATGCGAACGAACTGACAAAAACAAGTGACAGTCTGCATAAATATAGTGTGATAGACACTCTTTAATTTGAATATCGAACTTGATCCAAAAAGGTTTCATATATATGCACTTCTAAGAACTTTTTGATTCACCCTCGTATATCGCTCGTAACAACGCCAAGCTACAGTGCGTAACTCAATTGATACTTTCTACTCAGCGTCCATACTGTCCATACTGGCTTGTGTGTAAAAAGTAAAAGCTTGCAACTCTACTGCATTCTTTTAAATCCTTTTGTAGTTAACTAGGTTAATGATATGCGTAGGCTCAAGTGCACATTACATTGAAAAAACGTATTATAGCATAAACCTTCACGATGGGTAGTATTTTGTCTGACAAGTGACACCTTCGCAGTTCGCTTTGCTCTCTATTTCATTATTTCGTACACTTCTTAAGCAAGTCTTTGATACACTATTTTCAAAACATGGATGATTTATGAAACACTAGAAGCACCTCGCGTTTTCACCCGCGTTAACTACTATCCCGTGGGAACCATTAATTTTTACGAGATAAAAGGTAGCCTATGTCACCCGGGGATAGCATAGCTTCCCAATTACAGTGAAAGAATTTTTCAAATCGGTTTAGTAATTTCGGAGCCTATTCATTACAACCAAACGAAAAAAGTTTTCCTCTTTATAATATTAGTGTAGATTATAAGAAGGTAAGTGCGTCAGGATCCGATGGCAGCATGCCCTCTGAAGCACGGAGCGATGGAAATTAGCACATAAATAATTTGAGCTCTTGACAGGCTAAGAATAAAAGGTATATTTAGCGCCTTTTAATTACACCAATAAATTTAAAAGCTTAAAGAGATAAAATCATTAAAATGTTGAAACTATTTTATCACCATGAAATCATAAAGTTCCATCCCAACATTCCCAACGTAGCATCCTTGACATTTCAGATTTGACACAAACAACCTAATGCTTAGAAACAGGTACCCAAAAAGAATACAGGCACTTATTACTTTAAAATAAGGTCAGATGCCAAGGCTGTAGAACGAAGATGACGCCTATCGTCAAGCCCGAATTTAGTGTGACAGCATTCTTAAATAACTATTTTTGTTAACCGGTGGAGCTTCGAGGATTAGGCTCAAGGCGACTGATTTGCGACGGGTGGCCGATTAAATTCAACAAGGAGTGTTCATATCAATGTTCATGTCACATAGTAACACCCAACTTATGCCGAAAGTTTGTTGCCAAATCCCTTTCGAAGTGTTGCAGCAGTAGTCCTTAAATTCAGGTTTGGTATGTAAATATTTTATCACCTCCAAACATATCACTTCATACCACGAGGGATTGCTGCTATATGATAGCATAAAATATATAAGTAAAAAAAACCTTGTGGAATTCCAAAACCTCATGACCTTATATCAGTGGAGACGTGCATATTTTTTGTAAATGAAGTGTATAATTTAGGTCTATTAGGCGCACTGCAGTGCCGCGTTGAACTTTGCAATGTTCTGCACAGTGCACATTACAGTGTTGTAGGAATATCGCCAATGTTGTCATGTAACAAATAGTGACGTCATCTAAAACTTTTTTACATAATGATGTCAATAAATATTTTAATATATTCGTACATTTAAGTTTTTACGTAGAAACAGCATTTAACATGGTTGAAATATATAAGCTGGAAGAGCACTTGTTGAGAATTTATAAGTTTGCGACCATTGTTGTGTCATTAGGATAAACCATCTTCCAAAACCACTTTGAAAGATTATATTTAACATAATTCATAATTTAACATTTGAATGTTGGCACGTTCACCCACACCACCCCATATAAGAAAATAACTTAAAACATAACATAAATTATGTGATTTCTTTGGACATAGAAACATTGATGATTCAGTTTACTCCAACGCGTTTACTACTCTCCATATTTAACGAAATGTCAGAGCTCTCCGAAATCAAGTTTCCTTATGAAAAAGTTTACGAGATTCTTTTTAGTTAATTAATTACTTTTTAGTTAGTTAATTAACAAAAGAAAACAGTTTGTCAATTATGATAAATCGGTAGGTATTATATACCAACATACTTGTTAATTTCTGTGGCGATACCCTTTTTATTTTTAAACTTGTGCAAATTGAGACACATTTTTTGTTATTTTTCACAGGATTCTCATGAATTTTCGCATGAACTCAGCCTCTGTGTCAATATTAATAATATAAAAATATTGTCAACCTCCAATCCTCAAATTCTGTCGTTAGATAATGTCAGTCGTCTTCATCAAATCATCGACTCCTCATATTACAAGAATTCACTCAACATAAACCTAGATCTGTGGATCCGTTTTGTTAGTCTCAAACAATGACTATGAATTCCGGGTCCCAGCTATTTAGTACCGACAAAGTACAATTTTAAAAACCTTTATAATTTGTTAGCCTGTCTAAAAGTGCTAAAGTACTTTTACTCTCAACCTCTTTGTAACTTTCAATAACAATGACTCATTTTCCTTATTCGAATCACAATTATGCATTCACCGGCGAAACCATTCAAATCTCGTGAGAGCTATCTTAAAGAACTCAATTCTTAATTTTTCTTTTCGACGCTATGCTGGCTGAGTATTTCATTTCCCTGGTGGTATGGGTCAGCCCCGCAATATAACCTACTCGTTCAAAAACATAGATGTGATGTCTATCTCTTTTAATACGTCACTAATGTATCTGTCCGTTTGGTACTCCAGTTCTTACACCAGAGACATCAATCCATTGTAGATTTTAATATCCACTACCAAGGTTTCATAATCTATTATGAACTTAAAAACATGACCTAGCATTAGGTATAATAATTATGCAACAAGCATTAATCAAAAGCACGTTAAACATATAATATCTAGACTGCACTTCCTTCTTCGTCTAACTCAATGACAAAAAGCAATATTAAATGTAAGCAACAGCCTGTAATTACAGCTGTAGATTATAAATCATATTAGCTCAGACGAAGCTACGTTTTAATTACGTTCACTTTTTAATCTGGCACACATCATGACTTGAGGTTAGGAGGGTAAATAGTTCTGTAACCTCCAAGAACGAGCGGGTCATTCCACCTCATGCCACTCTTTCGTGGCAGCAACCATTTCATGGGCCACTGCGGTGTCATCTGCCACAGATTTACTATTAGAACTGATGTCCACTATACTCCCTGGTCTTTAGATCTTGCTACAACGCAGTCTCGTACTTTCGCTCTACCGTGCATCGTCCTCCGCTGTACTTTTAATATGGCATCGATAGTTTCATAGTTCAGTATTACAGTACTTTCAACTTTCTATCTATCGAGCCTGTATTGCTCTCTGTATGTGATCTCTTCTGTCTGACGTCATTTGTTCCGTTCCCATGCAGTATGCATGCTTAAATGTTGTACGACTATCGGGCTGGTGGTCAGGCCTGGGATGCTGCATTCCTCTTTGTCACCACTTGCCTTTATCCACCTTTGGTCTTCCCTTCCTAATTTAAAACGTAAAATATGAGAATGAAGCAAATCGTTTTGTTGCGTAATAACTTCAGCTGCAGCTGTACCAGTTTTCAAAAAACAAACGTGACTATATATTTCAGTCACGACTTATGCTTCCCTCGCCTACATATCACCTGTCTGATATATTACATAGTTGTGCAGGACAGTCGGCAACAAAAGTACTCGCACAGTCATGTCAACTTGCAATTCTCATTATTCCAAAATGTGTAGTAGTCAATTGAAAGTTTGGGCATGTTCGTTCAGTGCCGTATGTGCTTTTTGACGTTGACTGTACGAACTTGTTATGTCACAACGATACGATCGAGCCTTTGAATTCTGAATCACATGTGACAAGGCCCGGAGACTAGATTGTATCGGGTGCATTACCAGCAAATCGAGACGAAGGCGTAGGTATATAATTGAGTTTATAATCATAATGTGTGAGTTGCGATAGCAGGACGTAGACATCAAGGTATACAGATTAAATGTTAGTGGTTTATAGTAACCGCTGTCAGTTGTGACACGAATACATTTCTCTTTTTATGAGTGAATGCTATGCAATATCATTCCAATTATGCAGGATTATACTTGTATGCAATTCCAAGACACTCAAGTTTGTCTGGATTTCGTTTCTGAATACCGACATGTACTACGAAGAAGAATTAATCACTAATTTTTGTGCTTTATTATTTTGAATAGATATTTTACCTAATAGCCTAGATACAAGGATCCTATAGTAAGAAGTGTGTGATCATGCGTAATACTGTCGCCAAACATGAATAAGACGCATTTGCGAAAGCGCCCAGTGTATATTCTATGAAAACGCACTCGGCACTCCAAGCACTTTCGCAAACTCAATGGCATCTACGAGGGGAGGTCCTATTGAAGTTGGTGTATTCGGAGGATGAAAAAAAAATCTCAAGTGGTCTACATACCTCTTTCTTGGTAATAAATTACATATCGTACCTAACAATAGGCGAATGATATATAAACGTATTTATGTAACTCGTTTAGCTTAGCGCTTTCATCCGGAATGTAAAGCATAAGACAAAGTGCTTAACGAACTAAGCGGTGTGGCAACTATTGTTAGTTATCTAAGTTATCGTATCCACTGAAGTAACACGGCAATCATTTATTTCGACTAAAGTTCGATGAAAAGTCACGCAGGGAAATATTCTCCGATACTCAAGGAAAATTCCGATTAACAGTTGTTCAAAGAATAATGTTTCGCCGAACAGTACGAACAAAACAGATATAATTGCGTAGTATTTTTTTTTACTATTTAGTATAATTCAAGAAACAGATCCAAAGAGAGAGAAAGTCTTACATTCGGTAATTTTCGATATGGGAATGTAGATTGGGGGTTTTGGTTAGTAAGGGAGGATATTTTTCATAAAACTGCATAGGCATAAATAAAGTGCATTTTTCTTATCCTTCATTGTTCAGACAAACTTCCGACGACTTTAAAGCAACATATTTTTGCTTCATCGTTTTTAAGCTGAGCCCATCTCTCTTTGTCAGCGTTGCAGTCAACATTATAAATAATAGCAACGTATCCGCTCGGTATTTTAGCGATTGGTCAGCCCAGATTTGATGTTACGGAACAAGATGTTACAACAAGGAAGTAGATGGGTATCGAAGGTGATCGGTCATTATGGCTCGTGAAAGGATCACAACAGTTACGTGTCTTTGAACGGTTGCCTATATATTGGTGGCGTAACATAAAGTGTATGCCCTATCCATTAATGATGATTAAATATTGATAATAATAAATTAACAGACGTAAACTCATCGGGAACGAAGTCGTAAAGTTTCTACTGTTGAAATAGCTGAAGAAGCACCTTCAAGAACATCATAAAGATAAGCGAAAAGTGCGTTTCCTTTTAGATCTTAAATTCAGTTTTCTAGAATCTAAAGTAGGTACATACAAAATTCTACTATATTATTTTGATCAATTTTGCATTATTTAAATTATTGGTCAAAACGAGCAGTGGTTGCGGTAACGAATAGGAAAATCAAATAACATTTTTTTTGATAATCATTACTGCGCCGCTATCCACTACAGTAGGTACGTTTATCTCATCCTACCTTGCGAGATATAAAATATGTATGCTGTTTTTTATTACGCAAACTAAAACGATTAATCAAAAACACTTCTGCATTCTCAGATCTTACATTTATATAATAACATTAATGTTTTTGATTTACCGTTTAATTAAATATTACAAATTCAACGATAAATCAAAACGCGTTACTTCAAAATTCTCAAACGTTACGTTTGAAAAATATTTATTTAACCGCAATATAATGTAACCTCGACGTGGTAGAAAGGAGATGGTCGTCTTCAATATCGGAACAAGGACTGTCTTTATCACTTTAACGCTGTTAAGGCGCATACACACTATCGGACTTTGGTTCGCAGTAACCACTCGCTGTCTTTGTACATAACATTGTATTGACGTGTTTTGTGCACAGATTCTACTGTCAGTCGTGTATGATCTGTCAATAATTAACCAAAGTATACCAATAAAGTAGCGATTGCTCTAATAAATTTTATCCAGTGTCAATTTGTTCTACCAATCAAATTTTAAACCTCGAAGCTTTTTTTAATGCATGAAAGCCAAGATCAACCCAGATTATTTTGATTGCAATATTATCTAAAGTTGCAAAACTAAGTACTTTGCTAACTTCAGCCTTTTTTTTGTCGTGCATTGTTAAGAATTTTAGAGATTAAAATGCTCTTGAAGTCATAAACGTCAAAAAAGCTATAATTAGCTTCAATCTCCGTCTATGTAAGCCTTAACAACAGTAATGTTAGTTACAAATTAATTAACGTATCTAAGTTTGACAGTCTGTAATTATATTATTATAGTGTGGTGTTATTTATGTCTAGTGCTGCATTAGAGTTTTGTAATGTACAACGAGAATTGAAATGTTTATTGATAAAATATTATCTAGAAAGAAAAGTCGTATATAATGGAATCAGCAAAATGTTCAAAGAGTTGTTTAAAAGCCACCAGGAAGCATTTTTTTCTTGGCACTTGACGCAATTGACTGACAAGACCATTTTTACAGTGTAACTAACTACTCTAACCAGTCAATGAAAAAATAAAAAAAATGTTACCACACTTTTTTATTTCATTGGGTCATTATTTTATACCTACATTTTTTGTTACTATTAACCATATTAGGTACTCATGCCTACTACCTATATCAAATTAACGGACTATAAGTTACAAGATTTTCTTTTATTCCAAATAATCGGTTTATCTGCATAATTAGAAAAAAGGGTTAATTCAGTACAATCAGCTTTAAAGTAGCAATATAGGTACGTAGCTTTCAGTTTAATTTTACATGTATAAACTAGCTGTTGCCCGCGACTTCGTCCGCGCGGACTATATTATATCGCGATAAAAGTATTCTATGTCCGTCTCGAAAGTACAATCTATCTCTATACCAAATTTCATCGAAATCGGTTCAGCCGTTTAGCCGTGAAAAGGTAACGAAGAAACAAAAATAGTTACTTTCAAGTATGGATGAACAGTTGATTGACGCACAGTATGGATGGGGTTGAGAAAGTTCCTAAGAAGTATTCAAATAATCCAAAAAATATTCAAACATGTCAAAGTTCTACCTTGTCTATGTTCCGTGTTAATACGGATTTCGAATTAAATCAGATGACAACATTTAGTACCCTTTTTTATAATTTTAGGGGTTGTATATTAAAAAAAGATGAAATACCTACATGTAAATCTTTCAAATAATATAATTATGCCAAGTTTGAAGTAGATTTGACCAAGGCGAATCACGTTGTCCCATACAAACTTTGATCCCTTTTTCACCCTCTTAGAGGTAGAATTTCGGAAAATCCTTTCTTATCGGATGTCTACGTCATACAAAGAACACACCCTCCAAGTTTCAGGTTTCTACAATCAGCGGTTGGTCCGTAAGTAATTCAAGACATCGACCTCGACTTCGACATCAACATCGCCATCCCATATCCAACATACGACATCTACCATCTTCTACCAAAATAACCTTTTTATACAAAAAATCTACCATTTTATAACAAATTCTACCATTTTCTCACAAAATCGACCATTTCCTACATTTCCTATCATGTACAATTTTTTATCATAATCTATCAAAAGCTTCCATTTACTAAAATCTATCAGGCTTCCAGAATCTATCAAAGGCTACCATTTCATACTAAAATCTACCATTTTCTACCTAAATGTACAATTTTCTACCATAATCTACCATTTCCTACTGAAATCTACAATTTTCTACGACAACCTACCTTTTCTTTCTGAATCTTCTATTTTCTACCATTTCCTACCGAAATCTACTCAACCCCTACAACAGTCTACCATTTCCTACAACAATCTACCATTTCCTACCAAAATCTACCATTTTCTATATAAATCTACCATTTAAACGAAAATCTACCATTTTCTTTCTGTATTTACTATTTTCTACCAAAAGCTACCATTTATTACCAAAATGTACCGCTATTACCAAAATCTACCATTTCTTTCTAATACTACCATTTTCTACCAAAAGCTACTATTTCCTTCCGAAATCTACCATTTTTACCAAAAATCTACCATTTCCTACTAAAATCTGCCATTTCCTACCGATATTACCATTTCCTACTTAAATCTACCAATCCCTAGAACAATCTACCATTTCCTACCTAAATCTATCATCTTCTACCAAAATCTACCATTTTCCTGCGTAGATTTTAGGGATTGATGTTAAAACACGCGGAAACAGGTGCTAAATTAATTTTTAAAGAATTTTATTCGAAGGTTGTAGTTGATCAGACCAAGAAAACACGTTGTATACAAATTTTGCAACCCCTTTTTACCCCCTTAGTGGTTAAACTTTAAAAAAATCCTTTCTTAGTGCACACCTACGTCACTACGAAATATTTGTGAAAAAAAATAATTTCGAAATAAAAATGACGAAAAATATTTTGTGGCCCCCTTTTATCCCTTAAGGGGTTGAATATTCAAAAACTATGAACCACGTGTTTAATTAAATCGTTTAAAGAATATAACTGACAAGTTTGAAGTTGATCAAACCAAGAAAACACGTTGCTCCATACAAACTTTGCAACCCCTTTTCACCCCCTTAGGGGTTGAATTTTCAAACATCCTTACTTAGTGCACACCTACGTCACTTAAGAAATATTTGTGTAAAATTTCAATGTATAACTAAATCGGATGTAAAATATTTTGCATCCCCTTTTTACCCCTTTAGGGGTTGAATATTAAAAAAAGATGAAACACGTGTTTCATTAAATCTTTTAAAGAATATAATTGCCAAGTTTCAAGTGGATCAGGCCAAGAAAACACGTTGCTCCATACAAACTTTGCAACCCCTTTTCACCCCCTTAGGGGTTGAATTTTCAAAAATCCTTTCTTAGTGCACGCCTACGTCACATAAAGAGTATTTGTGCAAAATTTCATGGTTCTAGACCCAGTAGTTTCAGCTGTGCGTTGATCGTCAGTCAGTCAGTCAGTCAGTCAGTCAGTTTTGGCTTTTATATATATAGATAGTTATGTTCATTTAAGGAAAAGAAGTGACATAAAGCGCGACACACACCAATACAGTTATTTTTCCGGATACACTCTGAACTTTTAAATGGCTATCCGAAAAGGTAAAGAGATAACGACAACAAATATCTCACGTTCGATTTCTTTTCCACCCAAAGGTCAACAATTTAAAGCGTCTCTCGATTTAACCGACAATTACAGATGTATCTACATTGTACAGGTAAGTTTTGTGGAGGTATTCTTTTTTAAATGTAATTAGGTACTTTTCATCAGGTAATGTTTTTCCTCCATGGCGAGCATGATACTTCCTACTTGATCAAAGTGCAATGAAAAGGGGAGGGTTGCCGAATCTAGCGTCTCTGTTTCCTGATCAATATGTTACAAGAAAAGTACGTCTCCAAAAAAAATCCACTTATTTCTACAAATCCTTGGCAGCCTATATTAATGCTCAAAGTAAATATTCATAAATAGTCAAAGGCCTTCAGTCATGGTCAAAATGAAAGTTAGAATATTAATAAAAATAACACAATTTTTAGCGCAGCCATCACAAATTATTTGACATTTCCTTATTGGCCTGATACTATATTAATGTACACATGTTATTGAATTCTTATCTCAAGTAATCTAGTATAGAGTATTTTTTGCAATAAACATTTGAAATAGAACATTTAGACTATAATTTATGCAACGGTAAACTTGTCGGCCTTTGCGGTAATGATTTTTGCAGGTAGAGCCACAAAATAAATAATACTACAAGGTAGAACACCTAGTACCACTATTTGCTAACGCCCCGGAGCTTAAAAAAAACAATTTTCAGTATAAATATAAACATGTTTTATGTAGGAATAGAGCCATTGCATAAATTTAAATTTATTTATGTACGCTTTGTTACGGCTTTTGATATAAAAACTGTCCTAACAAATATATGACGCTTATAATATATGCAAACGAAACGTTTAAATTTTAATAATTATTACATAATATTATTTTAAACCAAAACACCTGAATTAGTTTTAATAAACTACCGTAGTTGCTTTTTCGCTAAGTATTTTATTTATTTAGCCCATTACCGAAATTCAAGCACGGAGTTACTCATTTCTCAACACTTAATGTTTGCAATTCATCTCTTCCGATGAAAAACAACATTAAGATACGAAATTATTTACAGAAATGCAATTAAAGAGCATCAGATGGTACCTCATTCTGAGAACATCAGATCATTACCTACAGTCCGTGGTACTTTACTGCCTTTTTAATAACCAGATAATGTCAGCACTTACTTTAGGCCCAGCGCTCACTGTCGAGATATATTATATAGTACAGGGCGTACTACTCTTAATAGTATTAACAAAAAAGTAATAATTCTTACGTATTTTGTTTAGTCTCAATTGTTTCCTCTTCCCCCCAAAAAAGATGACATCCACAATTCTTCCTAATCCTCTTTAAGTGTTTATATAGCAACCAAATAAAATAAGAGGATTGGTCATAACTGTTTCACTTTACAAATAAATAGGTGGTTAAAATTGATGAACAATTATTGAACATGCGATTTAATTTAATCAAATTAAAACTGTCGTTATTATTACATACTGTGGCGTAACGTACGGCACATTACGGTATTCACCTCAGTGATCGCTACGCCTTATTCCGCTGACCGTTCGGCTGGATTGCCCCACTTTACCCGGGAAGTACAAGATCAAGTGAAGTACGAGAACGTGTACAAGTGATCTTTTAAGCGAGGACACCCACTCGTCTTTTTGTCCGTCCAAGCGACTGTTACTCTCGAAATGATATACATATGTTATGTTACTTAGCACCTTCTGAACGGATAGCTAAGGCTGTCAAGTTCCGGCACCGGGAAATTGTAAAGTAGACATTGCACGTGCCATTTATATTTTTTTCAGTTTAGTGATTTACCGTTGTCAAGAAAAATATCGGTTACCAGACGTAGAGTGATGCAAAATATGCTCCGATTTATCGGTATCGTATTATGTTATGGGTCTGAAATTGAAAAAAAAGATCCAAAACGCAACGCCGGCCATCCATAACTTAACTGACATATTTTTCCTGTAAAATAACAGCAGAAGACATTAAAGAATCAAATCTTCCGATTGGCGTATTATTGGCATTCATTTGATTGATGTTTAATAAGCATTATTTATTAAACCATCACTGTTTCTAAAGCATAAATCAATGCGTATAAAACCATTGAAACTTGATATTTTAAGCAATTAAACGTTGGCATTTAAAGTTGGTTTTAAAAAGGTAGGCACTATAAATCTAATTACAAAACTTGTATGTTTTTTCACGTCTAATATAAAGGTTAAGTACTTTTATCACTCGAGTAATCTAGTTTTAATTTATTTGTAAATTAATTTTACTGATTACTGACATTTTTGATGGAGCTTAATCAACAAGAGTCATTGAAAACTGAAGTATAAGGATACTAAGCACGGGTGAAAATGCCAAGGTTGAAATTAAAACCATTTATTGCTCCAAAATCTAATATTTGTGATACATATTATAACATTATAGTATATTAACTAATTGATCATCTATCTGTACATATAAAAATCAAATGCTGTTCGTGTGTCTCGCTAAAACTCGAGAATGGCTGGACCGATTTGGCTGATTTTGGTCTTGTATGATTTGTGGAAGTCCAGGGAAGGTTTAAAAGGTGAGTTTTATCACTATTCCACGCGGACGAAGTCGCGGGCACAGTTAGTGTGTGAATAAATCTCGTATCACGAATTAGCACAAAGAAGTACTAACGAACTCGAGTTCTAGGCAAACATAGTGTAGGACGCCTGATGCCAGATAGAGTGACGAGTTGCGAAAATTAGCTGCAGACTGGTGATGATGAGAGAGCGTCGATGAAGAGAGCTGAGAATCGTGTTCAGAGGCGTTCAAGAAAGACCTACGTCAAGCTTGTAATTGAATGAAATCAATATTAGGTACCTACTTTGATTGCAAAGGCAGGGCATCGGCTAACGACAAATATGCGTACTTCCTCATTCGCCTACATCCGTAGGTGCGCCCGCGCTCGCCGGCCGTGATATGAATTCATTTAGAGTTAAGATTTTAAATATCGTCTAAATTTTAGACGATAATTAAAATAAATACCAATACGAATATAGTAAAGATATTAGTTTTATTTCAAACTGTATTTTCTACCAGTAATCATAGGCAGTTTAAAAGCGCTTGTGATTGATAGGTCGTGGTTGAATAAAAAGGTTGAAAGTCAGCTCGGGGTGGTAGATAAAGTAATTTTCAGCGTCGAAGTGGCTGTTCACTTGCGCCTTCAAATGTACCTATGTGCTTTACTAAACTAACTAACTTTACAACTTTTTCGTCATATTGGGTATATTTCCAGTCTAGTTGCTATATGCCAGGTACAGTCGTGTCCAATTGGCCATTAAATGAACGGTTGGCAACATAATTCTATGGTGGACAAATTACAGCCTGTATGTAGGGCGCTACAGGCAACCTGATCTGTTATGAGCAAATTTGCTAAACACCACAGAATTCTTCGTAAAATGTAATTAGATTATATACTTTTTGATGTCATGTGATTCGCACAATGGTAAGCGCTACCCCTTCCTATAATCACTACTACTGAGAGGCTACCGTCTCTCTCATGTGGCACTGCACAAAAATGCGGTAAATTTTCGAGGAATATTTTTTTTCACTGAAACATTGTGATTTAGTTTTTCGATAAACTATAACGGAAGTATAATCGATTTTTATTTTTCTCGACGAATTACACAGAAATGGTTTTTGTAAACGACCATTGGTCGGAGTTACAGTAATTCGGCGAACTGTACCAAGCTCAAACATTTTTAAAGTCTCAAACATGCCCAGTAATTTATATGGTTAGAACATTACTGAGACCGAATCACAAAGAAATCCTTAATTTTCTTCCAAAAAGACCTCCATGTACAAACATTTATGTTGCAATAAACTATTGTGTATTGAGTATTAAAAATAAACATCTAAAGAAAGGCTCATTTCTAAACACATGTTAACTATGTAGTTAGTAGTTAATTTTACTGTGTACATTGTAGTTACATATAGACCGTAAAATGTGCAATGTGCAACAACCAAATCGCAGTGAACTACCTACCGAAATAATGATGATAAGTCGCAGAATAATAGTTTTTTTAGAAATAACTGATGCTTGCCAAGCGTGACTAACCCCCAGTTTCTGAAACGTCAGTCAGCGTTGACAACAGATTAATTCTATTGCCATCCTTGTCATTTGTTTGTAGTCAGATAGAGGCAACGATAGTTTTAATCTACTGTCAACGCCAACAAACGTTCTAGAAACCGGGGGAACTGTTTCAGTTTCAGTGCATTTCCTTACCAGTGTCAGAACTGTACTATCATAGATGTATGCTGAATTACCTGGAACAAGAAAACAAAGTTAGATAAGGAAGATATTGTTGATTTTTATATGCGAAAACTATTAAATGGTATTTAGTTATTAATTGTAGTTAGTAAGTTAGATAAGATTACTGTAAGTTTTCCGAATAAAATAAAATAAAATACCCATAATATAATGGAAATAACTACCAGTGTCGTCAAAGTGCTATTTATACAATGCTTAATTATTAATACGACTATTTTTAGGCTTTTGATCTGTCTCCCTGTTTGTATTAATTTTTTTTCGAATAACAGTTCAACGGAAAATTCTTTACCCTCGGGAATCGCACATGCTAGTTCTCGCTTTGGAGAAACTCACTACGCCAGAGAGGTCGTCATCGGTTGGATTAATAGAAAAATGCTATATCTCTTTCTAACAACGGACTGATAAAATCTTTTTATTTGTCAACTGTACAGTACAGCAAGTATACATTCCGAACACAAAGGACAAGGTGAGCCGGTGGCAGCCCGCCTCTTATCTAATAAATACGCCTACATGACTAAAGGCAAGTCGCTCTACATAAAAATACAACTAAAAAACCGTAGATAAAGATGACCCGCGATTTTATTTTATAGTCGGCCCATCTTGCTGCTGGACGATCAACGCTTTGGTTCCCCTATCTCGAACACTACTCAGTCATCGAATTACTTCGCCCATCATCACTTCGCATTATGCCCGGAGTTTAATTGCAATATAGCACATAGCGCCAACAGCAGCGCCCCTATTTTTGCTAAAGGTACAACCCGTGCTATGGTTGCTCTCACATCAATATCGTGTCACTATTTACATTCACCTAGTTAAAACCTAGCACCATGAGCCGCTAATAACGAACGATAGCCCTTGATAGCGTCGAGTAAAGCCGAAGCGCCGATAGCGCCTGGCGCAGCCCACAGGCGAAGCGGCCGACATCGCGTGGTGCTACCGCGTCCACACTCCACATCCACCCGTCTTCGTTATAAAGATAGTGTGTTAAATAGCACGCTAGAAAAAATAAAAAACAATAATCTGTAGCGTGCTACTGCCAAGCTCCATTTAAGTTTCATAATAGTGGTTTCAACGTCAATGATGGTAGTAAACCTAACTTACTCCAACCTCTAAATCTCTGGTTTCCCAAGCCGCGGTGTCGCCGGCGCCCGGTGCAGCTACGCGTGACGCCGAAATGTTCGCACTCAGCTGATTGCGCTTGCGCAACTCAACAATCATTCCGTTCATGGTTTCTTCTAGTTCGCGCTCGTTCCGTACGACTCTTTCCTGATACAGTTTTGCGTTGCTTAAGTAGTTTCTTAACTATTATTTCCGTGGCAGATTCGATATCATTGAAACTATTGGAAAACAGTAGTGAATTTATTTTATAGTATTTACTAGCCAGATATTCAAACTTGCTTTGGTTTTCATAAGAAATCTCGTTTGGACGTGTTGATTCAAGACACAAAGAAAAATAATATTCTTTAACTGGATTGTTCTGTTTTCCACAGGTTAAATTCCTCGCAAAAAAAGTTTAAAACCGCGACCGATACCCGTATGTCAGCTACATACGTGAACATTCACATCTAATCTATATCAACAAGATACTTTCAATTAAACCCCCATCAGCTGTGGAAGATCTTCAGTTCTATTTGCATAATCGAGCTGAATACTTCGTCTCGCAACGATGAATACAACACTAGCTATAACAGTATGGAGTCTTCATACATAACAGTAGTCGAGTACCCTATAAAATCACACACACTTGAAAGGCATAATCAGATGAACTTATGTACCTACATAGCCAGGCATGCATTGCACTGAGAAGGTAGGTTATTACAAATTACTATGTTAAGCGAAATTAGAGCTTTATCTTGTACAAAGCCCCACTGTTTTGTAGGCAGGTATAGGTACAATTATGTTTATCAAATCAAATATTGCCAAATGAGATGCAGCCAAGCCAAAATGTAATACTGCAGTCTAAATTCCTTACTGCTTTCAAATTCTCTACATTTGCCAGCGCAACACATACGTACCTAACCTATTACTAGTGTAATAATTGACATCACTCGTTAGCTATGATGACCAGCAATTAGCATAGTAAGTAGAATGCAATTAGTCAACATTTAGAAAGGCGCTTAGTAAGTTCAGATCGTCTGAATAGCTGAAGTCAGATTCAAGGGTGAGTGAGAGTGAGCGATTTTTTTGAGATTCGGATTTCCTATTTTTTCGTAAATTTTAAACGCTTGACTGGTTTACAATTAGTGCTATACCTTCCTAAATATACTGAGAGATTCGGTGAGGGTTGCATTTATCCACTTTTTCCTAACATGGCGTCTAGAAAAGAAAATATGTCGCTATACTTTTGACTTTGACTATTTGAGTTCAAGTTCCAGCACTTTTGTGAGGCAGTTTTTGAGCTACAGGTATTCTTTGATTTTGAATGCACTAAGAAAGGGGCAAGATACAAGGACTATCGCGACTGTTACTGTAGTTACGAGTAAAGACGAGAAAAGCAGATTATGCCCCTTATGGTAAGTGCCACGATACGTCTGTCTATAATAATAATTGCATGACGAACATCGGGTAGAGCGGTAACAAATATCAGAGTCTGGTTAAATAATCTATTGAAATAAAAGAGACATTTGCGTTGTTGAAAATGTACAGTTTATGAGAAAAAAAAACTAGCAAAGTTTGCTCAATCTACCAAGACCGTAAGTTCAGACTGAGAACGTTTCGACTCGTAATGAATACGTCTTAAAAACTTACTTTGAATATCGCAAGAAGCAGCCTAATGTAACCGTGGAGTAATATCAGATAGAGAGCATTACAGTGCTTCAACAATTATTGTCTAGGATCGTGACCAACCTGAGAAAAAAAGTCTAACCGACGTTCAACTTTTGGCTGAACAGATTTTGCAACTGGCTTTGCCAAATCTACTAGTTCAATTTCAATCGTATGATCACATTGTGAATGCTGCGTTAGCTGTATTACACGTACTTACGTCGGAAATCTCGCCGGTCTGTCTCGTACCATTGTGGCTCCAAAACAACTAAACCGATTTGGAAGTCGCTTATTTTAGTTAAAATCTAGCATTTGCGAAATACGAGTAGTAATTGTTAGTTTTGTTTCATGAAAATCAGATCAGTATTTTAAGGTCGTTGAGGTTTCAGAACATTTCGTATACATATTTTACCCTCTATCTATTACAAAAGCTCCAGGCTAGAACCCAATGAAAAAAGATACAAGGAATTTTAAGGACCTGTAGGCAGCGAGCTTCCGTAAAATAGGCGGTTTTTTGTCAAAAAGTTAAGCTGTAATTACAAATATTTATAAGCCAGAAAAAATACAGTGTATAGCCCAGTGTTTCAGTTAGCTAATAAATCAATAATATTGGACTAAAGTTGTCTAGTATCTTGAGAAAAAAATTCACGAGAAAGGACCCGAAAAAAATCTTTCGTCACATAATGCTCAACATTTTCAGCGACAACTATCATATTTTTTGGAACCATAAAAAAGGCAATTTTATTTTCCAATGAAATTTGAATTTTCCAATGAACTGAATCGATTCCGTTCTTCTAAATTAATAAAAACGACGAGAATATGATCAGTTTGAGCGCGTACTAGGCGGCTCAGTACCCGCTACGGCGTTTCAGAGAGAGGACGTATGTCGCTGTTCCTCAAAATTTTCTCGTCGAATTTACTGTTTGTTCTCCAAAAAAATAAAGCAAACAGAATCTCTACATGGTATACAACTGGTTTATTTACTTAGTTGCCGTAAATGACTTCCTTCGACGATTACTAAACTTTTATTATAACCTTTATTACTTTGTATTTATTCTCCATTGTGTGTAAAGAATAATGGCTAATATGACTATTCTTGCACCACCTGTAACTGAAATTAGCAGCAAAAACGCGTTTTTAGATTGTTCACTTAAATAAAACTGGGATTTCTTATGATAGTTTGGAGTTAATCAAAGGAGCAGATTATGATTGTATATTAAAATGAAGATGTAGTGAACTTCCGTTTTCCATAATGGCGGATCTGGCGGATGCATATTCTGACGTTTTGTTTTTAGCACACTTCCAGTAATCTTTCTGCTCAGCTATGAGCCAGTTTTTTCAATGTTTTTGCTTCGCACGATTTGTGCATTTAGTCACTGTCAAATATTATACTGTAAATTCGAAAGTAACACTGTTTCTCTGTTTGTTGTTTATTTGTATGTTTGTTTGTTTGTTACTTTTTATGGCTAAACGGCTGGACCGATTTCGATGAAATTAGGTATAGAGAGACAACAAAAATGAAAATGAAATTTGGTAGGTATATGGGAGAAGGAAAGACGAGGACCTGGGGAGATGGGGAGATGGAGAGCAGCAGCTGGAGAGATGAGGAGATGGGAGATCGGAGATGGATGAGGGATGGGAGATGAGATATTGGGAGTTGGGGAAAAAAGCGATGAGGAAATAGGAAGATAGAGATATTGACAGAGACGTGACGTGCCCGATTGATTTACAATAGCATACAAAGTTCACGCATATTGTGTTCTTACTATAGCTGGATTCGATTTAAATGCAGACGAAGTCGCGGGAAACAGCTAGTATTCCATATTTTTACAACCTCGTGGTAAAGTAAATTTACAGTCATAGCTACGATTCAGTAAACTTTACTGAAACTAGCTTTTACGCGCGACTTCATCCGTATATGAAAAAGCAACTGTTTAGAAAATAAATATTGAAGTCTTTGTATCTCTATCCCTGTCCCTGTCCCTTTCCTTTTCCCTATCCTTAGTCTTAACCTTTATATTTTATCAAGAGCCTAAAATAATGAAGTGTCAGATCACCTACTTGAGAAATTATGAATTGCCCATATAAATTTTCAACTCCTATTTATTTAGATTCTAAGATCCCTATTTTTTCTGACGAAAAATAGCCTATACCCATCTCATAGGTCCAATCTTGGTCAAGATTGATTCAGCCGTTTAGACGTGAAAGGATGGCAAAAACTAAAAAAAAAACCAACAAACACACACACACAGTTTCGCATTTATATGATCTTAGTACGGATGCCTGACACTGGCTAAATGCACAAATCTTTTACTCCGTCATTGTCATTGTCAAAATATACTTATATCAAAAAGAAAATTATGGAAGTGGACTAAAGAGGATGTCTTGTATCAAATGGACTTGACAAACGCGCATACCAGAAGGGACCAACACTAAATAAATTTAATACAACTTATTTAGGTGTGACTCCAATAATTCGTGCGGCATTCTAAATTTGATAGGATTATAGTCAAGGAGGTAATAATTTATGTAATGCTGGCGGTAATAATTCTTTAGGAACGGAACGTAGCATCTCAGACCGCTCGGCCAATCTGACATGTCATTACAGTGTCGAAATAATTGAATGCTTCAGACTAAAGCCTACGTAGTAACTATCTAGTAATCTGTGCTAAGGCCACGTGATGCCGTTAGTAAGAGTATAATAATTATGAATTAGCGTTTTCGACTAGCCGTGAGCGCGGAGCCAGCGTGGCGCGCGGCCCGGCCAGGTAACTTTCATCTTCTAAAATACATGAATCGCTCCTATATTAGCGCCTTAAGTCTCATTTATGTTATGTTATTATTACCAGAGAGCCGTCTTAAAATCGTGCTTGTCCAATTACGTTGTTAACTTAGAACTAGGTACTTCATTCTTATCGAATAACATCTAATGATTATGATATTAAAGTTTCGTAACTTGTTGTTAGATGCATTATTGGCTTAAATATAACAAGTATTTAATATTTTGGTAGCGTTACCTTTCACTGCTACAAATTGGAACAATTTAGTCTGGATGTAGAAATCGTCGGGTAAAATAGTACCTAGTTATTTAACGAAATTACTAGGTGCATCTTAAATCAGATTTCATATTGTTCAAATATTAGGTTATTTTGTGAGTCCATTAAATGTACGATTACCTTCAAATTAATATAGTAACTTTACGTAATTATCCGGTAAATACCGGGGACAAAAGTAACACTTCATGTCTGATTTTTCTATACTCCTATAACATTTGTGATAAAATAATTAGAGCCATAATAAACTTTAGTTTATGGTCTAAGCATAAACAGAGTACTTCAATCAAATAAATCTTTGTATTTACAAATTGCAAAGATGGAAAAAATATGGAGGTTGTTACTTTTGACCCGATGGTCGGTCAGGGCGAAAGTAACTAGGCGTAGGTTGAAAGTAACTCCGTGTAACTATTTGCGTAAAAGCTTTTCTGTTGTTGTAGAACAAGCTTACCACTACCACAGAACACAATTAACATTATCGGGTACTACTATCTACCTACTCTACTTGTTTGTGAGTGTTGTTTGAAGTTTTCCTTTTCCTGGACTGATGGCAGACCATCGCTGACGATACTATAATTTCGCTGTTAATGTAACATTTTGGACAGGCTGGTTACCTTTCCAAAATGTCTCATTCATTATTTAGCACATCTGATGTGTGTGTGTGAATTGTTTTGGTTCATGTATTATTTCAGGCCCCGCCTTCCCGATGTTCACTTTTACCAGACTTTTGGTCGACATCTACCGTGCATAATAATGAGTTAATAGCTCTATTTACGTAATATTATTACAATGAGTCTATTGTTTCGTAAGTGGCTGCCAAATTGAAGATAATAAGTATAATCGTGTAAACTTTTCTTTTGTACTTTTATGCATAGACTTCTCACTGATTAAAAATTATGACTTCCTCTGCAACTCCTAGTCTTCAATTGAATAAACAATATTTTTTATTTTGATTTTAGTAAACTTTTTTGTAGTAGCGGCAGTAAGTTCTATTATGTAATTAAAATTTCATAAAAATTTGCACTAAAAATAAAATATATACATTCTTAATTATTTATCTATACCTATCATACGAAACTACTCAAATTTATTTTCAGCTATTAAATGGGGAAGACAGAAGGTCGCTTAAAATTGAATTTTGTTACATGAAATAAATATTATATGAATAAATTACGGCAAATACGAATGAATAATTTGGCGACACGTTTGGCGTAGTGGCTAAGCAATCAGACTGCTGCACTTGGTATCGCGGGTTCGATTCCCGCCCGGACAAATATTTGAGTGATCCACAAGTATTTCCTTCTGTTCTGGGTGTTATATCCTATGTGTAATTCTGTAAACGGTACCCACGACAGAGGAGAAATCCTAGTGTGCAGCTACGTTTTTTTTCGATAATAAAAATAAATACTTGAAGCAGGCACACGTGAACAATTTAAAAGATTGATTGCATTAATAATTACAAGTTGAACTTTAAGTGTGTTTAATGTAGGTTAAATAGGTGAACCTAAATACCTTGGCGTTATGTTTTAGAAAGGATTGACAGTCTAATAGATAGTAGGTCATCGCAACCACGAATACAGACCCAGTTATTAGATAATTTGTATGTCTTATTTATTTATTTTACACTTTAACACATCACTTAACAGATATAAAAACAGTAAGCTAACTAGACACAAATATCTGCTAGTGGCTGGTACGCGACACCATGCTCGAAAGTTTATTAAAACTTATAATTTATGCAAGCAATGCATTAAAAAATGAATGTAAGTACTACTTACGTACCCTTTAAGTTTCTTTAGTGGGTAATAAATATGATGTAATAATTAGGTAAAAAACAGTTGAATGGTGGTTCCATACATTTTTGCAGCCGTTTGCAGTGTCGTCTACATCTTTTGTTTTCTTTTGTTACTTTACTTATTTTGACATTCACACACGCGTTTTCTCATTCCTTTACTTTAATTAAACCCTGGTTCTCTTACTATCTCTAATGAAGAATGGAGGAGACAGATAAAGTTGAACCAAGATTCATGTGAAAACGCATACGTGTATAGTAAGAGTTCAACTTCCTTACTGTTTGTACGTTGTATAATGATGCAACATCATCATAATTAACTCGGTAGCTGTCTAACAGCGGTCAGATGGGTTATCGTTCGCCATCGCCGATTACTAGGTCATCCGACACTTGCACTATCGACCTTGAGGCGTGACTGAAAAGGCCGCAATTCGCAATTTTCAGCGAAGCTGTCAAGCTGATAAGGTCGAAAAATTCACGCGCTTTGCATTAGTGTGCATACAACATTACCTATTATTGTTAATGCATTTAAGTGCATTGGCATTTTGGTTAAGCTTTGTTATTTTTAGTAAAACTACTTATTATATTACTATGTAATTTTAAACTGTTTTTCATGGGTACAGCCTCATCGCTTAAATGTTACAACACACCTATAATTACTCTCATTTTTAGTTCAATATTTTTCTAAGAGAAGTCCAAAGTAACATAGAATACATGATAGTAACTATCCAACTCATAGACGGTCGCGTCGTTGATTTTTAATTTTACATCTGGGCTGTACTACAAACCTCAAATAAAGAAAGATGCAATAACGATTTCATATCCGCCATCAGCCCGAAGTAGTTAACAAAGGTAGATGTGATGATAACGTTGATAGTGCGATATGTGAAATAGGTTATAGCACTTAACCTACAGTTGAGTGCAAAAAAAGAACAGTGTCCGGCGTTAATGTAAGGAATTGCATTCACTCTTCACGTAATACAATTTATTGGTGATCTAATAGGTCATTTAGATATAATGCAACGTTTTGATTGTGTAAAGAAAGATCCGTGTTACATATTATATTATTGTTTTTAATCGTGTGTTGTTTGTAATGTATTTTGCATCTATTAACATATCTATCTACAATCGCTAAAACCAACTCAATTTCATATTTGCAACCTTCCTATCTAATCTAACGTCAACCTTAACGCAATATACAAAATCCAAATTTCAATTAAACATAAGAGTTTTGTTAGATGATTATACTAAAATCTATCTAGATAATAAATCCCATCATATTTATGACTCATAATATTGCGCAAACATTACCACAGACTCGAATTGATTTCCAAAATGTGATTGTGGTCATCTAACACTAAAACGGTATATTACGTGGGTCCTTAGCCATATATTGTGGTTGTTTGTATCCGTAAGTGGCTTGAAGATTTATAATAGATGACCTGTGAATCATTTTCAATGTTACAACTGAATACAGTAAGAGACACTTCTCTAGTGGTCATAACTTTAATTAGAGATAAAATCAGAGTGAGGTCATAGAGCTGTAATTTGTTTTTAATGAGGATTTTTAGTTTACATTTCCAATAAAGTTTTCAAGATTGAAAGTTGATGTCGTAGCTTTATATGATGTGTTTTGTTTTCAGTTTTCAATGACCAAAAATTACTCATACATTATTCATTGTACCTACTAGGTACTTAGTTAAGTTTTGTGTGCAATAAAGTATTTAATAAACAAATATTCAAACGTTATAATTATATTAGTCTTTTTCATAATTTTTAGCAATTTTCCTTTTTAGCAATAGCCCGATACTGATGTTGGTGAACTCTTGATTTTTTCTCTAAATTTGATTCTTCGTGTGTTCTTTTGTAATATTGGGAGTACAACAATTTATGGTCAAGTGATAGAAGGAAACACAAAAAACTTATCATTTCACTATGACTTGAGTAGCCTACTGCAATTCTACAATGTTTTAATAATATTATACAATTTGTTTGGTCTAGTCTAGACTATTATCTGGAATACTACATAGATACATATTGTTAGTGGACAAATTATGCGCTATTAGGAACCAGTTTGACAATATTATGATATGGAGTACAATACAATTGAGATCAAAGAATATTTAATTCTTGTCTGAGTATGGCACTAGGTCAGCATTACTGTTTCATACGGTTGGAATCGTACTCATTTTGCTTCGGTAGTTTCGTACCGCAAAAGAACCGCAGTACGAAAGAACCAATTCATATATTCACTGAAACGATTCGCACCATAACCAACCACACGCTTTTTTTTAATTTGGAGTGTATAGAAGCAAAGAAGTGGTATTATTAGGTTTAAAAAATCAAATCAGAAGTGTCAATGTAGCATACTGTGAAAGACCTCACTTATGGTGCCATCCAATATGACTGTCTGTTTGATACACATATTATATTATACTAGCAGACACGGCCATGCGTTGCTGTTGCGAAGGTTTTGTTATTGCGACTATAAATTGAGATGGAAGCTATCTTTCAAGTTAGACCAAACTGCACACGGTGTGCAAATTTGATTAAAATCAGTTAAGCAGTTTAGGAGTCCATCGCGGACAAACAACGTGACGCGTAATTTATATATATTAAAATTAGAAGTACTAGGGTAGCATAGGACACAAGGAGGTCTCATCTCGGGTTCCATCGACTGTGACCGTGGGCCGCGATGTGCCGAGCGTAGAGCGACACGCTATTCGCATGAGCTCGCTAAATATCAGATTACTTTCACACATGCGCGTGAGCACAAATTGCTTTAGCACTCTGTTAAACGTCATAATTGTGTTTGACAATGGATTTATATTGTACAGTATTATTTCAGAGATATGTTATTACTGATTCGCCGGTGTGGACCGAGCTTTTATGGTAGATTGTGACCAAGTTCTCCTCACAAAAGCGGTGAGACCAATGCCCAGTAAAGAGCAGATAATTATGTCAATGATGATCACAATAATCCACATCTTATCCATCTGTTTATTTTTATTTTTTTTATACTGTTATATTTTTGGTTGTGTACTTGGAAACATGTTTGCAATAAACATTATCTTATTTTTAATTTTTTTTTTTGCTTTATGATTAATTTATTTTCATTCTCTATTCAAATGTCCTAATGACTCATCACATCATTACATCAGGCATCATTTAGATTTATGATGAGCACTAAAATTAAAAACGTATAAAACCCAATGAAATGACATCAGCCAGCGCATTAGAAAGAAAATTAGTAGGCACATAGGTGTGCCAAATGTCGATACAAAGTTTGACGGCACGTTTGGCGTAGTGGTTGATCGATCAGACTGCTGCGCTTGGTGGCGCGGGTTCGATTCCAAATATTTTTTTCTGATCTGGGTGTGATGTGCATGTGAAATTATATATCTGCAAGCGATACCCACGATACAGGAGCAATCCTAGTGTGGAGCTATAAAAAAATTGTGCCAACTTTAATGTCAAACTTTCATAATCTAATCCACTGCATATAAAGTGCAGTGTCTACTAACTAGTCGCTGCCGTAATTATGATAATCATAAACTGTACACTACAATGTTATAATTACGAAATCCTATCTCGATTAATTAACTAGTGTAGGGATAGTCTAACTATTTGATCTGAGTCTGTGCGTGCATGAGGCGGGGCCATGGTCCTCTTAAATCTGAGTCTATAGACTAGGAATCTTAGTTAGATCTCAGGTGGTAAGTATGTACCATGATCGTGACGCGTAATTCTAGAGTACATTATAATAAAAAGGTCAACTCATCGCACGGATACAGTTTGGAGCGGGCTCGGTTGACGAAAGAGCCAATTTCAGTTAGTAACGTATGAAGGATTAATTTCTATTGCTATATTATATTTGTTTGTCGCTGTTGGATCGATACTTTCCTATCGAAATCGAACTATGAGGTGCGCCTATGTGAAATGCACGATCAAGGTAGCCAGATAGACAGCGGTAATGCAGTCTGCTTGCCGTCCAAGAACCGCGTTATAAGAATCGTATTCACTTAGGTATCCATTTCAATCTGTCCAAACAGAAACACATTCTCATAGAAAGTAAAATTAAATTACACGTAACTGTGATACAATTCATTATAATTATCAACCACTAATTACAAAGTTAGTCTACAGTTCTTATGAATCTTATACAAATTATGATAAGGTTTATAATTAAAAAGACAGTTTTAGAAAAGGTTCTTCCGAGTCACTTTCTCTGCGAACCAATTCCGGACTAGGATGTGACATCACATGGGGCGACCGGTTCTGTTTGTGTCAATCGATCATCATAAATTTTATAGTTACTGTTTGAAAACCTTTTATGGTTTATTTGAGGTTCAAATATATTTATTTATGTTCAAGAATGATGGCTCATCATCAACATAATATTATGCCTACTCTTATAGATAAAGCCACAGTCCACAAAGCTGGTCCAGTGCGGGGTGAAATGTCAGAATCACAAAGATCCTGGGCATGCCCGCTTTCTTACAATGTTTTTGTAACCATTTTTGAGCGATGGCATCTCCTTGGTGGACAAATGCCTGTAGTGTTACGTAAAAACGTTATTTTTTTCGAAATAACGTTAAAAACGAAAACGTTAGTAACGTTTAAAAATAACCTTTTAAAATTGCAATATTTATTCAATTTTTAAAACAATCAACGTTAGACACTTTGTTGAATAATAATATAGAACTTCGCTACATCGCCGAAACTGGTTCACTAAAATAATATATTTAGAGCACAAATTACTCAGTACCTATGTGCTTTGAATATATTGTCAATTTGCAAGCGAAATGGAACTTAATAGTCAAGCTAATAGTAATCGTTTAGAACCAGGTCAAGTTTTTGCAGGCTGCCGATTGAGATATAATAATCCAGTATATCTAATGTTAGCCTCAAAATGTCTTTAGTAAACACAACTTTGTAGGCTGGAAGCTTCCACTCCATATCTGTAAGGTGTTTGAACAAGAAAGAAAAATGTGTAATGTGATACTTGCACAAAATAATCAAGGACCAAATAGTTTTTTTTTGCCATATTTGTGGATTTCAGTAAATCATCAAAAATTTGGACTTGTAAATACACCAAATGATTTCTAAGATCATTTCCTTAATTCCTTTCCTTCTAATATATTTAGATATAAAAAACGTAGCTAGATATTATTATTTTATATCTATATCTTATCTATCTAATCTATATATCGTCGCCGTAGAAGCGAAATTGAACAACTAACACTTTTATCAAAATCCACTTTATTGCATTGTGTTATAGTTTAAAGTAAGCTGCATCTTTTGAACTTACGCTCGTTCAATTGTCTCATTTCGTTCCAAAGATATTTAAAAAAATAAGTTCTTGTGACAGAAATGAACATTCAATAATGGGTGTGAAAATTGAGAGGAAGAATTGAATAATTGACCAAATAATGAATAATTTCCTAGATTCAACATTATGGTACCAAATATAATGCATAATGACCGTTATTCAGTTTTGCCTCAACGTAAAAAGTAGATATGAAAAAAAAACTGTGACAAAAAAGAACAACATACAATTAATCTTTCTTTCCTATATGCAAGGGGTGCTAAAAATCCCCGGCAGATGTCCCGCTACCACACCAAATGGACTCTGGCCCTGGTAGCACACAACATCCGCACGCTCGGGACTGACGAGAAAATTGTCGAGCTGAAGGAAGAATTGAGCAAGATGCGATGGGATATCGTGAGGTTATCAGAAATCTGAAAAGAAGAACAGGATACGGTAACCCTGGATTCCAGCAACATGCTCTTCTTCCGGGAAGGAGAACGAAAATCCCAGGGACCACCCTGAATCCCTTATAAACAACGTAGTAAAGGTCGATTGTGTGCCAAGCAGGGTAGCGTACCTTATACTCAGAATCACCGATCGGTATTCGCTGAAGGTCATACAGGTCATAAGCGCCGACCTGGACACACCCTGACGATGAAATAGAGGCATTGTATGAGGCGATATCCGAAGCCATACATGTCTTCGAGTCATACATCACCGTTGTTATGGGAGATTTTAACGCGAAAGTTCGCGAACCTCACGGAATGTTAAGTATGTACTCGGAATGTTGAGTAGGGTTAAGAGTGGGGTTATACGGAACTCCTTCTTTCAGAAGCGAACATCGAGGAAATAGACGTGAATGATCCTCGATGGTTGAACCAGTAATGAGATCGACTTCATCATCACGACTAAGAAGCGAATATTCAATGATGGCTCCGTGATCCACCGCCAAGGTGAAAACCGATAGCGATCATCGTTTTGTTAAATATAAAAAAATATTTAATTTTGAGGCACATTGAATATCGATATCAAGCTTGAGAGGTCACGTCTGGTGAAGTCCACGCTCCGTCCTGGCCTTGCCCAAATCCAGAACCCCGAACACTTTCAACTGGAACTTTGGCGATTATCCAATCGCTTCCAGAGCCTAGCCGAATGCGAAACTGTGGACGAGATAAACAATGGGCTGGTGGAAACTGTCCAAGCAGTGGGTTGAAAGCACTTTAAGAGCCCACGCTGGAGTAAACCTCAAAAGCTCTCTGACAGAACAATTAAATTAACGGCAAACCGGACTGAGATGATACTGCAATTTTCAGCTGATATGTCAGAATACGGCAAACTCAATAGACGAATCTCAAAATCCTTGCAACACGACCTACAGTACACCACGTATTAAGGACGCAATCGAGCGGAACCAGGGCTCGAAAGTGTTTGCGAGGAATTCCTCTATTGAGCAAAGCCACGTGCCAAAGCTGAAGATCGAGGACGGCAGTATCGTCTCGTCGAAGTCGGAGAATAAGAGAGAGCTTGAGAGGTTTTACGAGCAGTTGTATACACCTCGACACGAGAACCCACTGTCAGTTTAGCTCATGACACCAGAGCTGAACTAACCCGACACTACACTGAAGACATCCCAGATATTAGCTTGTACGAGATTAGAATGGCTCTCAAACAGCTTAAAAACAACAAGGCGCCAGGCGATGCCGGAATCAGAACAGAACTTCTGAGAGCGGGTGGAAAACCGATACTTTTAGTCCTTCAGAACTTATTTAATTCTGTGTCATACTCGAGGTTATCACACCAGAAACATGGCACAGGAGTATGGTGGTGCTCTTCTTCAAAAAAGGTGACAATACCTTATTGAAGAATTATAGACCCATCTCGCTCCTGATCCATGTGTATAAGCTGTTCTGAAGAGTCCTTACGAACCGTCTCGAACGCAGGTTTGACAACTTCCAGCCTCCTGAACATGTCGGTTTCCGGAAAGGCTTTGGCACTATCATAGTAAAATAATTCTGCTGCAGTCGTTCTGTTAAAACCATCATTTTAGATTTTAAGTAGGAGCGCCTATTTTAATTGTTGATTCAGTTTAATTTAGAAAAATATATACCCACCATAATCACACTTATTTGCCCGAGTTTTATGTGTATTTCAAGTAAATAAGTAATTAAATTACAAGTATTATATTCTGTTTTCTTTGATTTTGTGACATCTTAAAAGTACACAAAGGTTTTTAAATGGTATTACTGTAGAGGAAAAACTGAGTAATGGCACTTATCATATTGATTTTCAGCTAAATGTTCATCGAAATAACAGACAAAACTGAACAACTAACACAATAAAGCAGACAACTACATGTTAGTTCCGAAAGCTCAGAGAAGCAAAAATAGATAACTGTTTAAAGATTTTTATAATTTTGAATTAATATGATATGGGTTTTGCAATAAGCTCCAAAGATGCACAATGAACCCTATATTAACATATAAAAATACCGACGTATAATTATTTACGGTATAATAATTATTTAGTTTTAGTATAAAAAAAAACACAAAATCAGCTTTATCTCGCGAAAATGGTTTTGTTAGTTATCTAATTTCGCTTCTACGGCGACGATATATACCTACCTAATCAAACCATTATAACGTAGGTCACGTGTAGTGATAATAGGTACATAGAATACAAACGGCTGCCGTTTCTTAGCCTATCGACATAACTTGAAAGAAGTGGAGCGAAATATGGAACCTTGAAATGTACTTATATCATAAACAGCATGATTAGTGAGAAGTGGATAATAATTATTACTAGTTTTTTATCTTCCGCAGTAGCCAATTCCGCCTTTTCAATTGGTCAAAATGTTAAAGTGCTTTGATGTGTCTAATCAAGCAATCTTTTATAGATTGAAACACAGGCGTCTGCGATTAAAAGCTGATTGTATCGGTCTATGGATGCAAATAGGGGTTGTCTTTTATTTTTCATTAAGTTGTTAATATACTGCAGTAAGTATCTTAATTCATACTTTATAATGAACGACTTTGAAAAGCTATGAGTCAGCTAAAATATTTTATAACAACACATAATAACGCTTTTAATTCATTTGTACCTTATCCATAGGTCTACATTGAAATGTATGAAGATACTGTACCAATATAGCTTATTTTGCGAAAATGTATGATATGGAAGTCTGATGACGATTGGGAAGTTCTTCCCATTTATCGCCAGTGGTAAGTACCTAGAGGAAGTTTTCCCAATTGTCGCCAGTGGAGGCAAATGGGAATATGCGCCTTCCCCACTTTCCCCAAAATGTGAAGTGAGGTCTTCGTATGAAGTCAACAAAACATCTAACAGCCATGACAAAATACAAATTAGCAATGTAAAATGAAAGGAGCGTACCTGGTGATACCTACCGCCAAGTATTTTGACACTGCAACGTGATGGGAATCCGAATCGTTTTGTTACTCGCGTTTACTTTCAATTTTATGCTACTACACGCTATAAACGGGTTATCAGATGGAACGTACTCTGCTTTATACTGTTATTTAATAGTGAATGTGCTCTGGATGGAACCAGTTTTGGTGAAATATGTTACTTATAATGATATTGTTGCTTATAGTCTACAAATTGACTGTTCTATTATTGTGTCGTGCTAAATATTATGCAGACGTGATATAATCTGGAACGGTGATAGAGTTAAGGTGTCACATTCCGTTTTTAGGGGTCCGTACTCAAAGGATAAAACGGGACCCTATTACTAAGACTCCGCTGTCCGTCTGTCTGTCTGTCTGTCTGATTGTCCGTCTGTCACCAGGCTGTATTTCATGAACCGTAATAGTAAGATAGTTGGAATTTTCACATAATATAACGTATTTCTCATGCCGCTATAATAACAAATACTAAAAAACAGCATAAAATAAATATTTAGGGGGCCTCTTATATAACAAACGTGAGCCTTTTCTATTGCAGACCGAGCATGTTCACCACCTTGGACCACATTATCACCTAAAAGCAATAGAGATAGACAACTTACAAAAGACTCCACGTTTCATTTGTTTTCGTTTGTCACTTTTCGCCCGAAATTAATATTGTATCTCCTATCCAAGATCGAAATTGACTTGGATTGCTGCCTATCTTTCGATAGATCTCCAATCTGCGTGCCTTTATAAACCAATCCACGGATCGGTTATTGGCACGTTTGACCTTAAAAATGGATTGTGATGTCAATCCCAGATAGCAAAATTTGGATTGGATTGATTATTAATTTCGGCCGTTGGTCACTGTCTCGCTACGTTGGTACTTTAAATCAAGACATTTCTACCATTAAATGGCATAGCCCCAAGCACTGTCGATTTCTTCGGTCAAGGTAACAGCAATGCTCAAGTGACAAAGTAACCATTATCAATTAAGCACTCCGCTTAATGTTATGATATTAGACGTTCATTACCATGTGATATGTCTATTGGACCTTTGTCAGGTCGTGCCGAGTCATGGCTAATTAGAAAGTTAATTTATTTCAACTGGTATTATCCTACAGTTTTATAATTAAGGTAGATGGTAATTTGACGGAAGTTGTAGCACAGATTAAAAAGAAAAACAAACAACCGCCACTGTACCTACTACTGGAATGTTCTGATAGTAACTTAGTCTTACGATTTTTTTTTGTATTTGTCTCGTGATTAAGTTGAGAATGAAAGATATTTTCTCACGAGTACCGTTGTAAAATTCTTAGTAGCCTGGAATTTCTTTGAGGCTACATATAAAGTATTTTGTGTCCGTACATCGAAATCTAACTGCAAAATAAATAAACAATAAAAATTATTCACATTAGTTGACAAAACACAACTTTGAAAACAAAAGAAAAGTTAGATAAAAAAATTGTGTTATGTGTTCTATACACAACATATATTTATATGCACAAAATACATCATCTACGTTCGTTTTAACGATGTAATCTAGGTATAGCGGCAATGTATACGCGGTAGAAATGACTGTGGAAAGTACATCAGCGGTCTAGGGGCGGAACCGATTCGGATATAAGTACGAGTGTCTATATACTTTTTTAATTGAAAATGCTAATTAATGTATGCAAATAGGTTCAGTAGCTCATGAGTAAATCGGACTCTTGGGGTCATAGAACTATTGATTAACTTCAGAAGTAGGTATACCCAAACAAAACAAAGTGAAAACAAACCTGACACAATTCAAACCTGTACAACAACAGACCGCTACAAAAACTCTTAATGGGTTTCTTAATAATCAGAACTATGAAATATTTAATTAGTGTCAAACATTTAACATTGACACAAACAACAGTTACGTACGAGAAAAAATAAGCGATTTTATTAAAATCGATCGAATTCGTTCCGACCGAGTCGCTGACCGAGTGACTCGACTCGATTTAGAATATCGATGCCAACATGATACGATCGTCAGTGATATAACGAATGTATCTATCATTCTCACAGCTTCCCGGAGTTCGACAACCTAATTTTACTAGCCAAGCAAAATATCCATTATATGCGTAATATTCTATCATACCTTTTTTTAATCCCTTCAAATTAGAGCACGATAATGTTTAAGCAGACTCCTGCTCACTACACAATTGATTTTCTATGGCTCACAACTTGAAGGCTCACAAAGATCAAATACACAATTCACAAATCAAATAGACAATTTCACGCTCAAACACGTTCAGATAATTTGCACATACACGCTTCGTTGACAAATACATCTCGTAATGTAGACATCAAAAAACTTTTCGCTTGATCAGGTACGACAATAAGCAATGATAAATTATTATTGTTTGTCAATTAAATAATACTTACGAACATTTCGTATTAATTGACCATAAAGAACGTTAATGGTGATATAAGTATGGGTTGATTTCCTCTTGGTTTTGTTCATGAGGTTCACACGCTTCTCCAAGGTAAAGTCACAGATGTCACAGTATGGTTGAAAACAGAAACTCAACTCTAGCAGAACGTGAAATCAATTAAGCTTACAGAGATTTACGCATTTCTACCTTTGAAGTTACCGTATCTAATCCATCTACAATGTTTGCGGTATGTTCGCGGCATCTTCACACTCCTCATGAGCTATATCAATTGATTTTAAACATTATCTGATAATTTGTATGTATTGTCAGTAGCACAAGCGCGGTGGTGGCGAGTTCAATTCCCAGTGCGGGCATGTACCGATGTATTTCTTGATAAACATTTATGGACGTAGTTATCACTCGATTTTCGGTGAAGGAAAACATCGTGAGCAAACCAACATGCCCGTGAATTATTTCGGAGGCATGTAATCCACCAATCCGGACCGGGCCCCCGTGGTAGATTATGGCCTAATCCTCCTCACGGAAGTAAGAGGAGACCTTTGTCCAGTAGTGGGACAGTTACAGGCTGAATTATTATGATTATTGTTAGTGGCACAGTAACTTTCTGTTTGCAAAGTCTTATCTTTAATAAGTGTTTCAGGTAACTGTCGAAAGTTTACGTTCTGCCTCTACGGTGTTAAAGCTCAAGTCAAGATAATAGGAGCTATTGTGTTTGTGCGACAATGTCAGTATGGCCTCACGGCCACGCGCCCCTAATGAGTGTCGCCGTGATATATGAGCCATGAGCTGAGCAGGTGACATCCTCGTTGAGGACATTCGACTGCGTATCTTTGTGTTATTGTACCTAAATGTATGTAGTTTGTTCTGAACTGTTCGTTCCGTAATACAAGTTGATGATGAGGTGAAACGTGAGATAAAGGGTCGGAGACATATATTTTTGTGAACCGTGAGTGTTTGCTTTATAAGTTCTTAAACTTTCGCGAACAGAAAAAATATTAACTAGATATAAACGGGTCTAATTCGCGCACAGCATACACATAACAACATTTTGACATACCTCGACGATACGGCTGAGTTACATTGACCGTGGTCCCGAGAAGACTAAGTTTATGTCGAAGTTGGATATTTGGATATTAGTATGTGCGCGAATTAGACTAATATTTTCTTTGCTCAAGTTAAACCCTTTCGGCTTTTGAAAAAGGACTAAGTTATTACAGTTGTTAAACGCTACTCATCCAATCGAGGCACAAAGACTAACCGCTTATCTTTCCACAACGCCACTAATCATACCGCAACGCATCATTTCAAAGGACCATTCCAATCGAGGACGTCTTACAAAAGTGAACGTTTAGGCTATTTGGTGCCGAAGCTGAGATAAAGTTTAAAACAAAATTACCAGCCTATTTGCTGAAATAGCCGTTAATAGAGGACTGCGGCCGAGAGGCTGATTGGCGGCGCATGCGCCGGCAGATGATTGATACAGAGTTAACAACGCAACGAGAACAAAGGCAATTCTAAATCTATTTACAATGAAACGTTAGTTAATTTATCTAATTTGAGCTAATTACTGCTGTTTACTCAATACTCAATAGTTTATTGCAACATATGTTTAAACATCGAGGCTTTATAAATATTGTAAAAAGCTATTGTAAAAGCTTTGGAACCCAAATTGAATATTTATTAGACTTTGGCCCAAACCCAGAAGCGCAGGCAGGGAATTTTTCCTATAGTTCCTACGGTATATTATAGAATGAAAATCACATAATTATAAATTACTAGCACCGCCCCGCGGTTTAACTCGCAATCGCTATTATCCCATAGGGATCATGAATGTTTAGTGGATATAAAGCAGCCTATATTATAGCTATATTATATTATAGCTAAAGTTTCGATATTATTTATGATCACGAAGAAAGATTTCAATTGCGTCATGCTTATTATCGAAAGTGCAATGCACATTTTTCAGCTCTACATCTCCAGATGCCTTTTAGTTGGTGTAATTAACATAACTATCGCATAATGTAATGCATTATTCATTAAGAACAAGAATGAGACAATGAACCTTACATATCATCTTCTATCTATCTTCTCTTCTATATATAATTATATGTATAATTCTACTGTACGTGTGTATGTCACTGAAATCCACCTAAACGGCTAGACCGATTTGAATGATTTTTTTGCATGCGTTTGGGTGGCGCATTGGATGGTTTAGATTCACAAATCGGCCCGGCAGACGGCGCTGCAGTCGGTATCTAGGAAACATCATGCAGGACAATGTCTGTTGGGTCCGCTAGTACTATTATAAAACTTTAAGGCCTGGTACACATTAGGCGTTTTGAAGCGCAAGCGATTCGAACAACCTCTTTATTCTTAAAACGCGCGATACTAAAGCGTGCGCTTCAAACCACCTAATGTATACCAGGCCTAGCTGAGCCATATCTGTCTAATGAAGATGTTTGTGAAAAACTAACTGGGTTCAACTATTTAAAGGTGACTGAACCCGTAAATGTAGTTTTTAGAATTAATGTGTTTTTTTGTGTATTTGTTACCTTAAAACTACACTACATTTGTTGATCATTTTTTCTATACCTACTAATATTATAAAGAGGAATGATTTGATGATTGTTTGTTTGTTTGCATTGAATAGGCTCCGAAACTACAGAACCGCTTTGAAAAATTATTTCACTGTTGGGAAGCTACACTATCCAAGGATGACATAGGTCCCTTTTAATCCCTTTAAAAATAAAACGGCTCCCACGGGATACCTTGTAGTTAACGCGGCTGAAACCGCGAGGCGCTTCTAGTTAGTAATAAACTGGCTTCAGACTCATTTGCTGTTTACCTTCGACACTACGTCATTAGCCACTTATAAACAAAATGGTGCGAGGACTGGTTGCACGTAATCTAGGTAAATAATTTATGATATGATCTCAAAGTTAACACAGATATTACTTTGTAACTTTGGACACATAATTAGTTGGTGCTCTGACAGCGTTCTCTATTGGATATGCCATTCACTATCTATCTTCTAGCTATATTATATAAAACAAAGTCGTGTTAGTTACACCATCTGTAACTTGGGAGCGGCTGGACCGGTTTTCATGATGTTTGCTTTGTTGAATTCATATCCGTTCCGAATAGCAGAATAATTATTAAAACATTGGAAAACTTCACGGAAAAGAGAGAAATATTATAATTAATTTTCTCATACGTTTTGGGAATGGTTTTGTTGGATTAGTATTTTACTAGCATAAATATAACTTACATATATACGGGTATAATGTATGTGGAACTACCTAGATAAGAGTGACAGGCTACCAGCTGGTTGGGCCGACGATATCTTTCAAAATCAAAATAGACAAAAATATTGTCGCACTTTTAAAAGTCAAACATTTAAACATCATAATATGTTATCCACCAATCCGGATTGGGCCCTCGTGGTGGATAATGGCCTAAACCTCTTCACGCAAGTGAGGGGAGGCCTTTGCCCAGCAGTGGGAAAGTTGCAAAAAGCTGTAAAGCCAGCAGCAAGCTGAATTATTAGCGTTAGGCCCGTTTTCTTGTTTTCCGTGGAGCTCCATTTAAAAACGCTCGGATTACTGCAAATATATCCGCGCTCGATCAAGTTCATTGGTCGACTTGTCTTGTAATTTGTATCCGATTAGACTAAATATTTTAAAATATGAAAGCGTATTGATGACATAATGATAAGTAACGGCGATTACTGCGACTTACAACCGTTCAAATTGCAAATGAATTGCAATGCTTCCAATCCACTTCACTTTCTACGCAACCTCTTCAATTGAATGACGATTCTCTTAAATTTACGAGCCTACTGAAGTAGGTACTAGGTTCTTATGTCCGGTTTACTAAGTGCATTTGTAATTTTTTTAGTGCCAGATAAAGACAACAATAGCGACTTATCTAGTTGTTAAAATACAGACCGGGCATTACAGAAAAAAATTACCATTAGACACAATAAATCTGTATTATCTGTAACCCACTAAAATAATTTTGACAGCCTATTGAGGCATATAATTTTGATGTTGATCCCCCCTCCACTGTAATTATGTATGTGATACTTTAGTAAATCATTTGGTACCATAAAACACTACTACTCCTTGATAGGTTCCTATTGAAATAATTATATTGACTCTAGACATAATAAGAGACAGCTGTTCGTAGAAGTTGATAAGGTATGGAAACGAAAAGAAATTTCAATCTTGTCGCTTTTGCGTCTAAGAATGAATGCGCAAAGCGGTCACCCATCTTATTACCAACCGCAGCGCTCAAGCATCAGAGTCCAACCACCTAGCTTTCTAGCAGTCTTTGACCACGTCTCAGTTAATGTATATAATTCACTCGCATTATCTTGCACATTGTTGTTGTACATTTTTACTAACACGCCAAGTTACGCTTCAAGCCATTCGAAGACCTTGTCGAAGTAAAATAAAATTAATCTTTTCACGTAATATGTAAGATACGCGACAGCAGTGATGTCTGATTTGTTAATGAGCAAGGGTTCGGTTAGTTAACTCGTACAATACATTCTTAGATGTTATCGCTTTGGATGTGCGGTGCGTCTAAATTATAGCATTGTCATATTTCACAGTAAATGTAGGGAAAGTGAATAAAACTGTTGATTTATATTAATTTAGCTGCGAAAAACGTTTTTGTAAATAATTGAAGTTGGTTACGAGGATCGCGGGGTATATAATGAAGGTTTATAATTATATGGCACGTCATTCTGCATCTTCGCTTTCCATGAACATAAATGTCGTCAACTACCGATTAAAACTTATTATTTGTAGGTTTTCACATAAAAAAATATATATAAACAGCTTATAACCCCTACAGAACATTAAATCAAGTAACATCAGTCCTTTCATAGATTACCTATGTGCAAATGAAGACAAATTAAATGTTTAAAAAAGTCTACGTCTAGTAACTTCTTATATGATTTCTTTATTAAGAGTTTTAATAGTAACTACATGAAGTAGTTCATCGAAGCAAGTAAAGTACAAGTATGAAACCGATCACATTTTGCCGTTCGTTACTCAGCCTTGGTAGTTGACCGAGCGGTGCAAGATCGCTGTCGCTAAGTACTCGTTTCACAACAACCAGCTATTATATGATAACAGTACCTGCTTGTAATGCTGTTAAGCCCTATATTCAGAGTTCGCACATTTCATTAAGCTGAAACACCGATGTGTGTGTAACTGGCTTGTAGGCTTCGATTAGTATGTGTAACGCAGCTGACTCATTATCTACTATTAAAATTATGATATAAAAATGTTTGAAAGAGGCCAGAGGACTAATTTTCACATAAACAATGTTTAATGTTTATGTATTACGTGCTCTGTATACTTACCTTTTTGTGGGAACATTTTTGTGTGCGCGAATTAAAACCCGTTCTTAGCTAGACTAGAATACAGAATTTCAGTTTGCAAAAGAAAAGAAGAGAAGGAACTTGTATTTACGCCGTCGTCGAAGTTTCATTGAGTACCTACATTGCTAATCGAAAGTTTTGAGGAGCAAGAAAGTTTACTTTAAAGTTAACAGGTAACAAAGCTGAAGGCAATAAAATATATTTTCTATTACTAACCAGATGAGACCACAATGTGACTTAAAGATATATTACGAAACAAACACAAAAGAAACGTTTGTGATTTATACTTACGTAGGTTGATAGTAATCTCTACCCGAGCAATAATCTTTGATGGCTGAACACCTATCAAAATGCATGGAACATCGACTTTCACGTTCCAAAACTTAGGCGTGATCTATACGAGCAAACATCTCGCGGCGTTATGTCTTTTTTTTTTTTGACGATACAACTACGATTATTCCGCGTCTCGACGAGTAAAGTATGACACAATTCACCAAAAAATTGGGTACATACGAGTACATCGAAGAAAAATATATTAGAACGGTTATAGTAAATATTGCTATAGATATTGTGTGAAGAGAAAAGACGTATTGACTCTAACAGCTAGGCGGTGAGAGCCTTGCGTCTCACAGTAACTGCATGGCGAGAATTTTACGCTACTCGTCATATTGCGAATGCCAAGAATATCGCATGCAAATCGCCATGGTGGAGACTAGTTAGCATAGTTATTAGTATAATGTGGATAGTAATGCGTTTTTAATTGACTTAGTAGAAGCTGAGAGTATTGCCGCGTAGATCGCACGTGTGTAATTGATGCCTTAGAAATGGTGCGATTAGTATACCTAGACATTACGGTACAATGACCTTTTTGAAATCTGAGACGGTATGCCTACTCTATTGTTAAATCTTTATAATGTAGAATGGAATATCTACTGCGGTGATATCAGGTTTCAGTTGTTCAATAAATTTGATCCAAATTGCTGTTATGTTCAATTCAAGACAAAGATTTGGCACTCAATAATGCTCAGCTTAGAATGGGCTGGCTGTCAAGGACAACTGCCGGAACACCATATTTGGGGATTAGCGACAGATTTTAGCCATCACTATAGTGCTCTGCTACTAAGGACTCAGCCCCAAGACGAGTAGGAAACTTTCGAGTACACGGATCATTTAACATATTCCTAGGACGTTTCTTACCTGTGAATCCCTTCGTTGAGCGCTGGAGACAGCGAGCAGCGCAAGCGCTACTGCGCTCCACAACACACCGGCTCGCATCCTCATGCACTGTAACAAATGAACATACTTAGTCAGGTCATTGTGATGTATGAGGGTAAGCTGATACCGCTAACTATGAAAATGTGGGTAGGATTTAAGCAGTCTCAATATATGCCGTTACAAGGAACTAGCGTTATTTATTTGTGTTGAATACCCAGTATTTCTCAGTGGCGACGAGGATGGGAAAAGCCTATAGTTTAGCGGTGAATATGGAGGCGGCAGAGAAAGATGCGGCGGCGGTCGAAGGTCACGGACAAGGGAAGTCGTCAGGCAGCTCGAGCACGGCTGAGTGTCAGGCGATAGCGACTACGTGGCGTGGTGGCCGCGGTGGGACCGGCCGGGGAGCGCCCGCACGCTCGGCAGCGGCGGCGGGCACGGGCAGGCTGTGGCAACAGGCAGTGCGGACACCACGCCCGGCAGCTGCACCGGCGGTGGCAGAGCGGGCTCACCGGACCGGGTGCAGTGCTTGTGGCGGCACACATGACGCGGTTCAGTGTCGGTTCGCGGCATATGTATGCAGAGTATGCAACCGGAAGGGGCATCTACGTCGAGTATGCCCGAATATTACTGCGTACCACTACGCCGAAGTACGCGACCCGGGTGACGATGAATACAAAGGTGAACCAGAGGATTTAGATAGTGATGAGGTAAATATTTTTGACATTAATCAGTTATCAATTGGGCAATGCAAACCTTTATATATCGCGGTAATTGTGCATGGAAAAGAAATTAAAATGGAGTGCGATACGGGAAGTGCAGTGTCGTGCATTAGCTATGAACTTTATAGAAAACAATTTCCCGATTTGAGTCTTAAAACCTGTAATGTTATGTTGAGATATTATACGGGCGAATTAGTGCGACCGGTGGGTGTCGCGACACCATTGGTTAAGTATCGGAATACTACAAAAAACTTGAACTTATATGTAATCCGGAATGGTAAAACGATGTTGTTAGGCAGACAATGGTTGGCTGAACTGAAAGTTCAATTACCTATGTTTAGTTATCACAATGTTAATAATTGTATATACGATGATTTTAATGAACAACATTTGGTGGACAGATTTTGTGAAGTGTTCGCGGAGGGCCTGGGACGGTTCAAGGGCGGTCGGGTCGGCATACACCTGCGCGTGGGCGCGCAGCCTGTGTTCATGCGCGCGCGGCCGCTGGCGTACGCGATGCGCGAGCCGGTGGAGCGCGCGCTCGAGCAGCTGGTGCGCGACGGTGTCCTGACGCCCGTCGAGCGCTCCGACTGGGCCACTCCCATCGTGCCGGTGCCAAAAAAAGACGGTACTATTCGTATTTGCGCTGATTACAAGATAACTTTAAACAAAGTCATAGAAATCGAACGTTACCCTTTGCCACGCATAGAAGACCTGTTATCGCGTTTGCACGGCGGCGAGCGATTCAGTAAGCTGGATTTATCCCAAGCATATGCCCAATTTGAGCTGGATGAATCAAAAAAATACACGGTTATAAATACACATAAGGGCCTATACATGTATAACCGACTCGTATATGGCTTATCGTCGAGTCCGGGTATTTTCCAAAAACATTTAGAACAGTTGTTTGCCGACCTGCCGAATGTAGGAGTATTTTTGGATGACGTCATAATTACAGGAAGGGATAGTCGCAGTCACATAGACAATTTACACCGGGTGTTTGAGCGGCTTCAATCTAATGGGTTACGAGTTAAAAAAGACAAGTGCGTATTCTTTGCAGAGTCCGTTAATTATTTAGGGCACGTGATAAGTAAAACGGGCGTACACACCTGTCCGGAAAAAGTGCGAGCGATTGTAAACACGCCCGTACCCACCAACATCTCCGAGTTGAGAGCATTCATAGGTTTAGTCATGTACTATGGTAAATTCGTGCAAAGTGTTAGTACGATACTCGCTCCATTGTATCGATTGCTGAAGACCGGTGTGAGGTTTTTATGGTGCAAGGAATGTCAGGTAGCATTCGATCGAATTAAAAACAAATTGAGTTCGGGCGAAGTGCTGGCTCATTATTCGTTAGATTTACCTATAGTGCTAACGGCGGACGCGAGCAGCGTAGGTATCGGCGCGGTGATATCACATGTTACGCCAGAGGGCGAGCGGCCGGTCGCATTTGCTTCACGCACACTCACAGCGGCGGAACGAGTTTATGCACAAATAGATCGGGAGGCGTTGGCAATTGTATACGGTGTTAAAAAATTTCACCAATATCTGTACGGAAGGAAATTTATTTTGCGGACTGATCACAAGCCCTTAACATATATTTTGGGGGACAAAGTAGGCATACCAGTCATGGCGGCATCCCGTTTACAACGCTGGGCGGTGTTGTTATCGGGGTATAATTACGATATTGAATTTGTTAGAACGGATAGGAATTGTGCAGACGCTTTATCGCGCTTGCCACTGCCGACACAAAAGCGGCTACCAGGGGAGGGCGAAGTGAGTTACGTAAATTTTGTGGAAAGGTTCCTACCAGTTACAAATGATGAAGTCAAAACTGCTACGTCAAAAGACACGGAGCTTAGCAGGATTTATAGTTATGTGCAGTCAGGGTGGCCGGCTGCGCGACCGAAGGAGTTGCTAGAACAATATTATATTAAGCGGAACGAGTTATACGTAGATCGAGGTTGTATTATGTGGGGATATAGATTGGTTATACCGTTGCCTTTGCGTAAAAACGTGTTGCTGCAATTACATGCAAGCCACATGGGGATTGTTAAAACGAAATCAATAGCGCGTAGTTATGTGTGGTGGCCTAATATCGATGCGGACGTGGAGGCTATGTGTAGGCAGTGCGAAACGTGCGCGTTGGAGTCACAAGCGCCATCTCGCGCGCCTCCTCAGCCCTGGCAGTATCATGTGCAGCCGTGGAGTAGAATACATGTGGATTTTTTGGGACCTTTTAAAGGCAAGACGTTCCTCGTTTTAGTCGATGCTAGCACAAAATGGCTGGAGGTGTTTGAGATGTCGAGAACGAATGCGTCTGCGGTCATCAGGGTTTTAAGGACTACATTTGCGCGCTTTGGGTTGCCAACCGAGCTGGCGTCGGATCAAGGGCCCCCCTTCAATAGTGCAGAATTTAGAGATTTCTTAACACACAATGGCATTCGGCAACGGTTTTCACCAATATATCACCCCGCGTCAAACGGGGCAGCGGAGAATGCAGTTAAAATTTGTAAACAAGCTATAAAAAAAGCTATTAGGGATTCGGTAGACATTGATGCCGCTCTGCAAACATTTTTGCTCGCTTATCGAAACAGTATTCATAGCAGTACAGGGGAGAGTCCAGCAATGCTCTTACAAAAACGATCCTTACGGTCGCGGTTAGATTTGTTACGGAGTGACCGTGCGCTCGTTGAGAAAGTACAGCAGGCTCAAAGTAGGCAGGTAGAAAACGCAGGCGGGACACAGCGCTCGCTAACAGCTGGAGAGGCAGTGTGGGCGCGCGACTACGGCGCAGGCGATAAGTGGGTCAAGGGAACGGTAGTCCACGGGGAAGGTTCCAGACGGTATGTCGTGAGCAAGGGTGACGGAAGGCAGGTTATTAGACATGTTGATCAAATCAAGCGCAGGAGTGGGTTATTTAGTGCGCCATGCCCGGAGGAAGGGAGTGGCTCAGTGGCAATGCCAGGGACTGGGCAGAGGGATGCCGACGCGCACTCGCCTGCGGGGAGGAATGCGGAGAGCGAGGAGGAGGATAATGAGCGGGGGACTGTGGAGAGTCCGCAATCTATACATAGCCCGGGAAGTGAATTTGGTACTCCGCATGGGTCACCACAGGGATCGGCTTTTGAACCGTCGCAGACTCCGAACAAGAGAGACAAGAGAGCACGGAAACCAGTCGTTAGATTTAAGATAGATTAAGTTAATTCATGTTCCAAGCTAAATGTAAAATGTTAGGTATAACCTAGGTATACCTACGTATACTTACCTGTACCTATAGTTTAACTTGCTTACCTTAGACAATAGTGTCAATATACTTGTATATATACAATGAACCATAGTACTTACCGACATTGTGTTTAGTAGATAAGAGCGTGTCTCATTTTGTTAGCGTTTTAGAAGGGAGGTGTGATGTATGAGGGTAAGCTGATACCGCTAACTATGAAAACGTGGGTAGGATTTAAGCAGTCTCAATATATGCCGTTACAAGGAACTAGCGTTATTTATTTGTGTTGAATACCCAGTATTTCTCAGTCATAAGTATTGTCACACAGTAAAAACTTTTCTTTTAGAATGCTGGCCACAAAAAAGTTTATTGAATTCGAATTTCGAATTGTTCATGAAAATAAAAATGTATACTTTTTAGAATTTTACTCATTTTTAAATATGGAGTGGACGCTTAAAGAAGACCGTGTTGCAGTTATTGCGTTGCATCGTTGCGGTTACGCGCCAATTCAAATTTTTGACATACTGAAAAATTTGAATATAACCAAGAGATTCGTTTATCGTACCATCAAACGATACAATGAAGACTCTAGTGTAGATGACAGGTCAAGAAGTGGTCGCCCTCGGTCTGTTAGGACTCCAGCAGTGATAAAAGCTGTGAAGGCGCGAATTCAAAGAAATCCCAAACGTAAGCAGAAACTGTTGGCCCTTCAGATGGGATTAAGCAGAACCACGGTGAAAAGGGTGTTAAATGAAGACTTAGGGCTTCGGGCATATCGAAGAAAAACAGGACATCATTTGAATGCTCGTCTAATGGACCTGAGACTGAAGAGATGCCGCGCTTTGTTGAAGCGGTACGCGGGAAAAAAATATCGGGAAATTCTTTTTTCGGATGAAAAAATTTTTACCGTAGAAGAGAGCTACAACAAACAAAATGATAAGGTGTACGCACACAGTAGTGAAAAAGCGAGCAACCGTATTCCGCGTGTCCAACGAGGTCATTTTCCATCCTCGCTCATGGTATGGTTGGGAGTGTCTTATTGGGGCTTAACAGAGGTACATTTTTGTGAGAAAGGTGTAAAAACGAATGCAGTTGTGTATCAAAATACAGTCCTGACGAACCTTGTGGAACCTGTTTCTCATACCATGTTTAATAACAGGCACTGGGTATTCCAACAAGATTCGGCGCCAGCTCATAGAGCGAAGAGCACACAAGACTGGCTGGCGGCGCGTGAAATCGACTTCATCCGGCACGAAGACTGGCCCTCCTCCAGTCCAGATTTGAATCCGCTAGATTACAAGATATGGCAACACTTGGAGGAAAAGGCGTGCTCAAAGCCTCATCCCAATTTGGAGTCACTCAAGACATCCTTGATTAAGGCAGCCGCCGATATTGACATGGACCTCGTTCGTGCTGCGATAGACGACTGGCCGCGCAGATTGTAGGCCTGTATTCAAAATCACGGAGGTCATTTTGAATAAACTTTAGTGTCATAAGAATCTATGTTTTGTTAAGTTCATTTTGGTATATAAATGGTTACATAATGAATAAACTTGTTTCAATTATTTTATATAAAACATGTGATAGAATTTATGACCTGACTAGGTATATATTGGTAATATATCAGCGTACCATAAGCGTAAACGAGTGAATCACCTCGCGCCTTTCAGTCGCAGGCTTTGAAGTGTAGATACAGCTTAGTCTAACTGAGGCACAAACGTATAACAAGAACGGATCGAAAATTACAGATATATGTATTGAACCCAGTCGTGAAGCTGACCGCGATATTGATGAACGCTGGCGACATTTCGACGGCTCATTCTACTTGTAAAAATATTACGTGTGATTCAACACAAATTTAAATCTTAGTTAAATTTTATGCATAGTTGTCTTGTCTGTTATAGTTCGGCCCTGCCTTTGTTACTGGTTTCACTGGATATCTCTAATGTTCGGTGCGCTTCCTCTTATTATGTCTGTGTACGGAGACACAACTTTTAGTAAGTATAGACACTACAAGTGCCACTTAGAAATGTGCTCATACAAAAACAACGTCCCTACTTCAACATTCTTAGCTATGACCACCAATACTTGAAGCAGTACACGCTCGTACCTACGAGTACCTATCATACATTTGTCAATAGCACCACGCTTTCTCTGCCAAATGTGCTTTCGTGTCAAAACTGGTCATAAAACAGCTAATTAACAGCTCTGTCTTACAAAGGTAATTAATTATTTTCGTCTCTGCATACGATGAGAAAAAAGTCTACTGTTTTACTTCTGCTGATATTTACAATTGCCGATAATATTACAAATTTAAACTCTGAGTGAAAATTGATCGCGCTCTACGATTTTCGGTGATTGGTATTTACGGAGCATCCGGTAATTGTAACATACCCCCTTCTAAGTAGTATCAGAAATTTGCTGTGACCTCCCATAACTCTTGACCCCTAAAACTTGAGCAATATAACTTAACCACGGGCTTGCATCTAAATGGATGGACCTGCCGATATTTTAAACGCATGAATTACATTACACTTTGTGTCACGATTTGAAAGATAATTTGCTGTGAGTGTTACGCAAGGTAATTGTTTAGCCAAATGTAACAGCAGAATTTATGTGGGGAAAAAGTCTTATCTAGCGGCACCACACCACAGTAAACCTTAAATGTCAAGTCTAGCTCTAGTTTAATTTGGTGCGTCTAGAATCGACACCAGTGTCAGTTTTGATTATCCTTTTAGCAGATTTACTACTATTTAATCGTAAACTAGTTTTGTTTACATAATTCAAGGAATAAGAGTTTTCAAAGTTACCTTCCATCAAACTTACAGCGTTCAAACTAGATGGTTTCTCTCTGTTTTCTGGCTCTCAAATACTAAAAAAGTCAAAACAACGTCAAAGCCACTTAGGTATTTAAGTTTTAAACAATCGGCTCTGATTTTAATTCAACACTATTTTTGAGTCAATTCGAACCAATTAATCATTGAAACATATCCTTGAAAAGCACTCATTGATATAATTCATGGTAATGCCACTTTGACTAAAATCAGCTTAAATTTTCTAAGTACTTCGTAATAGGTGCTAAGGATACAAACCGATTGAGTCGGTCACGACGCGAATCATCGGATTCGTCAGATCGTGATCCATTATAAGCTCAGATAATAGAGTAGCTGTCATTTGTTTTACATGTAGGTAGCTGATGGACTGATAGAAGGCGATTAAAGTGCCAGTAAATGTTTGGCAATGGTCCCAGTGGCCTGACCCCTGGTGTTCCGGCCCGCAGCCATCCTGGCCACGGACCGCCAGCACGCACCATTTCCCTCTCAATATGCATCGATTGCCATGCCTGCATTGCAGCAACACTTTCCAGCGCGCCAAATGCTTTGTAGAGCGACCACATGTGAGGTAATGTAATTGTTTGTTGCGCTAATTGGTTGACAGGAACGTGATTTTGCTTTGCAGGATAGCGTTTGGTTGAAATGATTTGTTATTTGGGCAGGCTGTTTAGTTCTCGCGCGAACTCCCTGTAGTTATATAGTACTACTCTGCTATGTTCCTTTTGCAAAATACCGATAGGCTTGCAACTTTATTGATTAGGACGCCATTCGGTCAGCCTCTCACCACACACCTACTAGGAATAGGTTAATTACTCTCTACTAAACTCTGTAATCTCTACTCTCTCTACCGAAACAGCACCCCCATGAATCTATTGAAAAAGGGAAACTGGATTAATATGAATTAGCAAGTTTTACCGAATTATACATCCTTCCGTCCATGTATACTATAATGCTTACACTAAGTACATCCTAACTAATCACTCCAGAGTTTTTACACCTTTCTAATTCAGTGAGTTCAGTATAATCTTGTAAACTGTGTCATGTCTGCTTTTGCATATCACACTCTGATACACAAATTGACAGACACTAAGTGCATTCAGAAAACGTAATGTGGTCATAATAAAACTGTCAGAAATGGTAGCCGGCGGCGCGGCGTTACCATTTGCCACTTTCACATGTAACGTTTCCTCTCGTCTGGTGGTAAACTGTAAGTGAGCATTAGCCGAAGAAAGATGAGCAATTGGACTCTTAAGTAGGATCTTGGATATGCGGAACTATTCCAGGGTCTAATTTATCATGTTTTTGAAGGACTGTTTGAAGCTAAGGGCATTTCTATCGCTGAAGTTTAGAATAAGTAATTATTGAGTGGAAGTACTTCAAGCTATGGTCAAATTAGTTCTAAGGTGGCAATTTGGTACCCACAACGTGACAGTGACGGGTTTCGAAACACAATTTAAATTTATATCCATATTATCATCCTTTATACTAAATCCATGCCATAGAGAAAATAAATATACTATGTTTGTCTCAACGAAATTATAATGGAAGCAGTGCCACCTACGCGTTTAAGATTAACTTGTGGGAAAGGCCTGGGGGCTTACCATGACGACTTATTGAGATCCAGTTGAGGATCTAAACATAATCGTTTTACTACTTATTCATACTATGACGTCTTCTTGTGACATCTTGACCCTCAATTTTAGGTTGATTTTAAATCTAAGGGGATTGACGTTTACCTACATGATATCGAAAGCCATGTATTAACTATTATTTGAATTGAAACTATTTTGTTTAGGTTCTCAGTTGGATTTATTTATTTATTTATTAAAAAAGTATAGCCACATCGTACACATTAACACTAGTGCTAAATCTTTATACATGAGCAATATTCCGATGGGTACTACAAGTACGACGTACATAGCGTTCGCCATGGATGCAATAAGATGTCATGGTAAGCCCCCTGATCTTTAAAAATCCTAACTTCAATCTTATAAAGCGTCATTGATGATCGTTTTCCCGAATAAGCTTATTAAATGAGGTTAAAACATCTTTCATACAACTAACATAAACAAAAGTGTATCAGCCAGCTTAACTTCCGTGAAACACGCGCACGAGTCTTCAAAAGTATCGCAATTAATCGGTGTTCAGTTACATAACATATTGTGCAAAATACTGACCGATAAATGGACAATGTCCCAGTTCTACTTATGAGACATTATGGCGATTTTTTATAGCACGATCGGCATGCGCTTTGCGACGCAAAGGCGCATGCATATTATTGCATAATACTTAGGTATGCATATTTTTTTCTATCTGTTAAGGCTATTATAATGCACCCAAATAGAACCACATACAGAAACATATAAATGTGGCATTGAAATTCGATTTGTATCCAATCAGAAGCTGGTGGTTTTTTATCGATGCGACATTTGAATATAGCAGGAATAAGCCCTCACGGGCGCACAATCACGGACGTAAGCCGATAAGCTTCTACAAATGTCAACAAATAGATCGATCTCCATTCCTTTCACGACACTCAGATATAATCTACATTCACAATCATACGACATTCATAGATGCCATGTATATAATAATTGGACAATTGACATTTAATTGTTGACACTTGATACATAACAACATCGCTCACAAAAAGACCACAACCGGAATGCAAAAATGTCATGGACGTAAAAAAGCAACGAAGTCTTTGTGAAGAGTTGTAAGTATGTTGTATGGTAATTATAGAAGAAATAGGTATTTAGTTATACCTTACTGCCGACTGGTGGTTTATCGTGACGGAAATGGACACGCAATGCAGAAGTGAAGGTACTATTTGAATAATAGCGACGCGACGCAGCGACCGGCGGTACGCGACGTGCGACCGATACAGTGCGACTGCGACGCACTGCTTCTTTTAATTCAATGATATGTTTTTTTGTGCATGATACTCAGATGCTAATATTAAAGCAGCTAGGTGGAGCTTCTCTGTAAAATTTTAACAATGTACATTTCAAGGTGAAAGCTGCGCAAAGTCAGCAATATTCAAATACCTAGACAAATTTATACAATAACAGATAAACAGGGTTAATATTCTGATTGATGCATGAATATACGAAAATTAACTTCTTAGTTCTACGTTATAATGTTCTTTTTGGGGCTATTTCTTATTTGCATCTTGGATTGGAATAGATGGAGGGTAAAATTCACATCCTATATAACTTTAAAACCGTGCACCGATCGACTTTATGAGCTAACCGCCAAACTTTAGTACCTACCTACAGATAATTCACTCTGTGAAAAAACTAGCCTTCAAAGTTATTGATTGTGCCAAAGTATGATATTAAGCAGTTTTTGAAGTAGAAATAGCAAAACTGTGCTATGTGCGCGCTAACTCCTCTCAAGGCATTGTTGTCTTAGTATTGCCAACTGAAAGAGTGCCTGACTGAAGAATTAAAAGTGTATGTTTGTTGTATGTATGTTAAAAGTGTTTGTAGCCAGAGATAGGTCATCAGCGTACATAAAAATATATATGTCTGAAACATTAGCTTGATCGTTGTCCTAGACGTTAAACAAGGCGGGTGAAAGAACACTTCCCTGCGAAAGCCCGTTGTTTGACAACGCCATTTTACAAAGCAAATAGAAGAAGCTATAAAACCGAATGATCATCTAATCGCTGATCACTCTCCGATGCGTGTAATCGAAGCTATAAATATCTTCACGAAACGTCTAATGATCCGTATCGCTGCTCCCAAATAGAAATAAAATCGCATCGACAAACTCTGTTATAATAAAATGATAATCGTAGCTCTGCTGCTCTAGACCGTTTTTGCTTGATAACCATTTGTTTAGTTTTGACTAAGGCTGTACCTAGTTGTCTTACGTTCCCTATTATTTAAGCGCATACTCAGTTTCAAACTTGTATGCAACATGCTCGCATATTTACAAAAAGCAGTGGAGTGTTTAATTGAATAGTTAGTGAAACCCCTGCTTAACGTCAAATACTGAACTTCCTCAGTTACACGCAGCCGGCTTGCTACTAATTACATAATTAAAATACTCTATGACAACTCTATGCAGCGAAATTAAATATTATTGCATTTTGTCGTGGGCACGCTACCATGAAATTTTACAGCACTTCTAGGGTTGACATTTAAAAAATATGCCAATTATTTTTGTTTCGATATTTTTAGAATTTTATACCTCGCGTGGCTATTAAATGCAAAAGTCGCTATATATCAACCGATGTGTTGGTTGTTTTTATCTCACAGTTGACAAACTTTCTCGCTCTCCAAATTACTACATTCTATTTTAGTAAAATTTATGTAATAATTTAAGCACTCTCTTTAATACTTAGATTAAATTCATCCAAATGAGTTACACTTACCACATAAGCCAATTCCATCTTCAACAGATTGTAAAAATGTAAAAATATGATATAACGGTTCATGAATAAATGAAATGGTCTACTTCCGAGTGGAATTCCCATTTGCGTAAAATTAAACAAACTTAGAGTCGTTTGGATTTCATCATATTGTGCAGTAATTTTTGGTGAAGAACCTGTAATTATCTTACTGTGGCCTATTTTTACACTGATATTTAGAAACAGCGCATCCGCATTTTTACGGTTTACTAGAACCTGATAAATTTCTCAACTGACAGTCAAAACAGACAGAAGTTTACTACGTACATAAATATATGAGAGCTTACAATGAAGTAAAAGTAGGTGGGTAATAGATTTTTCGAATATAATTTAACACTTGACGATGGCTAAAAGCACAAATGGTAGGTACGAAGAAAAAAAAACAAGTACATTTTATACTATGAAAAATTAACTTGTTAGGCCAACCCTAAAGCCATTTCTGTCTGTCCATCACGCCTTGGCCGAATTTCCCAAACACCACATCCTAGATAACAACTCGCAACGAAATTAGTAGCAGTTATCAGCATCCTGCGACCTTGGATCGTATCTTAAAACAATCAACGACCGTTTAATTGACCTCTTAAGGAGATCACAATCGATACTGAATAGCGATCTATTAGAGCATGGAACAGAAGCTTTAAATAAATATCGTTTCTAATAAAAGCAACTTAACGATTATTTTCGTGTTTGCAGTTTGTCTCAATCAATAAATATTTTGTATTAGATATCCTGTGTGAAAGATTATAAAGGTTTTATTTAATAAATTAAACAGACAATAATTAAAACCAACGCTACTACTAACCTTAACTTAATAAAAAATTAAGTCGCTAAGGTTTCGAATATGCTGCCGGCAATGCGACGGTGCATGGCAATGCAGAGATTTATTAAGCGCTTAACCTTTACGCAACATTTTGTTTTTTGATTAATTATTTGAGAAGCATATTGTAATAGAATTTGCATATTAGCTATTAAAACATCTACTTTACTCCTACATAATCTGACAGGTAAACATTTGAAATGTACCTACTTTAATCTAACCACTAATAACCTATTTTCGTAGATCTAAATGCAGCCTTTTCCTGTTACTCATGCAAATTAGTTGCCAAACGCAGCTAACGAGGACATCGGTCCCCAAAAACGGGTAACCTCGACTTTTGAAAGTACTGCATTGTTACGTTAAATGATCAGTTTTGGCAGCATACTGTAGGATCCAATAGATTAAAAGCGATAAGCCACTTGACACCTCAATTATACAATGGGAACCAAGCGCCGCTTTGTATGCTAATACAGGACTACAATGTTAGGAAGTCGTCACATCGTCAGGTGTCAGACAAACAAACTGACCTTTCGTCTATCTAACTGCAGTGCTAATAGATGAATTGTATTTGAACTCTTTTGTAAAACGTAATGACATGAAGGAAGACATCAATCAACAATGAGTTGAGTTATCTAGCGATTCTGTAAGTAATTAATGCAACTTGGAATACCGAGCCTATGCGTCAGTCTCCATGCAAATCGTTAGGTGAAATTTAGGAAAGGTGTAATTTATTTGCCGGATATGAATCCGTTTCCTGTAACATCGGTCTCTTGTTGGACTTTCTAAGCTGTTGAAGTTCAACGGTAGTTGCTTCCAGTTTGGGTTTGCTCGATTTAAAATGGATACCATTTGTTTCATTCACTCATATGCACTCATTAGCAGAGATAATATTACTTAGTGGCAGAACATTCCTCCAAAATAGGGTTGCGATTCCTGTAAAAACATAATTATCCCTCGCTTTTCGGTAAAGGAAAACATCGTAAAGAACCCCGTTTTACTTAAGTTACCCATCGATACGGATCGGGCCCTCGTAGTGGATTATGGCCTAATCCTTCTCTCGAAGCTGAGTTTAAGCTTTTGCTCAGCAGTGGGCAGACATGGTTACTTATAATAGTTGATATGCGTAGAAGTAAATATAGTTATATCATGGGACTTAATGTGTCTGTTGGACTTACGGCCAGTTTTTGGAATGTTTGTTGGCAGTAGAACAGTAGATTTAAACTATCGTTACCTCTATCTCATAGTAAACAAATGACAAGGATAGCAATAGAATTAATCTGTAGTCAAAGTTGGCTGACGTTGCAGAAACCGGCCGTTAGTATAGGATGTACTCGTATCTTCAATGTCTTGTGGAGTCGATAGCATCAAGATTACCCGCAACGCATCGGTATGCGTTAGTTTTAATCCAGATAATAATCTGAGTGTAATGCAAACGCTACCGTAGGAAGTCACCGTTAAGGAGTTCACTTTCTAAACCAGCGCCGGCGCTGCCCAGACTACTCTGCTTTAGTTTACCGTTTTAACATATCAATGACACTTTCGCTCCACTCCATGTAATGGTAACGTAATAGCGGCGGACGACAGCTCGTTTTGAGATGGTCGGATGACGGACATTGACATTGTCACGGCCGGAACCGCTTCCGACGATCGGTCGCTATTCGGAATTGGAAGCACTCCTTTTATAATTCATCTGAATAGCGACACGAACACGTCATGTCGTTTGATAGTCAACGCTTAACAAGACATCGTTGATATGCAGGATTCGACAATTGACAAAGCCCCAGACTCCCCTTAGGATTCTTTGCTCGATGTTTAAATAACCATTTTATGAAGAGCTCTCTATTTCTTTAATCACAAAGGACCGTATATTAAACAATGTAGCCATTATCAACCGTATGACTAAGACGTTCATTGAAATGCAGATAAAATTCAGCGGCTAACTGATGTTAATTTAGATTTGTATGTGGGTCAAGTTGAAACGCAGTTGCAAGTTGCAATATCCAATAGAAAGTGGATTATAATAACTCGTTTCGCATTCGGCGGGCACGCTATTTGGTGTTCCTTGTAGAACGGTGTTGCGGGTCGTGGACACCTTTCCTCGACCCTGGCCATAGCGGTGTCAGTTGGTGCTAAACGTGACGGCCGCTAAAAATTGTTAGGTCACTCATTACTAACCGTAGAAGCTCTTTCTTTTTCAAGGTAGGAAAGAATAGGATGAAGACAACACGACCGCATCTCATCCCACACCAGGCGGGTTGAGGGCTCACGGGGGGAGGGGCTTAGTTGTTGCGATGCCGATATACCCGTTTTCGTCACCCCCGTGGCGGAAGGGATAGTGCAGAAGCAGCCCTTCAAAAAAAAGACCTGCTTCGTAGACGTTTATTTTGTTTACGTTGTTATTAAAGTGAACTAAAACAGCTTCACTCACGGCATTATGGTGAATACGGCGAAATATTTAATTGTTACTTTATATAATTTTAATAATATAAACAAGTAGGAAGAGAGCTTTGCGAGTGTTGTTCCGTTACCTTGGTAAGCTATTGAAAGCTGTTGGGTCACGCTCAATTACGCCCACTAAAAGCAGTGACTATTTGAACAACGCTTGCACATAATAATACTTATAATCTATCGGGTCGGTTAGAGTAGTTGGAGCATTTTAGTCATAGTAAATAACAGATTAAGCCATATATTAGGATATAAATAATTCACACATAAAAGGCAGAGTATCCATCAATAGCGTACCTACACCGAGATTTGATAGTTCGAACTAGAGTGACTACGAGCTCTCTTTCTATTTTACTATTGTACTTGATGTATGGATATAACATAACATACTATTCGAATAAAGATACATAGAAATAAAACGTGTCACGAAACAGAAGCAAATTAGTTTTCTCGTTTCAAACTTGGATGCAGAAGAAATCTGCAAAACAACAATTAATATTCAAATATATATATAGTGATCAACGCTACTTTTAAAACGTATAGAAAGTTGTAGAGTTTGTAGCAATGTCCTTGACTCGAATATCTATTCTCTATGTCCAAATGAAATTGAAGAAATGGCAAATAAAATAAACTTTATTGGCCCCCATAAAGCTGTCATGAAAGTTTTACGACTCTCCTATGTGAAGATTACTCTTCATCTATGGATCTTCAATCTTGTTCGTAACTTGCAAGATATTTTTGAGTAAAGTTACATCATTTGCATTTTTTCCAAAGTCAGTTGTGAAATAAAGGTAAAAACGGATCCGTCAATAAAACTGTATGGAACAACAGCATTTTAATCATTAATTGTATACAATTACAATTACTCTACTCTACATCACAAAAGGCCCGTAACGGATCTAGTCTTCGTCCATTTCGTTTGAATCAGAGTGCGTAGTTGAAAGCGCTCGGCGCGCGTTGATGTCTTTTGTATGAACGCATTTGCTTTGTACCCACGATGGAGTTAGATCATTGTACCGATTCAATTTTACTCAAGTCGTTCTCTTGTTACGTTTCCTATTATTTTCATGGTATGCTTGCCGAACACCTTGTAGGTTTGGGTGTGACTAATATTATGTAATTACTTGATGATTTTGTGGCATTACTCTAATATGATAAACGAATAATTTCCATAATTTTAATTTTGTTTCGCAATTAGAATGAAACCAAATGAATTACATAAACAATTGCATTTGCAAACATAACGCCTAATACTGCATTAATTTTGATACTGTCCCAACTATAATAGTATGTATTTATATAACAGAAAAATGATTTTTCTCGTTTTGTCTGTGTATTTGTTGGTTGGTAATAAGACTTTGTTTTAACACTTTTAAAATATTATAATTGGATCATATTTTAATCTTTAAACAGGATTACTCGAAAAAGTAGGATCTATTGAACATGGAAAATGAACATATTTTGTACCTACGTACCATGTTAGAGCACTTTTTGAGATCAATTTAGAATCTGTACTTATTCACTTTCTCATAAGGAAATATGACACTGCCACAGCCCAAAATACCAATTTTGGTTCTCCAAAGATCATTAATTATGTACTAATGAAAACTTTGTCGCTCTCTATTTCTGAATAAGGATGTAATACCGACGGCACTTTCACTCTCTATTTTTTCGTCAGCGTGCTATCGGTTAGCTTTTTTTTTATTCTGTGGCATGTGTAATTATTTCTGAGTATGCATCGCTGAATTTTTAATGTCACGCATTACCTATTCATTAATTACTTTTTGTAAAACATAGTTTATTAAGAACATAGCGTCTTATACCCAAATGATATTATACATACAACATTATCATCGTCAACTAGGACCCATAACAAGCAGTTTCCCGCTAATCTAAAATAAGTAGATACATTACAGAATTAATTGTTACAATAACTAATGTCTTCGGGTGACTGGTTAGGTACATTATAGTGTTTACAAGATAAACTTTTAACTACCTAGCACTAAAATTGTTGTGAGCACCACAGCGCTTATCATTTTCCGAATGACCTCTACGCTCAGTTGCAGAAAAAAATAAAAATTTCTCTTGTTTTTCTAATAACATTTTGATAACACCCTCATAAAAGTGCGATTGCAAAGTTAACTACAATGCAGTTACAATTACCATTTCTTCTAATACTCAACAGTATTGAGAGAAATAGCGTTTGTGACTTCAAACTTTCTTCCATAATCTACCATGACAACATAACATACACACATTGCATCAATATGGTCTTGGAAAAGTTTATTTACTTCTTAAAATAAGTACTTTATAATAGGTAGTAAGAAAAATAAAGCGTCTGAAATATTCTATTGTGTGACTATGAACAGGCATACCTTGTTACAAATTATAAGCTAGTTTCACGTAAGCGTAAAGATTTGGCCATTGTTAAAATTATTTTAGAGGTGATTTATCCGACGGAACAGAGCAAACGTGTTTATCTTTGTTACGCAAGTATTACGTTTATCTTGTTGATTTTTCTGTTTTGGATTTGTTGCAGTGATAATAAAGATGGGTTCAACTGCTCTATATAATAAAAAAAGCAAATGTTTGTATTTCGTCTTTTAAATAATTATAGCATCCTGCAAGGTATGAATTAAAGTTAGGATGGAAGTATAGATGTTTTTAGGTCACATCGCGCACAGCCGCACATAGAGGAAATAAATACTACGTAAGACGTAAATCGCGCAAGTCAATTTTGACCCAGATTCCTTTGTCCAATAGAATTGACATTTTGCATGCCTGTCAAGTTACGATGACAATATCATGTTGACCGAGAGCTGGTCTGATGATATAGTAGGAAAATAGACAACGTGTCACCGACTATCTCATCGACTCACAGTTTACCGAATAGATATTTTATAAAAGCTTGTCTGGAATATCATATTCATCATCATCATCAACATCAGCCTGAATATGTCTACTACTGAACATAGGCCTCCCCCTTAGACCGCCACACCGAACGACAATTTGCCACTTGCATTCATCCTCCGTTGGCGCCGAGTCGCCGACTCTTTATATATTTTACGAAGAATTTCAACACAACATATTTCTAACAAAAACATATATTATTTATTTTTCTCCTACTGCAAGTAGCAGTCAGAACAAATGTATGTACACTTGTACACCTATTATTAAAAGTAAAACCAAGTCGCGTGCCCACATAGAAATGTGTGCATATCGGACGGTAGCACGCATTCACTTTCTATAAATCGATCGATTTAGACTGGAATGTCACTATACTTTTACGTAATTCGACACCGCGCGACGTTTTGTTGTTGTTGTTGTTGTTGGTGTTGATGTGTTTCCGCAAAGTTGATACTCATTCTATTAACTAGTTTTCTAAATTGGCCCTGAGTTATCCAATGGCCATAGTTCTATCACAGAATAGGTACCTATTAATAACCTAGGTTCAAGCTTTTTAAGTTATTTCCGATGTTCTTGTCCTAAACCATCCGTCAGATTTTGACAAATGAGATGTTAATCGAGGTAATCGATTCATCGCGTTACCTACTGACACGCGTAAGCATGCGCGTAGGTCATAGGTTGACAATTATACCTGCAGGTACACAAATCACAAAAGTAATTCTCCATTAAATAAATTCATAAATAAAACCTTTGAATTTGATAACATGTTTAATGGAGAATGACTTTGTATACTTTTTGACTTTTTGACATATTTTTTGTTGTTGTTGTTGCAACACACATCCCAACCCAAGTTCAAGTCTTTGTAAGAAAATAGAGGTAGGTACTCTTTTTTTTTTAACTTCAATTATTGAAAACGTGCTAATAACTAACTAATACGTTATTCACTAATAAGTTAGTCCAAATAACTGATATTGGTATGAGTAGCGAAACATGTTGATATAATAATAAATTCTGATATTAGTTAATTAAATCGTTAAAGTAGTGTAAGTATGTTAAATTATTAGAATCTGCTTAGCAACGTCTTTCTAAATAAAAAATACTAGTAATAGTGCCCCAGCCAAACATAAACGGAGTTTCCTTTTTAAGGTTCAATCTTGGATCAGCGCTTGAAAGGAAACCATACTTTTACTAATGAGATTGATGTTTAAATAGTAAAATTGCGCAAGAGATTTTATGGCTTATTTACAATATGCTTTGACTTTGACTTTGAACAAAATTTTCTGTCAATAACAAGTGCGAATCGGACTCGCGCACGAAGAGTTCCGGCCATTATTTATAAAAACGGCAAAATAATCACGTTTGCTGTATGGAGGCCTTGAAGTACCTATTATTTTTTTTCTTTTTCTAGTAAGTATTTGTTGTTATAGCGGCAACAGAAATACATCATATGTGAAAATTTCAACAGTCTAACTATCACGGTTCCTGAGATACAGCCTGGTGTCAGATGGAGGGACGGACGGACAGCGGAGCCTTAATCAAAGGCTTCGTTTTACCCTTTGAGTACGGAACCCTAAAAATGAACTAGAGTCTAAAGATTAACAAACAGCTAATAAGCATGTCAGTGAAGTTAGCAGAACATTTTCTAGCAGATCAAAAATCATTTAAGTGCCTACATAATAAGTCATAATATTTCCAGTGGAACAATAAACAATTTAATATACTGTTATGAAAACCGTTCTTTCATTCGTGGTCGGCAGTAAAAAAATGCAGTCGTCAAGGTCCACAGTAAGCAAGTACTGTGCGTACTTGCCCATAACAAAGAGATTGATAAAATCTAAGTTAGCGTTAAGTTGACCAATAGCCGGCATTTGCCAAATTTAGACCTGGCCGTTGTGTACTAGAGTTATGAAACTGAGAAAATGTTTTTTATTGACTTGCGGTGTGCTTCGATATAGTATTGACACAGAAAATGTAGGTAGTAGTAGATATGTCTAAGCTATTAGGTGCCTACTTACTTATTTAAATACAAGAGTATTTTACCACCCTTATGTACCTATATTCTTACTCTAAAGCTTTATATCAAATTTTAATGTTGAATAATAGATGGTGGTATGCATTTCTGATAGACAAATAGATAAACTCTACATCTGCCTTATTTATTCGGTTTGCACTCGGAAAATAATATATAAATTGCAATACAAAGACTCGTAAAAATTGGGAGTGAGTATGCCCATAATTTTGTTACACCTAATTGTTAAATAAAATATGTATAAAGATCATGAAAGCTCTGCATATTATGCATAAATTTGGTATACTATTAGAAGACTCAAAGCGCCACCTATGAAATTCTAGGCGCAACAATAATTGTAGTAAAACTACCCGCGTTTTGCGTAAGTTTTACGATTATCTCAGTTCTAGGTCGTAGAGCTAGTAACGCGTGAACTACACCAGATTCTTGTAATCATTAGGTAATATAAGATTAAACAAAAGTAATTCAATTTCCTCTGTGGAGTGAAATGTCGCAAGCAGCTGCCGGGTGCCAGTATCGACCGTTTACTTTCATAAAACGTGTTTTAACTCAAGTTGCTCGACTTAATAAAATCCAATTCACAGATATAATTAACTGCTAAAATATTTTCTTGGAGCAAAATTATCGGTGCGGTCGTGACTGCGCCAACACTCATGGCCGACGCTTTAGAAAGCGAAAGATTTATCATTGACTCGATAATAATACAAAATCGTTCCAAACTCACCTTAATAGTCGCAATCTGCTATCAAACACGAAATTCATAAAAACACTAAAATCCCTTAGTAGAGTTCACCATTTCTATCACTGACAGAACACGATCACACGTTCACTGCAAGTTGGACAAGGAGCTTATTAGCAACGCACGCTTCCCGCTAAATTAACTACATAGCGAAAAGTCCGAATCGATAAATCGGGGGTCCGTATCAACGGATCGATGTCAACGTCCCCGATGCAATCCGGACACTGGCGTCGAGTGTCGCCGTCGATTCGGACTTTTCACGCGCCGCTGCACTGCATTCGCAACGAGGGAAATATTTTTGTTTTTCTCGGTTGAAAAATTTGAATGTGCGGCGGGAAGCGTGTGTTACGTTGCGAGTGTGCCGGGGAGTGTACGCGAGGGCCGGACGGTGCGCGCGGTGCGACTACGGTCACTGCTGCTGCGACACTCTCCGCCGCGGCTGCTGCCCACCGCATGTGTAAATGTTAATCCGTGATATTATGCCGCGAAACCAGTGCCAAACGACCCTTGCGCCGCTCACTTGCACGCGCCCCTAAAGCTCCAAACCACTGGCCGGCTATCCAACCAGTTGCCTCGCAAACAATAGCCCCTTTCAGAGCCAATTTTTCAGCCTCATTTCACAAAACGAAAGGCCGTCAAAGCTTACATAAAAAAAAATGTTTTGTTATCATCGCACTCCCTAGTTCCATAAAAACAATGGTTTAACATATTTTAGCTCGCGTTGACGTTAATTAAGCAACCGTTGGGCAGCGTTAGTCAAGTGTCCGCAACCATAGCATTATGTAACAGTCGCACATAAAGGACTATTAGTTCCTGTTTGCATCAGCTTGGTAAATCCATTGCTAATGAGAACTGTATTAGGTCGAATACTTCCACCTTCCTTCTTTACTAAAGGTTACGACATAGCTCTCAGGGTTTGGAAGCTGAAGTGGCAATGGGCAGGCCACATCGCTCGTGGAGCTGACAACCGATGGGGAAGAAAGGTTCTAGATTGGCGACCACGGACTGAAAGACGCAGTGTAGGTAGGCCTCCCACTAGATGGGCCGACGACATCAAAAGAGTCGCAGGCGACCGGTGGATGCAAGTGGCAAATTGTGAATTCCTTCCAACCCAAAAACGACACAGAAGACTCTCTCCCTTATTATACTTCCACAATAATGCTTCGTCATGCCTCCCTTACTCCTGTTTGGTATTGTGCTCAAACTCTAGCCGAATACAATATTTTCGTTTTCAATACATAACAACCGATATTTTTTATTGTATTTTTGTCTATATCTTGCAGAGACTATACCTAATATAAAAAGGACAGGAAAAAGATCCTTATTAAGAAAACAATCCATGAGAAGGACTAGGGCATATCCCCCCCTCTGAAATAATTCTCGGGCATGACTTACATGCATGGGACAACAATCCAAACATTCGTCCACCTGCTATGGTAACATAATAACCTTGTGTAGGTCTTTTCTTTTTAAAGTACCTACAATATTAATCATTTATTATACTCGTAGCATTTTCAATTATAATATTCTAACGCTATAATGAATCATTATTAAATATCTACCTACGCTACGTCCTAAGGTTTATGTAGGTTGGTGGTAGATATTTAATACTTATGGATAAATTTGAGAAAATTACGAACATTACTCCTGTTCTCGAACTTACCCGGAAGCACTTGAGCATAAGGCCCGCCGCGCTGCCGCCGCCGCGCTGTCGTCGCGTCGCATTTCTAGGGTTTTAGGACGTGCCATATTCAACAGAGTGCTTGGATTTTCCTGAGGAAAATATTATGTCATAACTATGTTATTTTATTATAATCACTTTCTAATGTAATTTTGACTTAAGGGTATGAATTTTTATGTACCTATCGTTCTTTTGACAATAATGCACCGACCGAGCTCCTGAAATGAACAATATCACTCCACCTTAAACTGTATTGCTAATATCAAAATATTAGGTTCATAAGAATTACTTTATTGTTTTGAACATGTAAGTATAGTACTAAGTAGGTACAATAGAATTGTTTTAAAGTTTCAACTGTTTGTTCCTTTCGAACATACAATAGGTATTTCGATCATAATAATTATTATGAGATTTCATTTTTTCAAATAAATAATGTAGAGTTGTAGTAAGACTTTAACTTTTTAGGTGATTACTACATACAATTTATTTTTTAATCCAAGTCGCCAAGAAAATGAATTATTACCTACCTACTTATTAAAACCCAACGCTAATAGTTCTACATGACACCAATCCGGTGTTATTCTCATTAGCGTTAAGTAGTACTAAATAATGGAGCTTCACACTAACACTCGAACAAACACAAGTTAGAGGAAATAATACAATAAGTCTTAGCAATAAATAGGTAGGTAGGTACCTACTTCAACTCTGCCGTGTAATGCCAAAATACTGTATCTCAGAAATATGAGTTTTGAGAAAACGAGCATTATACTTTATTTTAGATTTTTTATGATTTCATAGCTATTCGCTTTAAAAAACGATAAGTGTTTGGTATCAATTTAAAGGTATTTATAATATCTATCTAGACCTCTGCAAATATTTTATTTATATACTAAAAGAAAGGAATTATACCTCAAAAAGTGTCATGGCACACCATAGTCCATTATAAAAATTGGCATTGTTATGACAATACACTGTATTCCGTAAATACAGTTTATTGCCTTACCAACACATAGAGGAAATAAATACTTCTATCAAAGCAGAGGGCATAAAGCTGTTGGTACTAAAATACTGTATCTTGAACAGTGTTTTTCTGAAATAATTATATGTATGGCAATCTTAAATTCATAGTATCAATATTAGTTAGTATTTTAATATGAATTCCTACTATTCTTATCTAAATACCTACCTACTATAAAACAGAGTCGTGTTAGTGACACAATTTACTAATAAGTCAAGAATTACGACTGGACTGATTTTCATTAACTATGCTTTGTTGGATTCGTGTCCACTCCGAATAGCATAATAACTAATTAAAAATCGCAAACATTTATGAAAATGAGGGAAAAATATAAATATTTTTCTAATACATGTTTGTCAAGACGTCAGTCGGGCCAGCTAGTTAATTAATTAATTAAAATTATAAAGTTGTGTTTGCTTGTTTGTTTCTTCTTCACGCTCAAACGGCAGAACCGATTTGCATGAAATTTGGTATAGGTACAGATAGCTTTTAATTATGCCAACTTCACACATAGCTACAAGTTATCATCATCATCATCATCAATGTTTTCTATCAGTGCGATAACAATTACTTATAATAGACTAGCTGTTGCCCGCGACTTCGTCCGCGCGGACTATATATTTTACCATAATTCCAAATACTTAACTAAAAATAGACCATGACCTCGTGTTCGACATCGACATCCGATATGCGATATCCAACATGCTCGTACGACATCCACCATCTTCTATCAAAATTACTGTCATATATAAAAATCTAGCATTTTATACCAAAATCTAACATTTCATACAAAATTTACCATTTTCTACCAAAATACCATGTTCTACCAAAAGCTACCATTATCTACCTACTAAAATCTAAAATTTTCTACCACAATCTAAAATTTTGTTTCTAAATCTATTATTTTCTTACTAAATGTATTATTTTCTACCAAAAGCTACCATTTCCTACCAGAACCTACCATTTCCAACCAGAATCTACCATTTTCTACCAAAAAGTACCATTTTTAACCAAAGCTTCCTTTTTTCCAAAATTTACCGTTTTCATCAAAAGCTACCAAATTTATCATTTCTACCAAATTAGCATTTTAACCAAAATCTACCATTTTAATTCCAAATTCACTATTATCTACCAAAAGCTACAATTCCTTCCAAAATCTACCACTATTACCAAAAATCTACCTATATTACCAATAATCTACCATTTCCTACTAAAAACTACCATTTCCTACCTTAAATTAATCATTTTCTACAAAATCTACCACTTTCTACCTACAATTTAGGAGTTCATTATTAAAACCAGATAAAACACGTGTTTAAAATCTTTAAAGAATATAGATGCCAAGTTTGTAGTTGATCAAACCGATAAAACACGTTGTTCCATCCAAACTTTGAAACCCCTTTTCACCCACTTAGGGGTTGAATTAAAAAAAAAAAGAAACTTAGTGCACACCTACGTCTTTTAAGGAATATTTGTGCAAAATTTCAGTTTCGAACAAAATCTGATGAAAAATATTTTGCAACCCCTCTTTATTATTTTAGGGGTTGAATATTAAAAAACTATGAAATATTTAAATAAATCTTTTAAATAATGTAAAAGCCAAGTTTGAAGCAGATTAGACAAAGAAAACACGTTGTGACACACAAACATTACAACCCCTTTTCACCCCTTTAGGGGTTGAATTTAAAAATCATATTGAAGTGCACTCCTATGTCACTTATGGCATAATTGAGCCAAATTTAAATTATGAACTAAATCGGATGAAAATATGTTGCAACCCCTTATTCTCAATTTAGGGGTTGAATATTCAAAAACGATGAAACACGTGTTTAATTAAATCTTTTAAAGAATATAAATGCCAAGTTTGAAGTTGATCGGACTAAGAAAACACGTTGCTCCATACAAACTTTGTAACCCCTTTTCACCCCTTTAGGGGTTGAATTTTCAAAAATCCTTTCTTATTGCTCGCCTACGTCACATAAGGAATATTTGTGCAAAATTTCATGGTTCTAGACCCAGCGGTTTCGGCTGTGCGTTGATCGATCAGTCAGTCAGTCAGTCAGTCAATCAGTCAGTCAGTTTTGGCTTTTATATATATAGATTACCTAGCTTCACTACTTTCTCCGAAACATGTTATGAAATAGACCATCTTCAGATTCTATGGTCGGTATGGTTATGGTATGACACTCACTGACTGACCGAACAAACCCCCCCAACCCCGCTCATTCCCCGCGCATCGCCCGGATGGCCAACAACAGTTGAACTCCCTCACGAACAAGTACGGTGGCGGGAGGGGTCTTGGATTAATGGTTTTACAAAACACTGTATCTTAGCTGGTAACTAACTGCGAGTTACGGAGCACGGATTTTTGAACCATAATACTGTACCTTTAATTGCAGTGTTTTGCCATTTTAAACCTTCAACATAAGTAAATTACAGTCTTTTGAGAATGTCATTATCTACCGTCTAGTAATGGCTTCGCACGGTTTGTACATATAGCCAGTGTCAAGTATTTTATTATTTAAGTATTTCTTAATTTCACATTAAGAAAGTCACAGCAATAAAGCAATCGTGGTCAAGTAGTCAAGTCAATTATTTACATCGTCAAAGTCACGATTCAGTAAAGTATAGTGGATGCTTTACTGAAACTTCCTGGGAGTTTTAGAAAAAATGCGAAATGACACGTTTTTTGAGTTAATATTATTCACCCACACTCGTGCACGTTAACGAACACTTAATGATTAATATTCCGCCAATATTACACATTAACACTCGAAGAAACACAAGTTTAAGAAAATAATACAAAACCAACAACGTCTAACTATCGGATTCCCGCCAAAACTCAAAATAAATAATGTTTAGCTAAAGCCTCTGGCAAATGTGGCACATTGCGATAACCTCACGTCATCTCATTCAGTGGTGCCAGGTTAGGCAATAATGGCTATTATAGCCTAGGACGGCTATGTGGTGACCCGACCAAACGTTGCGTGACTCGCAGCGAGACATCCGTCAGCGTCGTCGTTGATCGCGACGATAAGACTTAATATAACGTTGTTACGTCTCAAAGCTTCCACAGATTTGCTTGTTAGCATGCACTTTTATACCGATATTTTTGAGCTATTGATATATAAATCCAAATACTGTCGTTACCGAAATACCGATATAAGTATCAATATAGTGTTTCGATACAAAAGTATACGATTATTGATAACATAATACCTGGAAAAAATAAATACCGATAAACATATTGGTATTTAGCTAAGTATAATTTACTCTCGGTATTTCTATATACAATACCTAGTACCTGCCGATATTTTGAATATATAGATATTGGTCCCAGCGTGTTGGTTAATTATTATTCAAGCAAACTGATCAAATGTGCCACCTGTGCCTAAATAAAATATTTTCGAAGGTTCCATCTTTTAGCTGGCTAGTAAATAGCTACATGCTGTTTATCTGTCATGCAAATGGCAATTCATACTGGCAACACAGCACAGTGATCTTGTGTGATCTCAGCGTCTTAGCTCACGTTTGGCTCACGCTGACGGCCGTGTCAAAAAAAACTTTTTACAGGAACTTATACTCTGAAGTAGGTAACCTACCTACCTAAAATTAAAGATCCTTGAACTATAATCATTCATTTGAATCGAAACTAGTCACTCACACACTCCGTCCGGGCAACAAGCCAACCAAACGCTTCGTTCGTTTCATTCATCACCATGCAGACGAAGAATTCAGCGTAAAACTTTAGTGTTTAGTAAGTAAAGTTTCACTTTATCTATCGTTAAAAAAAAGTTGGAGGTCTTGCGCATTCAGCCGCGAATGCTACTTCCGAGCTACACTACGTCACGTACCACCGCGGTCGCCGTCAATATACAACTGAATTTTATTATCAATATTGTTATCAATGTAGATTATGTACACAAGTGTGGGATTTGTACCTTGCAACGGGCAGCACATAGCGTACCAACACGCCGATGGGTGGGCGGTCATATCTCGAGTGCCAGAAGACTTAGATTACAGAGAACGTATGGAACGGAAAGAGTTGACATTGAGTTTCCACAACTTAATAAAGCGAGGTAGTGTTTCTTTTCATTTTATTAGTTACTGTGAAATTGGAGTATGCCTATTTATGTGTAGCGACTTGTGATTTTCATTTATTTTTCCGTGTTGTGTAAAGTGAGATCAAGACGTGTGAATTTACTCCAAGGATTAAAAAGGAAGTGGCTTATCAGTGTTTATTTATAACGGTTACCTACTAGTTTGGCCTAAGTAGTCTGGTCATCCAACAGTATTTTCAACAGAAGTGACACTCGTGACTCAAGGGTTTCTCGGATTCCTAATCTCATCTCACCACATCTTATTTTGACTGTCAATTTTACTCCTTGAAAGTAGGAATCTGATTACCTACATCGAGTTCATTTTATAGTTGGAATTTACAATAATAATTCAAAGATGGACAAGTGCTGTATGAATTTGATGTTATTTGAGAACATAATTAAACTGGATCGATAAATCATGTCTAGATTTTCTTTATTGAGTTACTATTGTTGAAGTGTAATTACAAATTGCTCCAGGGTAGATGCTCCATACTCAAAAGGTGTACAAAACCCCATGGAAGAGAGAGACAACATAACACAATGTCATACAAAATCCCGATCATGCTATCTCGCTTTAATTGAGAGTGTCACTTCTAACTAGGGTATTAATAATATAGGTATTCTGTGCTATGCTGGGTTCAGCTGTTCTGAGTTTCTTGGTATTGTATGTTAATAATCCAATTTTAATCCTGTCAATATGGGATAGAATTAATGGGTGTTCATTTTGATTTATATACTTTTGGTTTAGTTTATAATAATATAATATACAGATAGGTAAACCATTGAATTGTTTTGTAACTCCATAATTAGAATTATCACCAAATTCGTCCTAGCAGAAATGTGTTTGTTCAATTAATAAAAACTCCTTACTGTGTACTTTTAACCTGTAGGTGTGAAATTGTTTGTTCAAATACCTTAAAAATAAACTCGTAACTGGCTACAAATAAAAAAACATTGTTACAAAACCGGCCATTTTGTTGTAGTGACTCTAAACACTGTGTGATATAGGCAGACTTGTAAAAGTTATCATTGCCTACTTAATATAAATGATTTGAGTCGATAAATAAATGTATTTTCCAGATGAACAACTATACGGGTATACAAACCAAGGGATGGAGACCCCCACCCCAACTACACCCGGGGACTGCATACCGGGACTGTTCCAGGCCATGGACTCCCTGAGCCCTACCCTGGATTCCGACTTCGATGAGAGCCTAGCCATCCCTGAAATGCTGAATAAGGAGGAGACAGATGCTTTAAGTATGTATATATGCAAGTTATATCTGCAATAACATGTTTTGTTATGCTATCATCAATACTTACAAAAAATATCTTGCTGTTTGACCTGCATTAAAATGTTATGGTTCTTGTAGTACCTATAATAATCATAGTTAGTCTATTATCCCACAGGAAACATTGAGTTTTACAGGATAGAAAATATTACCTACCAGCCTATTAATGTTAATGAAACCTAGCCCCTGTCATTTCATATATTCACCAACTACAAACTTTGTAGCTAACACTTATATGTAGTTGTAGCTTGAGGTACGAAAGATTGTACACCTACCTAGTGTTTGTCAAAAACTGGCACTTAGTAACACTTGTGCCGTGTTAGGGTGTATGAGTGTGTGTGTAAGCATTTTCTATTCTATTCTATTAGTATTCTGATCAAAATGACGCATAACATCCGGCGGCCTTACGTTAACGCCACAAACACTTTGTCAGAACCATTTTAAACTCAATGGGAAATTGGTTGACCTTCTGTTCATGACCCAAAGATTATCAGTAATTACCACAACACAACGTTAGGTTTGAACAATATCCTTGAACGTACGTCTATGCTTGTTTGCACCATGCGGAAGTTCGAAGCGTGTGACGAATGTTATAATATTCTGAAGTGTCGAATAAACCTTGTGAAGATAGATAGAACTAGGATGTCATTTCCATTAACATTGTTAATTCTAGAATACCCTACCGGCGTCTTTTTTCTCGATTTAATCCTAATCGAGGCGTTTTCAATCCAGGCGTCAGTAATATGTTTTTTAAGCTTTCCGTTTCGATCGAGTCGTCACTTATCATTATAGGACTTATTACTCAGCAGTCAAATGAACCCAAGGTTAGTACCTACCTAATACAAAACTTTCTATAAAACTAAAAATTGTTTAGCCAGACGGCATCAATAAAGAATATCGCTATTTCATAAAGCGATAACATTCAACGTTTAATTGCATCTTATCATTGTTGTGGTGTGACTAATAAAATTAATCAATATCTCGAGATTACCTACAATACCTTACATACAAACAAAAGTTAAGTATGTTCTTGTGTTTGTCATGTCAGCTCTTATCCGCAGAACTTATTTGAGTAGGTTGTTTAGTAGGGGCTTCCCTAACACCTGGTTTCTGAAACGTCAGCCAACTTTGACTACAGATTAATTCTATTGCCATCCTTGTCATTTGTTTAGTGTCAGATAGAGACAACGATAGTTTTAATCTACTGTCAACGCCAACCAACGTTCCAGAAACTGGGGGTTACTGTCGTATATAAACGCCTGTTGCAATTGTGCTTTGCAATTTTTTCAAAGCTTGAATCCTAATAATTCTTTGGACAAATAAAATTTGACGCAGATTAGTACCAATCACTTTGCAATGGCAAGCGCTGTATTTGCTACTTCTGACGTATGAAATTGGTATTAGAAATGACTCACGTCGTCAGTTGATTTAAGGTCGGCTAGAATCCTTATGTGGTTATTTGTAACGTGTAAGTCTTGGAACTAGTATTATGAAGGCAACAAAAAAGGCTCATGGGCAATAATAATCTTGCATCTATTTCATATTTATGTCATTCACGCTTCTTTCATAGAGACATACTTACAACAAAATTTATGTGAAAGATTTTACATAAGCAACATAATAAATTGTTTTCCAGCGGCATGTTATCGACCATAATAATTATTGCAAGAACTAAGCCTTAATGTACTTGTAGAGATAAGATAAGAGAAACCTTTAATAATAGCCTGCATGTGAATTAATTAGCCAAGGACAGTTAAAACCATTATTCTATTGAGTCATCCGCAACTAATTTTTCCATAATTATGTAGTTTATAATAAAGTACATAATTATATTTATAATTCATAAACTACATAATATGGAAAAGTGAAAAAAGATCAGCGCCCTTGCTATCGACAAGATGCGTACGCGAACACGTTAATGATACGAACCGTTAAAATGTTCGTGCTTGTCCAATTGAAGAAGTACCTACTGACCAAATCTAAAACAAAGTCAGTTAACGTTATCGAATACTTTCTCGATAGAGGTTCGTGCAAAAGACATCAAAAGAGTCGCAGGCAACCGGTGGATGCAAGTGGCAAATTGTCGTTCGGTGTGGCGGTCGGGGGAGGCCAATGTCCACCAGTGGACGTCTTCAGGCTGATGATGAGAGGTTCATGCTCGCCCTACCATTCACTTATAGTCGTGTCTCGTTCCAGCATCGACCGCTAGCACGGCCGTGCCGTTCCGCGCGATCCACGACCCGCCCGTGAAGTTCAAGTCTGTGCACCGGAAGGTGTTCATCCCGGGCGTGGAGATGAAGGTCCGCTTCTTGGAGAACGAGAGGAGCGTCACCACGCACCTGCTCAACCCCAACTTGTGAGTACGGGCTTCGGGTTAGGGCTCCACTCACAACTGGCTCGCAGGCGAGATGGCCACTTGTGCGAATTGGTCTCTTGATGCTAAAGGCTTACTGTACAGTTTACGCCTTTTTTACTCGTCTCATAGAATAGAATAGGAAACTCTTTATTGTACATCAAAATTAAACAATAAAATTAAAATTTAAAAGTAAACAAAAACAAACAATAGCGCAGAATAAATAATAATACAATGTGTATTATTATTTAATACAATGTGTATTATTATTTAATATTTAAATGTGTATAATTATTAAGTAATCACGGGTAGTACAATGGACGGTCTTATCGCTTCAACCGATTTGTTCCAGACCTTTGGATGGAGAGTGAAAAAATTTTTTTTAGGGGTACAAAGAACAATTTTCATGAAAGAACGGTTCACGGTAGAGTCAAACTTTGAGAAGTTTTAGACTTATAATAATAATAATATGTAGTTACTTATTATATTATTGTAGTGTATTGTTTATTTCTCCCTAAACTTGGATATACCCGTTACTCATCCTATGATCCTATGTAGAAGCTAAGTCGTCACTATTATATTTTACCATAGACATCAAAACCCCACATGACTCAGCAACCACATCGTATGCGAATGTAGTTGTTTACACGATGCAAAACCTTTAATTATTCATTCAAATAATATATAAATTAACCTAGACTGCCATCGATGATTAGTTTTGCATTATCTAACCCATTTTCCCGAATCATATAATAGACTACAGATAACCCTCGTGACCCAGGTCGTGACCACCAATCGACTCGCGTAAGATATTGAAAAATTTGTGTTAAATACTTTTCCTTCAAGGTTTGATCGAAATTTACAGTTTTCGTTGCTGACTGCAACACCTTTTGTAACGTTGCGTCCTTTTACTATATTAATATAACCATACATTATTGTTAAATCAAAGCAATGTGGCATTGCTATTATACCTTTAAGTACCTACTAGAAAACATGACACAATAAATTGTTAGCTTATGACGTATTCGACTACGGATTTTACGCACAACACTGAATATTGTTTAATTAATTCGATGAATAATGTAATATTAATTATTTGCATGTGCATCAAATAAATGTGTTTTCCTTATTAATTTATCAAAAAAGCTAACAGACGTTCCTAGTCGTAGTTATAGTTTAAATAATTAACCAACTTCTAAAAAGAAGGATCTATTCGAATGTATGTTTCTTTAGACTTTTTAGACTAACAAGCTCGCATTAACTCAATAGTGAAACCAATTAGCGGGCTCTTAAATGCTTTGATCTCCATACGAATTGCTTTGACCTTGTTTTGAGATGTGTAACAATAGACGAGCAAGACGCATTATCCTTACGTCGATTCCTACTATTCTATTCGTGTTCCAATTATTTTCAACCACACACAGTGTCTCTGTGATCAATCTGCGAGTACATTACACTGTGTTAGCTCATTCATTAATTGTAATAACAGTATGGACACGGAAACTCGTCTAAAAAGTTTATAAATCTAGATGGCGATTTTATCACGTTATATTTGAATGCCACAATGTTGACGCAAAAAATTACATAGTATGTGCTATGCCTATGATTGTGGTGAGTTTTGTGCAGCGGTGAGTAGGAATGCTATGGATAAATGAATTGAATATTATAACAATGCAAAGTGCGTGTTGTTGTTTGAAGATTACAGTTTGAAGGCACAGATTAACGTGAAGTTCTCGTAGAAATAGTTAAATGACTAGAGAGTGACATAGCCTTTTTTATCTCAGAAAATGTATGGTAGTGAAACCGTAAGGCATTTGCTAGTTAATACATCAATTTATCCCATTAAGTAATGTCATATTATCACTAAGTGCTAGGTATAAATAGCCGCTGTCAGTTAGGAAAGAAAAGAGACAAAATTATCTCTCTATCTCAAGTTTCAAACTCTAATCACCTCACAGATTTGAGTTACGCGCGCTCTACAATCTCGCATGTCTCCAGTATCCATACTGTTAATATAACAGATCTTGCAATAGATATAATAACATAGTTAGTATCTGGAGTGAGTCCAACACTATGATACGCCGTGTAGCGTAGTACAACGTGTTGTGAATGAAATTCTCAGACGGTCGCTAACGTAAATGACGAATCTATTGATGCTTCCTCTTATGCAATGCAGTTTCCGTAGTAAACTGCAGTAAATAGTAGTAGGTACGCTGTTTATTGATGGGCGAATGATTCATAAATTCTTCGACTTCTAGTGTGTTTTGAATTGCACCTTATTTCCATACGGGTTTGAATTACATTTGAATGGAGCAGCAAACAAACAGCTCTGGCCGCTCCCAAAGTTTTATCTGTGTGTCTGTTTTTTTTAAGAAGTTTCCTTCTAAAGATTTTGCTCATAATTTTTTTTTAGATACAGTAACAAAAGTAGTAGTCGCTGAGAAAAAGTAGTAAAAGTGTATTTGGTATTTGGAACTTTCAGTGATGCTGACTCTACTAACATTTAAAATGTAGGTACCTACTTACCTTATCTCATAAGTTTAGAAATACCGAAGCAATGCATCATAAATAATGAGTAATGAGGCTTAATAACGTTATATTATCTGGTATAGTTATCGCATTATTATCGGACAATTAGATTTTTTATGACATGTAATTTCTCATGTTAATACGTTGACACCTGTGCCTCAATTCTACTCAAGATTTCGATTAACAGATTTCGTATAACCTGCTAAAAGTGTAGTCAATCGCCGTCAGCCTATAGCTACTTCTTACGGCCGAAATTAATATTGTATCTCCTATCCAAGATTGAAATCGATCTTGGATTGCTGCGTATCGTTCGATCGATCTCCAATCTGCGTGCCTTTATAAACCAATCCACGGATCGGTTATTGGCACGTTTGACCCTAAAAATGGATTGTGATATCAATCCCAGATAGCAAAACTTGGATTGGATTGATTATTAATTTCAGCCATTAGTCGCTATAGGTAGAATCCAAATCCAGAATAATCCCCCAGAAATCACCCTCAACTCTGACTCTGCCCCACCACAGATATACCATATCCCTGCAGCACGGCGACTTCTCTTGGACAATCAAGAAGCGATACAAGCACATCTTGTACCTGCACCAGCAGCTGATCCTGTACCGAACGTCTCTGGACATCCCCTTCCCAACTAAAACTCACAAGTCGAGGCGGGCGAGCTTCAAGAACACGGTGAACACTGAGGAAATGGCCGAGAGGGTCGCTTTGGAGGCGATGCCCAGGAGTAACTCCAAGCGGAGGGATGGACGCCCGAAGAAGCGGAAGGGCGCTCTGCCAAGGTTGGTTCACAGACATATAAGAGGGAGCAGACCGCGCGATCCAGTCGTGAAGCTGGCCGCCATATTGATGAACGCTGGCCACACGCTGGCGACATTTAGACAGCTTGGTCTATTTGTTTAAAATATTTTGTAGGATTTAGCACGGATTTTATTCATAGCAACATTTTATGAACGTTGTTCATTTGGTCTTGTCAGCCTTAGTTCAGCCCTGCTCGAATGAGTTTTTTTTTTTCCTGGTTTCACTAGATGTGTATGTTCCATTCGCTTCCTCTTATAAGTCTGTAGATTGATTCTATGTTTCTTACTTTAAACTACGACTTTAAAGGTTCTAAATGGAGCCTTGTTTTTGTAGATGTACAGCCTATCTGTTACAGACATATCAAACAATTTCACGTGCAACACCGTATTCAAGTCGTAATGGGAGTGAAACTTCTAGACTTTACTCTATCGCATTTTATCGCTTTTTATGGTGTATACGTCGCTCTCTTTTGCTCCAATTCCGTGACGTCAGAATATACTGTAGCTCTCTCTCTCTACGTCATATCTTCTCTCTCATGTTACGGAAAGTTGTCAAACGAGACGCGTCCTTAAAATATTACTCTCCCTCCTTGTTCAGTGTTTCAATTCAAAGATCTCGATACGTATTGAAAGCTATTAGGTACGATACTAATGTTCCTAATATTATTACGATGTCATTACAGATTTCCAAAGAAACCTGAAGTAATGATAACGTACGAGGGCATCCAGCTAAGAATGAAGCAGCTAGAAGAATATTTATACAACCTTCTCAACATCTCCATATACAGGAACCATCATGAAACTGTAAGCGTTTGTGACAATACTTTTAATCGCTGTGATTATTCTAATCGATATCCACCCCGGTCTTTGGAACTGAAAGCAAAAATGAACTCGTAACGGGCAAGTAAACGATTATTATAACTCATCGTCCTTATATCCTTACCCAGTAATATAACGGAAGTTTTATGGTTGTTTGTTTGTTTGTTTGTTTGTCGTCTGAGGTTGTGCTAGCCTCCATTTTAAAACAAATGATCGTAGAGGAACGGCTTCGAGGAATCCTCAAGGTGCGTCGCGAGGCACCTTGAGTTGACCGATGGGTTGTTTCCTTCGTTAGAGGATTATTCCTATTATCCACGAGGAGATTTTCTCAACTACCGATACCAACACAGGCAAGTGACGTTGAGGGAGCGAAAGAGTTTTGGAGGTAACTCCTAATTCTAATTCCGTACGGTTCCAGGTGAAGTTCCTGGAAGTGTCTCGCCTGTCGTTCATCTCGGAGCTGGGCACGAAGGGCAAGGAGGGCATGATACAGAAGCGCACCGGCTCCACGCAGCCGGGGCAGGCCGGGTGTAACTGCTGCGGCCTGCTGCGGGCCATGGTCTGCGTCAGGTGCGTCTGTGTCTGTGTGTCTGCTGGGGGCTTGTGCGCGTCACCGGCCGCTTTCTATGAACATCTCTCTATGCTAATATTTATAAAGTGGAAAGTTTGTGTTTGCATGTTAGACTGATTTGGTTAAATTGATTTGCATGCAATTTGGTATGCGGATAGCACAATTGAACGGATAGGCTGCAAGTCATCATCATGATCGTTTTCCATCAATACGATAAAACCTGATAATCTAATTTATTTACAACAACGAGTAAAGCTGCAAGACGCAACTAGTTGTAGATATTTTTGTAAAACGAATTGGGAACAAGTATTCAACAATCTGTGAACCCGAAAACTTGGTTTTTATCATTTTTGTTTGTTACCTTATAACGGGAATAATTTTATGACAAGCAACCATCATGGTGGTTTGAACGTATTGAGTTCATAGTTCGGTCGTCTCAAGCCATAGCGCAACAAAACTTTCTCGCCCGGTTGTTTTCTGCTGTATCTTCACCGGTCCTGTAACTCCTTGATCGTCATTCCTGTTCTTACCTGGAACCACTATCCTGTAGGTGCAACTACTTCTGCACGGGGCTGGTGTGTGCGAAGTGGCAGGAGCGGTGGTTGTTCGTGAAAGACACCTTCTTCGGCTACATCCGGCCGCGGGATGGCGTCATCAAGGGTGTCATGCTTTTCGATCAGGGGTGAGTTTGTACTTTCGTTAAATCCTATCCTAATTTAATAATCGTCCTGAGGGGAGGGGAGGGGCTGTCCCCTCCGCCACGGGGGTGGGGTGAAGCGTGTGGGGTGGGACCCACTAAAAATCCCCCCCCCCCCCTTCCCGTGAGCGGTCCTCTGCTGAAATGGAGCAAGATAAGGGCATGTTAGTATTTGCTATCTTGTCCCAGATGAAATCTTATCCAATCCATTGAACTTTGTATAGGTTGTTTGAATTTTTAAGAACAGTGTTTTAATGCTTCTTTTTGTGTCTTGCGCAGCTGACGGAAATGTGAGTATCTCTATAATACTTACGAGTTTTGATCTAACCGTGAGTTATGCTCTTGAGTTCATACAAAAATCCAAAATACAAGTTCATACAATAATTTTCAAAACCTACTACAAATATGTAAAAGCTAACAGCAAATCATAGATTAGGTATTCTATGTTAAAGATTCGAAGTGTCAAGCGGGATGTACTCCACGGGCCTGAACCACGGCCTCCAGATCCTGAACCAGAGCAGACAGATGGTGATCAAGTGCTGGACCAAGCGGAAGAGCAAAGAGTGGTTGCAGTACCTGAAAACTGTTGCCAGCCAGAGCGGTAAGTTTGTTTTGTTTTTATATTCATTCATTATTCGCTAACTTGTAACACAAATTTCCCTTTAAGTTATAAGATAAGTTAGTGTAAAATATTTCCTTTCTGAGTATATCTACCTTCACGTATCTACATACGGCATCTCACTCGAGAATAGTTTAACTTTCTATACTGTTTTTCCTGGTATATATCTAACATAGCGTGATGAAGGCTTTTACCCAGCAGTGGGACAGTACAGGCTGAATTAATATATATTTATAAAAAAAGCATTCTTCGACTATCTACAATTACGTAGCACTATCAAAATATCATATTTGTATTGGATCGATATAAGCGCACAATCCTATTCTATTTTCACGTCCTCCACTCGTCTAGACCAGACTATCTGATCTCAATGCCGATATGGTCGGAGGTGGTGAACATGCCAACATGTGTGTTCCAGCCCGCGACTTCACGAACCCCAACCTGCACCACTCGTTCGTCCCCCCGCGCGCCGCCACGCCCGCCGCCGCCTTCGTGGACGGCGCCGCCTACCTCGCCGCCGTCGCCGACGCCATGGAGCTGGCCAGGTGGGGACCGTCATCATCGTCATCATCATCAATCATCATCATCATCATCATCCTCATCAGACATCATCATCAATATCATCATCATCATCATCAATCATCATCATTAATCATCATCATCATCATCAAGCACAGGGTACCCCTCACTTCCGCAAGGACTAGGTCATAATCATCTTTTCTATGTGCACATCGCATGCATGAGCAATATGAGCATAGGCACATAGCTAGTATAGTAACCACTACTAACTTTAGAACTTCGCTAAAGTTATGCCGCGCAAAGCTTTGTGGGTTAAATTTATTCTTCAATCATATTCATATTTGTATAATGAGCTATAATGCCTAAAGTTATTTTCTTGAGAAGATTTTAAACCCGGCCAGGTATATTTGGAGTTACAAAATGACTAGACAGTAAAGAAGTGTGTAATTCTCGGCCATGTGGTTTTTCTCGCGTTGTTTTCCTTCGTCGAAAAGCGGTGCATTATGTTTCAACAAAAAAACACATTGGTTGGCATCCCCCTGCTTGACAGGCAGGCGTTCGCCTCCTAGACTATAACCGCTCTACTACTAGACGTCTATTGAAACATGTTCCCTTACGATTCAGGGAAGAGATCTTCATCGCCGACTGGTGGCTGAGCCCCGAGATCTACATGAAGAGGCCCGCCCTGAACCCCAACTACTGGCGGCTGGACACGATACTGAAGAGAAAAGCGGTAAACTCTTCGTTCCCTGAACTATACTGTTTCCTATCAGACAAAGTTCTGGCACTTCTTCCTAGACGTCACCCACAAGTCAAAAAATAGCAAAAGTGTAAAAGAAACTTCAACTTGTAGTGTCATCTGTGTGCCTTGTTTGCCATCCGTCAGACCGAGCGCGTAAATAAATTGTCAAAACTCGCACTAGGCACACTGTAACGGGAGTTTTCCCGAAGCGCCAGTGTTTTGGAATTTACCGTTGCAAGTTTTCTTTTCAAGTGTGAGATTCAACCGTAAATTAGCGCATGAAAGCGAAACATCCTGTTACAAACTCAACCCGTAAATGGTTACTCAAAATCGTGTCGTGTCGTAATTAAGTTACAAATACTACACAAAGTATGGAAACATATTTTATATAGTATTTTTTGTGTTAAATATTTAACGTTGAATTATTATTGCAGGCTCAAGGCGTGAAGGTATTCATCATGCTATACAAAGAAGTGGAAATGGCGTTGGGTATCAACAGTTTCTACAGCAAAAGCAGATTAGTGAGCGAATATATAAAAGTGAGTATCTTGACTTGAACCTCCTCTTTCTTTCTCTCTCTCTCTCTCTCTCTCTCCCTCTTGTTCTTCCTCTCTTCCATTCATATTGTTAAAAGTCATTTTCGTCTTCAATACCTACCAATTCAAAATTCAAACTATACCCATTCTGGGCACTTTCTCGTCTAGGTCTTTTAGATATGTAAGGGCTTTTTGTTTCATGTATTTAATGTAAAGTTTTTGTATAAACATTGGTTTTTGATTGTAAATGCTTACCTGTTTTTTAAGTTCACCATTAAAAATGATAGCCAAAAAAACCACAACATACTATTTTTTATTGAACGCCTATGTTCGTGAGTACTTCTCCTGATGCCAAGTAGCATCGATAATTGTATGAATTCTATATCTCTCTTGTATTTCTCGCCTCCAGCCGCAGCTGTAAACCCAAATAAAAGCCATATTGTTGTAACGTTAGGTTTTCCGTCACCCAGACCACGCGCGCGGCGGCGTGCTGTTCTGGGCGCACCACGAGAAGATCGTCTGCGTCGACCAGGGCGCGGCCTTCCTCGGCGGCCTCGACCTCTGCTACGGCCGCTGGGACGACCACCGGCACAGGTCCGTCGCCGCACGCGACCTACTGACACGTGATGTACTGACACGCGACATACTGACACGCGACGTACCGACACGTGACGCACTGACACACGACATATTGACGCAGATGTCATATGTACTCACGGCATGTTGACACAAGATCGTTTTATTCAATGTTTGATGTTCCTTAACACTGAACGTACTCAACTACATACTCGTACAACTAAATTTTTATCTTATTAGTACAGTCAGCTTCAAAGTATATAGTTTGACGTCTTCATAGTTTAAAATTTCCTCTTGTATGAAAATCTGAAATTGTTTACATAATATGTAAAATTTAACTAGAAAGGACACATTCGAAAACGTCTGAGACCGAGTGTACAAATTTGCAGGTTGACAGATCTGGGCAACGTTACCCAGCCGAAGAACTCGATGCGTACAAAGAAGAAAACGTCTAGTTCGCCCGGCGGCCGACTGTACCTTCCGCACGAGAACGGCCTGCAGGCCACCATAGAACTCGCCAAGAGCTCGAAGGACCTCGTCATAAGTCTCAATGAGTAAGTTGTTATCTGCTTTTAAAGTGACGTTTAAATACAATACCTTACCTTTGCAGACGGAAGTTTGAAATGTTTGTTATTAATTTCATATTTTACTATAAATACTGAATTTATTTCAATATAATTTAATGTGAAGCTAGCGTACAATATTACTTTTACTTTCATGTAAATTGGTTGTATAGTTTCTTTCAGTAAATCAATATAGGATCATAATGTTTATGCCTAAACTAATACCTTCATACAGCTTTCACTCCTTACAGTAACTAACCTAACCTAACCTCAATCTTCCTTACAGTAGCACACTCAGGGTAGAGGAGGAAGGCAAAGACGCGCAAGAGACGCCTCCGCCGGAAACGGAGAACATTCCAGGCCCCGACCTGCCGGTGCTGGAGCCGGGAGACCAGCTCCTCATCGCCGCCGCGCCCCCGGGCCCGGGCCCCGGGCCGGAGCCGGAGGGGCACAAGCGGAACGTGCTGGACAAGCTCACCGACCGCGGCAAGGACATCATCGGCATCCTCTACCCGCCCTTCGAGGACGACAAGCTGGAGCAGAAGTTCGACGACTCCGAGCGGAAGAAGGCGGAGAAGTACGCGCTGTCCAACGATCAGATACTGCTGACGGACGCGCAGGGGGGGGTGGGGGCGCGCGGGGGGAGGGGGGCGGGGGCCGAGCCCGCGCCGCTGGCCGTGGTGCTGGAGGGGAGGGTCATCACGGAGAGCACGCGGGACGCCCTGCAGGACGTGGAGGGGAACTCGAAGCTGTGGATCGGGAAGGATTACACCAATTTCATCGTGAAGGATTTCAATAATTTAGATCTGCCGTTTGTTGGTGAGTGCGTTTTGTTTAGGGAATATCAAGCAGTAAATCTGACCGATACCTCTGATCTGTCTTTTGCTAAATCCCTATCGGGGTGTTCCGGCAGAGAGCTAGTCCCGTTCTAAGCTGAGCATCTATACCACCTTCGACCATATCGTCATTTAAAGACTGGTGAGATCGTGGTCAAATGTTACTTTGTATCTAGAGCGTAAAAAAAGTGTACAGCAGTTTAGGAGTCCGATTGATAGACAAGGCTCTCACCAAAGTTTGTTAATATAAGTAATTGCATTTCAGACCTAGTGGACAGGAACTCAACGCCCAGAATGCCGTGGCACGACATCGGGGTGATGGTGCAAGGCGCGGCGGCGAGAGACGTCGCGCGACATTTCATACAGCGCTGGAACGCTATCAAGCTGGAAAAAGCTAGGTGAGTGCTTTACGGCATTCTAGACCGTACTTATAAGGACGCAACTGCGAAAATGGCGTGGTAACGAAAGTTTGTGTGTTTGAAAATGTGATATTTACTAGATTGTCTATTATATTTTCAGACAAAACCCGAACTACCCATACTTACTGCCGAAGACTTACAGCGACATTAAGCCTTTGCAAGATCTGGACAGGCTGCTAGGTGTAGAGATCAACAATGTGACGTGTCAGGTAATATAATACGATCTTATTTCTCTCACTTCATCCTTATGATGCATAAGCACAGATGTATAAGTTTCTTTTCAGCAATGCTTCTCACTCTAGCGTACTACGTTCCTAAAGAAAGAGACAGAGACAGAGTACGGAAAATGAGTATTCAGGGCAGGTGAATGATTCGCTCGTCTCGTTACTCTATTATATATGTATATAAAGTTATGAGCCATAATCGCCTTGTTTGGCCAACTGGCCCGCTTATCACAGCATTGAGCGTAGCTAATGCCGTCGAGTGTTTTCGTACCACTGTTATAAAATGGCGCAGGCGGTAGGATTTCGAGACATACAGTTCAACACTCTAAATCTTTCAAATTGGAGCGTTAACCGCAGAATACCCTGGAAGAAGGTATGAGGTAGAAGTAGCAAAGCAGTATCCCCCCAGGTACTGCGCAGCGCCTGCAGCTGGTCCTGCGGGTTCCTGGACCCGGACACGGTGGAGCAGTCCATCCACGAGGCCTACGTGGACACCATCACGCGCGCGCAGCACTACGTCTACATCGAGAACCAGTTCTTCATCACGCAGTCCCGCTCCAGCCAGGCCGTGAGGAACCAGGTACTGAGGAACCAGGTACACCGCCGCTTTACTGGTCGGTGGTGGCTATGCTTTTTTAAGAGTTTTATAGTTTCAGAATGTGCTCATTGAAGCTTTCAATTCGATTATGAACTTTGATTACTTTCGATTATGAAATCGCTTCAACCGAATTGCGTGTGTGGTATTTCTGTATTGTGTGTCTTGTTGGCGGACAATAAAGACTAGTATTGTATGATCTGCAGATAGGAGAGGCGCTGTTCAACCGCATAATGCGCGCCCACCGCGCCGGCGCCACGTTCCGCGTGTACGTGGTGATGCCGCTGCTGCCGGGCTTCGAGGGGGAGGTGGGCGCCCCCTCCGGCACCTCGCTGCACGCCGTCACGCACTGGAACTACCAGAGCATCTGCCGGTGGGTATCTCGCGGTGGGCGGTGGCGCGGCGCCGCTCGCACACTCTAGCCCCGTACGTACACTCTAGCCCCGTAGGGCAGTCGCGCGCCCCCCGCTCGCACACTCTAGCCCCGTAGGGCGGTCGCTCGCCCCCCGCTCGCACACTCTAGCCCCGTAGGGCGGTCGCGCGCCCCCCGCTCGCACACTCTAGCCCCGTAGGGCGGTCGCGCGCCCCCCGCTCGCACACTCTAGCCCCGTAGGGCGGTCGCGCGCCCCCCGCTCGCACACTCTAGCCCCGTAGGGCGGTCGCGCGCCCCCCGCTCGCACACTCTAGCCCCGTAGGGCGGTCCCGCGCTCCCCGCTCGCACTCTAGCCCCGCACTCTGCCCCCGCAGGAGCCGCGATGGCCTCGCCCCGTAGGACGGTCCCGCGCTCCCCGCTCGCACTCTAGCCCCGCACTCTGCCCCCGCAGGAGCAGCGACGGCCTCGCCCCGTAGGGCGGTCCCGCGCTCCCCGCTCGCACTCTAGCCCCGCACTCTGCCCCCGCAGGAGCCGCGACGGCCTCGCCCCGTAGGGCGGTCCCGCGCTCCCCGCTCGCACTCTAGCCCCGCACTCTGCCCCCGCAGGAGCCGCGACGGCCTCGCCCCGTAGGGCGGTCCCGCGCTCCCCGCTCGCACTCTAGCCCCGCACTCTGCCCCCGCAGGAGCCGCGACGGCCTCGCCCCGTAGGGCGGTCCCGCGCTCCCCGCTCGCACTCTAGCCCCGCACTCTGCCCCCGCAGGAGCCGCGACGGCCTCGCCCCGTAGGGCGGTCCCGCGCTCCCCGCTCGCACTCTAGCCCCGCACTCTGCCCCCGCAGGAGCCGCGACGGCCTCGCCCCGTAGGGCGGTCCCGCGCTCCCCGCTCGCACTCTAGCCCCGCACTCTGCCCCCGCAGGAGCCGCGACGGCCTCGCCCCGTAGGGCGGTCCCGCGCTCCCCGCTCGCACTCTAGCCCCGCACTCTGCCCCCGCAGGAGCCGCGACGGCCTCGCCCCGTAGGGCGGTCCCGCGCCCCCCGCTCGCACTCTAGCCCCGCACTCTGCCCCCGCAGGAGCCGCGACGGCCTCGCCCCGTAGGGCGGTCCCGCGCCCCCCGCTCGCACTCTAGCCCCGCACTCTGCCCCCGCAGGAGCCGCGACGGCCTCGCCCCGTAGGGCGGTCCCGCGCTCCCCGCTCGCACTCTAGCCCCGCACTCTGCCCCCGCAGGAGCCGCGACGGCCTCGCCCCGTAGGGCGGTCCCGCGCCCGCCGCTCGCACTCTAGCCCCGCACTCTGCCCCCGCAGGAGCCGCGACGGCCTCGCCCCGTAGGGCGGTCCCGCGCTCCCCGCTCGCACTCTAGCCCCGCACTCTGCCCCCGCAGGAGCCGCGACGGCCTCGCCCCGTAGGGCGGTCCCGCGCTCCCCGCTCGCACTCTAGCCCCGCACTCTGCCCCCGCAGGAGCCGCGACGGCCTCGCCCCGTAGGGCGGTCCCGCGCTCCCCGCTCGCACTCTAGCCCCGCACTCTGCCCCCGCAGGAGCCGCGACGGCCTCGCCCCGTAGGGCGGTCCCGCGCCCCCCGCTCGCACTCTAGCCCCGCACTCTGCCCCCGCAGGAGCCGCGACGGCCTCGCCCCGTAGGGCGGTCCCGCGCTCCCCGCTCGCACTCTAGCCCCGCACTCTGCCCCCGCAGGAGCCGCGACGGCCTCGCCCCGTAGGGCGGTCCCGCGCCCCCCGCTCGCACTCTAGCCCCGCACTCTGCCCCCGCAGGAGCCGCGACGGCCTCGCCCCGTAGGGCGGTCCCGCGCTCCCCGCTCGCACTCTAGCCCCGCACTCTGCCCCCGCAGGAGCCGCGACGGCCTCGCCCCGTAGGGCGGTCCCGCGCCCCCCGCTCGCACTCTAGCCCCGCACTCTGCCCCCGCAGGAGCCGCGACGGCCTCGCCCCGTAGGGCGGTCCCGCGCTCCCCGCTCGCACTCTAGCCCCGCACTCTGCCCCCGCAGGAGCCGCGACGGCCTCGCCCCCGCAGGAGCCGCGACGGCCTCGCCCCGTAGGGCGGTCCCGCGCTCCCCGCTCGCACTCTAGCCCCGCACTCTGCCCCCGCAGGAGCCGCGACGGCCTCGCCCCGTAGGGCGGTCCCGCGCTCCCCGCTCGCACTCTAGCCCCGCACTCTGCCCCCGCAGGAGCCGCGACGGCCTCGCCCCGTAGGGCGGTCCCGCGCTCCCCGCTCGCACTCTAGCCCCGCACTCTGCCCCCGCAGGAGCCGCGACGGCCTCGCCCCGTAGGGCGGTCCCGCGCTCCCCGCTCGCACTCTAGCCCCGCACTCTGCCCCCGCAGGAGCCGCGACGGCCTCGCCCCGTAGGGCGGTCCCGCGCTCCCCGCTCGCACTCTAGCCCCGCACTCTGCCCCCGCAGGAGCCGCGACGGCCTCGCCCCGTAGGGCGGTCCCGCGCTCCCCGCTCGCACTCTAGCCCCGCACTCTGCCCCCGCAGGAGCCGCGACGGCCTCGCCCCGTAGGGCGGTCCCGCGCTCCCCGCTCGCACTCTAGCCCCGCACTCTGCCCCCGCAGGAGCCGCGACGGCCTCGCCCCGTAGGGCGGTCCCGCGCTCCCCGCTCGCACTCTAGCCCCGCACTCTGCCCCCGCAGGAGCCGCGACGGCCTCGCCCCGTAGGGCGGTCCCGCGCCCGCCGCTCGCACTCTAGCCCCGCACTCTGCCCCCGCAGGAGCCGCGACGGCCTCGCCCCGTAGGGCGGTCCCGCGCTCCCCGCTCGCACTCTAGCCCCGCACTCTGCCCCCGCAGGAGCCGCGACGGCCTCGCCCCGTAGGGCGGTCCCGCGCTCCCCGCTCGCACTCTAGCCCCGCACTCTGCCCCCGCAGGAGCCGCGACGGCCTCGCCCCGTAGGGCGGTCCCGCGCTCCCCGCTCGCACTCTAGCCCCGCACTCTGCCCCCGCAGGAGCCGCGACGGCCTCGCCCCGTAGGGCGGTCCCGCGCTCCCCGCTCGCACTCTAGCCCCGCACTCTGCCCCCGCAGGAGCCGCGACGGCCTCGCCCCGTAGGGCGGTCCCGCGCTCCCCGCTCGCACTCTAGCCCCGCACTCTGCCCCCGCAGGAGCCGCGACGGCCTCGCCCCGTAGGGCGGTCCCGCGCCCGCCGCTCGCACTCTAGCCCCGCACTCTGCCCCCGCAGGAGCCGCGACGGCCTCGCCCCGTAGGGCGGTCCCGCGCTCCCCGCTCGCACTCTAGCCCCCCACTCTGCCCCCGCAGGAGCCGCGACGGCCTCGCCCCGTAGGGCGGTCCCGCGCTCCCCGCTCGCACTCTAGCCCCGCACTCTGCCCCCGCAGGAGCCGCGACGGCCTCGCCCCGTAGGGCGGTCCCGCGCTCCCCGCTCGCACTCTAGCCCCGCACTCTGCCCCCGCAGGAGCCGCGACGGCCTGGTCACGCGGCTGTACGAGGCCGGGGTGCCCGCGCCGGACGCGTACGTCACGTTCCACGGGCTCCGCACGCACGCGGCGCTGGGCGGCGAGCCCGTCACGGAGCTGGTGTACGTGCACTCCAAGCTGCTCATAGCCGACGACAAGACGCTCATCTGCGGCAGCGCCAACATCAACGACCGCTCCATGCTGGGCACGCGCGACTCCGAGATCGCGGTCATCATACAGGTGGGCATTCCGACACCTTATTATTATTTTTTAAACAGCACTAGGGTTTTGCCTGTGTCGTGGGTACCGGTAACAGACATACTTCACTTACACACACAAATATGCGACACGATGACACGAAGCGCAGCAGTCCGATTGCTCAGCCACTACGCCGAACGTGTCGTCAACGTATTGTGCGGCTGTAATATATTTACATTTTGTCATTCAAAAATACCACTCAAATATAGTCTAATATAAACGATTTAGAGGAAATTCGTTAAGGAGATAGTTTCACCCATCAAAAAGAACGCGATAAAATGTGGCAGCGCGAGGCGGAAGCCAATAATGTGACCGAATAATGATGTTTAAGGATGAAGAGTTCGTGGACGGCGTCATGAACGGCGAGACGTTCCCGTGCGGGCGCGTGGCCGGAGCCCTGCGCGCCCGCCTGTTCCGCGAGCACCTGGGGTACTGCGGCGCGGGCCCGGAGCCCGGCCCGGGGGCGGAGCTCGAGCCGGAGCTGCAGGACCCGTGCTGCGACCAGTTCTACAGGAACGTGTGGAAGGCCACCTCCAAGAACAACACCGATATCTACGAAGAGGTGAGCTCGCATGCTGTAAACAGTGAACCTGTAGACGGCTGGTATCGGTAGTCTCTGTCTCACAGAAAGCAGAAGAAAGTTGAAACCCCATTTCAGGGGTTTTTCAAGGTCAACTGCATAAGTAGCTAAATAAATTATGTACTCTTTACGATACAGACTGTGACCTTCTTACATTGACACGTCCTTATGACGTCATAGTCTTCTATCTCACGTCACGCTGTGCCGCCGTCCATAGTTCATTTTGCCCAAGCTGCATACTGACCGACCGCGACGTGCTAGTGTAGTGTAATTAGTAACCTCGTCTCCTCACACTGTGTCACTAATTTAGGCCGCTTCAAATTGGATAGTGTGATAGCCGCTTTACTAAGACACCTACAGATTGTTTGCCGCTCTAAGAATACAAATATTATGTTTTCTCCACAGGTATTCCACTCCATACCGACGGACGCGGTGCACACCTTCGCAGAACTGAAGAAGTATCAAGAGGAACACAAAGACAGTCTGTGGCATACCGACCCGGCGCTCGCGAACAGGAAAATAGACCTTATACAGGGGTATCTCGTCGATATGCCATTGGATTTCCTTTGCAACGAAATTCTGACGCCACGAGGTGTTTCTATGGAGAATATGATGCCGACCTCGTTGTGGACTTAACTGAGTCTGCGTAGATCGGTGCTGAGACCGTCGGCATGTTGTATGGTTTTGCAGATTTTTACTAACGGTATCGCTGGTTAGCTGAATCAACAATGTTAGAGAATATGTCCATTTCACTGAGGTTTAGACGGAGTTATACTTAACAAGGCAAGTTACAAGACTAACGACGTTTTTGGTAAGCTTATTTCCTTACTAAATTTAGTAACCGTTTAGAAATGACGACGCCGTATTTAAAAAATATGCTAATTTTACAATATGCCCATGACGGTGATGACTTTGAAAAAATACTGCAATTTTTTTAGACAACACGAAACGCTGTGGTTTAGCTGATGGTAAACGCCCTGCCATAACAGTTGGAGCCTCTCTGTCTTACCACAAAAGATTTAAACCAGAGTTGAACAGATGTGTCTAAATATTTTCTCCACAAATCGACGTCTACCCTCGCTTTTTCTAACTCAGTAAAAAAATCACAATTAAACTAATAAGGAATGACAGGAATTAGTAATACTACGCGAGTGATAGACGTCGATTTTGTGGAACGAAATTTTAATAACGTCGGTTTAACGCTGGTCTAAATTTTTGTGGTAAAAAATTCTTTGTCTTTTCTGGTCCGAGGCTAAATATTATCACTCATTTCAAGAATATTGACCCAAAACTTTAACTTTATACATTGCAATGTTTTTCAAAATACACCTGTCTTTTGTGTTTTTGTCGTTATGAATTGTGATTTTATTTATGAATGTTTACATAGTTTCTAATAAACCATTGCATAATGTTGATTATAGGATCATGCCGTCCCAGGTTAGGTTATACGCATCCGGTTTTGATCGCGTGCCCTTCTGCAGGCAGTCTCTACTATTCCCTTTGTCTATATTAATCGTGGAGGTGGAAAAACCACCAAATACATAACCAGTATTAACCAGTGTTGGACGTTGGTATAATTATGGAGTTCTTCTGAAAACATAGGTTTTAATCTTAATATACTCGTACTTGTGTGTCTAATTTATTCCGAAGAATCAAATACATAAAAGTTTTATAGAAAGAAAGACTATGTAAAACATAAAAAACTAGAAGTGCCTCGCGGTTTCACCCGCGTTAACTACTATCCCGCGGGAATCGGTGTTTTTTTACGTGATAAAAAGTAGCCTATGTCACCCGGGGATAGTGTAGCTTCCCAACTGTGAAAGAATTTTTAAATAGGTTCAGTAGTTTCGGAGCCTATTCAATTCAAACAAACAATCAAATCTTTCCTTTTTTTAATATTAGTATAGAACAAACTATATTGATGGTATAGTTTTTTTATGGGCTTATAATTATGTAATGCCGTCCGTAATTATTGAATGAATAAATGAAATGAATGACATAAATATTATAATTAGTTTACCATTTCAAATTATGACAACTTGGTTTTGTTGGTCCCACAGTTGAAAGAGGATAACTGTTTTTTTTAATTACTATAATTTGTATATCTAAGGAGAGATTACGCTACGGAATAGTGGATATACGACACTAAACCAGACAGTTTTCTTGTATGGAACCACGGCGCTGGTTACTCGTATAGCCAAGAACTAGTAAAAAAATCCATTCCAATTTTTTAATTCGTTAAATTTATCAATTCCAATCCGTTCCAGTAACTTGCCATAGATTATTGATGTCTAACAGTATAATATATTTTATATGTTGTGAGTGTTATACAATATGATGGAGATTATACAATTTATTTTTATTATTTTAATGTAGAGATAGTGTACGAATATTATAAATCGACAATGATAGAGTTAATCAGATTACATTTTAAGTTAAAAGTAATTAGTTTATTAGTTCTAATATTACCTACTTAATGTTACAAAAATTGTAATTCAGATTGGCAGTCTATGTTCTTGTATCTAACTAACCATGGTAGAAGAAAACATCATAATGTTCTTCATGTTTTCTTCTACCATGTCTCCTAACCATTTGCGTATATCGGTGTCAATTCGGTTGTTATAAACTACTTTACTCGTATCCTATAAACTTTAGTTGTCACTTTTAAACGCTACGAAAACGAAAGGGATGGCATTAATTAAGTTTAATTTGTGTCAACAGAAGTGTCACCATCAACTATTACTAAGGCCGCGTTCCGAAATGCACTTACACTGAACACGACGTATACACCGCTAACGTGCGGTCCAATTTGTGAGCGGCGTAAGCTAAAATGGCGGTCGCGGATCTGTGGCGGAACACACTGCCGACCGTGCGACCCGCGAGCACCGTGAACGCCTCAGTATAACAGTTCTGTGTGCCTAGTGTGAGTTTTGCCAATTTATTTACGAGCTCGATCCGGTTAGCGTAAACTTGAAATTTTATGGAATAAGAGCAGCGCCATCTAGCGTCAGTCAGTCAGACATTAGTTTTGATAATATTAATTAGTTTTGATAGTTTTGATAATTTCTTAACGCGCTCGGTCCGTTTAGCGTAAACTTGAAATTGTATGGAATAAGAGCAGCGCCATCTAGCGTCAGTCAGTCAGACATTAGATGGCGCTGCTCTTGTTCAAAGCGCTTATTGGACCGCACGTGTGTGCGCTGTGAACGCTTTGAGCGCAATTCGGAACGTGGCCTAACTTATGTGCTTTACAAGCCAACGTTACCGGGTTTCCACATTGGCCCCGCACCGATGGCTCTATGTAAGTTATCTGAGGATTTCCACCGCTAAGCCCGTCAGAGGCTCAAAGGCGGCCAAACTACGTATTACCCAACTGATATGGCTTACCGATGTACCTGCGCAGAAGATGAATTTTCAAAGCGCGAGAAATGCTATTGACCGCTATTGGTCGGCAGCCGCCGCCATCTTAGCGAGCTTAGAGTGAGATGGAACTAACAGCTGCAGTGTATTATGAACCTTATAATAGTGATCTTAGGTTGATTGTAAGTTTTAAGCATTCTTTCGTTAATCTTCGGACCATACTTTCTTTTCTGCGCGAACGAAGATTCACGACGCGCCTTATAACTAATACTACCTCATTCGAAGAACAAATAAACTAGATACATTTACAGACCTCCGGTCGTACAATAAAACAAACCATTCCATTTGAAACTATAATAACCACCGCAGTCGTAAGCTTAGGTAGACAGCTGTAGCGGGGCGGGCCACTGGGACGAGATGGTGAATGCCAACACGATCCCATCTCGCCCCGCTCTTGCTCACGGGGTGTTTTAGTGGGCTGGTGTCCCACTACCCCCCCCCCCCCCCTAAAACAAAATAGGTAGACAGTAGAGAATTATGAGAATGCCACACTCAATATAATTTTAGGACTCGACTCCATAAACTCGCGTGGGATCGAACTGCACCGAGCTTCTAATCTGGGTCTTACCATAGAAAAAGGACGCAAAAAAACTGAATACTCGCCAGTAGACTTATCAACATATTTATATTATTTTAATTTTCGTACTTTCTGGGTAAATATCTTTTTCTGCATCCTTCTTTTATGGATCCTACATTCCTCTTCTAGAATGATCAAAGTAACGAGTAGCTAATTTGTATGATTAAATCGCGAGCTCCTGAACACACAGTTTACACTAACTAGTTTCGGGTAATATAGAATATTGTATTCAGTAAAAATGCCGTCAGTAAATAAATGTATGCGCATTTTGCTAAACTGTATAACCTTCTGCCTTCTTTATATCTTGCTGATTGACACGAGGTGAACAAAGGTATATCGTATCAATGCATATTCATATAATATATTATTAATAAGTATAACAAAAGTAACATAAAAAGGCTTTTAATGTTCGGTAGGTACAAGCTAAAATAAGTAACCATCCAGACTTTAAATAATTGTCGACGTAAAATGCAATAATTTGGTGCTTATGACTTTTTAATATTATCATAATAATTTTATTGAATGTTATTCTTTCTATCCTTATATTACATATTATATTTTTATTTTTAACATTATTTCATTTTTTTCTCTTATTTTACAATAAAAATGTTGATTCTGTTTTTGTCATGTGATGTGTTGATTCGTGAAATATAATCTATTGTTGTAAAAATATGTAAGTTTTATTTCATAAAGACCTGGCTCAATTACATATTAAGGTAAATGAAGGCCTGGCTCGGGTTAGTAGCGATTTCTCCCATTCGTGGTTTACACCGACAAATTAAATCACCACATGGCATAACGTGGGCAAGGTAAAGTATTATTTACCTACGTGGACAAATTATTTTCGACCTAAGGTCGCCATCATAAGGTAAAAAGCTAATTCATTAAAATATAAGCGTCTTATAAATTCTAGGTACCTAGTAAGAAATCTGAACGATTGAAACGCACGCCATCTACCGCGACTACAGTTGCACTAATTCGCTTGCATGCGTCATGAGCTGTTTTGTAAAGGACGTGAAATAAATGCTTGCCCTGTCAAGAATATTCCAATTATGACGTTAGATGGCGCTAAATTACAAAGTTCACAGAGTTACACCCGTTTTCACTTACCACGAAAAAGGTCACAGCGAATCAGCGATGCGACAGGTGACTCCGAGTCGAATTTCATTGGGCGACCGACCCCTAGGTTTTTCGCTAAATATTCGTAGATTTTTTATATATTATGATACTCTAGTGCAGAAACAGTTTTATTAACTAATTAAATTGGGTACCTAATTATGTAAAAATGCTATTTTAGTAGGTAAGTAGGTCCCTAGTTTGTTACCTTGCAAAATACTAAAAATGTTTATCATTAGTTTCACGAATTATGTAGGTACCTAGGTACCTAGTTTCCTGGAAATTAGCATCTCAAAGTGTCCTGCCCTGCCAGAGTGCCAAACTTTTTCAGTTAGGTTTCGACGTCGTAATATGCTTAGGTAGGTACCTAGGTACTTACTTAAATTATGCATATTACCTAGTAAGCTTGTAGGTACTTATAAATAAGTTAAGTAGGTACTTATCATTTTACATAGGTACCTACTTACCTATAATCAGTAATTATGCATAGTAGGTAGGTGTACCTACTACTAGGTACCTAAGATGTATAATAGTGTATACTGCTGCTTCTTTATATTATTACTCAGTCCAAATATTTCTGCAATTAGTGTATAGGTTCTTATCTAGGTACTTATAGAAAGATTGTATTTTCCGATGACGGTAACAAAAATTGAAAACAATCATTATTATTATCACAGTAGTAGGTAGGTAATTACTTATACTTAGGACCTAGGTAGGTAATTTTAATATGACGAGACGTGTTACTTATTAACGTTATTGTCCTGATTTGTGCAATTTTGCAATCGTACCAATAGCAGGGAGGGGTAAGAGAAATCCTCAACAGCTGAGTCTCAAATTATCTCTTTCTATCCTACTAAAATCGATAGGGAGTAAAAGAGACAGCAACATTATAGGGGTTGGATCAAGGAAATAATGTAAAAGGGGAAACAAGCAAATTGATATTTACTGGCTATACCATAAAGCTTAAAGTTTATAAGAGCAATTAAACTCTTATTTACTGTTTTATATATTTAGCTGTAGGCAAGAAATAGGTAAGTATAGGCGAATTAACTGCTGGGACATTTTTTATGCGAGATTACAGTAAGTACTACTTAACAATTTTCCTATTACAGTTGTTTGATTCCTGAAACAAGGCCTTAATTTCGTTACATACATAGTACCTACACTTTGGAGCGTAATAGGCATTATACCTAGATTTTTTATGCCTATTACGCACCCAAGTAAGTATAGCTAAGTACCTACCTACTTACTTACAGGAAATATTATAAGTAAAGTACCTAGGTACCTAATAAGTTTCCATTAAGTATATTGACGGAATCCAAATACGTAACAAGGTCAGAATGACCATAATAAATAAGAGTAAGTACCTATCTAGGTAGGTAGGTAGGTAGGTATAGATTATCTACTTATACCTAATTACTAGAAAGTTTTATCGTCAACAGTCTATAACTACGGCTGTTCGGTTATCTGTGATATGCCGTTGCCAGATTAAGCTTCTGCACTTGTTGATTCTCTTTGGGCCATAGCCACCATGCTGGCCCATCCTCGGGTCCTTGAATGGTGTGGTTCTTGGAGATGCTCGTTTCCTCACTGTTTTTCTCGACATGCTGGAGGATTCTAAAAGCTATGTGCAGCTCTGTCACCGTCGCTATGAAATTTAGGCAGGTTTAGAATGATTGTTACGTAAGTACATACTCTAAAAATATAGGTAGGTACCTACCTAATAGTTTTGTAAGGATGGAACCACATCGGTACCTATCTAAGTTAAAATAATTTCAGAATACACAGGTAGATACCTACTTACCTATTACCTACATAATAATTATCTACTTACTTACCTACGTACTATATTGTGACTACCTTTAAGTAAGTATCATTTAGGTGATTTAGGTAGGTAATGAATAAATTCATCGTAGAGAGATCTAGGGAAGATTAAAATTTGTCTAAAAGTTTTCTATAACCCCTGTCCTAGATGCTTGCCCTGTTCTAGTCAACGTTAAATTAAAAGCTTTGAGCTTTTAAAACTACCCGCAACCTGTTGGCATTCGCAAACTCGCAGTAACACACGCTCAGTTTTAATTTTGTCGCAACTGGGCCTACCTTCTGAGATAAATAAACAAGATAGGTAGGTATAAATAGTCAAATAAAGTATAAAACAAATTAGAAGCTGTTTTTTTTTCATATAAAATACGAGGGGTCATTCATTAATTTCGATGCACTTGTTTTTCGGACAAATCTCGTGTCTGTGATCATGAGTGTGTGAAGTGTGGTCATTAGCTGCATTATGCGTAACGTTAGGGCTGGCTGGAAGGGCCGACCCTATCGCGCAGTGGCCCTTCCGCGCCCGTATTTGAATAGGCGAACGTTGCGTAATGCGCGGCCAATGACAGCGGCCCTGCACATGCACGGGGCGGGGCGTTACGTCACCGCGGTCTGCCCCCGCGGCCGCGCAGCCGCCGTGACGTCACTGGCCCCGCACTGCCCCCCGCACCTGCAGCGCGCGAGCGACGCCAGCGCTCGGTCCACCCGCGGCGCCACAACGAAACTCGCGACAAAACACTCGTGCGCTCAAAGATGGCGGATGGGTCGCCCGAGGATCGCGCCGGCATGCAGCGAGCGAACAATTTAACTTTTTCCGCGTCCGATAAAACACTTTGTGACTCAAAAAAGTGTAGTGGTCAAACATTTCATGGCGATAGTGTGAAGTTATCTTTCTACAGGGAACTGGATGCGAGAGAATCGTGTGAGAAAAGTGAGACGCGCGGCGTGGCCGCCACTCGCGCGTTCGTCTCCGCGGATTCCCGAAAGTCCTCGTACGCGAGCTCTGCAGACCGCGACGATAGGAAGAAGCGATGCATCGACAGATGCGACAGCTCCGAATCGTCTGACAGGTGAGGATCTGTTCTTTTCAGTCAGTAAATAGACAATTCGATTGTTTGTTTGCGGCCGCGACGTTCAAGAGTCAATGCTCCAGTGACCGGAGGCTGTTCGATTTCGATGTCATGGTCATTGTGAAAAGTTTGGTGTTGCTAAGCCGCCTGCGCTCGGTTGAATGCCCTCGGACGGACGGAACAAGTCGCTGGGCCGTAGACGCGCTCTCCATTTGACTAAACTAATCGCTGTGAATCGTTTTCGTCCGTCTCGTAAAAGTTAGTAATGTTACGCGACAGCGTCGTCCGTCAGTTATTTCTTGGTCGCGTGATCTGATGATACCGTGGCGGTAACGACAGGTCGCTAGCAGTGCGTCGTCGTACCTACCGTCCTCCTCGATTTCAAATTAGCCTAGCCAACTTGCGTTTGTACGCTAACCTTGGTTTCTAATTATTAGCGGCGAGCCTATTACTACATTATTATGGACCTATGTACAAGCATTTATTATCACATACCTATATACCTACCTACTTACCTAATTAGGGTATAGGTTTGCCTACCTACCACTTACTTCAGGACCTAGTAGGACAGTAGCGTCAGAGCTGCCTACCTAAGTGCCCCATAGCAACTTTTAAAACCAAAAATATGATCCTGCCAAACATAAAATATAGGACTTCGCCCGCGATTTTATCGATTTCCATTATAAAATATATTACAAGATTACAACACATTTCGAGTAAGTATACCTACCTAGATTTAAAATTAAAAATACGCTAACCTACGTAACGTTATACCTACTTAGATATCCTACCCCTAACCTATTTCTTTTTACATTTAATTTCGGTCAGTTTTTTTGGCGTGATTGAATAATATAATAACAAAGAACGACCCAATCCTTCGCATAGTTACCTACCTACCTACCTACCTATACCTACCTAATGTAATGAGTCTAACGTACCTACAGGATAGTAGGACATTGTAATTGTGTTTATTAAATTACCTAGGTAGGTACCTAAATATATATTTTTAAGTAATTTTGATAGGTAGGTAACATGGAGATGTTAAATTATATTACCTAGAATGGTTTTACCGTTTGGTATTAGGTAAGTAGGTACAAGTTACAGGTTTATAGGAAGGTTAGACCTACAACGCAAAATTTATTCATAGCATATAGGTAATCATGTAAGTCATAGACGTAGATAAGTATTGAACTTGACTTGATTTTAATATCAAGGTAAGTAAATTTCGGTCATTATCACGGAGGCGGCATGACGAAAAATTTTTTACGAGATAGTTTGATAAGAACGCAATCTTTTGTCTTGCACCTACCTACTGTCGATATCAACGAAACGGCCTACTCGGTTGGTGACAGCGTAATCTTTGTGTCTAATGTGAACTGTGTTGATGACTTAATTACCAAAATTACGAAAAAAAAAAAGAAATGTCAGACGTCATCATTACACAGTAGAGAAATCATTGGATGTTAACTAAAATGTTTTCCTTCACACGATCCATGCATTTGGCCAGTGTCAAGTAAATTTCAAGTAAGTATATTTTCTTTTTTTAATAATCGACATAGGCATTGTGCCTCAGTCAGTCAAATCAAGTACACTTACTGAAAATTGGTAGTCAAGTCGCAGTTAACGTCACGCGAACCCCCCACCCCTGCAGTTACCTTTCAAGAGTGTATAGTATAGGTAGGTAAGTAGGTAGGTACTTTTTGAGCAAAGATCAGCATCTTAATCATCGGCATCAGCGGAAACTTTATCAGCATCATAATCATCCAGTACCAGACCAGTCCACTGTTGAACATGGACCTATCCTGAAGCACAATTCATAAAGCATGCCACAGACCCTAGTCATCCTAACAGCTCCTATTTTCCAGCTGCTGTCAGCTAGCTTGCATAGGTAGGCATTATGTAGCATATAATATTGTATATCGATGCTCTGTTGTCGTCCTTTGAACTAAATAAAACTTAAATATAGGTGTGTACTATCCAATACCGTTATGTATCTAAAAAGTCTGAACTAAGTCACATGAGCTCTCTCAATGTACAAATCTTCTTACAAAATTGGTCAATAGTTTTATATTTTATGGCTTACTGGCATTACTGGCAAGAATTTGCGCTGGGTGGGACCTTTGTTTGATATTCCTCCGCTGTGTTCAGTTAGAATTTTCACCATCTTTATTTAATTTACTGGGCATTTGTAATTAAATTCAAACCCAGATTGTGCAATGCAAACTTCCGTAGCTTCCTGTTTCTACTGGCTTTAATTCTGTCAAACAAGCCTTCGGTCTCATTCAATGGTCAACTATAAGAAAATAAGTTTATAGTCAATCCTAGTAGTATTATGATCGTTGTTGCAGAACAAAAATAATGTTATATTTAATAACTTGCTCCTAAAGTTTCAACAAATTGAAACCAGTCCAAATAGGCTGTTTCCAGCTCAATGAAAGCGACCCGTGCCAAAAGCAGTTGTTATCACAGTTAGATAACGTCAGTCGAGTGCCATATGTGGGTCACCCATTACTGCTGATAACAGCGTCCAGGACTGGGTGTGGGCCCACCAAAATGATTGTTACCATTACACTTATTTAGTAGTTTTGTGAACATGGAACTTATAGGGCTTATACAATTACATACATTGGCTGAAAATAGTTGTGGGTGATAAATAATGGTCAGGCTACTTGAGTAAACAAATTGATATTTGTTCTTACTGGCCCAGTAGGTGACAGAGACCATTTTACACATTAGTTGTTGCCAAATTCAACCACAATAATTTTCACAGGAATGGAAAGGGACAGCAGCAAGCATTATAATAATATATATATAGTAGGTACCATCTAGTATATTTATACTTTTTAATTTCGGTTGTTGTGCTCAGAATGAAAACTCAACACCATTATTCTTAATTTATATTTGCTCATTGTTCTAATCAGCACTAATCATCAGTGACTTATTTAGGTAGGGTAGGAGCTAGCTATAGTACGCTATACAGCGATAAAATGGCACACTCATGATTAAACTCTGACTTTAATTTATCTGAGGTCAGTCAACCGAGATGCACTTGCCTGACTTCACGTCAGCTTGGGCTGATAAACATAATATAATAGGAACACAAGTCAATCTTGAATATCTAACTAACTAACTAATTTACACATATTTAAGCCATAATCAGTTATATGTGATCCTTTCATTTTAAATTATTTTCAACAATACAGACTCATCATATTTTTTTAAATAAACAATTTGTTTGTACCCACCTAACGCTTGTACCAAGCTTGCTACATATTTAATTTACCAGGCATTTCTAAACCAGACAAGACTAACTCTACAGTCATTGCCATCAGTAGGAATAGGGTATATGCTATGAATGGTACACCTATAGTCTTAATGTAAACAGCTAGGATTACATTGAATAATTTTTGTGCTAAATTATGTTTGTCTTATATTATTGTAATTATATAATTAATCAACAAATTATTGTGCTAAGTATCTACCTCAAACATTTCATATACGATTTGTCTTTCCGTAAAAACTCTACTAAATCATTTTCTGTGTAAATATCAACACCAATAAACCATATCTATAATCTAGGGTTGACAGAAAATGTAAACATTGTAACAATTTATTTGATACAAAGTAGACCTACATAATTTAACTTTTTCTCTTTTTCTAATAACTTTACCACAATATAATTTTCTGTGAAACTGTCAGCTCCAAATACTTTATCTAGGGTTCACGAAAAACGATAAAAATACTCTTGAACCATACCCATAGCCATATTTGATACCGGCCGCTATCGCGCCGCACTCACGTAGCATTTACGTAACAAATATATCGCCCAAGCCCACGTGGCAACCATAATCACCAGTTTACTATTTGTAGTACGTAGTAAGTACCCAGTGGTGTAACTATGACGAAATATAGACGAGTAACATTTATTATCATTGGTAACGTGCGAGTGAGATACAAATATATGTAGTAAATAGGTACCTAATCATTTTGAGGAAAGCCTAGTCAGGGAAATAGGTACGTAGGTTGTTTATTATAGTGACACCCTTATCAAATAATGTTTCGGAATACCTTCCGGTCCCATGCCGATGCCGCCGTCCCGTCCAAGTCAAGAGAAGGCTCACAGTAAAAACCAAACCGCTAATTTTATGTAAGTATATCTTTTGATAATAGGTATATATATAATAATATTAGTACTTAATTATATCACATTATTATGTCATAAATCCAAATTAAAACTACTTTACTACTACACTACAATATTGTATAGTGACAATGCTCAATGTTTTGAAAATAATGATCTGTGTTTTGTTTGTAATGAATTGATTATATATCAGATCGATTAAAGTTATACTGTTATACACTTACTAAAATAACGTTAAGTAAATACTTCATCATAAGGACCTCTAGTTATCATTAAAATTCAACATGTAATCGTGTAGGTAAACGCATTAATTAAATGTATAATATACCTATCCTAGCTCATTATAGCGGAGTTGCCTCTAATTGAGTTACCATCAACTAGACTAGAGTTAACATCCAGTGGTAGGTATTTTTAAACCCAGCACTTTGTCGGAGCTTGATGTAAAAAAATATGTAAAGGTTGTTATCTCGACCGCAATAAAAATCGCCCGCGTGGTCGACTCACTACCTTTCATTAAATATTATTTTATAATAGATAACTCGACCGCTAGTGGATATTTGTACAGTCAGAGAAACAAGTGTTACAAAAATTAAATGTTTGACTATAAAATTAAACAATATTATAATAAAATTTCTGATAGGCAATTCTTATTTACGATTATAATTCACACTATTCACTATCACCACGTAATAAATAAATGACAAAATAGTCCTTAAATGATGTTCTGCTATCACATTATTGGCAAACAACACGGGTCTTCCGTATTGAATGTCATTCACTGTCAGAAACATTTGGAGCTGCCTACAACCCATTTGTTGTTAGGTACCAGGCTAATACTGGCGCGAAAGTTTTAACTGGCGTGGAAGTAACGTACAAAAGGAACAAGGATCCCAGGATCGGTAGGTAGATAGTAGGGCGTTCACGCGAGCCTAAGCCACAAAGGGTGAGCAGTTAAATAAAAAGTTAGGAGTTCTAACCGGCCCAGCCGGGGGACATCGAACGGGTTCCCGGGCGCGACGAGGTAAGTTACTGCCTGGGCGCATGAGAACACCTACTAAACAGCTGCCTCAAGTACTCAAACTTTTAAAGTAGTAAAATAGTCGACTGCGAAGTAAACTTCGTCCTACCCGCGAATTTTTTGTTCTTTTTTATTGCGCTATAAGAAGGAAGATATTGCACACCAAAGTCCGGTGGTCTATTTATAAGCAATAGATAATTTACGTAAATGTACAATTTAGTCGCTATATTAGAATTTTTTTTTTATCAAGATGTAATTTTGTCTTGCAGGCATTAACCCCTGTCATCCGTATTAATATTTTAGATATCATTGGCTATTACGAACTGGTATTTAGTTGCGAACTCAGACCCACGAATAAAACCTAATTATATGCAACTCCTGAGCTCTAGAGTTGGTTTTCACGATGTTCAATTGGTTGAGTTTACAAATTGGAACTAAAATCAACAGTTGCCAACTAGTTGAAATATTTTATATGCATTTCACAATAGGATCTTGATGATAACTTCATGCAAATTCCCATTCACATTGTATTTTTATTTTACTAATTCGTTTTGACAATTACCAGATTCAAAGAAAACAAACATAATGATATCGTATAGTACTGTTACTTGTTATATTAATTAAAAACGAACAATTTAAATACGAGTACCAAAGCTTTCATCAACACGACGTCGGTATTCAAAGTTCATACTTAGACGATATCTTTATCAGTGCATCGTGTCCGAATGAGCTATTGCATCGTAATGAATTTCGTTTAGCGCTACCAAAGCCAGTTACATACCTTGGTGGTTCAGAGCGACCGGTCGCCCCCTCCCCCGTGCCCGCAGTTCCCTGTCATTAGAAGCGTGCGCGGGCGCATTGGCCCTCGGCCGTTGCGTATGCCTCGACTTGGGCTCAGAGACCACGTTGGTACTGATTTGATTTGATTTTTAAACGAAATTTCTTGTCAAAATGTCTTGTCAAGTTTCTTTCCGTCCTCGAGTCGTCCTTTGGTAGACATGCGATTCGTAGTATAATATTTTATAAATGTTTGGATAAATAATTAATTCTCTGATAATAATTACTGGTCTTGCATAAATAAATTGACGTGGTGAAAACTTTAAATTTAATATAAACTGAGAAAGAAATTAAATTTCTTTATATCATAAAAAACAGAGTAAGTAAGTGGAAACTTCTAATACTCCCAATACTCCTTGTTATGTTCCAATGAAACCAGATACGACGAAACCTTTTGATGAAAAATGCTAAAGACACCACAATGATGAAGATGACAGAGCAATAGCGCTAAGAAACCGCATAATCAAAAGCACTCTATTCTCCACCGCGACCAAAGAATTACTGGTCCGGAGATGGTACGGAATTCCTGTGTTGTGGTGATCACAGACGAGTTTACAATAAAAACACATAGGGTCAGGTAGAAACTGAGTCATCAGTGAGGCTTGGTCGTTCAACTTTCATTATTCTTTATTTATATTTTATTGTTCGACCCTCGGCTTGACGCGTGCTTTTAAACAACCGTCATAAAGCATTTTGAATACAGCCTAAACATGAACTAACAAGAACAAAGGAGTTCATGAAAATTCTAAAACTGTATTTTACTACAGTTTTACAAACTGCAGCACGCATTGTTTAAAAACAACAAACTTTATGTACATAATAATATACCCATTGCAAAGACTAATAAAAGTAAAGTAGCAATTCTCTTAGGTAAGAATAACGTTGGTATATGTTGGTAAATATATATATTATATGGTAAATATATTATGGGTTGAGTTGCCGAATATTAATTAATTATCAGTATAATTACCATACTAATCGTAATGCCTAAGTATTTGCTAGGCACTGTATTATTCATCACTGCTTCATCAATCACCCTTGTAATATTTGAAGTCCCGGCTAGTCACGGACAAATTAGTTAACTAAATAGTGTTGCATGTTGGCTGTGATTTCACACAAACAATAAAACGTACCATAAACATAAAAATTGAATCATTTATTTGTCCAGTCACGCAATTCGCACTTTGCCATCTTTACACAATATTTCTTCCACGTACCTACTAACGTTAGTCTTTATCACAATTAGGGCGAACGGTCGGGAAGCGAAATATAGATGTCAAGTATTCGCCATGATAACATAAGGAACACACCTAGAACTGTGATAAGGCATGCTCTCTACAGGAAATAAGTTTTCCTTAATGTAGAAATCCTGGTTCAAAAACAAATTTCTAGCTACGTACGCTACACAGTATAACAGTCACAAGGAATAACGTTCTCGAAGATCCTTGACGTTGGTTTTACCAGCCCGATAGTTATGGCCATCCATACAAAACTAAGGTAGTACATAATAGGTGTCACTTGATTTCGTCTTCTGCGCTGTCTGCTGCTGCTGTCGCCGACTCACCGTGCCTTATGTTTCGAACGTAAATCAACCGGCGTAGTATAGGAAAATCTAAATTCCATAAAGAACAATCCCGAATATTGAACTTAATGGACTGCTCCATTTTGAAAAGCGGCGTCACCCTCCGTCATGCTATCGAGTTGGCTCTTATCCGTGTTAAAATTCCATTGCATCCTCCTAACGATTTTGTTAACGGTAATCGAATACAGTACGAAGAGATCTAATACAAGCCGGTCTGAACCGAAGTCAGGTCACGCAACCACGGGCCTGGTGAATGTGGAATGTGAACAGCCTTGGGAAACACTAGCCTATCTGTATTTACCTAGAGATTGTAGTTATTTATTGCTGAGTTACTTAGGAACCCTAACAGGCGCTAAGCTGAAAAGTGTTTCGACAACTCTTGAATTTTTATGAACTAGAAAAGTGAACTGCACCTAACATGTATAGGTAAATTTGTTTTATGCTATGATGCCGATTCTGGGTGTGCCGCTCCAAAGTGCTCCTTCTCCAATTCAAATCTTTTAAAAACGCGAACAGCAATATTTTTTGAGCTGTCAAATCCAATTTAGGTTAGTACACCAAAAATCGATAGCTTTGTAATGTATTATGTAGTTTCATGGATAATTCAATAGTGGTCATACATTGTCAAACAGGAAACCACTTGCTTCCTTGATTTGTACCGCTTTTCATTCTAATCAAATATTTTGCGGTTTTTCCCCGCAGTGTGCTCGCTCACAACATATTCATTTTAATCATACTATTTGAAAAGGTAATCTGAATCAGAAAAATATAATCTAATAATAAAGTTTACATAATATGTATCGATGCCACAAACATTCCGTTGTAACTTTGTGAAATAAAATATTGTTGATATCCAGTAAAAAATGTCGAGTGTCAATAAAGTTTAATCAGCACATAAACATGGGACTAATGCCGGGGCTAATCACCTTATACACCTACATACATACATCGCCGAGTCTCATGTTACACGTCCGAAAGAATCAGTGCAGTCAAAGGGCAGTGATGGCCGAACTGGTTCTGGGCTAATGCAATTATCGACTGGCTCGTCCGGCTCGCTCTAAGTGACTGGCTGGAAACGTGGTAAAAATACTTCGCTTCTAGGGCTACCGCCTACCACCTACAACGTCACTACTGAAATTAACACAGCGAAATGGACTGTACTGTTATAACATAAGGGCAGTATTTGTTGGAAAATCGTTTGTTAGACAAAGGTGAAATTGTTGTCTGTAGTTGCAGAGATGAAAAATGAATTTGTACGTAATTATTAATGAAATTAAAGAATCCACTTCAATAAGAGCAGTTTCCCAAATAGTACCTAACAGATCTCTTCACTCTTACAACAGATAAAAACACCCAGTCAATGGGACACAATATAATAGAAATATACTCGTAGTGTGATTTTTAATTGTTTTGAAATTGCAACAAAATATACTTCTATAAGATATCTTTTTTTTAAATGTGAATACGTTGACAGCCCTAATTTTAACAGGTAGATGTTGTAGTCGGCCATCATTTCAAAGAAACGTTTCTCTTTTGTTATTGTCTCAAAATTAACGTCATGCTGCAATAATAAATCCTACATCTAGGCTCCTCTCTAAGACAAAGAGGTACTCGTACGTCCGAGAGGTATTCCTCACTTTATTCCCATACTAGATAGGTACTCTGTGATTTTACTAGTTAATTCCTTGTGCTGTCATTTATTCTGTAGCACTTCAGTTTTCCCATAGGCCTGCGTTATTTTTTTCTAACTAATTACGAATGCTATTAGTCTCTTACCGATTCACACGTGAACATAATATTAAAATTAAAATCGTTGATAGGCTATCACGTATACTTCTCAGAAACTGTAAGGGTATCTTTTTGCAAAGAATTCATTAATTAATTAAAAAAATGCAGCGAATCAGTAACTGTGGGTCTTAACAAGTTCAACGGGTCGGTTATGGTGTACGATGCGTGTATTTCGTAGAAAAGTCTTCCACCGTAGTATTTATCCGAAAAAATCACAAGTTTCACATGAATTGACTCCATCCATAAAATGCAATCGTCCATCCGTATCGTCGGCTCACAGAATACTCAAGTTAGGAGGGATTCTCGGAAATTCTAAGGGTCCCTTTTTGCTCAGAAATACAGAGGTGTGGTATAAAAGTCTGAATTATAGTAATTAATCATAAACATCAGTAATTATTACTTTTTGCGAATATTCGTTTAATTAACGATGGAGTATATTTCGTGGAATTGTTATGTATGCAGCATTCATTTATCCGAAAGAATCTGTTATTTCACACGAATTCAAATAGAATCATCGATCCGAAAACCATAATTTGTTATTCATATCAAATGATGAAATTCTTAGGAATTTGTGGGGGGTGGCTTTTTGCAGAGCAATTAAGTTAGTGTGAGATGTGATTACTAATAATATTATGTAATTCAATTCAATTCTTTGTTGATAAGGAAATACTCTTTCAATTACAGTTCTTACATTATTACCATTAAGTTAAATATCAATATTATTTCCGATTACCATTACATAAGTTTAGATAATGATCGATTTGTCATTAAGGTATTCACCAATTCCATAATAAGCTTTTAACTTCTTAGTTGATGTTACGAGGGTGAATCAAAAAGTTCTTAGAAGTGCATATATATGAAACCTTTTTGGATCAAGTTCGATATTCAAATTAAAGAGTGTCTATCACACTATATTTATGCAGACTGTCACTTGTTTTTGTCAGTTCGTTCGCATGTAATAAATTTTTTTGTGCAACGAGTTGCTAAAAAGTCAAAATTATGGATAAAAGTGAGTTACGTGCGGTGATAAAATATCTCAGTTTGAAAAAAATGTCTACGAAGGAAATTTTTTTGGACATTCAGCAGACATTAGGGGGTGATGCTGTACCCTATTCTACGGTTGCGTACTGGGTGGCTGAATTTAAAAGAGGTAGATCAAGCTGTAAAGATGACCCGCGTTCTGGGCGGCCTTCAACCTCCGTTACAGAAGAAAATGTCAAAAAGGTTGAGAATCTGGTTTTGGAAGACAGAAGAATGACTATAAAACATATAGCTGAGATCCTAAAGATATCTTTTGGTAGCGTTCAATCCATTTTAATTGATTCACTGGGGTTCAAAAAAGTGTCTGCAAGATGGGTGCCACGAATGTTAACCGACGAAAACAAAAAGCGACGTTTGGAAATTTCCAAGCGTAATCTCGAAATGTTCCAGCGTGATTCGGATAATTTTTGCCGTCGTCTTGTCACCATGGATGAAACGTGGGTCCACCATTTTGATCCTGAAACTAAAAGACAAAGCATGTCTTGGAAACGACCATCCTCTCCATCCATTAAGAAATTTCGAGTTGCTCCTACCGCTGGCAAAGTTATGGCCTCTGTGTTCTGGGATAGTGAAGGAATCCTTTTTATTGATTACATGCCAAAAGGCCAGACGATTACTGGACCCTATTATGCAAATTTAATCCCGAAAGTGCGTGAAGCGATTAAAGAAACACGTCGTGGAAAACTGTCGTTGGGCGTGTTGTTCCTTCAAGATAACGCTCCTGCTCATCGATCGGAAGTTGCGCTCAACGCAATCCGCTGTGCTGGCTTCAATCTCCTTGACCACCCACCATATTCTCCGGACTTAGCCCCAAGTGATTTTCACTTATTTCCAAAATTAAAAGAGGAAATTCGTGGAACAAAATTTCACGATAATGACGCGGTTATAGCTGCCGTAGAGGACTTTTTCGAGAGTCAAGAAAATAATTTTTTTTCACAAGGAATAAGGAAGTTAGAAACGCGTTATTCTAAATGCATTGCATTGGAGGGAGATTATGTAGAAAAATAAAATATTATTATTTAAATCTTTGCATTTTTTAATATTGATTCCAAGAATTTTTTGATTCACCCTCGTATTTATTTATTTATTTATTGTATTATACACAAGACAGTATACAATCATATGCAGAGGTAGAACTTAAAAATGAGGATTATTTAGAACTGGATTGCAAACCAATAGATTGTGTACACATAAAAACAAAATGAGATAGACTTATAAATAGAAAAGTTCCACAGCCGCAAACACGAGTTTTGCGGCATATGTAAGCATGCAGAAATAAATTGCCCAATAATTTTGCTAGCAGGTAATAGGCAGATGCAACACAGAAGTTACATCCGGCTTGTTTGGTTTGTGATAGAGGACATCCTTCACTAAGTTAATGAAAGAACTAAGCTTAGGGGTAAAAATGTCAAATTCCAAGACCTCCTTAGCCACCTCATTATACTGACGAGCCATCCGTACTAGGGGGTTGTAGAAAGATATATTATTTTTATAAGTCAGTAAAGCGAATAGATTTGTTTGGTTGGACCTACGTGTGCTATATTTAATATTTAAGTTTATTTGAGAAAGCAACTCGGGTGTGTCTACGATGGAATGAATTGTTTCAATCACTGCATCCGGAAGAGCATTATAAATTTTGATACCTGTGTACCTATTCAAGTTGTTTCTGTGACTTACTAAGTCTTTTAGCAGATGATGCCTTCTTCGTGTCAAGTGGTTGTGGGAATCGAGCCACGTCGAAAACCGTTCAAGGTTGTTTTTTTATTAACAGCTGCATAAGACACTATAATTAATTGTATTAATAAGCCCTGTCAAAAATCAGCTCTGCTAGTTGATAGATTCAGCAAATGGTAGAAATTTGGAAATCCAATTTTAAAAAGATAAAGGAAAACTATGAATGTATAGATTTGACATTCCGTCAGAAAAAAATAACACGATTCTTTCATCCAGTTTTTACTTTTACCTTGCAATAAAACCGTTTTGTCCAGGCTATCTCTCAAATGTAAATTGTCCCTTTCGTAAACTAATTAAGACTTGTTAACGACACCATGAGTTATACTTTTATTGTTTCACACAGTAATTGCGTACATTGCGTATCGTTTCTCGCAGTAATTCCGTATGGGTTGTTTCTTTTGAATGTATCGCTAAGCGGCTGGGTGTCTGCAGCTGTCTGCCCACCTGCTCCAACTTGCCTCCGTCCCTTGTACCTTTGACATTTGACAAAATTGTATTGCATGTCGATAATTTTGCAACCTTAATACAGCTTAAAAATTTGAACGTTTCGCCCATAAAATTAATTTAATGTTTCCGTCGTATTAACTTGTTTGAATATCTATAGGACTGTCAGCACCTTGCTCTAAAACATTCAAATGTTATTTATTTGTGATCAAAGCTTTGTTCTTTTTCTTCGTTACTATGTTTCGGTAGAACCATTGTGGCGACAAGATTAGCTAGCTTAGAATTACGGGAATGATTTAGGGACGGTCCTGTCTTCCACCCCTTTGTCTGATTTGTGTTTACACCGTCATCGTTACTGGCTTACTTTACTCTTTAACTGTTGTTGTCTATTCAAGCTGCCACGCTTGTGTTGAGAACATCGCATATTACTATGTATACTAACCACACCTAGTAGGTTATTCGACACACCTTAGATAGCTCTGTGTGATACGCCAAAGTTCAGCTAAATCGCATTTATCCGCACCATATAATTCCAGAGATCGGCTAACCGATGGCACATCTGTAATTAGCGACTGAGTGGGCGATTTTGCATCGCCAATTCTGAATAACCCTTTGTTATTATCCAAATTGAGAACGATTAAAATGAATCGCCTGCAGTGAACGCGTGCGCCTTCACGTCATCGGACTTGCATAGGTTAGCTTTTTCGTGATTGTTTTTGTCTACAATTTGAAGGACTCGGAAGGACGAGCGGTTAATTGTGCAAAAAGAACAAGGTTTTTACAGCTATCTTCTGAGAATATTAAGTCAATTTTTCTACTAAAAATACAGGTAGGTACTTCTAGTTGTATTGGGTATGGGTACCTATTATGTTCTTACTTGTCTCTGTAGGTAGATATACACAGAGAAACGTCTTCCCATTTCCATTGAAGCATCCCATTGGGAAATCGCCGTTTAGACAATGCCATCGTCTCGCTGTGCCAGACTTCAGACTAAGTTGAGAATTCAGCTAGACATTTGTCTATCTTACCCTTTACATACATATATATTTATTATATCCATTGTGTTCCAAAGGATCTTTACTTATTGATACATCGTATTGGATTATAGGAAGCTGAAAGGGTAAGTTAATATCCTATTCTCACACTTCACAGTACACTATTCCCTTTCAATAAAAAACCTAATATTATTCGGAGGTTTTATAACGTTGAACCATTCACATGCCGCGGTCGCCCAGCGAACGGGCAAGGCTACAAATTTATACACGTTGCTCGAATTTTTGCAATGTGAAAAGATGAATTTTATTTTTCGACATCGAATTTACATCGAATTTATCGGATTAAACCGAAATACCAATACAAATTTTAAAAGCTACGATATTCGACTTTATCGTAGAGCCTTTGAGCAATTTATACGTTTTCACACTCGCGTGATATCGGTGGAATCCGAGTTGTCGAAGGGCTCTTGGGAATACGCATTACGCATGGAAGCACCGAAGTCAACCATTTATTAGATCCCATCTATCAGACGGTCGTCGTCGGACAGTTGAATTGCATTCCACCTATTTAGTTTAATGGGAAATTGGGAATTTAGTGATAGTCATATTATATCTGCATTATCAAATGCATTGAGACTCTCAATATTCATGGACATTTGTGTTTTAATTAAGATGTTTAACATGTCATTGAACAACAAACAAACAAGCAAAGTAACTTTATCTTGTATAGGCATGAGAGACTCCCAGCGCTGTCCCGAAATAAAAACTAAGCCGACTCTATAAAAATCACTCGGTAATATCGCGGTCATCGACTTAGACCCGACTTAGAATAAATCAGATGAAATCATACCTCGAAATTGATCGGAATTTCAATTTCGAAACGTGCCATCAATCTCCGCAAGTCTGTATTTCAGAGGCACGCGGATATTTTACGTCGTTAGTCCACGACGCCTTCATATTACTACCACAAATTGTACCTTAAACTTGTTGTTGATGTAATTAATTTTGCATTACAACTGTTGGCAATTTTGCGTGATATAATTTGGGAAGACTTGCCACGGGCGCGGGTAAACAGCAATTAATCCTGGCAACACGATACGTTGCCAAGGGGTCGAGGCAGGGGTTTCTCCGATGGCAGATTGCTGCATAATCCCGCTGCATTTCTACTGCTTCCGATGCCAAGAGGGCGTGATGTGGGGGCCCTTTGAAAGGCCGTCACTCCATGCGAGGGCTAATGTATTTTTCTTTACTTCATTGTTTGTCCGAGTATCGATCACGAGTATCACGACGAACGACTCGCCCTCGGTGATAATGGACGCTAAAAGCACTCCATTGAAATTCGAAATAAACATTACGTGAAGGAAACAATCGTCATGTTGAATGAAAGAAGTCGTAGTACTTCGTTGATAAACGTAAAACAAGCTTTGTCGAACTTTGGAATTGTAATTCTAAAACAAAAACGACAAAGAGTCAACAGGAAATGTTTTAAGTTGGCTGGTTGTCAATACACTCATTGTCGTCACCAAAATATATTTCTAAATTTTTTATAAAAACAACATTTACTTAAATAGAATAGGATATTAAGTTGATAAAGAATTAGATTTGCACAGAAAAATGACGTGGCACATGCGGTGTAATGTAACAAACTACACAAACGTTCAACCAGCGGTCGATATCGCGCGAGGGGAAACAATATTTGGGGACCCGAACTAATGGTTTTATTTTTTCAACAGTCCCATCTCATAACATTATTTAATTTTGCTTCTTCACTCTCGCAATCATTTGTAGAGCTGACTTGACATTTCCGAAAACGCGTTTACTCCAACGCTATTGAACAACGAGGTGGAACTCGGAGAAGTTTCCCAAAACTTTACGATTGCCTTCGCGTCTCTGTCTCTCCCCTTTTCGTCAGCCGAGAGAATCTCCGAGGTATTTCGTAATTACGCCGGCGAAGTACCGTTAGAAATTAACATTAAACTAAAGAAATTGCCGCTTATCTCATATCTTTATGTACGTTAACTACTTCGAACTGACAGATTTCGCATATAATTACTGGAAGTTTGAATAAATATTGGATGTTTAAATGTTGAATATTATACAAAAATACTCGTATACTTATTGGAAGTTAGCGTGATCGTGTGAACATCTTTGCCTGTTATGTGACTAGGAGTCCGTGACATGCCTACGACTGCAATACTCCAATGGTCACTCCAGCCATACTAAGTAATCGATTACTTATCTTACAATGATTATTTATAGACCACTAGCTACACCTCGCTGTTTCTCTCGTGGATTTCTAGTTTTCCATATAAACTTTGCTTTAACTTAACCTGCCTTAACGTACCCTTTGCTACATTCCTAAATATAGTTAGTAGTATGTCAAAACCCCACTCAGTCGTTTAGAATTATAATAGCTATCAAACAAACATCCAAACTGCCTTATTTTATTATATCGGTATGATATCTCATTGTCATTGTTACTGCAGTCTAAACTAATGATGTCGTTAGTTTTATTGTAGTTTTGTTTTTTGGTCACGTACACGTGTAGTCTCGTCTTCGAACTGTAAAGTTGTCATCAATATTTCATGCCGCCGGGGAGACCTAATTCGGGAGGCGCGTGCTACCTAAACGTGATGGTAATCTGTCGCGTCGTGTAAACCAACCTGTTTACTGAAGATTCGTCTGGGTATGCCTATTTATGGTTTATATCAGACATAGTGGCAGCGAATAAGTAATTTGTAACATTTAAAAAGCTTTCGTCAACTCCTTATTAGCGTAAATTAACACAATTAAGTTGTTTTCTTCACATATCCAATTAAAACTTAAGATCGGAATGACCGAAAATGCCAAGAGATTTTTATAAATTTCGGTATGTCTATCGAATGGAATCGATCGTCGACAATAAATCAGCTGGGATGCCCGGCTGCGTTTGACCGTTTTATTAAATTCCTCGTTTAAATACCCTTCGTGGCGATAAAGGCAAACGTTTCGATATTATCTCGATGTCTCCACACCTCGGCAACTCGCCCTGTTTATAATTACGAGTTCGCCGTCCCCTCGCGCACCTCGATTTGCACGAATGAACGTTGTTAGTTCCAAATCCATCCACACGATTGAAACTTTTAAGTTTAACAATTCGATCGATATATTTCCGAACGGGGTCATTGCAATACGAATGAAATCGTCATAAAGATATCGATTCAGGAATTTCTATGTAGATAAAGCATGCCTAGAGGTAGAATAAAACTTGGATGTGAACAGAAATGGACCAGATTTAAATTTTACTGAGACGTGATTAGGATCGATGAAAGGCAATGGAACGTTGCCAATAGCAGTGGAACCATTAAAATTGCATTATTCTACTCAGAGTTACCTAAATTATAATGACAACAAAACCACAAAGCTTGCCAACTACTCTTGTCTCTGCTGAGATTTACGCGAAATCATGGCGATATTTCTTAAAAAGTATGACAAAACAATTAAATAATTTAGTTTCAATAGAAGGAATAATTATCTACAATGTTCAGTAAAATCGAACATGTTGTATCCTGAATTGCAAGAACTCTTAAATACATTCTGTCTAATGTAAAGTTACTTGATCGCTGACTTTATTATAACACTTTATGTTACATGTTTTACTCTTAAGCCTCAATATTTTAACAAGCTTGGTGAAATAATTCGGGGTCCCCCTGCTTCGCCGGCAGGTGTTCAGCCCGGTTTAGGAAGCCAACACCGTCCCAATAAACGTGGAAAGTTACGAGACCTGTTCCACTAATGGGACCCTCTTTCTCCCGCTGCGAATCGCCATAAATACGTATTACTGCCTAGACAGTTACTACTGCTATTGCTTTCATATTGCACTACAATTGGTTAATGAATATTGGATCCTCTAGGTTGCTACGTCGTTCTCATTGACTGTACATTACATTATATCATTCTCTTAATTGCTATGATCGCCCGGCTCATTCCCCGAAACAGAAGCTTTAATTAAATCACAGATAACATCTTTAGTTTCCATAATTTTCATAATTAGTTCAATGATTTCAGTAATGTCGGGTTGAAGCAATAACAATAAATACAGCTTATCGTTGCACATCATATTTATCATAATTATAACATTTGTTCAGTCAAGAATTATACGTAACTCTACCTTACGACAGTATTAACGTCAAGTAGCACTAGTCGGTGGAAGTAAAATGTTACATTATTACGATTATTGCCACAAGCGTAGGTTTGTGTGAGTATTCAATATTCATATTATGAAGCTTTTGCTGAATAACCCATTATATACTAAGTACTTTAATAATTTATACTGTTCTTAGAAAATTATTCTAAAAATGATTGTAACGGCTAAATTATGTAGATTTCTCAATCTTATATCGCACGTTTGTACGTAAGTAATCAATCGCTCACAATCTCTTCCGATAAATATAAGTAAAAAATGTGATTGCTTTCAAAATAACGAAGATGTCAATCAATTTGGTAAAATTAATTGCAATCATTAATGATAATAAAGTTATTTAAGAGAAAGTATGGAACTATAAATGTCGTACATTGAAGAAACCTCAAGGTGTTACGAAACATCTGGCCACGTAACACGTAGGTACACCTATTGAATACCACTGTCGAAAGGCCTGGAAAGTGACTATATTCCTAGGTCTGAAGCAAGCTGGTCGATCTGTAATCGTAAGGGCTTGGCGCTGACAGCTAATGTCAGTGGTTTGTACGCACGCCGCTTTTTATCCTATCCCTAGCTACGGAATAAATTAATAATGGCATGTGCAAGCACGGGCACGCGACAACGCGTATAAAGGTCTAACGTCGTCGACCTCACACCATCTGCAGGTTAGTTTATTTTTAGAAGCTTTTTTGTCGTTAAACACGTATAATATATTGAGCCCTTTGATGCGAACTATGTGTCCGTCATATACGATTCAATGGAATGTAATTGCAAAGGGTTTAGAAGTGTAAGTGACATAGAACGTACGCCTACTTATCTGATACACCCTCACAATCAGCTCAAATATTTGTAGGAGTTGGAGATAAGTATAGGTAATGCATCCAGTTACCTACTAGGTACTTGCGTGCAGCGAATGCGTAACATGACAACAGTAAACAATCGCCAATCCAATCTGTCTCCTTGAGGGTGGATTTGTATATAAAAAAATAATTGAATAAAGATTGCAATTTAATTATCTGTAAATTTATAAAACATGTTTCATTTTCGATATGAGCGAGGTACACCCCCTGAACTTTAAAGGGTCCTTGAGCCTAATGTCCATTAGACACGGAATGAGCACAGCTGCTGTAATGTAGAGAACTTGTTATCAAATCTTTAACGACTTTGATTGTATCAACAATGACACAATGACAGTAAACTTCAAAGGTCAACCGTTTATACGCTTAATTGTTCGAGATGGTTTATTAAACGGCGATGTTTTTGTTTTCATTTCCAATAGTAATGAGGGGCAGCTGCGGCGCCGCGGGGGAGAAATGTCATAGCTCCGAGCATTGTTTGGATAGGACATCCCACTATGGACTCATTGTAGTATTCCCTCCTTTATGACACGGGCACCGCTGTCACAATACATTTAATATACCTCCAGTAAGACTCGAAAAAGAATCAAAAACTGATGGCTTAAAAAATTCGGACCTGCATAAAGTATTTGAAACTTGCTTAAAATCCCAGGTGTGAAACATAATTTCTGAGAAACAGGGGTGCTGCTGTAAACGATAATAACAGTTATGAAATTAAAGGCATATGGTGTTTCTAAACCGGATACAGCTTCGAGGCGAATGTAAAAAGAAGGCAATGAACCTGGCTCCATTATGAAGATGGCTCAAATTGTAAGCCCACACTCGGGAAAGACTCGATGCTGACAACAAAGAGAATGTGAACTCGATTGATCGAAAACTGAAATCGATTACTTATTGCAACCGCTGCTATACGTCCGAGTTGTATTTATCCTCTGCATATGCGACGATTCCGTAATTGAGGCGCCTGCACTTTTAACTCGTTCTATATTTCATAGTAGCATTTCGATTTTATAATGTTTTTGCCGCAAGTGCGACATTAATATGCATTGGAGGCGCGTGCCGCGCGGCAGTCAGCTGTTTCTTCTATGCGGTCGCAAGCTGCGCGTTCCGTAAATGGAAACAAGCCTCGTGGATGGATTACGCCGATTACATCGCAATTATCCGCGCGAGCCGACTCGACTGCTGCTACGTAACGTCTCGGAGCACTTTCGCGATTATTGTTCGCGACGACATTGACCTTGCCGCTTGGTTCGCGAGCCTTATGTAATATTTTTCGGAGGCGCGTAGCGCGCCGGTGGCCGTGTTCTTGCCATTGAACTTCATTCTCTTTTCATGCGTAACATGCGTGTCAGAGATTACAGACTTCGTTATCGCGCTTAGCAAAACGAGGTGTTGCGACTCGGGCGGGACATACAAATACGAATCCTTTATGACGCCCCGCATTGGTATGACCGTGCCATAATCATAACGCGATATTCGCATGCGCGATGCGATCGTTTTTATCGCTGATGTCCTGACGAGCTCCGCAGATGGCATTGACGATGCAGGCTTGAAGTTTTTACGGTCACATCGTCGCGCTACACATGGACAGTTATGTCGCTGACTCTTTAGGAATTTAAAGTTTTCTTCTCATGCAATGCCCGCGCTGATAGCGATCATCTGCATAACAACTCGAACTCGGTTGAAATCCGGTTCATATCATCGTCACCATGTTTGTCTATGCGTTTCATTCTAATGGCACAACATATAAGCATATAAGTACCAATATTTAAGAACCACCTGGAGTTGCTAAGTAATCCCGCATCTTTCTTTCCAGCAGTTATGATATGACGGGATTGGAAGATAATCCAGGTGACGCACGGCTGCATTTCAACTGGCGGTAATGGGTTTATTGTTTGAATCGAAACTTAAATCAAGATTGTAGATAATGTGTTTAACGAAGCGTGATGTATTTGTTTAGTGAAAGCTAAGGCGCAAGTAATAACAATTATTTTTCGTTATTGCCAGGAAAGCATGCGAGTTTTAAAAATAGTATATAACTTCCTTTGTCTAATATTATGTCTACATCGTTATAATTAATATGCATGAAACTTGACGGCAAAGTGGCCTCGAATAACTTTTCTGAAAATCAATTACAAAGTGAATGAACTGACCACAGGTAGCTCGATACTTGAGACGTCTCGCCGGATCATAAAGCCACGGAGACTGCTTCCCAAACCTGATTAAAATTAAGGTATACAACATAGAGCCCAAATCAACTCCTTGCGGAACACCAACCTCGGCCTAATAACTTTTTGTTATGCTCATACTAATTGATCGAGTGATTTACCTGTGTAATCTATCAAATTCTTCATACTGCAGTAAAGTTACATGAGTTAACGCATTTTAACTGAACGAGGAATAAACCGACGGTAAACCGTGAGATCTCGTTGTGTAACAGCATCAAATGCATCTGTCTTGTCAAAGTTCTCTTGCATTCAGCTTTATCTTCAAGAATAACTTATCTTAATTCGAAGCGCGACTCAAAAAATGTTCTAATATGAAAGGTGCAGGGCGATGCCATTCGATCCGTATTCCATACTACATTTGAGGTTAAACTGAAAAAAGGGTAGCTTGGAACTTGAGATGTAACGTCTCAGTGCCTCACAATGTTACAAGATCAAGGTCTGTCTCGTTAACGTGGGTGGCAGTAAACCCTGTTTCAAGAATGATTTTGGACCTAAGTGAGCTATATCTATTCCTGTTTTTTTTTTGTTACAGGTAAAAATAACTTGAGTTAGCGTTTTAAAAAACTATCAACATCTCGGAAGTCTCGAAGAGCTTTAGAGTTTAGAGGTAAGTTGGCAGAAACATCTTTTGATCTCATACTTTATCGTAAATCCATATCAAAGTAAAAGCTTGGGCCACTATAATTAGCGCTACGAATAAAGCAGGAAATATGTTTTGGAGTGGTGCCAGACAATAACCAACGCTTGTGGAATGATCTACCGCTAAGTTGGTGTGGTTCTTTCCAAATCCATCCCAGTTTAAAATATCCTATGGAGATTAGTAAACATCAAAAACATATTTCACAGTTCACACCTGCCTTCAACCACACCTCAACCGGAATGTATTAACCCAAACTGTATCAAGATTTTTCCAAAATAATCAATCATGAAATCGAGTTTGGTATATGCAAAAGTAGACCCTAAATGAGAAGCTTTAAAAGTTATTAACCGCATATGTTCACACGCTTTCCTACAACATGGAGACTTCCATGGAGATTAAAAATTATCCGATAATTAACAGCCCTCCGCACTCCGCTCCGAATATATCCATTTGATGTTGGGAATCACGCAAGACATAAACACTTTCTTCTCAACCAGGTAATATGTGACGTAACAATTTCACCCTTATAATCGAAATCATAGCAATCCGTTTTGCTTGGCGTTATAGGTATCCATAATCGGAATGGATAGTCGAGATGTCGAGTTACATACTATCACGCGATTGCTACCTTGCCTCACGTAGAGCTGGGCAAAAACTGAACCAGAACAGCACCGTGGGAAGATATAGCACAAACATTTACAATTTACGTCGCATTCGTTAATAGTCACTTTGTCGTTCATATAACATCGAATTCGATTTATGTATCGACATTTTACACCATCGATTTTGTGATATTTATTTATTTAGATTCAGATTACAATTGTGAAATTTGCAGCTAAGCCAAAACATTCACATTGTTAGGTATAGGTACAGAAGTAAAATAACAAGTACATTTTACACAGCCAATAGGGTCAATATAAATCATCATTTATCATTTTATTAATATTTATTTAGGACCTGCAATTTAGGTAAGTACTACACTAAAAATGTACCTAATAAGCCCATACATATTTTCGAAACAAATGAAAATAAAGATCAACTAAAATTATTTTTTCCCAGGAGATCCATCATAAAGAGTTTTTGCTCTTATTTTATGGCTTTTACAATAATGCCGGCACATAAAAAGCGTAACTAAACGATAACTAAGCACCTGTAATTCGTTAATATGAATCGATATTAGACCGCAGGATTGTGGGAGCGATTTGAACAGATACTGCAGAATTATCCGCGGATCAGACGACGACGGTACAGCCAATGGCAAAGCCCTAGAGCGCCCTTTCCTTTTCGAATGAGCTAAACACTCATTTGCATAAGCCATAGGAGATATTCTGACATATATACAGAGGGGACGCGAAACTGGCAGGCGAAATTAATCGAAGCCGTAATAACAATAACAATCATTTTGCTCGTGGATTACATTAAAAAAGGAGTAAAGTGCGTACTGTGACACGCGCAAGGATATGTTTCGCTAGCTATATCAACTACGCAAACTACAATCCCTAGAACACATCACAACTCTCATCCAGTAGGTTTCTATTTTCAAGCCATTGCATTCAATTCGAAAGGAAGTAGTATCACTTCATAATCATGAAATATGACACACTTCCTTCCTCGCTTTTCGCTTACACATCATGTATCGAGTTGCCCTCGCGCTTGCTTACGCGAATAGGAGCCAGACCTGGACTGACTGCGGCAACTTGCAAGTTGCGTGCCGGGACTCCCGTTGGGCAACATTTAGGTGGAATTAAGTGCACTTAATCGTCGGCGCGAGCGATGCGCCCGCGGAGCACAATTTGAATCGCGGAACCCGCATTCATTATGCACCCATAGCTTTTTACGATCAGCTCCTTTATTTCAGTTAGACAGACTGCGCTTGCCACGACGCCCCGCCGGAACAAGTTAATGTGCTCTTAAATACAGTAGTTTGGCGCGGCACAAAGGGCTTTCAGTACACTTTGCATATTCCAAATTATGCTGTATTGTGAGATATCAAAATTAGGTATCAGACAAAGTATCGGGCTGTCGTGACGGTTTACTTGCAGGTAGTTTTGTTTGACTTGTAAAGCCTTTATGAACTAGCTAGATCAAGAGTCTGCTTGATATTCCAATCTAAAGTTGGCATTAACTAAATACATAAATAGCAACGTACAACTCACTAACAACTACACACAACAGTGGTATTGTGCATGATTGTGTTGTTTTTATTTTATCTATGTGAATTTGAACCTTATTTTTTCTGTTGTGCAAACTGGGAATCGAATTATTACGTTTACAGTACGAACGGGGATGGGTAATCAAGTCAATCTACCGACCATTATAGACGTATACAATATAAGTTTTACCACGTCCATTTTATCGAAGGAATAAATGTAATCACTTTCAAGGCATTATAATCTTGAAATCAACTATCTTTCAACGATACTACACTTTGTGCAGTTTACTTGCCGAGAGAAAACGGAAAATGCAAGCAGGCCGTCGTAAATTTACTCTACCGCCTAGTGCCGTCGACACAGCGCAAACCGTTGTTTATTTTCAATAACACTTAACGAACCGCGTATGTCATAACAGTTGCATCGACTTTCTCATTTCCGACAGCGTCGACGCCCACCTTTTAGGCTCGAGGGCTTCTGTTATTTTTTCTCATAAAATACGAGGCCAGCGCCAAAGTGCGTGTTCTTTTGTGGCTGTTTTCCTCACAATGGGCCGGATTCATTATGCAGGGCGAGTGAAAAAGGAACGAAACAGATGTACGGCGCTGGTGCATTCGGTGGCCGAACAATAGTCACGAACGGCGCGATCGATCGCTGTCGTCTTTTGTTGGTGAAGACTCCAGTGACACGCGGCCCAGCTGCTGGTTGGTGCGCCATTACATTAGTTCCGTCGCTCCGTTCTGTCTGCCGCATCCGAGGTTACCTTATCGATCCTCCGTCACGACATGCCGCAGCGGCTATGTTCTTGTTAACAATACCTGTTAAGTAATTGTCTCTTATACGAAAACAATCAATGACAATAGAGAACTCGGAAATCGTTTTCATAACATAACGGTGCAGGAATTACGTACTATAGAGAACACAAAGACTAGTAACGTTTTGCAAGTGCATGACTGCCGACTTTATGGGGGTGATTTTAGAGGTCATGTTGGCTAATGTTCGCAAGAAAAACTGCAGGCTCCTGGATGACGCGTCGGTCGCGTGCGTGCGCGCCCGCAGCAGCGGACGGACGCGGTGGAATTATGTGCACTTACCGCAGCCCATTATTAGGGGCCTCGCGTGCTCTGTCATGGACTACCAGCTCTGTTCCGGGCTTTACAATTTAAAAGCTCTTCAACTATAAGAACTTAAATTATGTACTAAAATCTAGCTAAACGGAGAATGTGAATAAACCAACCAGTCATAAAAACCAGTCGATGGAAACTGAAACAAAACGGGTTGGGTCACAAAACGACCAATTCGCATCGGACGATCAACTTGCACACTTAATCAACGAACCCTTGAAGATTAATGCTGAGTGCAAGTCAGTGTTCCACTTCATACAAATTACAAAGCATGTCTACCGTTACGCGATCGGCTTCGGACTCACCGAAGATTTTTTAATTAAAACATTCCCCGCCGAGGAAACCTCACCCACAGAAGAAAAAGGCCAATAGCAACCGTAACTGAGAAAAAACCTGCCCTTCCTTTTCATCCTTAATCTGGTAATTGTCGGTGGGATTTTTTGTGCATCGAAAGAAAAACGTACCCTTTGTAGATTTTTACCCTCGCACGTGTACCGCCGAATCCTTTTAGCCAATCGCAAACGTGAATGTCGGCTCTGTGAGTCGTGTATGACGAAATATTGTTATCGGAGAGCTCCATCGCTGCTTGTGCTTACAAGCTTGAAAATCATTTTGGCACTATCTGTCTCGATCTGGGTGATGAATAATGAATACATGCTAAATAATGCACTGCCGGAAGTTCGGACGCTCAAATATTTATCCAACGTGACCCTAAACCTAAAGAAGTGGACGTCGGAAAAGGAGACGATTCTGTTAATAGGATTGTAATTAAGCAAAAGGGGGTGAAGTGACATCAGAGGAGGGGAGCGCAGGTGCTAGGAATAGGGCGTAACCTTTACAACAGCTGTTCGATACTATGAAGGAAATGGCTACGCCCGATCGAGCCGATGGAAATAAGAAGAATGGATCTAATCTACTTTGCGTTATAAATTAACCGGCAGGCACAAATTCTACTTTATTACAGTCGTTAAAGCATATAAAACTGATACTAAATCGGCAGCTGCCAACACGATGCCTCGAAACTCATGTTCTTAAAGGGCAAACTGCAGCGGTCACAGAACGTTTACACAAGCCTTATGAGTAGGTCTAACACAACACGCCACATAATTAATGGGACTAATGCTACGGGACCCCGTACTCTCAACGCCGAAAGCCATTTGAATATTAATAATACCCAGTCGCATTCGTTTAGGCGTATATCGCCACTCGCGTCCATTACCCGTTATTGGCTTATAAATATTTTGCCGTAATGATGACGGTCGCACTAATGTGTGAATGTTATTTGTGAGCAATCTCTATCGGTCATTATTGTAATTGCCATTACGTAATAGGACACATAATTGATATTAGAATTGATATTAGATACAGATTTCCAACTCTGACAACTTCTCGTTGGTATATGAGGTGTTGATGAAGGCACGGATCCAGTCAAGTCGATTTGATCCTATAGCTTTGATACCTGCTAACATATTTCAAGCGGAGAATTCGTTCACCATTTCTCGGAATTTTAGATACGCACACGGCTGCAATTTACGATAAAGCCAACTATCCTTCACTTCCTCTTCTTGGGACTTCAAAATCCTTTGATAAATTACTATTTCATCTCTGGATTTCCAATTTTGTGCGAACTTGGTTTCACCCCCGCTTTTTCTGTATCTCAGGGGTCTCACTGAATACTTTCCCGTTAACGCGGCGGGAGCGGGTAATCCACGGACCGGAGCCGGACATTTTGTGTCAGGGGTTTTTAATTTGGAGGCCGCCTGCTGCGAACGGATTATCAAGCCTGGAGGCTCGCAATTAGTCGTCGCGTTGAGGTCGCTCGCCGTTCGCCCGCTCGCCGACATTTCGAGGATTAACTAGCAGTTGTGTACAGAGCCTTAGATCATTTATTTAAGTCTTCCTAACTTTGGTACTTTTGACGCCTTCATTTATTTACCATTCGTTTGATGTCTTCCATTGACTTTGAAATAATCGTAAGCTGTTTGAAGATGAAAAGGGGTGTCTTAAACTAGGTAGATTTCAACCTATCATGTTTCAGGTTTGTTTAAAAGTCTTCCCGTTGTTTTGATTTCATAAGGATCCTTGGTATTCATTTCGATCGCCGAGCTTTTAAATTAATGATAGCAAAATTTGAAAATTTTGGTTTGAAAACAATCGACTTCTAACAGCGTTAGCAAAATTCACCCTTGGGGCCTGCGATACATAACGCAATTTCGCAAAAATAAATTCATAATTGAACCCAAACAATTTGGACTGCACAAACACCCAGAAACAATATCCGTTTATTCCAAGCCCCCACTTTACCTGTCTGCTATCGTTGTAGTGATGTTCCCGTGCCTCAGCAAATGTCGATGTGTACAGAATAATTTTATCGATATACTTTAGAGAGAGACGAGTCACTTGCTTGCTCACTTCCCATTTTCAAACTGTCATATTTTTAAGCTTGGGAATGAAACATCAGAGTGATTTGTTTAATGGGGTAGTCCCGGCTTCTGATCAATCGATAACAACCGAAACTGGTAGCTTAGCGCGCGCACCGAACCAAAGCACGAACCAGTCTTTAAAGAAAAAAGTTGTTAAATGATCTACATCCCAATGTAGGAAAGAAAACATGCAAATTCTTAATTTATAATTCTCAAAATCAGTGGACAGTATGAATTACGAAACCCTCGGAGGCAACTTTACGCCGTCACTTCCACGCATGAATTTGAACATCAAACGCTAACTTCGCCTCGTGGACTCGTGGGAATATCGAGGCTGGGCCGCTAGCTCGCTCACTTGTTTGTTTTAAACAGTTGTGACGGTTGCAACAGGATTATGAGATTATACACTGCACTCTTTCGATGATCGCATTAAGGTAGCTCGGTCGTGTCGTTTTGCAGAATGAATTGGCCACGCTCCAAGCGTTCGCAATGTATCAGTGTAATTGACATATTTGTCTGAGAGCTCTTCGCTTTTTTATTTGTCTTCGCAAGCTACTTTAGTTTTCGGTAAATTTTTAATAGCTCTGCTATCATTGGCTTTCGCAGCAGCAGCTTACTTTATTAGTATTCTTCTCTATGTTTTGTTATCGTCTATTTCTTACCTACACTTACTTGTTTATTTCATCATTTCATTCAAACGGTGATGACATGATTGATTACTGTAGGTAGACCATATTTCGATGAAAGCTATCCACTGTTGCAATCTGGACGCTAATCAAGTGATCGCTGTCCAAACATTCGCGGTTACAATACATACTCACGTTCAAATAGTAGTTTTTACTCGCCATACGTCACTCATTCATCACGTTCCACGATACCGTCTGTACTGTATGTATGTATAGCTGTAGTGCTAGTAGTGCTAGTACAATGGATATGCTAATCGAGATCGCGATTAACAATAATAGGCTCGACCGACCGTGCGTAGTGTGCGTACGCGATCGATACGGAACCATCTGGCGGTTCTCGCGGTACGAGTTTACTGCTTTTTTGTTTATGACCAAACTGTGATGGTATAGTACTTCTGATTTTCATTCATTGTAAATTTGGTACCTACCTTGATGTTACTGTAATATCTTCTTGTTTGTTGCCAGTCTTTTGTTGCTATTCCCGCCGGCTTGCTCTTTACTGTATTTCCGTGTAATTCACAGGTAAAATTGTTTGTTTCGAAATTAACATTACAAATTATTCTTCTGATAATCTTGGACTATTGTCTATAATAATTATATGAAGGATTATGTATAATATGAGAGTCATAGACACGGTTTGTACACGACATGATCTTTTCAATACTCATTTGTCCCATCAATAAAGGTACTTAGATATCAGATTGATTTTGTATTTTAGGGCCTCGCTAAATACTTCACTTCTTATCATGACTTTAAAACTGGCCTTACTTGTTCGGAATATATTCCCCTAATGGCACTAACAATGAAACTTTAGTGACACATTTCTAAACTTTGAAACTGTGCTTAATTTTCGCACACAATAACCTAATCCCTCGATATGCTGTCGCGCTTGCTAGAGCTCAATATTGCATTAACGATGCCTACAACAATGACATTTAACTCCCAAGCGAAAGAGTCGAGTTTAGCTCCGACGGCTTTGCTATTTTAACTGCGAACGAATAAGTTCCAAAATTGCTAAGACTACTCAATTATGCAGACTTTTTGACAAACCTTTTCGTACCATTGCTAAGCGTTAACGCCTCCAACATAAGGTTCAATATTCCTCAAGATAAATATTTTTGCAGAGGGTGACTCGCAAGATGGGGGTGGACTTTGACACGTGCACACGCATTTTGCGTATTACCTAAATAAATAGCAGTACTCTACTCCATGCCTTGTTTTGTTTGTGTTTTGAGGTTCTCACGAATTTGTCTTCGTAATTTTAAATTACAGAGTAGGGATGAGAATGGAAATGGGAATATCTGTAATTTAAAATAACCGTGGATAAGCGAATACGGTTGATATGTTTAGTCTAACCCATGATAACACTAATACACTGATTGGCAATAGCGAAAATGTTGCAATTTCGTTTGTCTCGTACTGTGCCTATCAATAGGATAAACTAAAATTAGCCTATAGTAATAATATATTGCAAATCTACTATAAGTTATTCAGTCAGGTGTTTCACGCTCTAGCTGATTCTAATCCTTGGCCAGTGCAACTGGGCCATATTCATAGTGCACACTGGTCCATAAACATACATTTGCATAATCCTGTATGTGTGCGCACGTGTCCACTGGCCACGCGCGGCTCTTTCGGCGCAACCCTTTGATGCGTTTATTGTTGAGATATCTAATGAATTTGATTTTATTCATGCTGTATTGCGAATGTCGGTCGACGAATGTTGGGGTGCGGCGATCGATACTGTGCGTTGTCCTGGACGAAAAATGGTGATAGTTTTCTGCCGAGGGTGTTTTGCAAGCCGCTTTTGTAATGAAATGGCGAACTGTCATCGTGATGATATCTGAAGTTTTAATTGGCGTCGGTTAAGGATAACAGGTTAATGATAAATATGTTTTTTGTATGTAGATTCGCTGATTTAATTGACATCTTTATCTTGAGATCGTCAAGATCGGATTTACACATTACTAAAATTGAAATTTATACATATTTATAAAAATAATGAGGGTATGTATTGTACTCGTATAACCTCTTTTATCATCGTACTTGGTTGAGCACGTCAATATAGTCACAGCTACTTATCGTTTATGTGGGTACTTTAAAAATATAGTTTATACTTCGTCCATGCTATGAGCTCATGAAAGCTCTTGAAAGCTTTTGCTTGAATGTTACTGCAATATCGGCGCGTCTACGTATACCTACCTATCTATAACCTATGGTGTGTCAGGTCAGTGTGCCTAGTGTGATTGACTGACTGGCACTAGATGGCGCTGCTCTTATACCATACAGTATCAAGTTTACGCTAACCGGACCGAGCACGTAAAGAAATTGGTAAAACTCACACTAGGCACACAGATGAGAATCGTGCGTTGTCACAAAGATTCCAACAAATAATGTATCGTGTGTTTTTGGCCCGTTGTAGAGCTGTTACCCTAAAAACTTTTTATTAAATTTACCTACTGTGTTAGTAAGTATGCACTTTAGTTCTGATCAAATCTTGCACGTAAATTTTGGCGTAGTGTCGTTGTTCAATTGAATTGAAATATTGGATGGCTGTCGTTCCGATGACTACAATTATTTATTGATAGAATTGATCTAATGACAAAGACGGTAGGCTCTTTTGATAGTGTTCGGGTTGATTTTGACCACCTTCCCAATCTGGGGGCACGGCAGTGCCCCCGCCAAGTCGAGCAAAACAAAAGGCACGGCCGTACTATCCTTTTCTCGAAGCGATTCGGGCCATTTTCGACCCCCTGTAACTTCGTTATGGATAAAACTAGAAGCCTAAAATTTTAGTCACCAAGAGGGCATCACGTCTACAGATAATAATACAAAGTGTGCAATTGCCAAGTCACTCCATTTACTAAAGAAATAAAGATATAACTGCTCCCATAGATAGGTATAGGTAGGTATTGAAATTAACCGACTTGGTTTACATTCGATCGCACAACTTTTTACGGCAGAGAAACTGCGTTGCGAGACTTGTGTATTTTTGTACATGTAATGTTTTTGATGGGATGTATTATTCAACAAAAGACTAATCGTGAAAGGTCAAAATTACTATATACGAGTATATAGATACTAGATAACATGATGTACTTTCCGTGGGTAACCCAACCAGAGTAACCAGTTGGTTCACATGTTTTCACAGGTAATATTAGCTATGGTACATATTATGGAAGCAGCATTCCTAAATAAATATGTTCCTATGTTAAAGTCGTTAGAAACTAACCTGCATCCAAGAATCGTGGTTTTATCGCTTCTTGAGCAAGACATGGCAAAGCATTCCAAAATGAGCCATAATATGGAACTGCCTCGGCAGACGAATCGTAAGTCGAGCCGATCGAGCCTAGTTGAAATGATTGATTTCAAATAGCAACACGTTGCAGCCGATGAGATAATAGAAAGTTGCGTGAATCGCGACGTCCTTGGCATAGCTATGTTTCGGGTCGGTCCGTACTAGTACGCATTCTGTGGCCCCGGGGCAATCGCCCGTGGCGCGGCGGCTGCGAGGGGTGCGCCCCACCCGGTGCGTTCACACACCGCCCCTCTGACACCCTTGTTTGAGAAGTTATCCTCAAATTGCTGGAAGAGTTTCGGAATACATTTTGTCACCTTTTTTCGGCGGAACCCTTAACCTTATTCTTATGACTCTGTTAAGTCTTTAAGCTTATTTTCGCAATCTCCACCTTTGAGTGTGTCCTTTTTTAGGTTTGAATTATGTGAACCCAGTGAAATCAAATGCTTTGTCTACTTTATCAACAACATTGTGTATCCAATTATCCACAACTGATGAAAAGTTTTGGTTATGAAGTTTGTCAAATATTCTTGATCTAATCTTGGCAAACTCGTACTCATATGTTCCTGGGATTAAGACTGCTTTTCCAGCTATAAACTAAAGGCAAATCCAGTAGCGCTATATCCATGGCGCCAACCCTCGTGTACTCTTATATTGGGTTACCAGGGCCTGGCCACAGTGGATTGCAGTGATCAAACTGCCACTACGTTTAACCTACATATTTTTCTAAATGCGAGCTTTGCGCATGGCTAAGCATTCGTTTGCGAAACTATTTTGAGAAGCACTAACAGAAAAATCAGAGGTATCATAAGACCAAAGGGAGATGGCAGAAAATCCTATAGCAAATGTGACAAGTGCGTAACTTCATTTGCATCATCCGTAACTGTCTCGCTCTAATCGATGGGACTACGACACAGTACAATCATGTGAAGCTCATCTACTGACTGCACTTATATTCTGTGTCCCAGTGACGTAGGGGAGAGCTGGGCGGGGCAACTGATAATATCGACTTTTCTGCCGCTATTGATCATTTGCCATTGATTGATAGTTTTTAATTAAAACGATAACGACCTTTCCTGCCTTTTTACGACAATTTGTTGCGGGGAATGTGGGGTATGTTGTACATAGATGTAGATGTATTGGAGTGAGTGGACTGTTGTAAATATCGTACACGCTTGAATTAACATAATGATGGTGCAACCATTGAAATTCACTTGTATCGAATTACGTAAATACCATTTTATTTTACCAGAAACTTTAAGAACGTTTAAGAAATTACGTTCGTTCTCCGTAGTGTCCGTAGTGCACTTGTTAAAAGAGAACCTTGTAAGATTTGCAGATAGCAATCGTGACACGATATTATTATATTATCTATATGGTAATGCACGGTTATCCACCAAGTTATTAATTACGTAACCTCGTTTAAACTCCACTTTTTTGTAGATGTGATTACTTACCTCGAATCCTATCGACTTCCCCAATAAAACTATATCACTTCATTTTCTGCGATATGGAAGAAATAAATGAAGGTCGTGTCATGAACAATTTGAAGTAAACCTAAAGGCAATTGAACATATTATTTACGGAAAAGATTTTGCTTATAAGTAATTAAGTGGACTCACACTTCGCCATGTTCATAGAAAGATTCAGCATTTTCTATGTTTACAATAAAATTAGTATTACTGTACATTTTATATATTTGTAGATGGCCAATCGCACGACTGTTCACAGAGTTCTCACCGATATAAAACTATTATATTTGATCGATAAGACACATACATTATGAAGTCACATCTCGCACGCTTGGCGGACTCACATTAGCCCCGACCCCACATGTGTCGTAATAACAGGCACAACCCTAGCCTTCCAGGTTCGAATTTCTGTAATAACCGGCCTGTGCAGAGTTGTGCGTCACGACTCGCGCTTGACTCTTTAATTAACTCCTCCCCAAATATATGTACGTACATGTATGTGGTCTTCAATATGCACCCCTTGACTGCAAAAATTTGATTGCTCTTTATTTGTAGCATCTATGTTATTATCGGTCTCTATGGTAGCCATATTTTATTCCATTTTTTAACAAGTTGTGCTAGTTAGTGTTGGTGTTCTGATTAAGTTCTGATTTAAATTCGTCGTGCCTCCCGAGCTCGACGGTATGAATTTAAATGAAAGCCAATGCTCTTGTGAACATTATATAATTTGGTCTTTTTCCAAAATATTTCACGCCTTAAAGCTTATTCCTTCTAAAATAAATCACAATAACAGTTTTTAAACTTCAAAACTGGCATTAATCACTTAAGACACAGCTGTTGAAGGTAATCTCTCAAAAAGAGCTCCTCACCATCTAAAAGCTAAGCCACAATGACAAGACTGCTTCTCACATCCTACATTAGGGATCGGGCTGATTCCACTCTTATTCCAATAGCGTAAGGAATAAAATAGCCTGAAGAGCTTCTCAATCAATTCAGTAACTCAGATTCAGGGTTGGTTAGTAGCTTTAATTTGTCTACGAAATTTCGAAGTACTATGAATTTATGAGCAAAACTTCACAGGTTTTTGGTACCTTTATAAGTAGGGTATAGCTACACAATCTGCATAATAATTATTATGCCGATTTTATCGCATCTCTTTTCGGACAATATAAAGTGTTCGAGTCGTTGGGCTCGAAATTCCCACAAAGCAATTAAAACGACCTGATTGCAGACATAAAATCCAACTGCCATCACCTGACCACTGACCAGTGCGCCTTAGGTATTAAATTAAGTCCCAAAAATTAACTGCAAACCTGATTTACAGTCCAAAAAATCTAAAACGCAGCGAGTTAAAATCGGCGCGGGCAGTGCCTCCTGGGATATTTGGTGCAAAAAGAATAAAGTGGCAACCCTAATCCTCGGAGCAAGGGTCTGAGTGGCATATATATACTACAGTGAAACAGTTATCGATCTCCAAACGTCCCAATTCGACATGAGTACCTGCATAATTTAATCCCAATTTGATATACCTTTAGAGTTTAGACTGACATGTATGAAACTACATTAAATTATGTTAACGAACAACTTATGTAGTAGGTAAAATAAATTAAACTATGTGCATTAAAATTGCTATGGCTTGAATACATTTATTCAGGCAATAGTTCATCAAGTTGTATGACAAAGTATGCACTTCAATCACTGTCTTCCAGATACACTGCAGAGCAAGGGTCTGATTGCTCATTAATCACAGAGGCCGTAATTACCGCGCCGGCGCACAAAGCGAGCTAATTTGATTTTAGAAAATAGAAATAACGCAACGTGTTCAAAACAGATAACTTATCTGTTTTACACTAAAATTGGAACAATATTGGTATGGACTAATCGATGTTGACAGGTTGGACCATACCATCCTTAAAGCGATAAAAAAAAACTTGCTCTGTGCGTTTCACATGATTGACGTCGATTTGGTATATTTTTCCGCTGTAATTAATTTATGCCATGAAAATAGTTCCCGAAGCGAGTCACTAATTTGTGGTTTCGGATATAGGATAGCATCTCCAAACAACGCCATTAGTCAGTTTCCGGTTACCGTAGTTTTCTTTATTTAATTAAATCACTGTCTATTATTAAGTAATGCACTAACACGGAAATAGCTTTATAAAGCTTGATATAAATTAGTGGTTGCGGGTGCTGGTGAAGCGAAGATAGTAAAGCAGATTAAGTAGTTTCAGGTTACCGTTTATTTATTAGTTCTTGCTTGACGAAAGCTATTAAAATTGACGTTGCAGTGAAAATAGTGAACACATCATTTATTAGAAAATATATCATTTCATTTTTGATAATATTTGCGGAGCCAAGAAAATGTTAAACTTCGACAAAAAGTCGTGCATAATAACGATTGTAACGTGGAGACGCCATGTATTGTAATTGCAGACAAGGGCAATGGTTCTTTGTATGCAAACTAAAGCATTTGATCACAGCTAGATAGCGTGTAGGGTTCGGTCAACGATTGCATCGTATATGTATGGCACGCTGCGATAAATACATTCACAATTGTCTATCAGAAAACTATGCAATAGAGGCAGGTATGTCTTTAGTATACCTGTCCGTTCACACTGGACTAGTCGAATTCCCATCTACGGTCAAACATCCAACTACAAAAGATAATAAAATAATAAACTCCAGTGAATCTGAATAGATTGATTAATAGCCGTACAGAAGTATCGTGCAGCATGCTCGGCCATCAGTCCACCACCTGCCTCAAAAACCGGATATAATAAATAACCAGAAAGAAAACAAAACTCGCTCTCCCATCACCCTTCTCGTTGAAGGGATGGTGCTCGTGCCATATAACTCATACGACCAACCCTTATCAAGAAATATGATAAATAATGGACTGGCCGTCCCGTAACTCGTCAATTTTGAGGTAGAGCATTTGAGAATCCAATGGATGACTGATTAAAATGAGAAGCTACACAGAAACTATCTACTGCTGAGAGATCTCGCCTTGTTTTCCGGTTCTGTGCAATTCTCATAAATTCACATCCAGACCACCTCACAATGTCTGACCATCGCACCGGGCCGCAGCGAAATCTCAGCCCATCTCTCAGATTCAATTCCGTTACTGCCCGGGAATTGGATTTACATATATTTGTACAACTCCTATAAAGTTTTATGAATGGAGAGTCTTCGCCTTCCATCAAAATACCTCTGAGCACATTTCTGTTCGTTAGTTGGTAAATAAACGACTTCCTTCCAGAACCGTTTGAAAGTTCAAACCGTTCTAAAATTAGTTGAACAACTAATGAATTCGTTGCAGACATATATCAGGCTCGAGATGTATTTGATCACGTGGACACAAATAGGTAGGCCATAAATCGCTGCCTACAAAGACACTGGACAAGACAAATGTACAGTATTCTACCAGCTTGACACTCAAAGCGGATTGAAATTAATACAAGTAGGTAGTACTTAAAGTTTGTGCAATAATCTCGGCAGTGACTGAAACCTGGGCCAAAATGGAAACGACAAATGTAGGACGCTCCAAACTTAAACACTGCTCTGAATTATTACAACAGTTCCCTTCCAAAAGATTTGAAAGTAACAATCATTTAAATTATTACATTTTCAATTTAGTTCATATAAAACCGATAGATTTTCTCGTTATTTATTTGGGATTCTCATAGAACTTCGCGAAACATACAGTCCATACCGAATTTTGTCATGATCACTTGACTGAATATCCCTCCTGTTACTATTACGGTATTGTGAGAAATGCGAGGTGTTAGCCTGCGGCACGCTCAACTGGCTTTTTACTGGAAATACTACAACAGGACACGATCTTACACTATCTGGCCACGGGGTTATTGTGGATTTACGGGAGACGGGCGACCGTACTCGCCTTTGTTTATGGAATAAATCCGTGGACTAGCCGGGGCTGTGGTGGTTATTATCTCATCGTGTTGAGTTTCAAGTTTATCTCTGTTTAAGTGTTGACTTGTCTTGTCTTTTATCTTTACACTATCTCTTTCACGGATACGCGTCACCCGGGCACTATAAGTTTCTGTTCAGCATCTATTGTTATATTATTCTTTCGTGTCGAGGTTTAGTTCCACCATTGTGCTCTGAGATGGTTGTTTTAATTGGTCACAGTAGTGGGATAAATCGGAACAGTTTCAACAGTTGCGAGCAAACAGACATAATGACGTCTTCCTTGACGTATCCGTCAACGGCGAACCTTATTAGCTCCGCGGGAAGTGAGAGTCCAGATCCCTGGGAGTTTTTGTAAGAATTCATAAACGTATTTGTGTATTTTTCTCTATGTTGAAGTTGTTATTTTATTTAAGCACTGTTAACTCCATCGCATGTTGTTTGTCCGTCAACCATGTCCTCGTTCTCAAACCAACCAACATTCCGGCGTCGTCACGAAAGCAGTAAAAAGTTGTTTTATCTTGTGCACGTAATTTGTTATATGGAATATGTGAGTGTATTGATTCCTGCACTGATTGCTCCCTCCAATCAGGGCGGACGCGACTAGCATAAATTGGCGTAGGGCCGCGCGGAATTTGCGCGAATCAACCGGCCAATTTGTGTATGTTACTCGAATGTCGGGTATTGTACGGAATTGCGATGGCAACTAGTCGAACTACCCTGGTTTTGCTACTGTATGCTGCGACCATTTATAAGATCAAATACTGTATGCATGGAGTGCGGCTTATGTTTGTTTCAAAAGGGGTCTTCTGATAAATTATTTCTGCTCCTTCCATGACTTAATGTAGCCACGGCCCACGACTGCAATTTACATACACTTAGAAAATGTTGAGATCTTAGTTTAAGCAAAGCTGTAAGTTAGTCTACCACCTAGAACTTTTACTCAAACAAAGTTATAGGTTATAGGCTTGGATAAAATAACGGCTAATGACTTTATTCGCCTAATTAACGGATTCTGTAATAAACATACAATAGTGTTCGGTGTTTTATTGTGCTATAAAATAAAACGGATTTTATGCTTTATACGTTCATTATCGTTTATGCATCATAATAAATTATATCCAGTTGCACATAGTATGAAAGTTGTTTTTTGTTGAATGCCTAAAAGCAAATAGGAATCAAATATAAAAAAAAGCACACAAAAATATATTGAAAAAATCTATCGGCGAAAACAACAATAAAGACGGTGAAGTACCAGGCGCGCAGAAACGAGAAGGAAGTTTACACCGCGAGGGACCCGTGCGGCTTGAACGCCCGAGGAATATTAAATAGGGACGAGATGTGAAAACTTAGCGCGGACGAATGTTTCTTCTTCCCAAGGTTCCTCATTCCCGCTCTTTGCCACTGTAAATGAAACTTCCCAAAACAGTTAACTTGCACTAATAGAGCTCAGAAGCAATTAGCGTGGCGCGCTCTACCTCTTAACTTATTCTGTCGAAGTGTTAACGAATTCTTTGTAAATGTGAAAGTTTTGTTGATCTCTACTAATTGTCCGTTGTTTGTTTCAGGTAAGAGCCTAACCTTATTCGAAGAACTTTGCGATCTGAGTAAGTGCATGGACAAAGTAATTGTCATGGAATAAACTACGTCTTCCAACACACTGGTTAGTCACATCATTGTTGTACTAACCTTTATTTGTGTGCAATACTGTTGGTATTGTGTTTAACGTTATGGATTACCTGTAATACAAAATTTAAAAGCTTTTCGTGATAAGGTTCGCGAAAATGCCCTCTAAAGTGGTAAGATAACGCTCGTAATATAAATCATCAATCAACGTAACGATTTATCTAACGTGGCACAGTGGAAAGGTTCAATATAGATTTCAATCCAACCTATAAACGTGTTTACTCTCCATGATATCGAAGTACTGAGTCTAAGCACAGATATAATACTGCCGTAAAATAAAAACTTAAATACCTATACCACCCGTAAGCGAACTTCGATAGTGCTCGTAGTTCGATACGACCGATAGCGGTCGTAGCGGTCGTAGTGGTCGTAAGTTCATAACGAAGTTCTGTCGGGACCATGGCCGTAAGAACTGTTAGGTAATCTGTGGCATAGCTGCGGGTACAGACGACAGAGGAATGACAAAAAGCTATGACGCCGCCTTCATAATAATTAATTCACACTGGTACGCCTAAAAAGGCTTCTGATTAGACGTGCTGCACTGATACCTCGCCTGCTACATAGTGAATCGAAAAACAGAAGGGCCGCTTGCAACTATCCTTTCTGGTGTCTAGTTTTCGCAATTTATTTCCGTAGTGAAATTAAAGCTCCGAACTTATGGCCTTGTTATTTCCTTACTCGTAATAATGAAGTAGAGAACTTTGCTTGTTGTGTTGTGACGGTTTGACCTATCCTAAAATGTGATGCGCATGGGACTTGAGCTTGGGAATGTGTTAGTCCTGTTACAAACCGTTTTGAGGTAGGCAAGTTTTCCCACTGTATTATGTACTGTACCACACCGACTACACGACTCTGCGACTAATCGGAGTCCGGGGTCAACGGCAGCCAGGTACGGGCTCGAAGTTTTTTGTAGTACCCCTCCCCCTCCAGTTTTTCCTCTGCCCTCGCCCCGCCAGAAACCGAATTAATGTCACACTTCCACCACTCTTTAATTCAATTAGTATGCCTCCAGTATAGACCTTAGGACAGTGTTTGTTTTTCTTGTTGCATGGTTTGTGGCGCCGCTTATTACCTGCCAGTGTTTTCATTTTTTTTTTGTTTTAGTGATGGCTTCGCACGGTTTGTGCATATAGTCAGTGTCAAGTATTTTATTATAATAAGTATTTCTTAATTTCACATTAAGAAGGTCACAGCAATATAATATAATAAGTAGTCAAGTCAATTATTTACATCGCAAAGTCACGATTCAGTAAAGTAGTGGATGCTTTACTGAAACCTGGGAGTTTTGGAAAAAATGCGAAAAGACACGTTTTTTGGGTTTATATCATTCGCCCACATTCGTACACGTTAATGAACACTTAATTATTCATACTCCACCAATATTACAAATTAACACTCGAAGAAACACAAGTTTGAGAAAATAATACAAAACCAACAACGTCTCACTATCGGATTCCCGCCAAAACTCCAGTGTTTTCATTACTGTCTTAGTTTTATGAAAGCGCTTTTTATGAAATAAAGTGTTAACCATCATACATCTACATTCAATGCGTATGTAACTAACTATTATTTTAATGAGTGGTTGGCCTTACTATTATAAACGCCACCATGTTTCGCTGCCCTACGCCACTTGAGTCCAGTATTTCACTATTCAATGGTTGTTGCAGATCTTTTTCCATTTGGCCCTTCCAGCGGTATTCGGCCGCCTCCTATTTGTTGTATACAGCTATTTGAACAGCTTTGCCATTTCCAGTACCGCGATTACGAATTCGCATGTAAGTGAATCATAGACGGCGATTTCCTAGGCGTTCACACAGAACAGTTGCGTCACAAGGCGTCGGCGTCGCGCCGTCATAGATCGTCGGAAGGAGGTCAGAGAACTAGACTATTAGCGCTCGCCCACACCTCTAGCGATAACTGAAGGTTCCCATCGGACCGGACGGACGGAAATAATGTTCGCTGCTCGCAACCGATTCAATTCCACGATGGCTCGGAGCGGGCGCTAGCTTTGTGTCTGAACAAACCATTCATAAAAATCTGCCGTTTCGACGAATTCGGGGGGAAATTGTTCAATAGGATTCTGAAAAGCTTATAAACGGATGTTTTCATTATTTGCGTGAGGATTTCACTGAAAGTATTTAAGAATAATTCATTTTTCGTGTCGTAAATATTTTGATGTCATGAATGGAGTACTAAGTATGATCGGATAAAATGTTTTTATTCATAGACTCTCTCCCCCCCAATAAAAATATCATGTTTTATGAATGTGGAAGATTATAATTGAGGAAGCCTCGCCCGCATTTCAATACTCTCGTAGTACGTAATTTCCCGAACCGGCAATAAGAAACCTTTTTGATCGTTTTAATCGACCTTTCGGATCATCTCGTTAAATAGTTAACTCTCATATAGGTGTCTGAAAATGATTGGTACACAGTTACCCACAACAAATCGATAAATAAATAATACGAAACATTATTTAAATTACAAACGCGTTATCATGTACCCTCATCTTTTGACCAACGTTTGGTTATGAATAATTTTAATAGCCCAGCGTGGGGCGGCGGAATGTTTTGCGGATACGCTTCGATGAAATTAACAAGGAATATCTGAATTGAATGTATTTGCTCTCGAGAAAAAAAATGCGAAATCATGATTCTTCATTATAATGTAGCTAATGTAACGTTAATTTCGAGAAACGAACTTGAATCACCACTCTGTCTTTCTTTACAATCCGTTTTGCATTCAGGTTATGTACCTACAGATGACTAATTTTGAGTGTATAAATCATTATCGCAGTGACTAATTCGAGCTCAATTTCCACCAGGTAATCGGAAACTTTCGCTGTCTAGTTTCCAGAATATCTTAATCACTTTCGTTTTGCACGGTGTCTAATCCCAGATCGTCTGCGTTATTCACGATTTCATCAAATATTGGCTCTGGGGAATCCTGAAATACATGGTTTATATCATTCGAGGGAAGATAAAAACCTTCAGGATTATGCAGTAAATCCACACATTCTGGAACAAATTGTAGAGCAATATCGTGTAGATTATGATATCGTGATGTTTGTGTAAGAGCTAGACCACATTTAAGAGTCTAGCTTGAAATAGTCGCATGCTCAGAGCAATGTGACCTGAATCCGAGCTTTTTGAGATAGCACTCTAAGACTTGGACACTCGTAAAGACTCTTCATAAAAGCCGTAAGTTATTTCTAATGTTCGTCGGTAGCATCGCGTGCATTCTGATGGTTAGCTGCTGCAGTGCCGTTGACCCTAGCTTTGTTTACCGGCCGGTTCTGTACGCCTACCGGCCTGTTTATCTGCCGTGCTGTTGAAACAGTGGTCGCAGCTGTATTGATAAACGGATCAAACCCGCTCCTATTCATTCATAAATCATCCGCTACACGGCCTGATACAATATTGTTTATTGCCTCTATGATGATAACAAGTCTAATAAATCTTGCTGCAACACATTACGCTACCACCAAATTGGACGCGAATGATCGAATCCGGTAGCTGTACGTTGCTGTAATTGGGTTGGCGTGCATACGGTGACGTGGCGTCAGACGAGTCACGCACTCCAAAATACTGTGAGAGTGTAAACAACTGTGCGTCTAACTACACACTTGTGATTTGTGGGGCGCGACGGGCCCATAGGTGCACAGTGGAATTCGAGTGGGCGTTCCTGACCACTTCATGATTACTGTCGTTTGGTGAACGACACGTATTCCGTTTTAAAAATTTAACAAGACCACGTCGTTGACGTGTTGAGTGGAATTTTTAATCCAATTTACATTCTAACTCCACACGTTGAGCGTTCTCATCGACTATGCCAACTCTTAAAATGACACAGGTGATGCTGATTGCTGTTTACATACAAGTTTGTCACTATAGCGATAAGGTCTACATATATTATGTTACTGTAGTGTGGGTAATGCAGTAAAACAAAGCTAAAACCTTTACCGGTGACTGGTGCACGCCAGGGTCGCTGTTGTAGGTCGATGCAAGCTTCTCATGCATGCAGTAAATTGCAGCAGGGCACGGGACAAGTGGTGGGAATAAGCGGGATTATAAGGGCTTCATAACACTATGGAACACTGCTGCAATACGATACTATTTACGTAGTATAATTGTAGCTAACTGTAAACTGATGATTTTATGGAAATCTGTAGGCGGCATTTCATCATAACCGACAACAGCTATTTCTCCCACTGTATAGACTTCCTTGACTAGTTTATGAAGTTAACTATTCAAATCAACAATCAAGAGCTGGATTTGCATGAACATCCATTCAATAAATTGACGACAGACTAATAAAAAGCTCGTAACTTGTCCAGCGGCCGATCAATAGAAGACAAAGACGGTGAACGGCTGTAAACATCCTTTACTTTACTTTACTGCGCGGCTCGCGACCTTCGCAATGCGATTGCTTCCATGCAATCATAACTTTAATAAGGCAATTTTATATACGTGTTTACTTGGAACCAAGGAAACGTGACACGATAAACCTAACCTAACTGGGATGGCGCAGCGACCTAAATAAGACTTGACCTCAATAAATAAAAGATAATAAAAAAGAACTGGCAATTCAATCTGCCTTGTACCGCCTCCTGCTATTCTGTTAGTACTGGAGCTCTAAAATTCTGAATGCATAAAGCGAACAAGTTAACAGTGATAGTAATATAATGCTTAGCTCTAGGTGGCTCTAATGTACTTTCTATAATCATCAGAGGATAGACCGGGCTCCAAAAGCCGCTAAATAGTAGCGACACATAAATGCTCGCGACATGACGTGCGAGTTCGTACGCAATGGAGCGACTGATCACCGCAGTGTACATTTTCGACTCTTGTATTGCAAGAAACAGTATGGGCCTTTCGTAGACGATCGGCCTTTGCATGACAAGCACTACATTAAAATGTGTTTCGAATCTTAGAGGAGTGCAAATTGCACCTCTATGAATTTGCCGGCAGTTCCCAAGTTGAACGTAAAATGATCCAAAATCAGAACAAATGATCAGTGCTAACAACTTGGAAATGTATAATTGACATAATGGTAAAATTGGCAGTAAAAATTGGCATTGGCAATGATACACTCGTAAGTTTACCAGCTAAGCTTGCTCGCTAACCTATTTCTGATTCCGTACACGCGTATCTACAGTGTGTCGAATCGGGAGCTTTTCCAAAGTTCCTTACTGTTTGTATACCTACGTTGGCACGACTGACACAGTCACGATGTGGCACAAGTCAGTAGGTATTCAATTCCAGAACTTGTAACAAATTGTCGCGGCTGATGCAACCGTTAGGTACAAGTGTCACAGATGGACAATGGACATGGATTTATGACACTCGGTTCACGAACATCGTGCAGACCATTGCACCATTTGAAGCCAAATTCTTCATTTTCAGACCATTGTTTCAAACTCGCGAGATTTGGTAATTTCGTACTAACATGCCGCTTTTGCAATATCATAATGAATTAAATAAAACTTTTCATTATTCCAATGTTGTTAGGTATATCAATCTTGTACATCAATACACTCCAACCACTATGTATACCAACACGCATAATTGTATAATATGTCGTGTATATTTACTCATTTATCTTTGGTTCTTCTACTATTTGTGGCGAGTCATATTATAGTTTTATTTTCTCATCCAATACAAAACGTAAAAATAATGTTTATAATATATTATCAGTCCGGCTCCAGTGAGCAATTCTCATAAAAGCCAATTATACAAAATTAAGAAATTATAACAAAAAGTGGTAGCCTAATCGCACCATCGTTTAGTCTTCTCTTATTAATGCTAACTCACCTCTAAGTCCATTTTGTTCGCCTACGTTGGTTTATAGCGTCTCCTTTAGTTCTCCACTTTCAACGAAACGTCCTTTTGTTCCAACGTCCAAGTTTTTCTAAGGAGCTTTGTCTTACCATGCCCATTGTGTTTTTGTCGCTTGCCTGTAAAATAAACAGTTCGCCTTTACTGCCCTTTTGCCCCATTGTTTTTGGCTTATGAAATCTATTGAGTTTACTTACCTACCTAAGTTGTTTTCATTACCGTTCGCGTGGATAATAGCTTAATTTATTTCGTTCGCTATTTTTAGATCCTCAATATTATAAGGGCGTAGCGGTCCTGGATTATACTTCAATCGCTTTGCCAATTAAAAAAACATTGGATCTGCCTGTATCTGTATTTTGTACACAATTGTACATAGGTATTATTCAATTACACGTAACATTGTCATCACGTTGCCAACCAAGAAACGAACTATAACTGTGTTCAACCGTTCAGTTTCCAACTACAAAGCGATCTATTGCAATATTTACAATTGCTATTAGCCAGTTTAGCCACATTGTTAGGGGTGCTCTCTGGCGGACCGCACGGGAGTGTTATTGTAACCGCAAACTGTGAGTTCAGCTTCCAACATAAGATACGCAAACAGTCATATATAATAAGTACCTACTTGAGAGTTTGTAGGAGCCTGGCCTACCTATAATGGTCGCGTTAAGTAGCCAATATTGTGCCAATTCTATTGATTGGCATTGACTTTTGATAACTCCAAAGTTATTGTTATCTTTTTCTTTACTGTAATGTTCGAAAGTGACAACAAATCTTTTTACCGGACTAAACTAAAATTTTGCCTGCCTAGTGTACTTAGCACCACTCACCAGATTTAGTTATTATAGTAAGCTCTTAGTAGGGAGCTAGGAAGGATGATTAAGTTATTCTAAACTACATAAGCACATAGAGATCATGTTTCTAAGTTTTCACTAGTTTCCAATTACCAAGACTGATGAGTTAATTAATGCGATAGTAAACTTGCAAGAAGTACTGACGTCTACGCAATCTCTATCATTAACACAGACAGTAAATATCAGTAAATCTTTGCAATATAAAAAGTGCAATTAACACCGCCACAACGTTCAGGAAAGAAATACCGCAATTATCTTTAAAAAAGAACTCTCTGGAAACAGAACCTCGCTACAAAGAATACTTTTTACATAGCACTTAAGATTCCATAACGCTTATCAAATCGCGAATTGAATGCAGTGAGATATTCCTTCGTATAAAAACAAGTAGTCCTACCGGTAAAGTAGCGTTTACCGGCTTAACAGAGCAGCTAGTTGCGACATCTTCTATGAAACTAGTCGACTTAATCGCGTCCTACACTGTCAGACAGTTTCTGAATCGGTAGGCATTACTTACTGTAATCTATCATCAGTATCTATCTCGAGTATTTTTGGTCTTGGCTGTAGAGGACATTGACTATCAGAATTTTTTGTCAAATATCTTTGATTTTAGGTACGAATTTATCTCAAATCACCTATCAACTACTCGTTATCAATAATTTGTACAAAATTCTAACCAAGAAATCTCGTCTAGTCTGTCTAATAATATGTCATCGAGGTAATTACATTAAGACTAAGAAAACCCTGGTGCAGAGGTTGGTGAGACAAAACATCGCATCTGTTATCGCCAGACTTCTAACTCCTAAGCTTAGTACCTACTCGAACGTACTTACCAGCTTTAACTCGTGAAAGCGGGTATTTTGGTCCATGGCCAACGCAGCCGGCGAATGCAAGGCCCTGCATTCTGTTGCAATGCAATATGCAAGCCATCTAGGTACTGCAGAACCGGTAACCATTTGTATCGGCGAAGGTGCATTTGCATGAGAAACTCCTAATGGTAACCACTCACGGTACGAGGGGGCGGTGTATTCTGTTTTGGAGTTAAGACTGTTACAATCGGCGCGATGGCAACTGATATTTGCTATAAACTTACATTAGGTGTATCTTAATCATTAACTACTGAATTCAAGTCTTCTCTGTACGCGATTGTTACGATGTATAGAACGGGGTGTAGGTGTTAATCTCTAAGTCAGTACTTGAGAGTTAGGGTTTTTACTACATTCTAACAATTCATCACTTAACATAGATCACTTGATATAGATCATTTATGCTGTATTCTCTAACCAACTGCATTTAGAATTTATTTACAGATGGTGCACATTGGTTGAATGCAAAAGTCGTGAACATGACAAATAGGAAAAAGACAGAATTGCCTTACCACCCAATACTCACAATAATTTAAAGTCCATCCATAACAGTGTTAGGTGTACCCATGCCATAAGCGGTGGTAAGCGATTATAACTAACTTCTTCACACAAATCCAGTAGCAATAAAACTATAAAAACCCTAATACAATGACGGATATATTATAGCTAACCAGGCAGGGATAATTACGAGGTAAGTATACTTACTGATAAGTATATTAGTACTTGATTCTTCTGATTTGTTAAAATAGCATGATGCAATGTGATAAAAATATTGTGTCATTAATACTAGCATGATCAAACTTTATAGCTAAGTACGCAGTTAAACCACGGGTGGGAGCTTTATTGTTCGAAGAACTACTTATAACTCACTTTCCAATATTATTCACGTGATGGATATACGTTTATGACTATTTTACGTCCTAAGCACATCGTATTCGCGACGGGAGACGTGCTTAATTAAATAATTAAATTCGGCACTTAAAATGCTATATATCAACGTGTATTATAAACGGCTCAAAGACTTCAAAACTTGCCTCTCATGTTAAAATATTAGTTAAACAAAACGACGACGTAAGAAACCAAGTACTGCTCCAAATTGCTATTTACGACCAGTGATTTACGCTCGCTCGACTCTCATTACAATACTACGAGTACCTACTTAGCATTTCTCATGGTTTTTTTGTATGTACGTACAGCGTTGACAGGTAGATAAACATAAACATCGGAAATCATGACCATTTCAAGTGTACATGAATTCACTAAAATACATCTACGCTCAACAGAAATGTTACGTTACGTTGATACATCGTCGAAAGTAAAACTGTTAATGCCAAATTGACTGCGCCACAAGGCGTGTTGGTACTCTTGGTCGACGGAGTAATAAAGTTTTCTGAGCACAAGTAATATATTATTGTGAGTAGGTAGGTACGTTGTTGTGAAGTCGGTCCAAGCTGAGCTGTAATCTGACACAAAGCCGCTGCAACAATGACGCTCGGGCTTTGGAACTTGACGACAGTGTGGGCGAACGAGCATATGAAATTGCCTGCTTAAAATATTGGAAGGCTAAAGTCTCATAAGAATATTCCCAAAACAGCAAGATACATCTTGAACATGTCTTTATAATTCTATCGTGAAGCAGTCGAATAAACAGTGTAGATTGTTAAGATCAGTCTATTCCCGATATTTGTTCGTAACTGTGGTCGCAACAAAGGATATTGAAACGTTTACCCGCAGACCCTTGCGGTTTGCGAAACAACACTTTATGCAACTATCGCTTTAGGCATAAGTTTTCGTGACCAGCCCCTAAGATCCCCTAACATCATTGAACGGGCTCTTGTTTCCTTAGATTCGAAAGTTCATCACAAACTGGTTTAAGCTCGGAGAACTGGTATCTTGGAGTCTATTTCCCAAGGTGTCTAAACTGCCATTTGAAATGTAATGTTCATTGACTGGTTTAACGTTGTGTTTTCTACCTCGAAGGGCAATTTATGAAGTACTATCAAAGATAACACTGAATTGACGATAAATGAAATGGAATTATCGAGTCAACGTTAATATCTCAACGGAAGTTAAATCTATTAACAAAGTTCTATGGAGTATAAACAACTCTGGACTATAAAAGTTAGTTAATACTTAAGGTATTAGTGTTTCCAAAGAAAACGCAAGCGAGGCAAGCAAGACACGTAGTGTAGTGCCTGCGAGCGAAGCGAATGCGTTTAGGGCCGGGCCGCGGTCATCGTACTTTACCGCGTCGTGTAGGTGTCGCGGTCCGATGACGTCGATCCTTATCGGCACACAATTAAAACGTTGTTTCGCGACCTGTTGCGTCCCCTCGCCCCCCTCTAAATCAGCGCTCGACTGGACCGACAAACACTTCAACCTGCGGATTTATTATACTTGACCCAAAACGAGACCGAGAGCTCGGGATCGTATCCCGTGCTAGCGCTACCGAACGGTATGAAATGAAACGTCGGCGGATGAGTAATCCCGCCCGTGCTCGACAGATTGCACAATGGGCATGCGATTGTTTACAATACGATCTCGATACAGGAGCACACGTGCTTTCCAATAAAAACTTTGGAGGTCAAGTGTAGTAGGCGTATTTATATCTGAGCGAGGCTGCGCGAGGGCGGTCATTAACTGGGTCGTGGCGGGACAAAGACCCCCGACCCCCGCCGAGGGGGAAAACGGGGTGGTTTCGCTTTCCTCCTTTCGGCTGAACTCGGAGACGGCCGCCGTCACTCGGTCGCTCGCAACTCTCGAAACGACCCCAGTATTTCTGCGAAACGATACTACGAGATACGATAACGCTATGCTTCGTTTGATTATATTTTATTTAAGTAGTACTTTCAGCCTACAACTTTCAGCCTTCATGATCTGTTTGAAATTCGATAGCTATGATTTTACTTTTTTTACAGTCAGTACCAGAATGTAGTTATTCTATTTCTTCAGAGGCTTTCGTTGCTGACTGAAAAGTTTCCAACGTTATAACAACATACATTCCAACATAAAAAAATAATGTTTTGTTAACATCATTAGGTACCTAACTTCTTACTCGTAAGTATAATTTTTTTTATCACAGAAATAATCTACCATTCGATTCTGACATTACCGACCAAACTGTTCATATACGAGTAGGTACGGGCAGCTACAAAGCGCGGCTAGTTTTAATTTCATGCCACCGCCCTATGTAAGTTCATTACGATGCGTTCCATCGATACATCCGCCCGTTTTGTTTCGGCACTCCGCAACACGAGGGCGACCTCACTGAATGAATGCATAATGTTATTCAATTATGCTAATCGACGACACGATGACGCGTCCGAGACGACAACGACCCGACGCGACGCAGGAAATCGGTGTCGTTTACCGAACGTGTGGAGGGCACCGTCACACTTCCAAGGAATCTAGTGTTTGCAATGCCGCTTCGGAACAATGACATTACAATTTTGTACAACGCGAAAACCGCGACGCACTTGAGACCACTTGCGAAGGTGTTACTCAACTCATTTGCATTGCACATGAAACTGCATGCAAAGGCAAAACAGAAACAATTAGGAGCAGTACAATTTCAGAGCAGCCGTAAAACATGCAAAGGTTTCAATTTCAGCCCCAAGCTAGGCTAGCAACCGCGTGTAACCCCCGTGACGAACGCCCGTACCTACTATGTATGTGCCAATACCAGCGGCTCCATTGAATAGAAGTGCTAGAAGCGCTATTGAGGAAAGAAACAGTCATAAAAAGTATCTTCATTAATTGTTCATTAAGCTTACAATTAGAAAGTTAGTCAATGTTATTCTCTGGTCGTAAAATATCACCATTGGTGTCCGTAACTTCTCCGTCCATTCTTCACGCTGTTCTCTGATTTTTAATTGCCGCACGGTTATTTCTTATCAGTCTAAAGATGTTCACACACCGGAGTTAACCAGTCTTTCAATCTCTATATTGCCTATAAATCTTTGCTTGTCATAGTTTGTTTCCGAGTTCACTTCTCGGTTTATCCTTGTAATTTTCTGTATACGCTTAACATCTTCAACTGACGTTATATTTAGTTTAACTCAGATACTACGTGTCTTCCTCGTTTCTCTGGTGTTCAAATGTTCGCAAAGCGCGCAAATGTTTATAAACGCGAGCTCCGGCGTGGGAGCACCTTAAGTTTCCACATAACGAATCGCAATAATGCAGCATGTCTGTTCAATTAACTATGCGTCTGTGTGCCGACGTCTGATGACGCGCCCGGCCAATACTAGTGGCTCGTTGCGGCAGGTCAGTGATCGCGATTCGTTGTACAGAGAGCACAGACATCGGAATGAGTCGACGATTCCGATCGGATCATCTAAGCTATTACAACAGTTTGTGTACTATTCGGTGCGCACCGTTTGGAATCTGCTAACGTTTCTGATTGGCCAGTCAACATCATTCTTACTACATTGTTTCGTTAAACGCCATGAAATACCGCCTCCTGCTTACCAATTGTTCTCTTCATCTGGCTAGATGGCAAATTGACATTCAACGCTCCTAGCCTCATTTTGTTATCTGCTATAGCCATGTAGAGATGGCGACTGCTTCCAATATCAAAGTACTGAAGTTTGTAGGTGTCCAAGAAAAAGATGTCCTAGTGACATAAAGCTGGACAGCGTTCTTCTATCTGGCTAGCAAATTCTTTACTCTACGTTGTGTCACCGTTTGTGCTCTAGTGACTTTGATTTATCAATCAACTGTATAAATTCCAATCGTTGCAGGTAATTTAAATTGGACAAAAGTCGAACAATCGGTTTTAATGCAGCTAATTTCGTATGTAGACTTTAATTTATTCGATGCATGGCCGTGTTTCATTAATCGCCACGTCCATTTACGATATCGCTTTATTACTTTAAAACTCGTAGGTATACTTAACAGTAAGAAGTGGTAAAAGTATCTTTTCTTAATGTAAACTTATGTGTAAATAAAATTTTATCTTAGCCATAAACAAGTTAACTTTGTGACAAATTTTTATTTGAATATATTATTATGGCTGTTATCTTGATTTAGAAATTTTCGATCAAAAACTTACAAAATATAGCTACGTCATTTAGATATCATCTGTCATTAAAACTATATTTTTATCACCGAGCTAAATAGCTTATCTAAGATTCTCTTAATTATAATTATATAAATTAGATAGATAGAGGTATAAACACTCCTTCTAAAAATTATAAAAGTCGATACAGTCTGTTGACGTAAACAAAAATCTAGTAGGTACCATTGGTTTCTCTTGCGCTCGTTCTCTCTTTAGATCTGCTCTTGGAAATTGAAATTTACCAACGCTATCCCCTTCAGGAAGCTTTTCGGACTTATCTTTTATATCATGTAAATTAATCCGTGAAGGTAAATTTCCGACTAAAACTTTGTTGATACGTATTTCGAATTTATGGTCAACTAGAGGCCGTTTAATTTGTGCATTGATATAACTTCAACGTTAAGTTTATACCACAACTAACCAATAACCCTATCGTTATCGCGCGCTCTCAAGAGTGATTTATTTATGACCACCTCTCTGATAACCGAACGCATATCTGTATTCGGGCTCGTTACGTCCCCACGCGGAACTTGAGAGCTTTTATATCCACTTACGGAAATTTCAGCTTTGGTTTCACCAGTATATGGTTGAAAATGTATTGACAGCTAGGATATTTTTGGGTGAAAGAGCAAGTAAGCTATAGGATTGTGGAAACGTGCGAGTTTTGTGGTGTTCGAGGATCAGTAATTCCTTTTTGTTCACGACAGTACTAGGCGTTAAGTGTTTATGTAAGTACCTAGAAGTTATTAAAACGGTCAATCTATTTGGACGAAGGTATTTGAATAAGGAATTCTTATATTGTTGTTGTGAAATTATCGATTTTCCTATAGATACATTTTTACAGAAGCGGTTCCACCAACAAAGAATACATAGGTATACCACATGCAAGACTTAAACGAAATTAGAAACGAACTATCAACAAATAAGACTTCATTGAAGACTCGAAACAAATTACATTTGGTTTGAAATACGATACAAAGGGCAAAGGCTTCGGCGGGCCTAAACCGTTATGTGAACTTAATTTTGGTACAGAAGTGTGTAGGTGTGTGGCGAATGAACTGGCGCATTCATTCATTTGAATACTGCTTATAATAAATATATACCTATTTAGTATATTTTATATGCCACTACTCGTATATGCCACCTTCAACGAAACTTCGAGCAACATCTAGAAGCAGGTAATCCGAAAGTTGGTTGCGTTTTTACAAGCTTTTATTTGACTTGCAAGCTCAACTAGAACGGCTTCTTCATGCTACAGAGTTGAATTTTTGCATGTTGGCTATTTTTATGTGAAGCGTCACCTGCATTGGCATACTTAATCCAGGATTAGCTCCAGATAAACGGTTTACAAGAGAGTTAGTTCGTCAATGTCTATCTATATACGGTGTGATGAATAATAGAAAGGAGTTGCAGTACAAGTATGGCGTCAGGCCAATAAGTCAGCGAATTGCTAAGAATTACAGCTAGCTAATTACACTATCTATGCGAGTCTACAACTGCCTCATTAATTGGTGATTGCAGCGCTTTACTATACGTCAGCGTCGGCTGTGTAACAGCCGAAATTAATATTGTATCTCCTATCCAAGATTGAAATCGATCTTGGATTGCTGCCTATCTTTCGATCGATTTCCAATCTGCGTGCTTTCATAAACCAATCCACGGATCGGTTATTGGCACATTTGACCCTAAAAATGGATTGTGATATCAATCCCAGATAGCAAAATATGGATTGGATTGATTATTAATTTCGGCCGTAAGTCGAGTGTAGCATTGCGCGCGCTTAGGCGTAGCTCTTACTTGGATTCTAATTACTTACTCCCAAGTAACTGTACAGACCTCAAACCAGACGAGTCTTCTCGCAGAGTTAACTTCTATAGGTTTTCTCCTACCGATGATTTTATGAGCCTAGATCTCACTCATTAAATGTCTCTAAACGGTGCTGGCCTTACTCATAACTTTTAATTGTGAGCTTAACTACTTCACTGCCATAATTTATTTCTGTTGGCCGGACCGTAATAAATTGTGCTAAGTACTAAAAATTCTTTCCACAATATAACCTGGCAATTACGCGTAGCAGTCATGTGTGAAATATTGTTAACTAATAACTGGTTTGCTAATTAGGCATTACGTTTCATCGTAAACCTCACTGCGGCATAAACCTCGCTTTATTCCCATGGAGTAGAACAGGCTTCTTTATACACAACAATTTTATTCAAATCCTTTGTTACGTACAACGTTAGTAGGTACCTATAACAGCCTACTTTTAACAAAGCAAATGTTTTTACACTATTCTTATAAAACATCTGTTATTCCAACATTTTCCCTGATAGATTAATGAAATCATCCAATTTGAGACTCTATTGGGGTGCCATAAATGCTTAGATCGGTAAATTATTGATGAGACCATTTGAGCCCCTGGCCTTTGCCAGTGATGCATCAAGTTACTGCAACAAAGGCGATTGATTCGTGCTCTCAGGATCAAATGGGGCGAATTTCGGGTGCAGGCCTTGTGCGGGGGTGGTGTGAGACGCGCGGGGCGCACGCAGGGGCAACAATGCGGCCCGGGGTATCGATCCGCCTCCGCCCGCCCGGCGTCGTCGTCTGCCCGACGCACTGGGCCTACGCGAACGCGGGCAACCTCCTCCAATTCTATGCAAGCCTGGTACTTTTGCTTTCTAAAATATACCACCAATATGGTTACGAAGTGTCGGTCTGTAATCCTTGTGTGTGTCCATAATCGTTATGTCACGGTAGTATTGTGTCTTCGTTAGATTCATTCATATTGTGATCTATTATTCCGCCCTTTTCTATATTCGTTCGTACCTATATTTTAGCATGAATTAATTTTATTCCTACAAACCAATATCTGCATAATCTATTTTATTGAAAATCGAAGAATAGCACCAGTAGAAAACGAAAACGGCCATCATGCCATTACACGACAATTCCTACAAAGTATAGCAACATGAAACAAGCATGTGTAGATAGTTCCCTCTGCAACAAATCCTTTCCTCAATTAAATCGGCAAAGCGTAATCGACACCAGTTATAATCCCTCCAGGACCTTCCCAACTGCGAAGTGGGCACCCGACCGAAATGCCGATAACGGACCTCCAGAGGGCTCCGGTAACAATAAGCTAATATTTGGGTTAGAGGACAATCGACCCCTGTTTTGCATCTTAGTTTGTTGTGAGAAGTTGAGGACCCTCGAGGATAGGTTACTTGAGGTGGCAAACCTCAATAACTTTTGTTTGTGCCGCTTATATTGTTATTGGCATCATGTTTTTTCTCCTAGTGTCCTACTGAATATACTGAACGAGCCATAACTGATGAAGTACGCGTAGGCCGTCGAACATGAACCTAAAAGTAGGTTAATGGCGCAAATATGACGAAATGTCGTTATATTTCATAACTACAGGAAGAACTTTACGACAATTATTATGCGTATAATTCCCATTTTTCAAACTTTATACAGCAACTAACACATGTGTCGAAAAGACCATCTGTCTCATCATCTCGTCTAACAAAAGGGCTGCTCAGATGCTTGCGCGGCCGGCGACTTAGGGCGCGTTAGTGAAACCTAATAAAACCCGTTATGGTCTCTACGTGACGCGTGCCGAGTAATGAGTTTTCGGAGAAAGCCGCCGCATGGGGAGTTCTCGGTACCGACCGTCCGCGTCCTACCGAGTACTACTACCGAGACCATGGCACGGGGAAATATCAATACCAACTTGTTCGAGATATTCACATCCACCCGGTAATCAGGATGTGTATTGTTTTGTAACATGCAATACCTACGTAAGTAAGTGCATATCCGATAAAAAAATATGAGCGACCGCCCACTACTGCTAGACATCATTGATCGACGGAAATGGCTTTCGCTGCAATGCTGATACTGTAACATACAGACTATTTCCTGCCAACATAAGGTTCAAAGATCATTTATTCTCAAAAAAAGACAAGAAATGCCACTTACATGAGAACACTGTTAAACATAAAGTTGGTAGGTACATCTGATTCGTCAGTTACATTAAATTGTCATATCCAATGAGTGGGGCACACTCATTTAACGCATTGTAGGTAGTAAGTTGGCCAACATAGTTTAACTTATTATATTACTTAATTCAGAATTAGTAAATTATTACTCGATTAAGAGCTTAATATTTCCATAGCAATGACGCCGGTATAAATTCCGTGGAAAATTATTGGATGTCCGTAAAAGAGAATTTTCTCACGTGACTTAATGTTAGAACTTGAAATAACTTAACTTATGACGAAGCGACATGCCACGGAGAAGTATTTAATCTTCCATCCATCGCAACTCTGGTACAGCATTCCTAGCATGGTCGATGACGCGTGTAAAAGAACCGATCCATTGATAGAGGCTTTCCGCTGACGTTTAAGGGTTCAATTTTATTTCTTTAGTTACTCCTGTCTGTTGCAAAAGTATGTTACCGAATGTACAGTCGGCAAGAACATTCAAAGTTCTAACCGCTATTATAGCACGCACGCAAAATGTGTACTAAAATGTTTAGGAGCAGTAAGTAGATAAGAAGTGACGGCTTGTCCAGCCTTGAAGTCTCTTCTCTAGTATTTTTTTACTTACTGTACATGTACCGCTGAAGACAAAGGAAATGGTAGGTAAGTACTTGTTCCAGGAGCGCGGTCACAGAATCTAGTGAGCGCCAGAGAGCGCACATCTAATTTCCACGGCAGTTGGCTCCCACCAACTGAAGTTATAATTATAAATTTAATGAATTATTATTTTATCATTAGAATTGCTAGCGAACATTAAAAGGTCAGTTCCCAAAGGACCAAAAAACTATCATAAACGTATAGAAAGAAGGTTGCCCATCAATTACAGCCGTGCGCGGTGCACTGCCACCTCAATGTTTGTCGTTTTAATTTTGAAAGCCACTCCCAGCCCTTTGACGGGGCCAAAGTTAACATTCCCAGCATTCCTCGGGCGCGTTATATTGTTATTGTGTCTGCCGTCTCTTTCTGATGCCCTGTGACGTCGCTTCCTTCACCCTTTGCCCGGCAGTTCTGGCAAGTGGCAGCTATACGGGGCAGACCTGCAATAAAATTAAAGGTTCAGGTGTGTTTGTAAATATTTATCAAAATAAAACATAGACGAAAAACGAAATTATTTAAATAACGCAGATAATTATCTCATGAGTTTTTTTTTATTTAATTAAGCTTCGTGGTTGACATTTGGTTTCGGATTCACTGTGTAGAAGTATATGTAGAAGTAGACACGGTAGACGTATATGATGTATTTGGATTTACGACAATAATTAGAACCGCTGTCGCCTTTTGATTGATCAAGCGCTCCATGCACAGGAGGCACGAGGGCCATTCCGCTCAATTAGCCGCTGCGGGTCCGCCTGCCGGAGTCGCCGCCGCGGCCGCTTTGATTCAACTTTGATTGGGACCTGTCACTCGCACGTAGGATGTAGGACGCGCGACTCTCGCGTATAGATGACAAAATTAAAATGCGATATCTGTCGCTGATTTTGATATCTCTACAAGTATGGTTCGCGAAGGGCATTACTTACTTTCTTTATTTTTGTTTCAAGGGGATCGAGTGTAGTCAGAACTTGTATGTCTTCTAATTTCCCTACCTAATTTTCGGGTAAATATCAAGTCAATTCCCCTGCTTTTGGGGTAAATGTCAATTCATATGCAACATTATCCTTACGCCTATGTACTGTCGTGTCGGAGCATGTAATTACATGCCGCTCCCGCACACATTGATTGAAAAGAGGCGTCAGTTATGATTGGAACTACGAATTACACTATCCTTCTAGGCGTTATTATTCTAAGGGCACAAATCTCAGTCTCTATTCCATCGTGGCCGGGTTACAGTTACAGAAGAGCATAAAAAAGAGTTAAATAAATTATTACCTAATTCTCGTAACACTCCGAGCCGTTCCGTAACTTGGCATTTGCTCCCCGAAGTTGGGGGAGCGAGGGTATTATGATAGCTTTGCGAAAACTTCGTAGCAGGAACTTTGAGGGACAACATTGGGTAATTCCAGACAGGTATTAATGTTGCGTATTCGCAACCTGGTACGCTAACTCATTACCGCACAATGTCCAGTTGAGAGGCTTCTCCACGTTTCCCACCACGTTTCTCTGGAGCTGTGGTAATTTCTTCTGCAGATGTGCTGTGTTAAGGTCTTCACTTTTCTCAGTGGGTAAGGTAACGAATGAGTTTATTTACGAAACATTGTTTTAAGAAGACGTATTGTTTTATCATTATTATACAGCATTGTGTTATGACTTTTTGTGACAAGTCACAAATCTTTTAAAGGCATCGCTATTTAAGCTTGCTTTATGCTTTCCATAAGAACAGTAATAACTTTTGAACTAAATTGATATTTGTTTTAAAATATTTTGTAATTAACCGGAGAGTGGTCCAATAAAAATTAACGTCTCGGAAATGAAACACGGCCGAGTATCGGCGCCCTCCAACTACCGAAATGCTTAATTAAGTCACTGGCAGCGAGCGAGGCGCTTTTAACTAGTTTTAATTAAAACTAGATTATACAACTTCATTTAAATGTAAGCCGCGTATCATTTTTACTTCTTTGTTTTCTGCAACTCGTCTTCCATAGAAATGAGTTCTTAACTCTTATCGTCTATAAAAAGTAATGGCATAATAATTATACTAATTTTATTTCATTGGTAACTATAATTTAAATTGTGATGAATGGCATTATGTAAATAGATTTGTACAACTACATTCTTGTTACCTCATGATTTCCGCTGATGACCTGTTTATGGGGAAATGGTGGTAAAATTTTATATATTAATGAATTTATCTATTATACACCATCATCTAAAATAGATTATTGACCATGTAGTTAAACAACTGTTTATGGTTTCCGGTGTATAATATTGTTTTGACAGATGCTGTCGGCATAAGCTAATTCCTTATGTGTTACAAATTTACTAGCACCCCGCAAGGAACATTGATTCTTATAGTTTACAGCATAGTGACGTAATCGGCTGTCCGATATTTCGCTCCGGTGTAAGAATTACGTTTGTTATTGCGTGGAGGAGGCGTGGTGTCGTCGCGTCTATTTTTAGGTTTACGAGTTCAATCCCCCTTAGCCCGACTTCCCCTCGGTATCGTACTCTCATCCCTAACTTAAGTGATAGATCTCACGTAGACTTATTTTTAATACACTTTCGACATCGATCACATAATAATACTCTGAATAATTTCCTATAACATCACAAATACTGTTATTCGATTAGAACGAGACTACGAGTACGAACATGAACATATCATTTCGCGTGACATCACGATAATATATGATAATAAACGTAATCGCGTGAGAAGAAACGACATGTAACGGTCGCACTTGACCAACATTCCTGCTCGTGACGTCATCGGCCACTGCGAATGGGCCTAGATTAATTGAAACTTTGTCAATGGGTACTCAATATTTTTAGAGAAAAATAACGGGTAATGAAAATCTGTAGAATAAGTAAGTACGAATCTTGGAGAAAACTCGACTTAATTTAGAGCATTTCCAAAATCAATACCACCTGGTTTCCAATACATAGTTACAATAACATTATTGTAATATAATCCGAGTTATATTTATGTAAGAAAAAGAAATTAAAAACATAGCCGCTATTTTTGCAACTTTGTGAAAAACTGAACGTTCTTTCTTTAATAGGATTTTTGTACTACTCACGATTAGAACGACAAGCACGCGTAAATCCTTTTACGTAAGTTTTAATCACACGCCAACGTCTGTCGGGTGAGCGAGCAAACAATAAATGTAAACTAGAACATCGGACATCTCGGCACGCTCTAGGACCCCCACAATTTGGTGCAGTGCGTAATGGACAATTATTTCGGCAGTCGGCGGTCACACGCGTGGCGCGTGCGTCCCTATTACCGTCGGCGGAGGAGAGCGTGTGTGTCAGTGTAAGATGACTGTAGTGTGAGAGTTATACTGATAGCGATTTCTTACACTTATAATGCTTTACCATTTGGATCCACCGATAAGTGGATCCGAGGACAACTGTCTCTGATTGATCTTAGTGGACTTTTATGAAAGAAATGTTGATTTCCCCTCCGATTTAACACTGAGCTTGATTCTGTCTGGTAAAGCATCAAGTAGAAACCAAATATCTTTATTGCTTTAATTTATAAAGCAAGTGATTTGTAAGTAGGTACCTACATCTAATAGATATCGCTGTAAGGTTTCGTTCTTATCTAAATATTCTAGCCTTGATTTAACAATTGATAAATTTATGTTACCTATCTCATTATAAATTGTCAATGTGATTGACAATTTATAATGAGACAATAGCAACTCGCAATTAAATCAATCCTGCGAATGGGACCGCGGTCCCTGCGGTCCCAACCGACGGAAGCCACAATAGTTCTTCAGTTTAAGTACATCTCAACTCTATATTTCATATGTTTGACAAGAACTTGGTGTTTAAAACCAAAGAGATTACGCTGTCTCACAATTTTTGCTCTTTGTCTCATCTACATTATCATCGCCGAAAAAACAAAAGATGAGCATTTGACATGACCCCGCTAGAACTTAACCCTTGCGCCGCCGCCACGGGCCGCTGGTCGATAAGGCCATGTGTGCCAGGCTCCGCGGGAGTCGCGCCCCCTCGCCGGCTATTTTAATTTATCACGGCGCGCCCGCGCCCGGCTCGAGACCGCTCGCTAACCTTCCCAGGCCAGTAGCGACGATAAAATTCTACATTTTCATATCGACGATCTGGCCGTAAATAAAAAAAGATGTAACAACCACCAAGGCCAAGCTTATGTAGGTTTGATTACAAAATTTGAGGGAAGTAGGTACACAATAAATTGTTGTTAGTTTACGTCTTGAAACTTTCTGTAGGTACAACTTACTTAATTCCATAAACAGGGGGAATCTGAGAAAAAAACCTACTAGTAGTCAATTCAGTCAAAGTAGCAGTGACGGTAACAAAATTGCAAAACTGAGTACCATTTAAGACTCGATAAAATGTGCATAATAGTCAATGTGTTAACCATTATATCGGATGATTGATTTTATCAGGGAATGATGAATGAGTATCCCGATATTATTCCCCATAAGGGGCAAAAAATTGACGACCAGACGAAAAGGACGCACGTGTGCGACAGATTTTAGCTTAGTAATGTCATTAATGACTTAGCGGCCCATAAAAAGGTTCGAATTATTTTCGTCGTATTAATAGTCCGTATGTGTCAAAATAAACTATAATTTCTTTTTAATATAACGTGGTGGTCCATATTGGACCGCTCTACTCGTATCTTAGAATTTATTATGTTCCATTACATGGGATGTCATTCTTCCAGAGGCAAAAGCAGCTTAATGTCCCACATTAGTAGCCCTAAAAATACAAGCTTGTTCCTCGATTCCTTTACGAAGTGTTAATAAGTAACTTCATTATCTCCCCCATTCGTTCAGGCAGGATCTGTCAAATCACCGTACGTTTATCGATCCGGCCGACTAAATCTAATACGAGTTTTTTTATTACTCGCGAAACGAATGAGGTAAAACGTGTTTGAAATCGACAGGGGATTAAGTATCCCCTATGTCCCCTGCGTGGGGGAGCGTGCGTTAATACATCAGTCTTTTTTTAATCCGAAGAAAGTTTTAAGGCTGATTACTTTTTATGATTAATAATAATATGATATTGTAGGTAGTAGTTTAGATATAATATTTCTTTTGTATAGCTAAGAATAATCTTAGGCAGAAGCGGTAGGTAGAACACTATAGTGTCCGAATAGTATAGTGTTATCCAGTTACCCAATAACTGGATTACATTTTACATCTCTTATAAAGCCTTTTACAGGTACGGTCAGTCAAACACCTAAAATACAGGCCCCCGTAGAACTAGCCTGTTCAACTCACCAGTTTAATCGACTTTGAAAGACTACTTCACGGAACATGTTTGCAGTGCGTGCTCTCGGCCGGGTCTCGCGGATCGCACGGATCGATTTCACGCGGATCGATTACTCTTTGTAGGTACTGCAGGAAAAAACGAGGGTCTGCCACAGGGCAAAGAAACTGGTGGAAAGTACCTATACTCGACGGAGTGAGTCAGGCCATCCGCTGCGCTGGTTCTCTTTCGCTTGTTCATTCAATCTCATAAAAGTAGTAGAAATAAAGGAAGAGACGGGTTCGATAGTCATGCAAAAATTTAACGGGATCTACGTAATTAAAGGTCAAAATTATCTTCCAAGATTTGATCTAAACAACCATTCAGATATTCGTCCATACTAACACAGTAAGGTAATGAAAGCTAATAAAAACCGAGTAATTGGGAAGAACAGCTCTATCTGCCAGGAGTTGAGAACAACGAAAGGATCATGAGAAGGGTCACATCTTCTCTATTCGAGTTCTAATTACTCGTACTGTTTGTTCATTATCAGTTGGAGTGTCGTAGACTCTTCATGTGAGGGTTTAAATCGTGGCAGTTATACTCCAACAAAGGAAGGTAGGTATTTGCAGAGTTCAAACGGAATTAAGTTACTGCAACCATCGTACTGTGTGCCATCGGGAAGGTTCCGAGCAAACAGTCGCTCGCCTCGACAAACATCGCCAGGTACAAAACTACTAACAGCTGGTCGGGTCGGGCTATTGTGTGCGCCTGCGACGTTGCCCCACAGCCAACCCGCCGGAGCGGCAACCTCGCACTCCTCAATGTTTATTTTATAGTCCTCCTACGCCCCGAACATAATGTAACCTTGCTGTGTTCCATTAACTATCCTCTGAGCTCCAGTCCATCGGAACAAGCCCAAACGGTATCGAAACGGCACAAATTCACAAGCGCTTTTAAAATTGGTCTTGCTTATGTTTTGGCGCTGGTTTCCCGGTTAGTTACATACAAGGCATGGCGATAAGGATAAGACAATAGGTGAAGCATAGGAAGTTGAAGCGATTCAATTTAGGTGGAATGGAAGTCTCGGGTGCCAATTTCATCAGCGACATTGTTTAAAATTGTTCCTCGTTTGTTCCAGAATTTTCGCTTTTGGCATTTCTGGTGTCTATTAATTGAATGCTATTTCTAAAACTAAGATAAGTAATCGATTCTAAATCAGAAACTACCTCCAGATATAAAACCAAATTCCGTTAGGCGAAGATTCATAAGTTATCTCAAGGTTTTATTTATAGCTCCAAGATACAACAGTGACACAACTCGAACAGCATCCCGACCATCCATCACACAACGATATGCGATTCCACAAGATAATAAACCGACCTTCGCACAGTTCAGTCGAGGACAGTCCCACTCGACTGTGAAGATCTATGTAGGACTGCTCGTAAAATTAGACTTCATAATAAGCACTCCGGTCTCTACATCACCGTTACGGCTAACAGAGGACGTACTTCATTTGACTTTATTTGTTTTGGCTGCGCATGTAGCAAGCGACTGGTGCCTAATCTGTGGCTGTAAAACCCGAATTCTATTGGAGTAAATTAGCGTTTGAGGACTGGCTTCAACCTTGAACCATAAAAGAGAGGGCATAGCTGAATGCGACATTGAAACGCTGAAGATTATGCCGATCTGTTCATAACAATATCATCGTATCATCATGAACACTTTCACATCACTCTCACAATCATAGTACTTAAATGTAGGTAGATCTAATTTAAATCAAAGCTCTTAAAGAACAGATCCGTGAACCTATTCCTACTGGACAGGAACAAAAGATATATAAATTCTCATCGCATAGTAATTTAACATTTATGATCCTTTTAATTGCTCACTATAATATGTCAAACTGCCGAAACAGCTCCGGACTGGAGTTTAGTTGTTTAAAGAGAACAAAGGCACAATAAGTGCTTGTAGCGGATTCGCGGTGTTCCAACACAATACGGATGAGTTAGAACACGTGCCGGGAATTCTGCCTTTGTTACCTTTGCACTCTCTCCTACAGATAGTCGAGAGCTTTTATTTAGATAACGATGCTGAAAATGAAGCAAGTTACGAATTAATGACGTCTACAAAGATTTGAAGATTGAAGTGGATTAACCCCTGACGACAAAGAGGGATGTTATGAGTTTTAAAATACCGCGTCGATGCCCTTTATGATCGAATACGAAACTCGAACCACCAAAATTGTAACCAAGCATAGTGATGAAATAAAGTTGTGCCAAGAATAGAGATTTAACTACTTATTCGAATTCTGAACGGTAGTTTCGCCGTTTAAAAGACATGGTATCATCATAGTCTCACGTTTCACTATAAATGCACCTGCAGAATTCCTCACATTCCAAACATTACAACCGCGTATGTTATTCGCGGTATCACCGCTAAATCCGCGCCAAACCAGCCCAGCGACGAGTACACCGGACACGAGACGCCGGCGCTTCCTCGCCCGCATTGAACGTCCGCTTCTGACGCGCGCTTCCTGCGAGCGCGCCTCGTGTGAAGCCATCAAGTCGGCGTGCAGCGGTGGTCGGTGTACGCGATACTACAATCCGCGATAAACTTACACGCACCGGACACGGTACCGGCTCTTCCCTGCCCGCATTGGACGTCCCCCTCTGACCCCGCTTCCTGCGGGCGCCCCTCTTGTGGAGCCAACAAGTCAGCGGACAGCTGTGTTGAGCGTAACTGCATTTCATGACATAACGCGTACGTAGATTACGTACATCGTGTAATCCATGCTTTACTACCACAATCTGCTACAAACCTCTATACCATCGAGTAGTTATTTGACTTGCGTTTTGTATAAACGCTATTCCGCGCACCTTGTGACGCCAACAAAAAGACTTCCAGTGTGGATCACTTCTCGAGAAACCACTAGCAATCCAAATAAACACGTTTATTACGGTCCCAGTTTTGAAGGTGAATGACCGAAACCGCAAAGGATGACAAACTGATATTACTCACAACACCACACATTCGGAAATCTAATCTGACAACGACCCACCCATCCCAGGAAGTGTGAATCGCCAAAGATAATTTAAAGACTTTGTTTTGCTAAAATGTTCAAGCAACTTACGTGTCCTTATAAGAAAGAAAGTGTCATCAAATCGCTAATTCAGAAGCCGTACCATTACGGGTCTTAAACGCACGCCTCATTCTGTCAGATCGCGGGTCGGAAGCAGGCGGGATCATTTTCGACGCACGGCTGCCGGAGGTTACATCCAGTTAAATTTAATTAGGTCACTAAACTACGTGGCGCTGGCGCTCCACTCCCTTACCCTAACCCCTTTGCGTTCTGACTGTAGCACTAAATACAACAAGATGTGCAATGGACATCACAAGTTCACAAGCCTTTTAGGTGGGGCTCAGAAGAAATGTTTATAAATCCCATCGAAATTATACTCCCGACAAAGTGTTGACTACCACTATAGTAGCTACAATGCTACCACTATATTAGGTTTCTACTTTCTACTACGCAACCATTCAGTTTTCAATGTTCCTGGTGAACCAGCCCAGTAATACAGTTGAATAACAGTTTAAAGGCCATAATCCATGAATCTGAGCCTATGCTTACTTACTCCATTCTTCCATTTACTAAGTCTACTCAATAAAGTGTCGTAACATTGATCGACTTCCCACATAACAATAAATAATCATCAGATTTTCAATAGCGTGAAATTTACTAGAAATGTATTTAAGTAGTTTCCTAACACTAGATATCTTACATCTTATTAGACATGTTACACATTTTACTTGTATCGAACTTTACTAGAAAACCCCATAGCTAAAGTAATCTTCCCGATGAGAAATTATTTTAAGTGATCTTTCTTTTGGGTGAGAAATGGAAGGGTGGCTCAATATAGGGCGGGAAATGGATAAACTCCTCATCTTACAAGTTATTATGGCACTTCTTGCATTAAATTGGTTTCGCTCAGATTGAAATCCGTTTTCCTTATTGGATCGTTTGTTAGTTGGTACTTGGTACATATTTAAATAGGTACTAAAGTTGTAATTTAGTGTACTAAATCTTTCCTTTTTATAAAAAACATCTTCAGAACGCTATTGAGAGTAACTAAGTTCCTTTGAATAGGATCGATTCAATTTTCATTGTCCCGACGATATCCTACAGACTGCGCCAACCGATTTTGAATTCTTATCCGCAGCGAACAGTTATTAATCTATATGTAATTTTGTCTACAGGTATGTACGAACATGCAGCTCGTGCATCGAGCCGCGTGGGAACCGGGTGCTTCCGCGCCACAGAATACTAACCAGTTAGTACGAGGGGTGACCGCTGCGCCGCAGATTACACCCCAGTTAGCATGCGGGTGACCGCTGCGCCGCAGATGAGATAACAGTTAGTACTAAGCAGGAGCAGTGGTCGGGTTACATTACACCCGCATCACTGGCTCGGATAGTGAACCTGGCGCTATAATTAGTCTCGCATACCTAAGCAAAACAATAGCATGCAATTTTCCGATCTAGATATCGCGTTGGTACTCTTTCAAGACTTCGTCATTATGGATGTGGCGCTGGGGATCGCGTAGTTTTTTTCTTTCAGATCAAAACATTGGGTTGTTGCAAATATAATTTGTCCATAAATTTTCATTAATAAGTACATTTTTTACATAGGATCGCGTAACCTGCCTACCTACCGTACTAAAATAATGAGTACCTACTTTTTTTAAAGAAATTTATTAATACCTGAAGATTCTACAATTAACGAGATCCTCCGGTAAAACATAGGTTACACCCGAAACGTGAAATCTTGTCCTAAACTGCAAAATCACTGGCTGCTAAACCTCTAACTCTATAAAGTTTTCCACTTCCATTCATAACAAACCGCTTCTACACATTTAACAGAATATGAAGTCTAACATCGACTAACTGAATTCGAACATTTCGAACTATTCGAGCTGCCTCGCTCACTAGGCGTATCTCACACATCGCGAGCTGGCTCGCAGGCAAACTTCGGACAGTTAAATTAAATTCGTGGCGCAGAATAACTAATAGTCGCCACGTTTCCGTGGCTGTTCAGTTTTATAACACGCTTATCTGCCAGTTAGCGGCTCCGTAGAGACCGGCGGTGTATGAAGGCAACGCTGGTTATTAATTGTATTCAAAACTTTACACGTGCAAGAGAAATTCGCATAGCAAATAATTAGATCTGCATAATGTCCTTGCGACCCTAAAAGTGGTCATATGTTTTAATAATGACATGACAGGGCACTAGCTAACTTGAGAATTATATAAACATGCAGTAAAATGCAGTATATTTTTAAACAAACGCTGGCTACCCTATGTTTTGATCAGCATTTCTGACAAGGCCATGCCATTCTGTTGGGGTCAGGCATGAAAGAAGATATTTTCAACAGGCACGATACCTAGGTATTCTATGACGATACCTCTGTTTTTTGAAACTTCGTACAGTGGGGATTTGTGGTACCATGTTCCTTATAATTCCTAAAAACGAATAAAAGGAATCCTATATAAGAGCTACGAGTATTTCATAATGAACGACCCACGAGAAATGAAAATTAAAATAAATCGTGTGCCTCCAACGAATGCTATGTTATAAATTCCTGATATAATATCTGCAGTGACATAAAATCAATTTATTGTTACCTATATCGTCATGCGGCACACCTAAGGTTTTACTACGTTGTCGATCAAAGCACATAAAACTGTTTATTTATTCAGTCGGTAACCTTACACAGACATGCAATGTGACGTTACTACCGCGGTTTCTCGAACATGAGAATAAAACCAGTACCTACCAGCAATAATAACGTAAGCCGCTACCTACCGGGAAAATATTATCAGAATATTAAAGGAGACAGAAAGTCACATTTAATTTTGTGAATGGAGAGTATAAATTGGTGCCAATTCTTTTGGAACGCATTGATTGATCTTTAATAAGGAGAGCTATCTGTTAGTCCTTTCATTGTTTGGTGGGAAAGAGTCGTCACAGGATTTGGCGGCATTAAACTGAAAATGATATTTGTGATTAATCGGCAAAGGAGTTCAACAACTTTAATGACCGGCATTACACGGCGGCACACGAAGGAACTTTTAATTAGTAAATTATCTTGCTGGCATGTCGCATGCACAGGGAGATTCCTCTGCATAGTACTGATTTCTACTTCTTTGGCCGTACAGAGATCAAAGGTGCTGTAAATATGCTGACTGTGCTCTTATCTCTATCGATCGGTAATGCAGGTGCTATTTCGGTTGGAGGTGGAGGGGGGGGGGGGGGGGGCATGGCTGAGAAAACTACGATACTTAAATATGACTTATTAATGACCTTCGTTAAGGTCATTAAGGTCGAGGGTTGCGTGATTGGGCACCAGAGATGCCAATCCTGATACTCATATCAAGGTCTTAGGTTCAACTCTACAGCAGACCAGTGTTACAGAAATTAAATTCCACTTAGGAAACGCTTCTTTTTTGTACATAGTACGAATAAACTAAAGTCTTAAAAGTGCTGTGGAAAGATTTTAATCGAAGTATACCACGGCGCCGTGAAACGTCATATTCATCACATCGGATGTTGCTAAAACTTTTTTTTTTATAACTAGTTAATCAGAATGCAATTAGAACGCGAGACTAGACAAATATGTATTGAGAAATTTTAACGGAAACGGATGTTAGGCATCAACCGGAGTTCCGTTTGTTAAAAGTATATAGGTACTTCCTATTACATGTGCATTAGACGGTTGCTTTCCGATATCTGTATTTTAATTACCTGAAGCAAAAATAATTCCACTCAGAAGAGGGAGAGTAATTTAATCATAATGTCCACGATAAATGCTAGATTTCAAAAACCATCATATTTTTTTGGTTCATCAATATGAAGATGACATCTTGTGATATTAAATTTTGAAGTTTGGAGGTATCACATACACACAAAATATTGGCTCTGATGCAGCATGTGGCTTTCAATAAAGAGTTATTGTATGTGTAATAGTGCACGTAATTACGATTCTTCAGTACCAACAGACCTGAACATTAATCATACACACAAATCTCTGACTGCAAATCAGCATTGCGTGTCTCTAGCAAGCAGAATAATACGGTTCGTTCGACACGATATTTTTACATAGGTACCTACTTATCTTTATCTCTTATTTTTTTACCATTTTGCGTGTAGGAAATAAAATGTTTCATTCCTTTCGGTAACATTACATTCCAAGCGTTTTCGATAATGTGTGTATTTACAATTCAAGAGTCCTTACATTGGTCAGCGTCGCGTCCAAACGTCAACAAAACATTCGTTAGCTCTCGACTCCTGCACACTCAAATAATGCCTAATGGGTACGTCAATAAGAAACTCTACACCGCATCTGCGGGAAATTGAATTACAGAACCACCACCGAGCACACTTTAAATATTTATAATTGGGTAACTTTCAAAGGGGTTCGAGCGATGCGAAAAGGAGAATACATTGTATAAGTTGGTTCTGTTCTCTAATGCTTTTTGTTACATTCGGATACTGAGTCCTGATAACATGTCATTATTTATTTTGTTAAAAATGAGTGTGTCAGAGGACGTTTGAAAGAGACTGAAAATATGAATTAAATAAATCGGTAACTAGGGGAGGAAGATCAAAAAGTGGATGGATTGTTTGAGAGATGTGATGACAGGAAATACTGAGATAACGGATGATAGGAAGAAATGGAACATCTTGCACAGACCCTATGGAAGTGTGATAAGGATAGGGTACGGAGAGAAAAAATACACTGTAATCTTTCAAATTCTTACCTCGAAGAAATTAACAGCACAGTTTAACCCCAGCAAAGTTGCTTTCGGCAAACTGAACCTTATAAACAAAGTAACAGCAGCTATACATTTGAAGTGTGGCTGAGAGCTTGCTGCTTATAAATAGGGCAGTAGATGAGAGAGCACTTCCGGCGTATCGTCGAGCCCGCGACACAGTCTACGGAATAGTTCCTACAGAATCCGCAGCTTTAGCCATCATACGTATACTGCGCATAGTACGCGACGTGGCATTTTTTGGTATCTATCTACCCTATACGCAGCGTTTATACTCGAACGTGTACGAGTGAATACGGTATCGCAATTACTGCTAATGAAAGATTAACGGCGTTACGCGTCGGCTAATGGGCTGCCCATGTAACTTCGGGTCTGTTCGGGTAGTCCAGGATGCTTCCTGGCTTTATCATCACCGTGAATCATTAATATTTTGGTTGATTTACGCGGGCTCTAAAAGCTCGTGAAAGTTAAAGTGACTCTACTACCGGATTTGGACTGTCGGCAATTCAGCAACACTACCAGTCTCGTATATTCCCAGTTGTCGCCGCCACCTCCGACTCTGCCGGCGACAAACCACCTATACGGAAGCACTATTGTCGCTGAGAAAGTATAGCCAAGAACACAGGCATATTAAATAGATGTATTTCATGCATGTCACCATAACCATGAATTCGGTGGTATTGCTCATGACAGATGCCTAAGGATTTCTTTCTTCGCTCACCTTGTTTTTACTACATATTTTCGCACATAAAGGGTACGCACACTAGTATTATCGTTTGTCGAGCAGTCTTCCAGATCGGGAATGTAAAATATACAGAATAAAGTTATGCTCATTAATTGCCGTCTGAATAATGAATTTCATTATAAAAAGACCCTTAATCTAAACAAATTACCGATCCACGGTTCAGTAAGTTTGGTTAACTTAAACCGAAGTGGCAAAAAAGTGTCAGCTCAGCAGGAAGGCAGACGGAGGGTTTTTTTTAATCTCATCGCTATATTTAGCAGTGTTCGTTCATGTATAATAGTTGAATGCCAGATTTAATTTTACCTGGTTTAGGCACTACGTTGGTAATAGGCTCTCTTCTCTTTGTCAAGGTATTTGCAACCTTTGTGACCCTCATTCCCTACATATAGAAAATCCTAATCAGAATCTACGAAAGTATGTGATCGTGATGCGTTTATTCTAATCTATCAAGGTGTTTGCCAATCAATTTCAAAGGAAAAATTAAATGTGCACACGTAACTACAGGTACCTAGTTAGAATGCTAATTATTACATCATGCTCCGCAAACTTTTAACAATCTTTTCGCATGTGAATACTTTTTGCCGGTAACATAATGAGCAATTATGTAATCTTAATTAAGATTAATTCGCCATGATGCCATAAATGTACGAGTATGTATTTTAAAAATAATAATTAATTTGTACCACGATATCTCAAGCTTTTAAAGCTTGCGGTGCAAAAAGTCAGTCATAATTTTTTAAGAACAATAGAGACATCATAAAATATTTTTTACAAATAAATAACAAGCAAAAAACTGAGTTTTTGGATAAGAAAGAACTGTGTTAAGGGTGAAATATTAAAATCTCTCTCTCGTAACGCGGGGACGGGCACCTGAGCCAGAGCAGCCACTCCTCATTTGCATGCCGTCACATGAATATTTAACTTTTGTTTAATATTCCGAAATATTGTTATAGAACGTAGCGACTCGTTAAAGCAGGTATCCTATTGCTTTTTAATTAATGCTTCTTTATAATTGACCCTACTTCCGCTTTTGGTTTTGCTTGCATAGCTTCCAGTGGTTTTAACTTTTGAATTGAGGCGTGAAAGTAAGATTCAAACCTGTACATTTATTTTGTGCTTATCCGGAAGAAAACCAACTGAATGTGCACATGTGTGCATGTGCGTCTATCCAGTATTAGTTTGTATTGCATCCTGAATAGGTCATGTTGATATTTCTAATGCAAATTATCGCTTAAGTACCAGTCTATCAAACTACGCCATAGTATCATACACTAGTATGATAGCCCTACCAGAAGTGGCAGGCGGTTAGACAATCGGATCATTGGCCGATTGATTGGTAAATTGTCGCCGACGTCGCCGCAAAATGCCATCCGACCGGTGGCGGTGGCCGACGCCTTCCGGCTTTGCTCTTTTCGATGATCATGAATGATAAAGTACGTATTGCTTTTGTTTGTAAGAAGGTGTAGAGATATCTTTATGGTGGTTTAAGAGCGCCCTCTATCGCTACAGCAGCTGGGGGGCAACTGACATTTCACAATAAAACGTTAATCAGAAGTGAAAATTGGACACAGCTCAGGAACTTCATGGCGTTCTAATTAACACTGTTGTGTGTGGGCTCCGGCTTTATGCCAAAACTCCTTATTGTTTGGTGTATAAGTACTTGTATAGTGAACTTGTCAAGAGTAATCCTAAATTCTAACCGATCCTGAACGAAATTGACGAATCTCCCACATAATCCTCCTCGCCCATTCCGTCTGAACTTCGATGCATCTCCAAGCGTTAAATTATGCACACACCCCGTAAGGAACGAAAGCTCCCATTCCCAATACCTCTCCGAAACGGCATTCTAATCGCGAAAAGACCCGTCGGCATAAATATTCTAGCTACGGGAGGAAGCGTAACAAAATATTTACGGGATATAAAGAGCGTCGATGCCGTTTTGTAGGTCAGACGGTGGAGAGCGGTGCGGTGGCAGCGGCGTCGCTCTAGTTAGACACTGCGCGCCCTCCGTCGCGCCGCGCGTCGCTTCGTACTCGAGATAGGACGCGTCTCGGAAGCGGGACGCCCATCGGGTGATTTTCCACCCTCACAGCCTGACTCGACTACCCGACCACCTCCAACAGACATCAAAGCGCATCTTTATTATTACCACCCGACCGGAGAAGAGCACTTCCACCGGAGTCTGTAGAAGATTTAATCACCGTCTATTAACTCTGCGTCGGCACCGCTCCGCTAACCAAATCCGAAGTTCGTGTTGGTACACAAATTACGAAGTCCGACGGACGCATAATGAGTTTGCGGGTGTGCGTGTCCGATGCATCAAAGTGGAAAACATTGTAATAGGTATAATTGTCGCTCCAAAAGTAATTATGTGTCATAAAGAGCAGGGTCGTTAGCTTCGCGCTGCACCACCCACGAGGCTTTGTCTCGCTCTACGTGCAACTGCAAATGTAGTAAAAATAACATTTTCTTTGGGAATCAATCTTCCGCTATCCAATAAGATTGAACCAACACCAACTTCGGTAATTGTTTGTTCTTCTTAATTAATCGGCACAGCCGTAGCCTTCGTCTCATCCATACTAACGTTCGCGTTGGAAATGATATTAGCAGTGAACTGCTCATTATAATATTGTTGACACAATAGGAACCATTCGCGAAGCCTTCGCACGCGCTTCATACTAATTGCGCATACGGAGTGTTCAGTGTTGCTGTAAAGGGCGAGAAAGGTCGCTCCGGGCATCGCTCTGCAGTCAACTGCAAGCACGGACAGGCGCGGTATCAATAAAAAAATTCAAATGCTATCAATAAGGTTTCTTTGTTTAAAACTTTTTAATCCTAAAGCGTGGCAGCAGCGAGTGAAAGCAGTAGATTGAATAGGGCTGCAACTGATAATGAAATTTTTAAATAAGAGGAAATTGATTTTAACCATAGATGGATGGACTTTTGGCGATCATACACGGGAAACATATTGTCATATAGGAAACAGCTTCAGTTCTTTTTACTGTGCGTCATTTAAAATTTAAGAACCCTGCCTAAAATATATGGCTTTCTATTGTGTATAAGCGGATCTACAATTGACTGAGATTAAAAAGAAACAGAACAGATGAGATAGAGCACAAAACAACAGGCACGATAGATCTTGTAATGTGGCACGCGGTCGCCTATTGTCTCAGATGGCAACTTGGCCATAGAATACATATCGAGTGCAGCATTAGAACGCAACACCCACCACGCAGGAAGGGCGACTCAATAGGGACACCTGAAACTAACTTGTAATTAGAAACTACCTGGCGTGCCCTGGTGCGGCTAACCACCTCAAATACAATGTTACCTGGTGGGCTAATCAGCGTAGACCTCAATTAACCGTTCCAAGGAAATGCGGATGGAAAATTAATTGTCTAAGAATGAAGCACTGTTGATGTTTTCCTAGATTTTTTTTTTACAATGACTAGAAGTCGAATTAAGTTCAAGGTAACGGACGCTCTGTGACTTGCGAACGTGAATATTTAAAGTCTTGCTAAAGATAATTTCTTTAAAGTAAAAGCAATATAAACGAATTCTGCAAAAAAAAATGTCAAGACCGCTCATAACAGGCTTTGCAGACGACACAAGCCACAAACTAACACATGTAAACAAAATATACAAGTCTGGCGTATCAGAGAACACAGGAACGCACTCAGGACTTGCGCCGCGTCCGAGTATGATAAATGGTCCGGCTGCCGCCAAAACCCGGTCTAATTCCTCACCGGACCCTGTAGGGGAGGGACAATATATGACGTTAATGGAAAGATGTGACGGCGAAGTCGCAAGGGAAATATGGAAGAGATGAGCCTCTCAAACAATATGACAGTTTCCAATAAATAGATTTTGTAAAGAGCATTGTAAACATGTGCATATTTATAATTTTATGATTTTGCTTATAAATAATAGAAGCTGGTTTAAAGGTTAGATATGGATGGATGTGGTAAAATTCTCACTATACTGCGAATCATTTCGAATCGAAATGGTCAAACCATTACGAATGTAGGATGTATGATTACTTGTTTTGTTGTTATTTGTGTCTATTGCCCTAATAGAAGAAGTTCGTGCCAACTAGTGCCAAGTGCTTAAACACATCTACACTTGCTTCCGTTAGTCGGCATTTTCTTTTATAATATTGATACCTACGGAGTTCTTTTCATCTAGAATTTATGGCATTGATTAAAGTACAGTTCACATAAAGCACATGTGCAGAGAATTTTGCCCACCATAATTTCGCACAAAGCTTTCCGGAATTTCAATTCGGTCTCATAAACAAAGATTACAAACATGTTATGTATGTAAGCTACGTGACATGTTTGTAATTGAAAATTCATAATTAATTTAGCCTAATGAATCTCATAATGAGCCCGAAACAAAAAGGGTAGAGTGGTCAGAAAAACAAAAGGACAGCGACCACGGAACTGGTACCGGAATACCCAAGTATTTGTTACATCGCACTGGCTTTTCCTTCGGGGTAATGGTAATAAGGGTCATATTGACTTCGAAAACGGATTTCACTATGCGCAAAGCTATTATTGTTTTCATGATATCTAAAGGATACGGCGGAGACAGTGTTGGCACAAAGCGAAGCGGCGAGCATCGGCGAGAATACGCAAACAGGTGTCGACTCCGAGGTTGTATTTGCATATAAATAGAGTTCCTGCTTAACTGTAACACTGCCTCGTCCCTTTCTCTCTCAGCGGACGGCACCCGCTAGAGCAGCGCGGAGTGCTACGCCTCCTTGCACGCGGTGTACTGTACGAGCACTGCCGGCTCCAGGAGATTCTATTTATGTTCGATGATGTAGTTCCCAATAGGCCGGTCACATAACCGCACTCGGGGTGATTCCCATTGTCTTCCAGCACATTGATCGATAGGAAGTCGCCAAATCGACCCATTGATATTCAACGATTACAAGAGTCCTTCAGGGAAAAATAATGACTTCCTTGCACACCGCCGGCACGCATGGAATCCGTTTAGTTTTTGCTCACGCCATCCTACGCCGCAAAATGTTCATCTGATAGGACATTTTGATGCGCTCGTCGTTATAGAATATTCCACCGCGCTGTTATTCCAGAGCAAGTTTTTCCGATGGGGAAGTTATTACAATGTACTCGAACCGGTCCCGCAACTAGCACTTCCTAGCCTGGCATGTTATCCTGTCAGGACTCTAATTCGCGCGCAAAAAGTTCACTGCCTAGCTACGTTTCACGAATAGAAAGAAGTCACATGAATAATTGAAGTTACGAGTAAGATGTTCATCGCTAGAATATTAATGTCACCCGGGGCCGGCTCGCCCCTCGGCGAAGCTGTAAAATTATAAAATAGCCATCGCGCCAGGTGATTAGCGAGTCGTCATCGGCGGTACGGCCGGTTCCGCGCCTCTTCCGTTAGCCGTTTTTTATCGTTCGACTATTACATCACAGAGGCGCATGCGCTCGCAGAGCGTGACCCGTCTGCGTAGGCGCAGGTGACATGCGAACTCCTCATTATTCCGACATCTACCCGCGGAGGGCCTAACTAGTTCTGATATCCGAAACCCCTGTTATTTGTATTCTTTTTTTGGGACCGACCGTTTTCTATTTGTTCCGTCGGGCCCTTTTTTGCTGGGTTGCACCGACCGACTCTGAAGGTTTGGAACGTTTTTACTAAGGCTCGGGGGAGGCGCGAGGTGCGCGAGGGGAAAAGCGCGAGCCCGCCCCGCCGCCCCGGGCCGTCCTTGGCCCGAACGTTCACCTTGGCGCTGCGCTGCCGACGCACCACAGGTAACAAAGTTCCGCGAACTACATGATTTCTATGGCTGTCGGCCGAAAGTGGACCCTGCATCATGGCCAGGGCGCTACTCAGAACTGGTGTAATGGAACACTATCGAAAACCCTGCGGTCTCGCCCAGACGACCCCCATCACACAGCTTTGCATCGTCCAATTTTTTGTAGGATCTAATATCGCGCTAGAAATTGACGAATACGCGGGTGGTGATCATTCGCAGATAATTTTACAATTTGGTGTTGCTCCAATTACGGTTTAAGATCTCCCACGTAGAGTTTATTGGGTGTATATTCTTTATGTGGCATGCCAAAGTTATGATCGTTAGAGATTTAATAGATTAGATAACACGAATGTGTGTAACGAAACGAACAATCTAAATTCTTAACCATCCAATTCCAATTGCTTAGAATTTTCTGTAGTAACGTAACAGTATTCTCAAAACGGGAAGATAAGGCACAACTTTTAAGTTGTTTTCACAGAAATAAGATAAATGTTGAGATAAACCTCGTCTGTGGCAGAGGTTCACAAAACTTCGTGAAAGTTGTACGTGGGTCGATGGTAGGTACATTTTAACAGTTACCACATTATGACCATCATGGTGAGCTGAAAACTCCTCAAGAGTTATGCTTTCATAGTCATTTCTTTTCCAATTCTGTTTTACAACAATTTTATGACTTGCATGGTGATTTACTGCTTCAAAAGTGTATTTGCGGCTTACAACCGAATATAAACTTTGGATTATGCGTTTTAGTGCTTTCAGTACCAGTCGATGTCTGCCCGAAGTTCGTTCACCTTCCCCGCTCTCATATTAATCACCATCTTAATACATTTACGAGGCTTCTATATCTTCAAAAGACACCCTAATGGCAAAGCGTTATGTAGTAAGGCTTTAGCCTCTATCTGCAGTTCTATTTCGTGTTTTAATTGTCATTAATGATGTCGTCGACGGCGGCGGATCCAGCGGCGGCTGGCAGCTCGAGCGCGGCCAGCCTAATCTTATCGCACTAGAGGCCGGACATAGGAAGGGCATTAAATGAAAGATCGTCGTGTCGTGGAACCGTGGAGCGGCGCGAGCAGAACGAGCGCCTGAAACCGGTCGGCCGCCCGTAAATAATGGATTAGAGGAGGGGCGGGGGCCGGGGCCCCGCGGGGGGACGGCACACGCACCGGCTGCGCGCGCGGGCGCGGGGCGGGGGCCCTCCCGTCAGCTGTTGCGCGGCCGGGAGTCGCGCACACTGCCGCCAATGCATCGCCGTTGATAGCGTACGCCGCTCGTGTCGCGACAAGCCGCGCCGACGACGCCGACTACCGCCCGCGCCGGTGGCGCTGTGCAGTGACAGTGATGTGCAGTGTGTGACGTGCCCAGGATGTGCAGTGCAACGCCCGGGAGCTGACCTCGCAGCGCCCGCAGGGGATGACAAGTTATGCTACACCACCGACAGAGGTGATTATCCCGACCTCGCTCCTAAAACACTATGCGTGCGTGCGGGAGCCTCCGCGGCCTCGGGAGCCTCGCTGCTTCTCTAGTGCCGCACTTTTAAACGTTGTCATTTGGTGAAGCTCGGTAAGCGATGCTGAAAATAATATTTGGAGCTTTTTAGGAAAACAGCCACTGAATTGTTCTATCCTACATAAAATCTCAATGCATCAATCGTAACAAAAAAATAGGTGCTTTTTGTACAAATTCAACAATGGAAGTCTCCCTTTTGCCCGTGGGGATAATCGTAAAGGTGCGCCTGTTTTTTGTGCGTCTACAGACGATTTTTTGGGTATTAATAATAAGAGAAAAACCGGTATGCAGTAACAACTACCTACGTATTTTCGGAGAGAAGTTTCACCGTCGCTAACGCGTTTGTTAACCCGCAATCTTATTTCAATGTTCCGTGAATTTCTCCTCTACGACGCTAATTAAATATGTCTGGAGCACACTTTGGTCACACGTTGCAATAACTAATCAAGTCACATTACGCAGTAATATATATATATTCAGTTACATTACACTCACCTACAGTAAATAACCACGATTTATGATCCTTTGCACGTCATCTATGACTAACGCGTAATTATCGCCACTACTACATTAATTAATGCCAATATCGTCATTTTGCGTAAATTCGATAGCCCCCTATTCACATCGTTTTGTTATAGGAAATCCCACGAAATAACAATACTTACGAATTTGTATGTTTTCCGCCCCACTATCGTCCATAACTTGGTTGGATTGATTGCCTTCGATCTTTTCATCCACAACAACAAACCTTAATGTTTTTCGACCAAAGGAACCACCTATATATACCTATCGAGGCAAACTAGACCAAAGTCTCCATTCAATTATTCCTCACCGTACCTATCTATTAAACTGATTCTCGGCAATTTATCTACATTATATTATAATACTGGTTCTAAAACCATTACAGCTTCATCTATTTCCAATTAAGTCTTCAAGATGCCCTAAGAGGCTTTTGCAAGCTATTTTCCGTTCATAGTGGTACATAAATGCGCTGTAATAAAAATGTTTCAAGAATGTATTATGTAAGACCCAGTACCATTATAGTTAGTGACAAAACGTATAAAGGTCTTTATAAAGGCAGGTGCGCGCCTAACACCTTGTGATTAGCTTCTCGTCCGGTTACGTCCTCTGAATAACTTATCTATTCTTTGTCTATTCCATGTCGTAGATGGTTGGATCAGGTTTGTTATACACGTAGTTCTATGTAAGGAAGCTATTGACATTCTCCACGATTCCGTGAGGAGCAGAAGCCGTTCTATCCGCAATGTGTTCCCCTGACTCACTATGAACGTTGGCACCAACGCGCGTCTCAGTCAGAGTATTGTTAACTCGATCATAGTAGCCACAGTTTTGCATTTAAGACTAGTATATTAACATTGAGGTTAATAAACATGTACTTTATTAATATTTAATTGATCATTAGCATAGTGGCATTTGTGAATTAATTAGTCTGCTTTAAATTATTTACGAACGTAGACTTAATGTTGTTTCATTAACAAAATGATAGTAGGTACGAGTGAATAATTATTATGGTATTAAGTACAAACAATTATGATTGGTAATGGTTGGCATGATTGCAATTTTGAGATGCGAGTCCGATATAAAATAGAGTTAGTATATACAAAATATTATATGAATATTATCATAAACGAAGTGAATGAACTACATAGTGAATCAGTGATTTTGATAACCTTTGCTTTGTATTAATACGATTTTAATGCCGGTGTAATACTTAATGAACATTGAAATAAACGCTGGAAGTTAAATACCACAGAAACTAGCAGCTCGTCGGCAGATGTTGCATGCGAATATAATATTCGTAAGGTGACCCCGTCGACTCAGACATGAAATAACGTCAAGTTTTGGTTCCTTGTCTTTGTTAATTTGATTAATGATAAACCCATCAAATTACGTTTTTGCCAAATAACCAGTCGATGATAAAATTCCATGTTAGATGTGTTTTGATTTGTATTTACCGCTATGATTGGTGCGGTTTGTACTTAGTACGATAAATGAGAATGTTTTGATTCTTCTATGTCACTATAAAAACTAAATTTATATGACGATGAATTCTATGCATTTACGCTTATGAGTTTCTAACGTTCGTTCTCTCGACTGTGATATTTTTTGTCAAGAATATGGGGAACAGACGGCAGGGGAAAGTTTTTTCGATATTTTTTATATCGTGCGAAGCGAACGTTCCGGTTATTTTTTGCTTGTTCTAGGTATCGGACGAAGTTTTTACGACTGATCCCTTTTGACACTGCAATTTTACAACGACCCTAGTTCCGACGCTCCGTCACAATTGTTAGTTGAAATTTGCTGTTTTGTTTGTTTCAAGCGTTTCTCTCTTTTGTGCCCGTTTTATTGCTATTTGGTTTTGTGTTGTGCCGGTTTTAGGAATAGTAATTTGTTAAATAAGCATGCTCCTTTTCGATGAAATCGCCATTAGTACCTTTGTTTGGTTTATTAGGCTACGGAGTTTCTGTAGAGCAATATTTTCAACTTTTATTCCTTCACGTCGTTTTTGTTTACAATGCTTCTTGTAAATCTCTTAATGTTCGCTTCAGTTGACTAACGAGGAAAAGTATCCTTATAACTATTATGAAAGTTAATAATACTCTACAGTCGATAAATGTTGTCTAGAATAGTCTAGATGATTTTGCTACCCAGCTCGCTTCTCCTACAATCTTTTCAAGAGAGGAAATGTCCAAATGAGTCCAATTAGTTAGGCACAACCGTCACGTCGTCGCTCTCGTTTGACGACTGGCTGCACCGAGCACGACGCTGCAAGCGTAATGCGATTTAAAAGCAATCTCGGTGCTAGCACGCTCAATTTCCCGCCGAATGTCCAATCCGCCGGAGATTTCATAACTTGCAGCTTTGCGCTACTTTTCACATCATATCCGTGAACGTCGAGAACGATATCAAGATCCTAGATATCTAAAATTTCATATTGCTATTAGGTACATACTTCTATCAAAGACGTCTCAACATTTTATATTATGTTCCTTCACATGCCAATTCCCTTTGGTTCGGTAGCAATAATGTTTTACATAAGTTTAAGTTTGGCTTGTGTCGAATTACGTAAGTCAAACAATAGTGAAGTTCACGATGTTCCGAACGATGATACAGGCATATAATTTTGTCGCATAGGATCTGCTTAGCTGTCTGTTATCTCGGCCTTGCACTTTTTTATTCATAGATATCTTTAAAATACATAATTGAAGATAATAATTTAATCATTATTACCTATCTGCTTATCGTATTGCGTCATCGTCATGTTATCTTTAGATTTAGATTTTATCTTTCAAATTGGAATTTTATCTTAATTACCTACTCTACTATTTCTTTCATTCATGTCTGTAATATTATGATGATCATCATCATCATCATCGTCAGCCTTATTGCGCTCCCTGCTGGGTATAACAGGCATCCAAACAAAGATTATAATAATATAGCCTAAAATAATTTATATTTCATTTTTCTAATCTCCCACATTCTTCTGGTTACCACTATAATTGGCAAGGATAATCTCTCTTCAGTGATCCGCTCTTCTCAGAACTTGAGTTGTCTCGACCCTCTATATTATTTTAGAAAAGTATTTATCTTGGAGAAAAATACGGTCGTGCAAGTTCTTGCGTTTAGTTTGAAAACTGGTTTCTTTAATCTTAAGTGCACTCATAAAGTTCCAAATGCTTACGGTTATTTATTACTTTTTGTGAAAGAGTTAATTGTTCTGTAATTATTATAAATTTAGACATTTATTCTGTAGACTCTGGACTCTTGGTGTGTTAGTCATAGAGTCTTGGCGATTAGATAATTTCCGCGCCTTTATCAAATACCACACATTTACAGAAAGGTAGATTCAATAGTAGTTATAGGGATTTCAATTAATTTTACAACAGGCTGTGTCTAGAAACCCATTGGTCGACTGTTGATTCATTTGTGTTCTTAGTTTATTGGGTGTTTGTATTAGTGTCGCCTGGGTCTCGTACCGTGGTCAAAAACAATTGGACAATAAAGGGATAAATAGACAATGCTTCAAGTTTCTGGACAGTTACATTCTCGGAACTATCTTTCTCTCGTTTTGCATTATCAATCAGTATATCGCATTGGTGTTGTAGTGGAATTGCAGTCTTCACGAGATCAAATGTAATAATACCCGTACAGTCTGTTTACTAACTGTTATGAAATTTGTTCTGATTCTAATTATTTGTGTTCTTGGATGAAAATTTGGACCCATTGCAGCTTTATCATGTTCAGTACATACTAGATTTCTGGTGTTAGTTATCTTATAACTTTGAAGCTATGGCTTCAGTAATCGCTGCATCTATCGCCGCGTCCTCGTATAGAACAACTCTTACCTGACCAAGTTCAGTTTTATGGACTGGTTATTAATTGCAGTAATCTTAGTATTGCATTAGCTAGTTCGTTACTATGTCACAATGACATTTTACCAGTCTGCTAAGCATCTGCTCCATCATCTAGTATAGTAGTATTTTCTACTGGTCCATGCAGCGAGTTCTCGCGGGTTACTCAACTCGCCAGAGCAGGTTTTGTGTTTACGGACGTGCTATTAATTGCATTAGCTACTGGTTCTCTTTACTTGCATCACGCTGACATTTACTATGCGACTTTGTTATGCGATAATATTGTATGTTTAGATATTGAATTGTGCGACCATTTCAAGTTCTGAACATATAATTATAAATTACTAGCAGACACGGAAGAAGAAGAAGACACAGAAGGTTTTATATTGCGACTATAAATTGAGATGTAAGCTATCCTATCTTTCAAGTTAGATCATACTGCACACTGTGTGCGAATTTGAACAAAATCGGTTAAGTAGCTTAGGAGTCCATCGCGGACAAAAACGTGACGCGTAATTTATATATATTGAAGATAGATTACTGGACACATTTTTTTGAGGTTGTGATGTGGTAGTAGAGTAGGTAAAACCCGCTAAGGTTAATCGGTATAGAGGCCCAGGACGATACCGTTTTCCTCTTAGTTTAGAATATGATTGAAAGAAGGAAAACGCAAAGTGTTAACTTTCACAACAAAGTGTGTTATTTCATTTATTTGCCTATTGTATAACAACGCTTTGAAATTACAAGTATGTAATACATCCACAGCCGTAAAGTTTTATCGTAGGGCGACATAATGTAATGTTACCCTTATTACGCAAGATGTAAACATTATCCAGCCTGTTACGGCGGGTAATAAAAACAATAGCTTTTAATATTTATCGTTTGCTAGTCGGTAGTAAAATGCCAACTACAGTGATCGGCTGACTTTAGTTTTAGCATAAGCATCGGTGGTCCTTCTACTTACGAGTATACCACAGAATACATGTCTTATGCTACCGTCCATACGTCGATGGGTTTATGTATGTAGTATTCTGACGAACATTTTAGGTTCTGCTTAGCATTTTGTCCAATAAACAATAAACATTCGGCCTCGACGTTCTCTTTGTGTATAGGTAATTAGGTATTCATAATCGTCACCGTCAATCAGCCGATCGCATACTATATAACCAACCGGGATCCCACTTCTGATGTCAAATATAATATATCACGAAACTTTTTTTCGAATAATGTGAAATTGGTTTAGCTTAGAGCAAACTAAACTCATTTTTGCAAAGCATGGTCATTTTCATATTTTGGAAGAACTTCTAGGTTCTTTCGATTCTTGATGGATCAATAATCGAAATTAACAAAGTTTTGTTTTGATAATAAATAAACTTTGTAGCCACCATGAAAGTCGCGACATAATAACATGGTATACTATTTGTTATCAACCTAAGTTATGATTTTTAATGCACCAAAAGCCATTTTCTTTATCTCTATTTTACTACTGACCTCTGTATCTTTAGCTGTAACTGTCGTTTTACGCCATCATTATTTCCAGATTTGTTGAATCTTTTATGTTCAAACTGGTCAGACTGAGTTGATAATAATGAACGTATCTTCTAAGCTTATCTAAATCTTACATTAGTCTTATGACATGTCACTATGGAAAAAGTAAAGTAAATATCCCAAGTTTTAATATCTCAATACAAATTAGTCAATCATCAGGGATGTAAAATCTGTTTATCAATAAATTGATTGCCTTTTTGCATATTATGTAAAAAGGCAAACAATGGGCTTTTAAATTATTCTAATAAATATCTCGTTGGTTATTGTTATGCGATAATAACAACGAAGGTGAAGGAAAATCCGTAGCCTTTAGGGGTGTCAAATAAAAAAGCTACTTAGGCACTAGCTCCCACACTCCCACCCATTTCCTTCCCTGAGAACTGCCAGTAAACACCTTTCGCGACGGCTTTATCTGACCTCGTAGGTATAGGTAAGTAACGTAATACATTCGATGGCGTAAAGCCGGACATTGACCTCAGAAACGTGCTTAGAGCAGGGCTGTCAGACATAACGCAACATTTGTTTAATATCAAGAGCTATTTTTTATTAGAAGATATCAAAGTTTAAACGTGTACAGATAAAAATCTGTCCATTTAAATTATCTATTCGATAAATATTAATTCTCAAACTGCACCTATCAGTTGACTCGTTTTCATCGTAAACCTTGGAGCACTACGATATTAAACACGCATAATTTTCGAGTTTAGATTAGCATATTATAGTCATTTGATGGCTTCGAATGTCAACAAAATATTAAGTAATTATTACCTATGTTATTTGTTTGTTTTATTGTTACAAATATATGTGTTTCTTCTTATCCTCTTTCTTCTTCAAAGTGGTTTGTTTCGTTCATTTTTATTAACTTAACCGTGATGGCAAGTGGCAACCCTAACGTTAGTGAAAATACGCATGGCTGAGAGCGCACGCGCCGAATGAGAATTACTCGGGAAGATTGCGGGAGGACCTTAACTTAAGTACTAGTTAATACTAGCTAGCTAGGTATTTTAACCTACCTAGTTTATTTAAAACTAAAGAGGTATGAGGTGGTTTCCGCGGAGTTTCATCTACAATCGTTTTCAGATCTAATTTTCTATATGAGCCTAACTACACAGGGTCGATACGACTGAAGCATGATAATCGTAAAACGGTAGTGTCGATACGATCGAGGATTATATTATCGCGCGACGATAATCATTCACATCTGCCTCGGCATTATCATTATTCTGTGATAAATAAGATACAATATAAAATAGTGGGACCACAGAGTGAATATTACCAAAAATAATGATTTGAAATGGCGCTTGTTTCATAGAGTTGGGAACATGTCAGTATGCGCGTAATAATATCTGATTCATTGATTGAACCCCGTTCCTCAAAAGTCCGACAACGTAACCACGGGTGTTGTTTTCACACACATATCACAATAATCGCTCTATTCATACGCAGCTATTCAGCGTAACGGAACGGAAGCGAGACAGGTTCGAGTCGAGGTGCGAGTGAATCACCCGCGATCGGTCAAGTTTACAAGTTGACTGATTTCAATGTCGATCGTGAGCGTAGATACGGTACGCGTATGCGTGGCAAGCTCTACAGATAAGACACGGCTTTTGCTCGACGACAGTTAGTATACTTAACTTTTTTTGACGCAATTAAATTTTGAACGGTTTTTTAGTTGAATGTGAACGTAGACAGTAGATACTAGTATGCGTCTGCGCCGCAATCTCTAGAGATAAGACACATGGCGGCTGCTGCTCTCAGTGTTTTGTTTTAAATAACTAGGATAAGGTGTTTTTTTTTATAAAGTTACACGACATTCGAGATGAAGTGCGTGTGAATCACCCGCGACCGGTCAAGTTTACATGAGAATTGATTCCAATGGCGGCAGCTATAGATAAGCACATGCCGGCTTTTGAGTTGAAACATTTATTTCAAGAAATGAATTAAATCCATTTCATCTCAGAACAGGTTCAAACGGGGTTTATTAGTATTAACGTAAACATACATTAATCCACCCATACTAATAGCATCGTAAAAATTTTGTAAAAACATTACTCTCTTCGGCAGTCGGGTAAAAAGAGCCTGCTCCATAGTTTTATATCCATGCACACAGCGGGGCCGTCTCCTTGTGCAAACCGGTTGGGCCACCCTTCGTGCTTTTACTGTATTGATTTTATTATTGTTATTTATTAATAATACTGCCCGCTGCGTTTGCGCAGTCTATCCACTGCCTGCACTGGTTATTTTTGTAATCTGACAAATGTGAAAACAACTATGTATATTATCAATATATATACTTAGTATACATATATATTGTACAAGTTGTCTTAAATATAATATAATGTCTATAATATATAATATGCACAAGTGTGTTTGATAGTTTGGTCTTATGTCACGCAGCAGTGGATAGACGTGATTTTATACATAGGCTTTTTGTATCCCGGGAAATTTTACGGTTCCTGTGGCGATTGACAACGCGGGTGAAGCCGCGGGGTGCAGCTCTAGTAGGTACCTACTATTATTTGCAAACATTTTATTGCGTAATTGCACCACCCGGTTTGATTAGCGCGACGCAGTTGAAGGGGTTTTACGAAGTTTTTTACATTAATTGAACGAGTCGAGTTCAGAATATGGTGGTCATTGAGTTAACCCCAAGGCTATAAGCGTCTATTAAGGGCCGTACGTGTTTATTGCGGTCGGAAATGTGAATTGATGTTAATAAGTGCGCTAATAGCCCGCTATGAACGCTACATAGTCGATGTCTTCAACGAACGTTACATTTTTTTGTTTCAAAAGAAATTACAGCAGTAAATTTCCTTGCTATTATAACATTATACTTATTACATAGGACACGTTTTATGGTTGTATTATAAAGATGTCGAAAAAATGGTACATTAATAAAAATACGTAATAATATAGGTACTTATCCGTGTTTTTATTTTATTTGGAAGAAGAAAGGAAGCAGAGGTACTAACAATTGACGCTCAATTATAAATTTACAACTCTACTAATGTCATGCATGAATAACCTAAATGAAGTCATCATTTATTTGTACAACATTTAATAATACCGTATACAGGGATGTGGAATGATATATTTTTATGAAAGCAATTAATCATCGTAATAATTAACACAATAAAATGGAAAACATTACATATTACAACTACTGTTTTTGGGCATTCATAAAATTACCACCGCCTTGCAAACATGTTCGATCGCAAAAACAGTAGTGTGCAAACATTTGGTAAGTGTAATTTATATTAAACCTGTACCGCTAATTTACTACGGCTACCAAGTGCCCAAACTCCCATCAAAAACCATCCAGTAGTTTCTGAGTTTTAAGGTAACAAAAACTCAAAATATTAAAAACACATTTTTGGGTCGAGTATTTTTTTAAAATAGTTGATCCTAGTTTGTTTTTCAAAAATAACTTCAATGTACAGACATGGCTCAGTTACAGCCTTATAATAGTATAGGTAGATAAAGTTACCACAGACGTCAAAGATGCAGTTATATACATGAGTCATCACAAATCCACACTAGAAAAAATTAAACGACCATTTGTAATTATGATCTCAAACTCATCTTTATTGCGTGCGCAATAGCGTCGTTTGCCATCTGCCATCGATCGGCTACGATTAAAAATCTAATTATTATAAATACCAACGAGATAATAATATAGTGTCTTCGTCTTCCGTGATAATGTCCCTATCGCCATTGACGCACTGTTCATTTGACCAAGTGTTTTCTTTTCCGTTTTCAAAATGTCACTAATACTTTTCTAACGACTGCCGCAAAATATTAAACATGATTTCAGAAAAAAAAAATATTTGAATAAAATTAAGGTCAGACCACCCTGGTTCTTTTAAAATCGATCGATCTCGAATGACTAATGAGGCTGTAGAATTCTCTGATGTCAGTTTGACAGGGCTGCCAAGGCTCTCTGACAACATCAGTCTATCACAATCGGGATCGATGGTTCTCCGAAGTACGGAACTACTCACATGTGCCGCTACACTAAACAATCACACCAAGTTACACGTAGTGCGTCACAGGGGACAGCCCCCGTGACAAAATTACTAGACCCGATCACCTCGAAAACATCGATTCCTTTAACAAACTTTCATCGTATCTTTCAGGCGTCGTCAAGCCATGACGTCTTACCAATTCTTCATTGTATTGTATTGTACCAGTTTAACAGTCACGTTCAAAGACCAAACAAATCATATGCAGGCCGCAAGTGGACATTGTGTCCGCACAATGGTGATGCGGGCGAGGTTCAGGTTCGACGCCCCACAAATGGCCCCCATGATCCGACGTCCTCTGATACCATCTCAGCCATTAAAGTAATAACCGCAGTTTACTAGGAACCTGTGCTCATGCGAAAGTTTCTGTTCGAGATTAGAAATTAAAAAGACCGACCAACTTCGAAATTGGATATACTCGAAGGGGCACTTGTAAGAAAACTGATAAATCAGTTTTTCTCTATAAACTTTCTGAATGTTAATAGTTTCGTGTTTCGTCTTTTGTTGTCACCTGTCCGCAAGGGAACTGAAGTTATTATTGAGTGTATGTATAATTATATCAGCGATCTGGATTATTATCGTTCTCACTTGATCGGAGAAATATCGTTGGTTCCAGCCCTAAACCAACGATATACATTTCTGTTATCACTTACCACCTCCGATTATATCGAAGATGCAATAATTACCTATCGTGATGTAAACACGTTCAGTGAACAGAAACAATGCGTGCGCGCATCGTATTGCGCAAGCCGTTTACTTTCACCCGCGCGAACCGTACCTAATCGTAACGCTTTTGTTTACGTTTACATTAACAATACAAACTTGATCTATAGCTCTTGTTATACTGCCTACCCAATGACGTGGACGGGCACAATACAAACTTGCTCTGCAGGAGTTCATAACCACGCTACCTAATGAGGGGTGGGTAGGTACATCTGTATTCTCTTTATAATAAGGCCACATATCGTACATTTACCGATCTAAGTTCTATGGTAGGCTATGCCGCAATTACATTTTGGACGCGCATCATAACTCTTATTGTGTTTGTTTTATGCCTGCTTTCTGAAACCCTAGTTAAACTTGGCCGAAGAGGGAGCTTACGAATTTGACTAACCGATAAGAGTATGGCTGTCTTTGTCATTTGTTTAGTGCAAGATAGGGACAGTTCAGAAACCGGGCACTAGACACTATAATCTGTTTATGTATCGTAAACTCATGTGCTATGGTTATTTCTGTGTAGCCTGCTATTAAGTCTCGTCGATAGCACGCGCTCATCGAGTTACAACATCAGACAGGACATTTGAGCTTCGGCGAATAATTAAATTTACTCGTGGACGCTATCGAGCCGAGGTTTTATCGTGTACCTATCGAAGAGGAGGAAGCCGCAATGCCAAATCCGAAAATGAACCATAGCAATGGCGGCTGCACGTGTGTGGTAGTCATGTGACAAAATTCACAATATGATTACACTTAGATAAATAAAACTTATTTTTGTATTCGTCATATCGAAATAATAGAAATAACGATCGGCAACGATCGAACATGTGAAAAGGTTAGTATATTAGACGGTTCACCTACTTAATTATTTCACTACTGATGAATAGTCCATAATTAATCACAACAATCACTGTATCCGCGATTGAGAACAAGACCTATTCACTAGTAATTATATCATCAAAAGTGAATCAAATCACTTTGCTTATGCGTTCGAGTGTATAGGTGCGCTTCATTTTCGCATTTAGCTTCGTAGCGTCATCTTTTAATCGTTAACGGCATTCGTTTCAATCATGAAGGAGCTTTGTGACATAGTGTACGGCCTCGAACACCGGATCTCGTCTTCCGCTCAACAAACGCGATTATGGCACCCAGAAAAGCTTTTACGGCCCGTCCACCGCTTCTCATTAACTAAATGAGATGATTATTATAATATGCTCCTTGCTACAGATATTTTTTTTATTATACGCCACTTTATAAATTCATAAAATTTATTTTTAGTAAAAGAATTATCTTTTACAAAAAATTTAAGATTTAAATTAATTTTGAACAAATTTTTGAATACCATAAATATTTGTCGATTTAGTTATTTTTGCAGGAAATCATAGCTCAAATTAGCACCTGACAGTAACACCTGGTCACAGACCAAGTAACATCATTGCACCTGCTGCTTTAATGTGCCATTAAAATTCAGTCGAAAAATCTAAATGTAAATCAACGAATTAATACTTCGTTATCTATGTAGTTTCTGCTTTTTGACCAAATCTGGTAAGACCTCTAAAGCTGACCCCAATATTTTTCTTCTTTTGCCATTGTCCAGAGATTAGCGGTTTAGTTGAAGTTGGACCATCGCACTGACTGCAGTGCCCAGTTGGACTGTGATGGGTTGTTCTCTGGGCGTCCAGGCCGCGCCGGATGGGATGAGAATTATAAGGATCGATTTATTAAAGCGCCACTTGGGACTGGGGTGGCTCCCCTATGAACAACGATATTCGATTATACTCCCTAAGTTTATTAACTATTCTCGGTCGACGTTCAGTGTGTGTATCTCAGTTTTCCATACATGGCTGCATAGTGCATTACAATAAGAACTCGGTTGAATCGGTTTGACGATCACGACAATCGCGATTCGAGGCCAGTCACCATCATCGACTCGCCAAGGTTCCTGCACCCGCGATTATGGATAATGTGCATTGTGCATCCTCTTTAGAGACCACTACTACCAGCTTTAGTGACTTCGAGGTTTAGTCGAGAAAAAGTCGAGTTAATCTCGTCAAAACGTTGTTCGTATTGAGTCGAGTTGTTCTTTGTTGACTTTTTCAGTAATCATTTTGGATAAAAGTTTTAATGGAGAATAATGGTCACAGTAAATAATAAAAGTAAGTATAACTTTACAACATAGTTATATTATAGCGTTACTACCTACTACACTATCAATCCGGAAATCGCGCATTCGAAAATTCTCACGGGCTTTAAAATACTCATTTGAATTCATTAACATAACAAAATACTGTTCCGCGACGAGACAAAACAGGACGGATGCGGCTAATTGCGAGTTATGTTCGAGTGAAAATCGAGAGAACGAATGGTAGGGTACGTACGTACGTGTCCTTTCGCGCTGCATCGTTAGCAACTACGTCATGTACGTACTTTATGCACTTGACATACTTTACAGACAAAGAACTACAAAGGGAACCAACATAGTTGGGCTAGCGTTTCTATCTACGCGATAAAAAGTACAGTTTCAAGATATATTAGAACGAAAGAGTCTACGTACGGTACAAGGAAAAACATACTGGTTTAGGAAAAAATATGTCACCCATTTCATTCTGTTCTGCAAAGTGTGGCTTGTCATTATTTTATAATATCCGAACATTATAATATTATGTCCTTATTACTTGTTCCATACGTGTAGGTAGGTATATTATGTAGAGTATTATATTTGTCTGCACTTTGGCTGCAATGTGTCAATATTTTGTATACACTCAGCGCTTATCTCTACTAGATTATATGAAGTGGGGACTCGGCAAAGTTATCAATGCAATTGGGTGCAACGGCCGAACGTTTCGTGTATCATTATTTTTTATTGGACCTACGACTCGTGAGTATTATTGCGCGTTTTGTTAATGATAAGCCTGACGGCATTAGCGTTATCTGTTTATAAGTGCGCTATAGATTCGGAGTCGTGGTAGGCTTCTTGTGCAAGAGTCGGCTAGTACCGCACCATGCGACCGACAGTCCCGTCGTCGCCCTCTGTCAGATTTTCTACCATAACAACCATCTCACCAGTAATGGCAAACCGCACTGTATTCGGGTTGGAATGGTACTATGCAAAATTTCTGGGCATGTGAGACTGAATTAATGTCTGATTCTTTCTACCCAACTCCTTAAGAATAAATGATAGATGTCGGGATTATGGAGTGTACCATCTGGCGCCATATCCGTAGTGTCATGATCCATTTCTCTGTGTCGATGGTTCAACCATTGCGCCTGAGATGGACATCTGGGAGAAACATATTAGTGACTATCCAACGGAACGCTAGAATCATACGAACTTCGTTTAAGGTGGTTCAACCACAGTTTAATCGCCGAATAATTCGGTTCAAATCAAACGGACCGTTTGTTTAGTCTGGGTTTCCAAAACTGAGTGCTGTGATATTTTTAGTTTCGTAAGAAAACTTTAAATTGGTCTGTCCTGAACCTATAAACGTCGGGCAGTTTTGCACTTTGACGGAGTTATATAGAATGAAGTATTATATAATAAACGTTAGTAAATGCATCATACAACTGCATTCAAGTTTACCACCAAAATAACTGATACAGTTGAATTTAAATACTTACTCTCAAAAGAGTTCCTACAACCACACCCCTCTCCCTGGCTTGGCTTAAAATACATCATTATGAAACTTCGAATCATAAAACAGATTAATTCCAATTGTTTGCGAAATGTGGGAACGTCTGATAAAAAAAATTTCGTCATCTAGCAATAAAACTAATGAACACGAATGTACAATTATGTAAGTATAATGAAAACGCAAACGCCGACATTTCTGAAAACCACGCTCCCGTCGGATATTGAGCAAAATAACGGCTCTAGAGAATTTAGAACACGTTTAGAACAAAGAGCCACCGCCCGCAGATCCGCTTATTTCCTGCCCAGACGTAACCGGAAGCCAGCACTGCAACGTCTTTATGCGTCGCAACATCGCCGAATGATACTTTCAGTTCTACACGCGATTTTCAATCGTATCTCTACAGAGCTGCGCAAAATCTTAGTCGATTATCGGTTACTGTTGATTACTAGATAACTCGTTTTGTGGATAAATCGGTAGCGAAGGCAACCGACGCGCGGTTCTCGCAAAGCGAAATAGCGTGCCGTGTTTGTGTATGTTTTTTGAGACGGAAATTGGGTTTCTGAAAGCACTCGGCGTCGGCGGTAAAAGATTGATAAGCATTCAGAGACTTACCTTAATGTAGAATTTTCGAGTAAGTATATCATATTCTTATACAGTACGATTATATTTTATCAGAATGAATATGCACGTTTCTCAGAATAACCAGAATGGAAAATCTGTTTCAAATTCAGGAATTATTCGCGCTCGGGGTATTGATGGCACTTGACATTTACAACTAAACTAGATGTGAATAAAGAATGTATTAGCAATAATCTAAATGTATAATTAAAGATACGACCAGATAAAACATTTATTTACTATTTCAACGAGTACTTAGATATAATTGGAGTATTTGTAACTCGACTAACGAGCTATCTAGAACGCCCTCGTTGATTTCTGACTTTTATAACGAACTGCCCACCGTGACTTTGTTCTGTGTCTATAATATAATGTGTAGATCATGTTCAGTACCTATGTCGGTATTATATACTTATAGTTTGGGACACTTCGTCACGTGCGCTTTTCCAATAAAAAACCGCCTGAAAAAGCACTTTAGGAACAAAATCAATTGAATAACGTTTGACAGGAGCGTCACGCAGGGTGCGCCCGGTAACCTATTTCGCTCCCTTCGACGGTCACAACCTTGCTAACAATGAAATAAAGCATTAATTCCCTCGTCGAACGGCAGACGACAGCCTTGTAACACTGCCTAATGAACTGTGAGCCTGACGCCTTGCCGCGACCGAGCGACTACGCAATCCCATGAATATAAAACGCGTAAATAAATAGCAGATGCGCGAAAAACTCACCCCGACAAAACCGTCAGACACTTAGCATAATAATCGCGGGGGTGCGGAGAGCGAAGAGGGGGAGGTAATACGGGGAGGTACGTAGTAAGGGGTTCGCCCACCCCGTCCTCTGACACGTTTCTCACGCGACGGCCGCCTTTCAACTCGTAATGAATGGAGTAGCGGAGTAAATACGTCGCCGGTGACATAATCGCGATACCACTACTCGCCATTGAAAACCAGTCGCGTCGTGACAGTTACATGCACTCGGAACTGGAATGACCAGGGAATTCTTTCGATCTAGAAATCGGCTTTTTGTTCTCGACTCGACTCATTAAGATTCGCTTTCGTTGCTTTCGTTTTGCGTCCCAACTCGATGCGAGATGCGAAGCGGTCGCGGTTGTTTCAGCTGTGGCTTCCGAAGTTTGAACCCTTACATAGAACCTTTAATTTACATTATAAACATTGTTAATTAGGTACGTCATCAAATGATTTCAAAAATTTAGCACGAGCAGCAGTCGGTTCATATTTATCGGTTTGTTTCCTTGGACGCATTGTAGAACTAACCCACTAAATTACCGGTACTCTTCAACAAAACGAAATATTCGATTGGCATTTGCGCCAAAATGGAAAATGTTAATATCACGGTCCGCGAGGAGTGCATATGCGCGCCGCAGGGTTCCGCGTGCGCTCGACGGAACCCCCGCGTAATACGACGAGCACAAATCCCCCGAGGCCCGACTCCCGGCACGATGATCAATTTCCAACGCTAAACGTAATAATATTCCATTTTACGACCCCCAAAGAATGCCAACCTCGCTCCAGACTTAATTTGGACGGATTTTAAGTTGTCTTTGTGCAGATTTAATCCTATTTGTTATGATGTATTAGGTTCATCAGGGCACATTGTTTTGAATCGCCATTACAAATGAACGATCAAAACGCAACACATTACATACGTGTTTGCCGTAAATGTGTACTCGCAGTAATTATTAACCAATAGCAACATTTCCATATTTATTGGCCGCAAGATAACAATATCTTTGTGTATTTAAATGCAGGTAATGATGCATATCTTCCTTGTTTTTGTTTTCCTGACTCCTCATCGCTTTTTATTCCAAACGGTTTGTTGTAAAAGATTCTTCATTTGCTATTGAGCTATACTTATAACCGACAGTATAACATTTAAATAGGTGTTCTTTACGTTGTTACGCTATACGTTTCTGTACGCATCTAAGTAGGTAGGTACATATTTCTTTCTTTGACTTTTTTAACATGGCTTACAATGGCGTATGGAAAGTTAATGAGATTTTCAGCCTTGTCATGTACGACTTCACGTATCATGTTTTATGGTGAACATTATGCAGTTATACCGCCGAGTATCCGATTTCGCCACTCCAGTGCGTAATTATATTCCGCGATCGTTATTAGAATCGCTCGATGTGTATATGTGCTATTAGTTAATCTGTGACGGTGTGTAATCAAAGCACCCTGCGTCTAGATAGGGCTGTAATGGCACTAGTAGGGTTGCCACCCGTACTTTATAATAAAGTATTGTACTTTATTTCAGGTATTTGTACTCTATACTTTATGAGAACGATAAAGTACACGAAAATACTTCAATTCGCATGATTTGATTTCTTTGGAAGTCGTAAGTAGGGATGTTACGAATATTCGCATTCGCATCAAGCGATGCGAATGTATTGCGAATGTGAATGTGTACAAGTCGTGTCGTGTCTGGCCCGGCGGCCGCGCGATTGGGCGTCTGGGCGATTCTGTGGAGTAAAATCTTTGAATCTTTGTGAAAAAAGTTATTCCACAATTGGTTGCACTACCTCGGCATTGCGAACCCATTTGAAAAACGTTCAATCCAAAGTATACGAAATATGCCTCAATATAATATGTCTTTTGAACTTTGATTATTAGATATTATAATTACTGTATAAGTATGACAGTGTTCTAATTTTGTTTAATATTCCTATTTTTTGTAATAAAAATAGTGACTTAAGTTGACTAAAGACTTTTTCTTAAGTCATTCCGTAACATTCGCGTTCGCATTCGCATTCGCACATTCGCATCCTGAATATTCGCATTCGCATTCGCATTCGCGAATGTGAAAAATATGACATTCGTAACATCCCTAGTCGTAAGTATTTTTTCCTTAAACGTTCGTGTAGAGTGCAATTGTTTAGTAACGATGCTTATTTGATACAAACCGCAAAAGGCAGTAAAAAATAGGTTTTCAAACATTAGGTACAATAAAGGCAAATAAATTGTAGTTTGTTTGATACTGTGCACTTTTTTTCTTACCTATAATAACAAAATGCACTTTAACTGCTAAATAAAAAGGTGGCAACACTAGGCGCGAGGGTGGCGGCCGGCGAGTGCGCTTGACGTATCATTTGCAGTTATGCACGCCCACGCTATGTTGTACACGCACCGTGCGTGCGCGGTCGGTGCATCCGATGTCCACCCCTCGTGAACAAGCCCTCGGAATCAATCGAGTTTGCATAAATTAATCAGTGGTGCTGAAATTACACTGTTTATGGAATGCGTGGCTACGTTTTCTTTGCATGTTGATAAGCTTCTTGTGTAGTTTTTTTTTGGCCTCGCTAAAAATAGCGTTTTAATGATCCACCAATTCGGACCAGGGCTTTAGAGTAATCCTCACTGAAGTGAGTTGAGCTTAGCAGTGGAGGGAAATGGATGGTTTGTGATGATGATGAAGATCGTCTGTTGTCAAGAACTATTTTAGTTCCTCTCATTATAGTTACACAAACAAGTCGAGTAAAATTGGTAACTGGTGAATTAAGAGCCTCATAATACGAGAGCAGTGACATATCTAAGTAGTTATCAAAGTAATTATTCATGTAATTTTCTAAGTCTCAACAAACGTGTATAAATCGCCAGTAACTACGCTGGAGCGAGTCAAGTTTCCAACCAGGTTATTATGACATTCTCAATGCAATTGGCCCTAATTAAATGTAGTTAATTTACCGGCTCGGATGCCATTACGTAATTAAGGCAGCGTAGTAGTGCCAATGCATAGTAATTTCCTAGAACAATGAGTGCCGCAGCCGGGAAGTGCCGAGAGAACCACCGCTCAACACGCAAACCCGGCCATGTCCGTACTAGGGTATTGATAACGTAGGTATATCGTGTTAACATGAGGCCAAGGTGTATAATTGCAGCTAATTATTGGCACATTAGTCAACATCTCTGTTGACACGTATTTGTCGAGCTTTGATAAAACGCGAGACGGTTGTATTCTACGGCTTACGACGAATGGCTGTCTGATGTGTGATGGTGATGACTGCTCCGAAGAAACGATTATCCTATAGGTATGGAAGTTGTGTAAACGGTTTTGACATCCCACCAATTATTATAAATGTGATATAAACTCTATATAATATATACTATTACTATAACAATAGTATTATAATATCAATAATTGTGTATTTTATCATACTCGTACTTCTCTTTCCATATTAACAAAGAACTCAAGTTTTGTCTGTCCATAACTTCTCAGATTCGGATCAGAACATAGGTTCTAAGCCTTAGAAGTATGTTTGTTCAAATTCACGATAAGTCACATCCTGCAAGGCGATTAGCTTTGCCATGAACGCTTTGATCTTTCTTTGATTGATAGTAATGGAATTTTAACCCCTACCATATTTTGATCTATAACTGTATTATTACCTTTGCTGAGTTAGAGGTCATTTGGCAGGTAATGGATGAAGTATTTTTATGAGAACCTTTCGAATGCCATTAAACTGGCTTAAGCCCGCACTAAAAAGTAACGTTACGTATAAGCTAGTGCTTTGCGCTAAACAAGCTAGGCCTGATCTAGAATTTTTCTAATAGCGTAGAAACCTAGATGGCAAATGAAGTTGGAAGCTCGAAGGACCAAACATCACTAAGCAAACCGTCTAGACAGCACGGTGACGAAACAACAGCGTTTTTTCTCGTCTCAAACGAGGTCACACAGAAGTACATACCCACAGATAGGTATTGGTATTGAGCGCACAATGTAACCGCTGCCGGCGGGTGAACGACCGAAATCGGCGCGGGCGCGACCTTGCCGCGTCTCCTCACCTACATACGTCGACGTCGGCCACTTTTGCTTTCGACATTCGCAAAAAAACCCATACAAGACAAGACAATCTAGCAGTGACTTAAGATGGTAAATCTGTGGAATGAGAAACAGTACTCTCTTTATGGACACCAGAATATTATGTTGAGTGAATATTATGTTGATTCCCCTTGGGAATACCTTTTCATCTCGATTTTTTTCATTTGCCAGTTTCATTGTTGTGTTTCCTCCAATTCCCCCCTGTAACTAAAGATAATAAAAATGAGAATGTACCAATATGACATGTAAGTAACTACGATATAAATGTACTATGTAGGTCAGTCTTTATTTTTATTCTAGCGAACAAAATCCTCTAATTAATTATACTGTCTTAATAACAAATGCCAATTCAACAAATTAAAAGTAGCGACTATGACTTGACGAACCTATAGATAAAATTAATGAAACGCTTAATCCCCAATGAAAAATCTTACAGAATTGGGTCAATTAAAGGCAACCCTCGCTGCAAAGTCCGAGGAGGCAGGGGAGAGCCGAGAATCTAAGCTCTAGCAGTTAGGGGTGTACGTGTATCGATATAGCTTAACAAATAGGGCGAATTCACCCTCGCATCGCGCGAGCCACCCTCGCAGCTCCCCTTCATCTACGAAATGAAAAATAACTTCTCCACATTGAACCGCAAAGCCTGTAATCGCACACAACGCAACCTCAAAGTTTACCTGTCGAAATTGTGTTATTCGACGTTACCTGTGGATCGCAACAAAAGATTCTAGAACGGCCGCGGGAGGATGCCCCCGAATAAACTTCTCACGTGTGAACCGCGTCTCGCATTATGTGGATAAATAAACGTCTGCCATTCTATATCGTGCCTGGAGGTACGTCACGTAACCCGTCAAGTTAAATCCCATGATTGATACCCACCACCGCGCTACCTCCCAGCGTGAGTATACAATGTGTGCATAAACGCAATAAAAGCTTTTTTGAACGCTGTAAGAATTATTTAAATTGTACCACGGTTCGTCACAGTGAGTGAACAGTCGCGTCGAGAGTACGTGCGTCGAATGTCATGCGGCCAAAAATAATATGTGCGTGTCGGCGGGGACGGTCGGTCGGTCAGTGCAGTCTCGTTGCGTCACGCACGGCACCGCCCGCGCGCCGCCCCTCCAGTCGGGGCATTGCACTTTGCGACGCACGCCGCCGCCGCCTCCGCCGAGCTCGCTCATCTCCCCATCCTACCGCACTACTCGTCTAGCGGCTATTCATACGTCCTATCAATTCCAATTGAACAGCTGATTGTCATAACATTAAGTGCTGTGAGTGCGACTATTATTGTTGTCCTTGGGGGGTATAGAGTGTTAATAATTGCATTGTATTGTTTCAGTGGCGTGGCGGTGCTGAGTCCGACGGAGAGCAGCGCCAGCAGTGACATCACCGAGCCGCGCTCGCCGCGGAGCCCCGAGTCGGCGTGCAGCGGCGGCACCGCGGAGGAGGGAGCAGGCGCGGGCGCGCGCATGCCGCCTTGGGCGAGCGACCCGGCGCCGCCGGCCGCGCGCCGCCTCGCCGTGCAACCCGCGCCCACCCGCCGCCACAACCCGCCTCACCACCACCGTCGCATCACAGAGTTCTTCAACCACAAGATGAAGCCCCAGAACGGCCTCAAGCGGGACCACCCGAACCAAGACGACACCAAGAAAAAGTGCCTTCTTAAAAATGGCGTCACGCAAGACCTCGAAAAGTACATCTCATATTTATCGCAAACACTCAGCCCGAAGGTGCTCATGGATGTCGGGAGGCAAAATGAGGCCGCCGCCAGGAAACCGGCGACCTCCTCCACCCTCAACGGATCTTTGTATAAAACCAATCCTACAGATCTCAGCAGAAAGCCGTCGAGTACGGTAGTTAATGGCTTGGTGGATTACAGCAAGCACAAAGACGCAACAGAGAGGGTTCACACGACGATGAATGGCTTCATGGAAGTACGTCAAAAAGTGACCGCGCCTTGTCCCAAAGACAAAACAATGAACGGGCATCTTAACGGGTTCGTAAACAGTAAGAAGCACGGTCTTGAAATAAAGAAATTAGACCCATCCGCCAATGGGATTAGTAAGCACATGTCGGGTGCACCTAAGGGAAAAGTACCAATACCCGCTTTACCAACGACACCTGTTACTCGTTCGCCAATTAAGCTAGCAGCAAAACCTGATAACTCTAGAATGAACGGTGTGGTGAGCTCTACGACTAAACTAGACAGTAGAATGAACGGTGTGATGTGTGGATCAAACAACTTGAGCTTAAAAACTATACAGAAACACGCTTCCTTGAAACGAGAAATGTCCAGGACGGCATCGGATGGACAACCACCTAAAAGAACGAATAGGAAGTCGTCTGCATGTATAGCGAATAGTAAAAACCTTACGTGGTCTAAAGCAAATAATCTGAAGCAGGTTCAGCTGCAGAAACAGAATTGTGTCAACGTGGCTCAAAGCTCACCTATCGGCAATATTCCTGGAGAAGCTAATACTGCACCAAAGATGACCATACCTAATGGTGTACGGCAAGTATCGGTAACTATGAACGGTGGCCTCGGAAACCTGAATGTGCCCATGACCAGCTTGCAGAACTGCCACCAAATAAATATCCCCCAACCTTGCAACGGCACGGTTACATCAAACAATCTAACATCATTCGTCGCAGTTCCTCACAATGTAATGCTAACTACTTTGAGGATACCTCAAAATGGAATACCGGCACAAACATTGGCGCATCAAAATAGTTTAAACAACATGGCGTCTTTCAATCGACAAAACGTCAATGTGTCAAGTCCAACAAAACTAAATGGGCAGTTTGTGTTTCCACTGATGCAAAATATCAACGGAACCGTAGTCCAAATTCCCAATTTAATGGCAAAGATGCCCAATTTTGTGCTTCCGCAATCTCCTCAAATGCCGCAACGGCAGGATCATCTTCAGAACCAACAGCACACGGCGCAGATTCTTATAAACGGGACTCTTCTAAAGCTTGCAAACCCGATTCCTCAGGGATATCAAAACGTGAACAAAACCGCACCTATAACGAGTCAGTCTATTCCAGCGATGAATAAAAACCTTCCAGGAGTGCCGACGGTAGGAATGACTGTTCAACCGAAACCAAACTATGCTGTGAATTTTAGCCATCCTGTGCTAATGCCGCAGACTGGATACATCGTTACTTCCGTGCCAAACATGAACGTCAAGGAAACTTGGAGTTACACCAGCAGTACTGCGACGAGCGTGCAGAGCAGTTGCTCAAATTCGATCGTGAATCATCCTCCGCCGCTCCTAGGTTTTACGAACCAAGCTCTGCACTCGAGTAGTATTCCCATTGCACCTGTGAAGCCTCCCGATAATCCGATTCAGGGCACAGAGCCACCGAGCAGTACTGTTAAGGAACCAGAGATGAATGAAGTGACGATTCCAAAGTGTGATATTCCTTGGTTGTCTAAAACCGTTAATAATAATATTGTTCAGTTAGAACCTAGTAATATTACCACGAGGCCTTTTGCACAAGTTAGTAGTACCTTATCGGAGACGTTTGATGTATTAGCTGCGGGAAAACTCATGGAACAGAAGAAGATTATGGAAAGCGAACTAGAGATGGAGGAAGATTCAATCACAGAAGACGACAGCAGAAGCGTGGAAAGCTCTGGTGAAGATTTGCGGAAGGTGGAAGAAGTCGCGAGGCGAGAAGAGACCTTATTCACACAGATAACCGTGTTGAAGGATGTGTCGTCGAACGTTCACAGTACGCTGTTAGAAGCCAACTTCGCTTCGGAAACCACTGAGTCAGAGTCGGGGATCGGCACGGACAAGTCGATAGATTCTCCGAGTGACTCGCAGACAAGCAAGGAGTGCGACGACGACTCGTCTCTGTCGCTGAGTGTGAGTGTGTGTTCGGTAGACGTGCAATGTCAAAAGAGTCCAATACTGAAGCAACCGAAGACGCTGAGGTTTCCACCTAGGAACCTCATGAAGACTAACAAGGACGGACGGAGGACATTCAGCACAGATACAACTTCAACTGTCACCTTTTGCTTGTGGGAGGACTGTAAGAGAGAGTTTGATGGAGATCCAGATCTCCTGGAACACCTACAGGTTAGTATCATTTCCCAAGCCTTATTTTCTTATAACCACCAATCATTCCCTCATTACTTGCTGTCGTGGTATGTATTTTTTTGTAATGAGCAACTCATAATCAGATGTGTCACATAAAAAGCAGTCACTAAGTAGATGGCTACTATACTAGTTAAACTATTATGCCACTACAACCACAGATAATATCCATGTGTCTTGCCAAACTTTAAGCCTAATTTACCCAAGACAAAGCTTGTTATTGCAGAAAGTTATGAGCTGAAGCCATGAAAAAATTCGAGCTAGCGTTCATTAATCAGTACAACATTAATGAAATAGTGAATCTAACGCAACCTCTCAACCAATTCCAGTCTGAGCACGTGGAAACGCAAGTCGGCAAGGAGAACTACGTGTGCCTCTGGCGCGAGTGCAAGGTCCGCGGCAAGCCCTCCTGCTCCCGGCTGTGGCTGGAGCGCCACACGCTGTCCCACGGCGGCAGCAAACCCTTCAGATGCATCGTCGACGGCTGCGAGAGACGATTCTCCACACAGGTACAATTACGTTCTCTGCTCCACTAACCATTGGACACCTCTTGCAGGGCCTAAGGACGAGCGTGGAAAGAATCCAGGTGGCAATATTGAAAGTTGTGGTACTAGGAACTAGGATTATTCTCGTAGGCTGAGGGTTTAGATCTAAAACGTGGTTGAAAAAGGTGGTACACGTTGTTTTTTTGTTTTATAGGTGCCGCTGTATATTTTGATGGGAATAGCACTGTACTTTGAAAACCAGAAGTTTTGCTATTAAATTTTTTATCACAGTTGTTCTAGATCGTATCGACGTAATATTATTATCGTAGTAATATTTTTCTGATGTCACTTTTTCATTTTAAATCACATTTTACTTTTTTGTCTGTTTCATTTAGTAGGATAGTTGTATTCTAAATTGTGTATTTGAGCTTTCAATGGAGTAAGTTTGAAGTTTATAATATTATCATCATTATTCTCTTCAATTCACATCCAATCACCAGTGATTGGTAAATAAACAAATTATTGGAGAACATTATTTTTATATCACATACCTACATTACGTATAATATAACCAATTCACATATAAAATGGTTTCGACAACTGTGTTTCGTGTAATAATATGGATAGTATGCTTATGACTGGAGGAAGTAAGTGTTAACTTTAATTTAATATTAAGTGTATTTGTTTACTTCTCTTCAAATCACTCCCAATCACTAGTGATTGGATTATTCTACGTGATTGAAGAATTGCTCCTTAGAAATGTTCGTCTTCAGGGCAATGATTGCCGTTTTCCTCAGACGGATCAAAGTTTTAAATACATTTATCTACTGTGCTCTTCGCAACGTGATTCCATTACTAGTATGGTTATTCTCAACTCGCTTCGTCTTCAGTAATTAGATCATCATAATTCCTTCATTCATGGGTACACGTGGTGATTTTGTTGTAGTCGTTCATGTATTTTCCTTCTGGCCATCACGCAGCGTGACTTTCTATTCAATTGTTTCGCCTGCGATGTCGCCACGGCTAGCGGCTGACGTTGATATATGATCGGATCGTGCCCTTCGGCGTGCACCTTAGAGAGCGATAACACCAATAACAGTTTCAAAGGAGGATAAAACTGTGTTGTTTTCTTTCCCAAGGACTTGAAGACGGCGGCGACGCTGCCAACCGATGGTGGTCTACATACAACATTCGATGCATTTCAAAAATTTTGTTTTGTACAATGAATTTATTGGGCGTTGCGCATTGGGTGCTATATTTTGGCATACTTTGTGTCTTTCAATCAGTCAGATTTGATTTACAGTACGGCCGTTTTAACTTGCAGGGTACAGTTTGATTGCTGCCTTTGAAATCTGTGAATATTATTATCTGTCTCAGAAATCGTATTTGTGTTTGGAGTCGGGTTAGAACGGTCGTACTGTAACTGCATTTATTATGGCGTACCAGCAGTGTCAGCAGACCTCGTATGCGCCAGTTTAGCACAGATATTATAATCCGTTCCAAATGAGAAGGCACTTTGGATAGGCACTTTTAACGTATTTCGAAGTACTTGCAGACAATAGAACTTATAGTACTTATAAACGATCGTTAATCTGAAAATTGCCTTACGATTAAATGCTGTGGTACATACACCACTTTATTTTGGTTGTGATGTGTAAAGAAATGTGTTCCGACCGAAGTGCCTTATTATTCGGAGCGGGCTGCCGTTTTTAGCGCCCATTATTTCCATAAATTTATTGCACCACGTTATTATATTTGTTTTAAACTACGCCGGAACCAGCAGTGCAGTGTGTGTTGTGAATGAGCAATTACCTTGCTGGACCCAAACAAGTATTGTGCTACGACTAAAATAGAAAATAAGGAATTAATTTAGGTATTACTGCTATATAGAACCCTGGTCTTCCATGACTAAATCCTGATATCTGATAACGCTTTCTCCGTCACTAATTGGCCTATAATATGAGACTTCATCCCCCAACCGATCCCGCAGCATATCCATCCAGAGACTTGATTCCTCACCAACTAAATATGCATCACGCCAGTATAGTATTCCACCTGTAACGTGTCCGTTGTGGATTCCAGACGTTACTGGAGAAGCACGTGAACCACCACTTCAATGAGACCTCCCCCGGCGCCGGCAGCGGCAAGAAGGCCGCGGACAGCGCTAAGCTCATCCGCAGAAACGGGAAGAAGCTGCGGTACCGACGCCAACCATGGTCCGGTGAGTGCTCTATCGACGTCTCATATAGGTACTCCACTGCTCAAAGGCATACTTCTATAGTATCTGATGCATAATACTGACGGTAGCTAAACACGGAATTATTCGGCGTTCGGGAATCTACTGTTGTTTCTTTTTTTCGAACGAACGTGGTCACAACGAAAAATTACAGTTTTGTGATAAAGCATGTTTAATTTCTGATATAGTCGATAGTGTCAGATGTTCCATCAGTATACACGGAGTCATAGTTATGCACTTTTGGCAGGGGTTTTTAATAAGGGGTTACTTCTTTAATAATATTATAGTAATATGGGGGAATAATATGAGTATACTATGAACTAGCCGCATAAAACGCATCCGAAAAAAACTCGTTTAAGACGTTTAAGACTGCTGGCCTTTTGGAGAAGCTCAGAGTCACACAGCGGGCAATGAAGAGAGTTATATTCGGAATTTCTTTGCGCGATAAAATCCGAAACGAGGATATTCGCCAAAGAACTAAAGTCTTCGGCATAGCTCTCAAGTTTGCAAGCTGAAGTGGCAATGGGCAGGCCACGTCGCTCGTAGAACTAACAACTGATAGGGAAGAAAGGTTCTAGAGTAGCGACCACGAACTGGAAGACGCAGTGTAGGTAGGCCTCCCACTAGATGGGCCGACGACATGGAAAGAGTCGCAGGTAACCGGTTGATGCAAGTGGCAAGTTGTACGGTGTGGCGGTCTAAAAGGGGGAGGCCTATGTTCAGCAGTGGACGTCTTCAGGCTGATGATGATGATGTTTAAAACGTCGACCATAAAGTGTGGACGCGATGTTTGTTGCAGCGCGCATGTTCGACTACTTCGACCCGGGCACGATGGAGGGGCTGGCGTGGCGGCTGGCGCGCAGCACGGACTGGCGGCTGGGCGGCGCGTGCCCGCTGCGGGAGCCGCGCGACCTGCGCCACGCGCTCACGCTGCACGCCACGCTCGCCGCGTCGCGCGTCAACGCCGCCACCGGCGTGCGCGAGGCGCTCGTCTCCTACTACCCGCCGCATGTGTGAGTTGCACCTTCTCCATTCTCCACACCAAGTTACATCGACCTTATCGATTCAATTCGGTTGACCAGGGGCGCGATACCGTGGATGCTCGGAGGTTCCAGCGCATATATGACGACCATTATTGTGTCAGATGTGTATTGTTGTTTTTACTTGTGATTTTAACCCCAGCTGCAAATCTTGTTAGAATGGCCCTCCCAAAATGAAATCCTGGATGCGCCCCTGACCTTGTCTTGTTTCTCACAATTGGTCATGTTATCGGAAAGTACTAGTCTTTCAGAATTATTATCTTCCTCGAAACTGCCGGCTCTGTAACGGGAATAACACATTTTTTCCCCAAGAACAATAATAACCTGAACCGATTTGAGACGCCCCCTATTGAGCGAACTTGAAACTAATTTTCACAAATACGTAGTAAAGTAGAGACATGCTAGCAGATTTTAAAATTAATTGGGATTTACTTTACAAGATTTTTAGTACCCATCTCGGTGGCGACATCTATGTTTTTTCTAACTAAAGAATATAATTGTATACTTATTTGATATTATATCAGTCTCGCCACTATTACATATTCCTCCTTATTATAAAAGCCTTTGTCCAACAGTGGACTGATATAGGCTACATGTGATGTTAAAAGTATAATATTACTATTACTTAAATCTCTACAATAGCACATTTTATAATGAATCAGTATATATCGAGGAAAATGCAAATCTAATCATTTATGATTGTGTATATGAACAAATCCAAGCACAATATGAAATCTTAACAGCCTCTAACAACTTTCTCTAGATCGAATCAATATGAATCCGAGGGCATATTCTTATCTGGATATTAGCTAATTAATTAGCAAATACTTATCCTAGTGTTATACCCAAATCTGTACATAAAAATTAACAAAGATTTGTGTTTACAGGTAAGCAATCGTTTCCCAGTGCTAGACTAAGAAAGAAGCGTTCCATCCTACGGAATAGGTTATTAGATGTCATGCATATTGTTATAATATTAGGTGGACGAATTAATATAATATTAGGGATATATCATTACAAATGCTATTACAAAATTCTGATTCCAAAGCTACACTGCTGAACTGCAATTTCACAGTAAGCAATGCTGAAACGGCATATTCTAAGTAAAGCAATGTAATGTGTTTATTTATAACATACCGAGTTAGCAGTGGTTATAGTTTCTGTGGTTTCTGATAATATTTACCTTATACTCGTAACTTTGTCAGTAAGTTTTTCTGCCAGATTGATACTATTTTTTGAGTAATATAAATATTTGAGAATGGGTTTTCAAATCGTAACTAATCCATAAACAAAACAAATAAGGTCTAATCTTCGTACACATAACTTTATCTTCAGTTACAAAATTAACCACGGAGAGAGAATCTAGAATCTTTCAGAATGAGAATTGCACATTGTACGTACATAGTCGGCCGGTTAAATTCTGCAGCCGCTCCACAGAATATCGGGTGTTAATTACATTATGTTGTCAGGTAAACTGCAGGTGGGTGCTGCGTGTACGTGTAGTGGACATGTGCCCTTCTTTACCTTGGCTTATTACACATCTGACGTCACCATTCTATCACGTTCATTCATATATTTTATTTGTTTTAATAATGTGTAGAGGCGACAGAATGATTTCTGTATTAGTACAAAAAAGATTAATTAAAAATATTATTGAAAAAAATGGAATGTGTTGATCCAGTATTCAATATGCACGCACACGTCCTAAATTTGTGATCTATGCACATAAATGTTATTAATAATTATGTGTGTATTTTTTTTCGTGGTGATTATGTCTGCTTTGCGAAATAAAGTCAGTTATGTTCCCAGTCTTATATATTATTCATAGATTCGCGAAATCACAATAAAAATAAAGATGTGATTAATAAGTCAACTTTTAAGTTCATTCTTATTAAAATTAATCAAAATAACCTTGTATCATATCATATGCATGACTTTTCAAACATTGCTTGCAACAATTAGGGGGTCAATTTGCATACCATGCTCAAAATTAACTACCCAAGTAAAAATTAATAAATATTATTTAACCAATTGGCAACACATTTTTTTATCTACAACTTGCAGTTGATCCTCATCACTAAACCTCTGCTTGGAATGCTTTGTTCTATGACAAAGTGCCACACAGTTACGTTTTACGTTGCTAGCAAAGAACTATATATTTTTTTAAATAAAATAATTGTACTTTAGTCGATAAATGAGATATTTACCATGTGTTTCGGATGCTAGTTGAATTTGCACCAGTTCCGAAATTGTACAATTAAATAGGTAGGCTACATGGTAAATATCCCATTTGAAAGTTGACTTTAGTGTTGGTTTATTATTCAATTTAATATCTTGTTGGTAGTAACTTAAAGGGTTGCCAATCCAGTTCCATACCCGTAGGTTGTCTGTCACGTTTCGGTAGAGGGCGTATTTATTTTACCTTACTTTTTATTTCTCCCGAAGTAATCAATAAGCTTATTAGGCTGAGCATGATCCGACTGTAATTTATATCATCACCCTATCACATTTGGATTGCAACCCGTAAGCTGCAAACACTCGACACCTACCAACAAATAAACCTACCAATGTATAATTTCAGACGATAAACACCAAATCGCATTGTTTGCAGCTCGCAACTGTGTGGCGCGACCACTCTCTCACGCTGACACTGTCGTCTCGTTCCAGGTTGGAGGACGAGTGGATCCCCGAGAAGGAGGTGAGGCGCACCCGGCGCGTGGAGATCGGCACGCTGCCGGCGCACACCAAGGTGCTGCTCTACGAGGAGTTCTGCGCGTCCTACAGGGCGCAGCCCGCGCCCGCGCCCGCGCCCGCGCCCGCGCCCGCCCGCGCGCGCTCCTCCTCGCGCCTGCTCACCAACCTCATGGCGAAGCAGCGGCCGGCTCCGGCCGAGTGCGGCGCCACCGGCGCGCCGCCGCTGGTGCTGGAGCAGCCGCGGCCGCAGGTCAGCGGCGCCAGGAAGCGGAAGCTGGGCCGGCGCTGCGGCGGGAACGCGTTCTGGCCGTGCGGACGATAATTTAGTTGCGTCCGCGTCGCGCTCGCCTGGGGTCCGACTGCGGTTGGCGTTTATTTTTTTAATTATGGCTTCGCACGGTTTGTGCATTTGGCCGGTGTCAAGTATTATGATATGATAGTATTGTTTGTTTTCACAATAGGAAAATAATAGCGTTAAAGCTATCCTCGTGGTCGAGTAGTCAAGTCAACTATTGTAACCTGGGAGTTTTGGAAAAAAATCGAAGTGACACGCTTTTTGGGTTTCTATCATTTGTCCACACTCGTGCAAGTTAACGAACACGCAATGATTAATATTCCAGCAATATTACACGACAAGTTTGATAAAAAAATACCAATCCAACGACGTCTCACTATCGAATTCCCGCCAAAACTCCGATTTGGATTTCATTTGATATATTTTGTATGACGACTGCCGTGCGAGCTCGGGCTCGAAATCGCGGCTGATTTTTTTAATTTGAACGCAGTTTTGGTAGCGCGACGCCGCGGCGGGCGCGGCGCGGGAGACAGATGTTGATTCTCCGCCGCTCGGGCGGTCGCGTCCGGAGTTTTAGCTAAATTCTCGCCAAAGATTGTCGACGACGGTGCGTAGACCGCTAGTTATCCGTAGCGGGCGTAAATTTATTCACAAGACTGATGATAACTTTTTTATAATGATATTTGAACGGTTCGTCGGCGCGGGGGCGCGGGGGCGCGGACGGAATGTAAATACTTAGCGCGAAATGTAAAAAGGAAGAGGTTAGATATTTTCGATGTAATTATAGGTGATCTAGTTTAAATTATCCCCGCGGGGGTACGGACGGAAGGAGTCTGAGTAGTTGTAAGTTAGTCTCGTAAGTCGTGTCGGCGTCGACACGTGACGACCAGCGAATGCACCACTGCCAATGTGTATATAGGAGTAGTATAGGTACCGAGTCCTTTGTAGAGTAATATTCGTCGTGTGGTATCCCGCGACTGCTTGCGCTTGTGTCGCGGAGACTGTGTCATGTTATCGTGTGCGATTTGACGCGGATCTACGATCTTGTCCTTTAAAAAAGTTGGCGTTCTTCTAAATTCTTTACCTGACGGGACAAATTGTTAATAAGAAGCGTAGCTATTACGTTCCAAAGTACTTATAATTCGTTTCGTTTGATTAATGATCGATTCCTAAAGGGACGAGTTCTCGCTGTGAGGTGACGGGGATGTCTTTCTTTTATGAATGTACCATGTTCCGTCAATGTTGGTTCAATTTAGTTTTTTTTAGTTTGATATTTATGCTAGGTCGTAATGATAGCTATCTCTAGTACGGCGTGTCTTCCTGACCGCAGCGCTTAATCACCAAGTGCCTCGTAGCACCGGCCGTAGTGTTCACTGTAGGTACCAGATAGTCCCGCGTAGTCATATCAAACGAAACTCGCCGTTAGTACGTAGCCCTTAGACTACAATTTTGATATTCGATTTTTTACCAGTTGTTGTGTTCTGACGAATCTGAGCAGTGTATATTATGACGCTTCGTTTACAGAATCAACAGCTGTCTGTGTGGATTGTACTGTGTGTTTGTGGAAGCCCGCCTGTGTCGGCCCAGATGGAATATTATGCATTTAAAAAGGTGTTCATAAAATATCAATATATTATATTGCATAGTCAAAATGTGCACTTATTTCATGTGTGATTAAATCAAATATAATAACTATTAGGTCCACTTGCGTTGCTATACTTGGTACGGGCTAATGACTAGCATCGGCCTAAAAAACGATTTCATTCATTCTCGTGCTTGACAGCTGACGGTTGATAGATGGATTGATATGTGATTTAATCGAGCTACCACACTACGCAATGCTTTAACCGTCATTGGTTATTGTATGGTGATGTTATAATAACCGACACTGTTTTAGCCCAGTCTTGCTTAGGGCTAAGTTAGCCTCACAAGTGGACCTCGGATGAGCTAAAGGGCCCACATACTTACCTGGGCCGTCGCACAGGCGGAGCTATGAAACGTCACTGCCATTGATGTTGTGTTATTATACAAAGTTATAGTACAGTCGGCGCTAGGCAGACTATATCGCCTTTGAACAAAACGATGCAATATTCGTGTTAGTGTGTAACGGTAAAGGTATATTTTACTGAGTCGCCGACTGTACGGTCGCCTCGACAACGTAATGTTAGCAATAAAAGTTATGTGATAAGACTCTAAAGTAATATTTAAATGTTCATTTTCACGCACAAGTTTTTAGCAGTTATTGATGTGTGATACAATAATTAATTCGATTGTCGGTGATGCTAGATTCTAGAAGGGATTTTACTCATGAAGAAAAAGAAATGTAATACTTTAAATTTGAAGAAACAAAAGTGTTCTGGCACATAGGATTGATATTAACAGCATTTATAATAAAAAGTTTAATGTTATGTCAATGTCAATTTACGGTAATTAGAAGTAACTGTGAAGATGTATAGAAAAATAACGATTTTTTTTTTTCATACTAACGAACTTTATTTTATTCATGAACTTTATTTTAATAAATATATCTCTCAATATAACACGGGAAACAATGTTGAATTTCAATTCTATGTGCTGGAGTTCGTAATGCATGTATTTTATGAAGTAAATTCGGCTTTCAAGTATCATAATATTGTCGTAGTTTTATACATGGTGGTGTGGGCTAATGGCTACAGGTTGTTTGAACATTCTCGTTTTACAACAAATGTAGTTGAACGGTTATTTATTGAAATGACAACAACCTGTCAGTTAATAGCCAACGCCACATCAACAGTCCGAATTCGGCAAGACAATGAACTTGCCACAATACTTATACATTCACAATACTGCCAATAACTTTTGATACTATGATGTCAATAGCTGGTTTAGACAGTTTAGGAGATACGAACTTTTGGATGTCCCCTATACAGAAGTTGTCAGATTAATTGAATGCCTTTTTAGCCGTAAGGGTTTTATACAAATTAATTAATGAAAAATTGTGTTCTCTGCTCACACGATCTCGCTAGTATTGTTTTAGTTAGGGCCTATAGAGTTAAGTTAGGATCAATTTCGCGGCATATGGTGTCAACTTAAATTGTGAAATTGGAACACCCGTGTTTTTCAATCGTACGCTTTTTCGACGACGTCGTCGAACGTTTAACTTAGACGGGAACGGATATTAGGTACATTCTGTAGAGTAATGATACGGTCCTAGTAATAATGACAAGTGAAAGTGTATATTCTTACTGTAGAGGGAGCCTTAGGCGCGATGTTGACGCTCGAGTTAGTCGGTTGTAGGAAGAATTTGGCCAACGAGCGCTGTTATTGTAAAGTGACCTCTGAGTCAATGGAAGTAGGGTTACTTGAACCAGTTCTAAATTACTACATCGCTTACTCTAGTGGAAAGGTGCGATGTGTAAGTTGGAATGCGTTCGCAGTAGGCGTGGACCCAAAGAAAGTTAGGAAAATTTCTGTAGTAGTCAAGTTGGTGCCTGATTGTCGGTCTGTGGGAACGTAAGCGCAGCACGCAACAGTCTAGACTTCCTTTGGAGCTTATCCAACGTACTGATTATTTTTTTAATAAATTTGAAACTAGTATAATTTTATTCAGCACTGATTGTAGTGCCATATTTTATTGGCTGGCTTTGTTTTTTTTTATAAATTAATTTTTAATTTTTTTAGTGAAATTCGACACCAAATTCAGAAAGACAAAATTATTTTTTTGTTTTATCCGAGTAACAATATGGACTTGAATATTTGATCTCAAATATTTGGACAGTGTATCGGAATGGATGGAAGGACGGCGTCGCGGGTAATGTGCTATACGACGCGATTGTGTCTCGCTCAAGTTAAATTCTTAGATGCTGGTTTGGCCTATCAATAGTTTGAGTACAAATTCCGTTTTTGTAAAATGTTTTGCTGTCACAATAAATATTGATGCGGACTCAAATAACGTTTAGATTGTAGGTTAGACTTCGGTACTCAAAAGAAAATATTTTGTGAAGATTGAACCTGTGAGTTGTAACAATCGAATTATATTCGGAGAATCGTCTCTGCAAGTACTCGTAAAGTGCTCGTAAGTGCAAGAAGATACAATATATTTTTGTCACTGCCACGATAGCTGTAACGACTTTGAGCTTCTCCTCGGTTTCAATGTCGGAAGGACGTTTTATATTTGCTCAGCCGATGACTTATTTCGAGTTATATTTTAAACAAAATGATAGATAATTGCGTTTAATTAATAACAAGAAAGTATTTTAACGGGAACAATGTGGTTGTTGCCATTTTTTTAACCATAGAAAGGGAATGATATGAATTTATGTTATGTATTTGATATTGGATTAACACGGCTAACCACTGTTGTTTGCGAGGCGTGAAACACATTACAGCGGCGATGCAGCGCGCTGGCACGGTAGTGCAGTCGACCGGGACTGAACAGATCCAACGGAACTGTGTATAGAAAAAAAACGCCACCGACAGAGCATTTCTTAGAATATAAGCGGCACGGGGCGGCCGTTGGTCTGATCAGTCCGAGTCCGGAATGTAAATAAGTAGATATTTATTGCTAAGTATTATTCTGCATATGTCTGTAATTTGCTTCGCGCCTGGATAGGTGTTGTAAGGAGATGGCGGTTGCCCCGAGGCGCCCCGGCCCGGGGATGTAGGGCGGGGCACCTGGGGCGACGCGGGGCGACCAGTGGTAGTGAGTTGTCGATACATGTTTCCTATATTATGCGTTTTTTATATTATGAATGTTCTCTTTTATTGTAAATGTTTGACGAGAATGCATATAAGTGGAGCCTGTGTATCTCCAAATAGTGTGCACTACTTATATTCAATTTGTAGATATTTAATTATATATAGTATAATGTTTACTGCGTTGTCTTATTTGCTTATACCCTATGGTGAATCCGAAGTTAATTATAATTTGAACCCCTGCTTATGATGGGAATCTACCTCAATTAATTTATCACATATTTGGGCATAATATAGCGAATTAATTTAATGTCGATCCTTGGAATTTGTTCAATTTAGTGATTATTAAGATTATTTTCAATTTGAATGGTTTGTCCACCTGTCACAATTACTGTATCTTATATTGATTAAATACATAATATTGTACGATTGATAAAAATGTGTTTCATTCATTTATTCGCTCAAACCTTTACGCAAAGGAGGTAGACTTGGGTAGTTGAGGTTATAGAAGTTCTTAAACTTTCGCGAACAGGAAACATTAACTAGCTAAAAACGAATTTGTGCGCGAATTAGACCCGTTTTTAGTTAGTAGAGGTTATATTATATAAAAGGATGATAGTTCTTGAGATAAGTAACAAACTTAAATAATTCTTAACATACTTAATTATATTACATTTTGAATATGCAGACACGAACAGCCTTGGAAACACCGCGTGTTTTTGCAAATCCAGCAAACCGCGTGTCGTAAATGCAAAATTGCAATAGAAGGAATCGAACAGAATACAAGTTTCCAATTTCATTGAAACCGACGACTTTGTTATTTCTGTACCTACGATATGTAGGTATTATTTTGTCGGGAACTGTGCCGATGAACGATTCACAAGGGAATTCGACACTGGCAGGTGTGCTGAACTGTTATGAGCCATTTAGTTTAACATTCATCTTTATTGCTGAGGAAATCCTGAATGAGAGGTAGAATTACGTTACGTGCAATCGTTAACGTAGGAAGCAGCTTGCTTCTGGAAAATCTTTCAGGAGGAAACATACAATATAATCGTTTTTAAGGTTCGCAGGACCTACTTGGTTTTAGGGATAGGAAGCTGCATTAGTAATTATAGCGACCTGAAATTACATTAGCAATAAAATATGATCGAAGTCTTTATTGGTGACATTGGAGTAAGTAGGTACTTACTATAAGTAGGTACGATTAAAAATACTTACATAATATTCAATAAAATATTATATAAATGTACTAAATAATTACACTAATATTATAAAGAGGAAAACTTTGTTTGTTTGGTTGTAATGAATAGGCTCCGAAACTACTGAACCGATTTGAAAAATTCTTTCACTGTTGGGAAGCTATGCTATCCCTGGTACACATAGGCTACCTTTTATCCCGTAAAAATTAATGGTTCCCGCGGGATAGTAGTTAACGCGGGTGAAACCGCGAGGTGCTTCTAGTAAGTAATAAACATAAACATTCGGTAGTCAATGGCTGACTTGAAAAAATAGTACTACCTAAAGCTAGTAACGAGTAGGTATATCAATATAAGAGGCCTCATGCTAGCCTGCAAAGTATAAACTTATACTAAACATTACCACCACTGTGTGAAGTATAGGCCAATATCCTATGCCACCATATTGCATAAGGTAAGTAATAGGTACCTACTCTCTTTCTCTATTTCTATTTTACTACAGTAAGTAAGTATTTAAAATGGACTGAAAAGAAGCGGTGTCGCACGCAGCAGATGGAGGCGGGTGACAACTGGGAATGACCCCTTAAAAGCTGGCAGGACGAGCTCAATACTTGCGATGACTTTAGGCTAACCAATTTGCTGGAAAAGCGAAAGTGGAAGACATGATTAGAGGCTTTGCCTTGGCAACTGCGCTACGCTGCCGTCCGCTAACTAAAAGGTCGCTAAGCCACAGGGGGTCGATTATGAGCTTTAAATGCCATTCTGTAGAGAAAAAAATTCTCTATCAACCAGTCTTGGAATCATTTCTCTAACGTTACTCAGTCAGGAGATAGGTCTAGCCAAAAGGTCGTTAAACACGTAAAAAAATGAATTTCACAACGCTGTAAAGCCGTTAACCCTCTTTGCTTAGCTACACAATCACAAATAGCCTATAACACCATAATAATATCTAAAATGTTATATTCGTCACATAACAAAAAACACGTTATTCGATTTTGCTACACTTTATAATCGTTAAATTGCCAAAACTGTCTTTAAGTTTTTGTTGACATAGCTAAACCACGTTGATAATGCTACACTAAAAAGCAGTTTCACAAAAATACTACACTTTAATGACGTTAAACTCCTTTAACGGCTTTAAAGCGTAGGAGTACTAAAATGAAATCTTCGTAATTTACTTGTCGCAATAATCATAGCGCCTTCAAATACTGCGATGTGTAATAATTTACGTACAAATTCTAAGCTACAAAGACGTTACGCGACAATACTTAGCTAAAAAGTCTCAATCTGCGCTCGCGCCACGTCACATGTCAGTGAAGTTAGCAGAACATTTTCCAGCAGATCTAAAATAAAAGTGAGTTCCCTTCACATGCACCTGCATGGGAACTGAATTAAGAACTATAGAACTCACCGATACTGTTCCGGAATATTTCTGCCAAATTGATGAAAAAAAATCAATTAAAATCTGCCATATTCCCGCAGATCAGTTTTCAGTACGAGTATAAGTAGGTAAGTCAAAAATATAATTGTTTTCTTTACTCATGCTTGTGAGATCTATAGTTCCTGATGCTTTTTTATTTTTTTATTCATTTTGCCTTTATTATCCTGAAATAAATATTGGTTTTCAATTCTTTCAGAGGCAAACACTTCTCAAAATCTCGTAAATATAATAACAGAAGTATAACAAAACCTGTCTGCTATACACAAAAGAACCAGCCGAGCATATCTAATACCTATAGTATGATAGAAAATGTGCAATAAATAAAAACAATAACGTCACATCATATTGGAATATAATAACTCTTGGAAGCTATAATTTTATATCTGCTAGCATAGTAACAGAACTACAACTTGGAGTCCAAAATCGGTTTGGAACTCTCAAAAAAGTGCCAGTAGAGCATATTATAGCAGCATACCAAGTTATAGTTCTGTAATTTTTCTAGCAGACATAGAAGAGCTCTGACGTCTGAGAGTAATGACAACTATTTACACCTGAATGTTGTATCTTTTTTTAATATATTTGCATATTTCTTACTATATTTCCATGCTCTGGTGGCACTTTTTTGAGAATTTGGACAACGTTTGGGCTCCAGGTTGTAATTATGTTATCATTCTACCAGATATCGAAGAGTTCTACCCTCTAAGATTTATTTCAGTCAATAGCAAGAGAATTTTGTGGTTTTTGTGTATTACTTATTTTTTTGCTGAATATAATATTATATTACATTAAAATACCATGCTCTGCTGGCCTTTTTCTCGCGTTCTATATAGATTAACAGTTCCAAGTTATAGTCATATGTTATTGATATAGCAGATATTGAAAAGTTCTAGTCTGTGACTTATTCTAACTTATTACCTACATTAAAACTTTGTAATTTTAGTTTCGTTTTTGCATCCATACCTATTTTTTTTATATCGCTATGCTCTGCTGGCATTTTTTTGGGAGTGTTGAAGGATTTTGGGCTCCAGTTTGTAGTTCGGTTATGATGGTAGCAGATATCGAAGAGTTCCAGTCCCTGATAGACATTGCAACTAATAACAATTTCATTTTGGATTTTTTGCATATTGTCTATATTCCACATGATTTTCCCAAGTATCGTAACGTAACTCAAAAAATCTGTAGGTAGTCTGGGTTATTTACCAACCTGACACGAGCGGCTGGTATTATAGTAAAATGACAATAAATCGACGATTTTTTACTTGCACATTGATAAAATATGATAATCGTGTAGAGGCTAAGGTCGGTAAGTATGGAGGATGTTGCACGACTTCTAGTTGTAGCTCAGTTAAAATGCCTATTCCCAAGTTTCAGTATCAGTCATTTTGGTATTTTGATCTAGTTTTTAACAAGTAAGTGATTTAGTTAACTTGAATTTGTTTATAAAAAATTTTTACTTCAGAAATAATTGATTTATGAATACATTATAGTTTATTTTATAACGACAGTTGACACATTTATTGTATCTTTTGGAATATTCATAACCAAATACTTCACTAAAAGGTCGTTATAGTCTAAGGTTTCAAACTTGGCTGCCTTTTAGTGTAGTAATAGTAGAATATAATGGTTATAAATAAAAACAAAAAAGCAGTTAAGCCGCAAAACTAGGCTACAAAGCAGTTAAAAAACTATAGCGACATTTAAGCTATGGTTTAACATTTTTGAAATACAAAAATATTTAACTATAACGTCATTAAAATACCGTAGCGACTTTTTAGTGTAGAAATTGCAGATAACGCCATTACTTTTTCTTAAATCCTATGCTAAAAGGTCGCTAAGGTATACTTAGCGACCTTTTAGTAAAGTATAATTGGTAATTATAACCTAAAATTACACGGCTAGAAAGGTAAATGAGTAATTGTTATATTTAAAACTAATTATTTGATATCGGAATTGTCACTCTTCGATAGTGCATGAAAAGAACTTTCTTTGGTTGTTTCAAAGTTGATTATGCGACCAATAGGTATGAAATGGCAACAATTCTTAATTTTTCCCACGTTTTTCGCTCATATCTCAAAACTTGGTTTTATGGCTTAGCGGCGTTATAGTTAACGGACGGCAGTACGGCAGGCATCGCACAGGTTGGAGAAGATTAATTAAAAGTTGTAAAAAAAAAGAATGCTACACAAAAGGTACCTACTTATACTGTTCCTTCATTATTATATGAAACAAAAAGTTTCCTCAAATAGATTAAGTAAAGAAATGGTTAAAACCATTTTAATGTTAAGTGCGTGACCTGAAGATCTACGATTACAATTATGCTTTAATCAGTTTCAAAATCATTGAAGTAAGAAAGAAGAAACCTTTGAGGTAGCAATTTTATGTGAAACTTTCAAAGTTTCTTTGTTTACACCAAAACTGTAACAGGATTCAACGACATTCAGCACAAAAATAGACGACCTAAAATCGTACTAACTACTTACTTATAATTGCGGTTGTAACATAACTAGCTATGGGTATTGGATTCCGAAAATTTACCCCCGAAATGCTGAAACGGTGTGTCCAGTATCATATTATACTTAATAAACTAGACAAATACAAGTGACACCGCGAAGCGCATAGTTAGTAGGTAAGTATATGTAGCACACACCAAAAGCACTTCATCCGCTATTATAATAATATGTAAGGAACTCGTTTAAAATATATTCGAGGCAATAAGTATATTTATCTCATGTAAGCTTGCAAGAAAGTTGGCCACCTCTGGGTGCATCGCTGTGCACCGTCAGCGATTCCTGGTTGCCGTGTGCAAGCTCGGCTGGCCGTCGTCATCCACTCCTGCGCAGCTCCGCCCACCGACAACACATGTAAGTTGAATTACAATTTAATATAAATATATTATGTAGTTATTTTTAATAACTTTTTGTAATTCAGTGTATATCTACTTGCAGCTATAAAGCCTACGATGCTCTGAAGCGCCCTTTCTACTTTTCCATTCTTTTTTAATTTACAATTATTCGATTGGATAATCCAGTTCTGATTTTTATTATAGGTAATCTAAGAACCTAGCTACCTACTTGATTTTATTCATCAAAGTAACAGGCCCGTTAATGTGCCTGCGATAAAAACTGGACGATTACTGAGAAAAGTTTGGTTTACAGAATTACCTATTTACTCTGATATTTCTTCTTAATAATAATTTCTATAATTGTATTTCGTCTAACTAACAAGGTTTTAGAGTAATCACAATTTTTGTCACGTACCTAAATCAAAACTCCGCGTGCCCGTTGTACCTTACGTATAAGGTTCGAAACCTAGTACCCTGTAGGTATATTATACCCTGTACAGGGTTTATCTATACTTACCTCACTTTGGATAGATTTACTAATGCTTGTTTATTTAATTTTCAGTGACAATCTACGGCAGTTTCATCTTTGTGCTTGGTGAGTGTATTTTGTATATTTTTCTTTCACACGTTCTTTGATTTTGTCAAAATGTAAATCTCTGCAAAGATAGGAGTAGCAACGAGGATCCTGTGCAAAGCATTTGAAATAAGCTCACACGTTTTTGTGTAATCGGCTGTAAAATTGATAATTTATGTACCTATAGGTAGGTAGGTGGTAGGTATTTATTTTTATGATAGAGACTAGAGCCTTTTTACCATCACGTAGTTTTATTCTTTCGATGATTGAAAGATTAGACGTCGGTATTATAATATAACCTATAATTATCAATCGATTATTATCACTAATAAATAAGTACCTCTGCTGAAATAAAAGATTACAAACTTCTATTTCAATATCGCATCTTATCTACCTATATTCTTACATCTACAGGTTTGTAACAAACATTACGTTATGTACAACCCTCCTAATGTCATAATAAATTGCTCTGTTTAGAGCTTGGTCAATTTGCCATATAGTGACCTAGTGGGTAGAATGTGAATTACTCATAGCAGAATACTATTCTACGAACACAAGAATAAAAAGAAGACAAGCACGAAGATTTTAGAAGAAAGAAGATTATTGAAGAAGTACTAAGTCCAGGGTTGAAATGGCCATTACCTCACAGTCACGTGGTCTTGTTGGTACAACGTGTGATGTGACGTAGTGGAAGTCTCGACCTGGACATCATCAGTCACCATCATGAGGACATCGCCAGTCACCATCTCCATAAAAATTAAGAAAAATGAAGAAGGATAAAAAGTTATATTTGGGATACTTAAAATACTTAAGATTTAGTATTTCTTTTTACATTGGTTCATGAATCATATGAATTTAAATAAACTATCTAAGTACATAATTTTATAATTCCTCTTTATTTTAACATTCAGTACCTATCAATTTAATGCAATTTCATTAAATTTTTAATTGTTTTAAATTAGAACCTTCTTGTGTGATTTCTAGTTATTAAGTATGATGTTTGTTTCATCATTTGAGTATACATACGTATACCTACATTATGAAGAAAGGTAATATTATAATAATTAGGGTAAGAATGGGTATTGCCGGTCACTTAAGGAGAAGTAATAAAAAATCATATAATAATCGACATTTCCTTAATAATCGTACTGCTAATTTAACATTCATATATTCTTCTAACATAATCACAATCATAGACATCCATAAGTAAAACAAATTTAGTAAAATCAATATTTTAAAAATAAACGCCTTTGACCGGTATTAAACACCATGGCAGGTAATACCAGTCACCAGGTTGTTAATACCGGTCAAGCTTTGTTGATGTATAAGTCGCAAATATAACCCTCAGGGGAGTCATACCCTGAGCACTCGGCATGAGCCCCGAAACTACCAGTACCAGTCCTATACCATAATTCATTATTTCAGCCATAATCATTGCAGATTATATACATTTCGTTTCTAAGTTTTCATCAGCGTCAGTATAATATTGTCATTTCTATTTTCGAGTCCGACGTACGTATCATTTTTGTTTTATCGTGTAAATATCTCTTAGTGGCCTTTTTAACATCAATTGATTTTCCTTTTCTTTTTTTTCTGTCTCGATATTGTGAATTACTTCTTTCCTCTCTTTTACACTTATTATTTTTTCTTTCTCGACCAAAGCCTCTTGTTTAGGAGTTTTTCTTAGTACTATTGCATGTTAGAACGTAGTTGGCTTCTTGCTTTAGACTGTCTGGATCAATAAACAATCATTAAAATAAACAAAATAATACCCATTTTTAATTGCGGGTAATACCAGTCAGCGTGACCGGTATTGTCCGCATAGAAACATTTCCGTAAATATGGTTTTAGATTAAAAACTAGTCGAGACTAATTCAAAATCTATTATCACTCGGGATACCTGATAATTATGCTACAACACTTTTTACTAACAATGTAAGAAATGTGAAAATACAAACACTCACCTCTTATTGTTTGAGCTCGAAATTTTACTTCAAATAGGCACGAAAACATTTGACACGTGTTCATCCAAGATGTCGGATGCGAAATTAGAGGAGGGTCGCTGCGTTGGTGCGGGATAAGGTTACGTCGACCTCTATGTACTTGTGCATTCGCGGAACGCAGTAATATGGGAGATATTGTATTGGCCGGTATTACCTCCTGACCGGCATTACCCGGTTCTACCCTAACCCTTAATATTATACCTTTTTGAGTAGGTATTAGAACTGTTCGAGCTCATGTTTAGCTACAATTTAAATATATTTTAATAAAACCTCTTTATATTTTCACACCACTTACAATTTATTCTTTTGGAACACACCACTTTTACTAACTTTAATAATATGGTGATAACATCCGGTTCAATTACCATTAATGTGAACAATTAATAATTATAAAAAACTATGTCTATATTTATCGTAGAGTTAAATTTATAAAATTATTTAACACGTAGGCATTCAACGTAATTGTCAAAAAATTATACCACACAAAAGTTATATACAATAATAAATACTAAATGGACGCTTTCTCCTTTGGGATAGTAATAATGGCAATGGCGGCAAAATTTACTTCCTTTTCCTCTTCAAGTTGGCTTTTTTTTTTTTTTTTGGCGGCATAATCCGGCCTATATAGATTTTTTAATTGTTAAATCGCTTTTTTACAAAACTCGAGTTTTATGTTTAAATTGCACCTATGATGATGGATGAGTCTTTACCAATCCTTAAAAAAGGTACCTAACTAACACCTACCCTTAGTTTTGCGAAAAGTAAAATAAAAATATAACACATTTTTTTATGTTTTTTTTGTTGCGGGCCAACTGTTAGTTGTATGCCAAATCATAGTTAAGATAACAGGTTTACAGCGCCACTGTGCAGATGGTAGGTACAGAGCTTTGTAAGATAGTATACCTATATCTTCATAACGCCCTTATTCTATGTTTGAAACATTATTTCGCTACCGAATGTTCACAAAATTAGGGTAAGTAGTATTATAGTCAAATACCTTTATTTACAAGAGCTAGCATTTGCTCAATTATTCCAAATGTCTTTCTCTGTTTACGTTCACCTGTAATATTAAGGCTCCTCCACACAGCCGCGAAATTATCAGTCGATATTATCGCAGCGCCAGTACGATAATGCATCCCGCGGTCGTTCCATAGCTTATTATCCTGATATTTCTAACGTGTCAAATTATACTAAATCAATTAAATTTAACTAATCCATGTTTCGTTCTAGGTACTTATTACATTACTTAATTTTTCATTAGTGCATGTGTATACGTATAATCGCACGCATCCTAATATTAGTAATATAGGTGCATACCATAAAACTTATAAGTACCTACCTACTTACTTAACACAAAATGCAGGAAGGACGCAGCGTGCTATCACGTCGACGCATGCGTCCCAAACATTACGTAGTAAAAATAAATATATGCGATTTATCGTGCGATATATCGCTCCTGTCTGGAAGAAGCTTTACGTTACCGTGTGAATATTATAGTCGGCCGGTCGCCGTTTTCCTGATCATACCATACTTAGGTACATTATTAAATTATTGTTCATTATCCTAAGTGGCAAGCATTACCTTGCCTTCCTCTAGTTCCTACGTGACTCGAGCCGAGTATAGAATTTCGCTGAATCGACCGCCTGTGTGGTATACAATATATATGGGTATACATACAATGTATGTATACTGTATGTATAATGTATGTGTGCATTATTGCACTGTACACGTCACCTGACACTTGCGATTCGTGATAATTTCGCGTATATGTACGTACAATGTACATTCATGCCAGCGTTGCGTTCTAGGCGGTTCCTTTACAATTTTACACAATTCGACCTCTTTGGTGACGCGGCGACTGCTTACGAGTTTGATTTTGCAGGACAAATATGTGTGAGAATGACAAGATTTTTTCATATTAAGGCTAAACGTGGTCTATAACTGGTAACCATGCTCAGCTCATTACGCTGTCGAAATAAAATTGCTTTTCCCGCAGAGTTCAATGTTTTCCGCAAAAATCCGATGTTTTTGCCAACCATTGGGGAGTGACATTTAAAAAGGACTTGTTATACTTAGATGAATTCTAAGTTAGGAACTCTCTTTATACAATATACAAAGGAAAATGATACTTGTTCCCTTGTGATACGTTCCAGGTGTACCTATGGAGAGATGGAATAACGGCGCATTTCGGAGATCGCGCTACTGCTGTTGACAGGCTGCATGCAGGCAACTTTACAGCTGTACACTGATTTATATGAAAATCGCTAAAGGTTAGTAGTGACATAAATCGCAAAAAAAAAAACAAAAACTATCAATTTACTAACTAACTTAAACTTATTCGCGCATAAAATAATATCAAAATATATAATTTTTTTAAGTCTTCTCGTGACCATCGTCGATGTAACTTGATAGAAACGTCGAGGTAAGTGCAAAATTATATGGGTATCTATGATATTATAGTTTGTTCGCGAATTAGACCCGTTTTTAGCTATGTAATTATTTTTTCTGTTTCCGTAACTTAATGACTTTTATTTAAACGATTATTTTTCGATTGTAATTTTTATTGAGTAAGTAGGTACTGAAATTATTATTTTATCAAATAAATAAACAAACATAGTTACAAAACGAAAACTTCTAATAAGCCGCTGTCAAAGGTTGATGTCCCAAAAATGCTGGCTGCATTGTCACAAGGTCAATTAATTAATCCTCATCTAGGTATGTCCGAACTAATACCACCCCAGCATTTAATTCGCGTGTTCCTTCAACGAGAACGCCCAAACAGTCGTAAAATTTTTCTTAATCTTTATAAAATCTGAAACAAATTAGGCAAATATTCACAACTTAAAACTTTAGTTCAACCAACAACCTTCAAAAAGAGTTAGTAAACCGCATTTTTGCCTTTCTGAAAAAAGGGTTATCGAAGGCGAACTTCAATAAATCCGTTCATAAACGAAGTTGCCAACTTCGTCAACTTGCGAAGCCCTGAGAAGTTCCCAATATCGCGATGAGACCAACCTTGGAGTTGGACGACTTGGGGGAGTTATGTTATGAATGTGGACTTGATTGATTCCGTACGTGATCGTGTGTAAAATAGTGAAGGTTGGAAGTGAGGCCTTAATTATCTGTTCTTCTTCTTGATACATAAACAATAAGTAATTATAAAGATTGTTAATAATAAGTTATCTGAGCGATGTGATGGCGCTTTTTCTTTAGTAAGTTTTCATTAAGTATTTATTTTTGATTTTTTTTATGATCATTAGTCTTTGTTTACTCTGATACCAACTCGTGTTATATTTTCGTCATGATATAATTCATATACGTATTATGGTATTGATTGCTATTTTTTCAGTAGATTCAAGTAAGTTGGATTCAATAGCGCAGCGAATTATTTTTTGGGATAAACATTATGCTACTCTCGAAATAAATATGTATTTATTTCTTTTCTATCATTGATCACCTAATCGAAGACCTCTATGCAAAAAACCAGGTCAGTTGGTGCGTTTAAAAAACCTACACACACATTCTCATTTGGTTATAATATTTTAGAAAAATGCAAAAATGAAAAAACCAGCCATGTGCGAGTCGGACTCGCGCACGAAGGGTTCTGTATCATCACCTATAAAAACAAGCAAAGTAATCACGTTTTTTGTATGGGAGCCCCCTTAAATATATCTTTTATTCTATTTTCTAGTATTTGTTGTTATAGCGGCAACAGAAAAACATCATCTGTGAAAATTTAAACTGTCTAACTACCACGGTTCATGAGATACAGCCTGGTGACAGACGGACAGACAGCGAAGTCTTAGTAATAGGGTCGCGTTTTACCCTTTGGGTACGGAACCCTAAAAATTACTAATTAATGCATATAAATAATTTTAGAGCCAAACTCTAATAACTGCTCGACTCCTCCATGTTCGAACTCAAATGAGATATTCACAGATATAATATTTCAAGCTTGAATTCCAATATGAAACTCCATTATTGACTGTCCATTTACGACTCAATCACAAGGCTACCCATTATACGTTCTACAAGACAACTGCGGGACTCTATAATGGCTAGTTTTGACATCTAATTAAAGACAAACAGACAGAGTAAAGCGTAGGGCACACCGCGAGCGAAGCTAACAGAGAGCTAACTTTGCAAAGTTGGTGCAATATAAATATTTTTTGTTGGTTTTTCTTTAGCTAGCTGATTTGTAAGATATTATTTTGTCTCTTAGGTGCAGGGCGGTTCACTGACTCACTGTACTACTTACACCTTTACTGTGTCTTTCCGTAAGAACTATTTTGGTAAGAATATTTCGCTCGCATAACTTAGTCCGTCTAGCTGGTTGTAGAATTAATAAGATGGCGTAGTTAGTTTCGCTTGTGGTGTGTTTTACGCTTCTGATGAGCGCGCCGCCGATAGGAATCCAAATCTATTAGAACTTTTAGAACCTGTATTTTTCCGTGAAAGCGGTTGTGACTGAAAATTTGAATTTCTTTTTTTTGTGCTGTGCTATGCAAGTCGGTTTCGGGCCTATGATAAGGTGCAGCCAGTAGTACCTGTTAGCCAGTTCTATTCCTAGGGCAGGAATACCTACCTATAAAATAGTAGTAGAATGCAGTGAATTATTGAGTAGCGGTAATGGTACGGGCTTGTTTAGGGCGTACGGGGATGTATCCAGGTCTTTATGTGGGGATGTTTTTATTATTTTTTTATACGGCTATACTATACAACCACTTCTTAGCAAGACACTTGGTACCAACTTGATATTTTATACAATTCCTAGTTGCCTGCCTATTTGTGTCCACGAGTTTTTAAAATGTCCGATATTAATAAAAACATTATTGTTAATCATGTTCTATTTCGTATGCGCTTTTGGTAGCACGTAATGTATACTCGTAGTATATTAGTAATCTTTTTTTAAATAGTCATTTGTTTTAGGCTGTGGAATTTATCGATATAAAATGTCATTGTCCTTGCCCCAAACAGCACACCTAAGTTCGACCCTGGATGCAACAGGGAGTGGACACGAGTGAATGTTTTTAGTTTTCTACCTTTATCTAGTTAATGGGCGAACATACCGGAACTCGTTTTCAGCCCGTCGGTTGGTATTTTCAATAGAATTCAGCTAATAGGGTAGTTGGCTTCGGTTGAGTCGGTGCTATATATAGTCAAATACTTGTTCTTTGAGTTAATACTAACTATAGATTAGATACTAGTTGACTAGTTTAGATAAAGATTAAGGAATTAGCAGTTAGGATAATAGAATGGCAAAATAATCGTTAAACAATAAGCAATGCATTTTTAGAGATTAGTTGTCGCTAGGCTAGCTTGCATTATTAGTGTTATGCTTGATTATGATATAAATTTATTAATGTGAATATAAACTAAGGTTATATTTTATTAATAGAAAAAGTTGGACTAAATTTCAACTTCACTAAATTTCGATTTTAAAATAACCTTTCTCGTATTTGAACGATTTTCTTATATACGTTTTCCTGGTGCGTTTAATATTCAAGAAGTAGGTACCTGCCCATTTCGTAGGCCGTAATGATTTCCCCGCGGCCGCTCGCCTAACAGCCGCGGATTAATATTTAAATTTCACATGTGGCTCTAATTTAATGGTAGGTTGGACCCCCATCTTCATGATGGCGGATAAATGGGGGAAGTTCTTGATGAGGGTTTGTATGAAGTAGTTGTTAGTTACGGACTTGCAGCCGTAAACGCGCTTGTAAACGTTTATGTACTTAATTGTTCTCAGTAAATGTAAAGCCACTATTTTATCAGCTTCCAAATATGAAATAGAGTTCACGGACTTTACATATTATATTCTGAATATTCTCCACTTAGAGTTCACTCTCAATATTATATTGTGCACTATTATGCTCTTTATTGATCCAAGGTAACTTAGAAACAGAAGAGAAATTAAATTGCATCCTTTCCAAATCCTTGGGCATTTTCTCATTAGAGTAGAAATACCGTCTTAACTTTCTTACAAATTGTACTCCGTTCATCGTATTACCTGCTGAACTTTTCATTTAATCCTATAATGACATTATACCATCATCATCATCAGCCTGAAGACGTCCACTGCTATACATAGGCCCCTCTTAGAACACCGCACCGGACGACAATTTGCAACTTACATCCACTTGCAACTCTTTTGATGTCGTCGGCCCATCTAGTGGGAGGTCTACGCTGCGTCTGGTATCTGCATCTTGTATGATACCTATCCACGAGTACAATAAATTTGTAAATTGTTGTTAACAATGGTAGGTACTTACAGCATTCCTTGCATGTCTATAACTCACTATTTACCATTAGCAATATTAAATGCATTCCAAAAGAGGTATAAATCGAAGTGATTAGTCCGGTCATCGGATGCTGATTGCTCCATCTATTAGTGTGTAATGCCCGCGGGAGAGATACAGAGATTATTTCAGTTGTGTTGTGTTGCAGTATGGTACAAGGCATAATAATAATTGTAATCAGACATATTCCCTGGTCCTTTACTAGGCTTACCAGTGTCTAGGTAATAAAGAACTACTTATCAATAATAGACAGGGAATTGACGCGTTTAGTAACAAAATCTAGCTAGATTTATCAAAGCTACAATATAATAACTGTAAGTTTCTATAAAAATCTAACTTATCAAAGCGCTACGTGACCTGACTCATCTCTCCATTTATGATTAGGTACTACACAAAAACACTTTTGTCAATCTCTTGTGCCTCGCGGCGAAGTCCCGCAATTTTCAGAAAATCAGCAAAGCGAACTTATTTTTAATCCGGATTGTAAAGGCGATAGGTTTGCAATATTTCCAGCGAGTTTGGTTGGTTTCGCTGCTGCCGTATCAAATATTCAAAATGTCGGAAGATAATTAGACGCTTTAAACTACGTATAGGCTATTATTGTATGTGTGTCGTTTTTTAGGCGTTGCTCTGATTCTTTTTCGAGTGCCTCACTATTTCCGAAGGTGTGTAGCCAACTTTGTTTGTCCAGAGTTAATCTGAACAGTTGTGTTGTTCCATGCTCGCCATTCCTGAATGTTTAATACCCACATCATCCTATGAGCTACGTAAGTTATGTTGCTATGATTGACAAAGTTTAATTAGCTAGCTACTAGGGTGTATTGCATGTCGAGAGCCTGCTCCAGTAGCGTTGTAATAAATGAGATCAATTCAAATTCTTGGGCTTAAGAGCGTCACCGTAGTATCATTTGCTAACTCCGTCAATTTAAGCCGTGAATTTCATTGCGATAGTCGTAAGGTGTGTCTACAAATAGTGGTGACCTCATGTCTATGTTCCATGGCGGTAAATCTTCAAAGTTGTACTACTGAGAAGGGCTCATTGCTGACTCTTTGCCAACTCTAACTCGATTGATACCTTTCATTGTCACTGATTCATGCGAGCCGAGAGGGATCATAAGGCGGTAGCGTGTTCAGCTCCGATTGTCAAGGGGATCAAAATGAAATTTGAATATTGCTCCGGGCGAATATGAATCTAGTTATGGATACAACGCAATCCGAACTCCCGATATAGGTAGCTGTGTGGATATTAAACCTACCTATACCTGGACATGTTGGTTTAATTCTTAACAAAGAAAGCAACGGTACGGCGACCGAGACCTAATATTTAAAAAAAAATATTACCTACGCCTCCATCTTGGTTTCTAATGTAGCTTACATTGTTGAATATCACGAAATTTTGCCTTATAAACGTAAGTCGGGTAAGAGCCGAATGTAAAGCGTAAAGCTACGGGTTCGACCCCGCGGGGCATATTAGGTATTTGTGTGAACTAATCTGGTAGTTCTTGACTCCCTAGATATATCGACTCCTAACTAGGAGGATCTATGGACATGTTCTATGTGAACATGATGCACTGTTACATCATGATTAGTAACCTGAGTAGCCAACGTCGTAAAATTCATAAGCCTACGACAAATGCGACAATATTGAACCACCGAACTACTCACTGAGCTATAAACCCCGCATCGCCGGCGCCACGACGCCTGCTGTTGCTAGGCGACTGCACCAAATCGATACCACCCTCACTCACGGCCATTCATACTTCATTATAACGAGCCGCGGGGGGTGGGGCCACTTGCCCCCGCCCTTGATCCGCGAGTCAACAAACCCGGGATAAAGTTGATATGGGATATTTAGGAACGTTTTCTGTTAAATAAATTTGGTGATTTGTGTTGCCAGATAAAATAACGATAATATTATCATAGGAAACGGGATAACTTTTTTTTACAAAAAAGTATACTTATTTTTAATATAGGTACCTATAAAACATATATTTTAACACTTATTTTTATATGACCTATATTATTATATTTGGCAATCCCATCATTTAAGACACTTTGTTTAAAAAAAACATAAATAGATACGTAGAAGAGACAAGATTTTTTTTATTTTTCACCAAATAAAAAAAAATACACAAGGTAACAAAAATTCGACACTACATACTTATAAGTAGTGTTTATAAAGAAGTAGGTATTGTATTATTATGTTTATTTTCTTAATTAGAGTAGGTAATTATTGCCGTTGTAGTGTGCGTTCGTGCTTTATTTATTCGGTTATAAATGACGCGTAAATACAAAGGAGTCAATGACACGAATGAATAGAAAAGTTAGCCAATTTGCTTTTTGGTGCCGTAACCGGGATTAGAACGAGATAAGGGTACGAGGAGACACAATTTTGTAGTAAAATATTTAAGAAGTAATACTGATAATTGTGAAAACTTATTCATAATGTACCTACCTACCTACTAAAGTCAAGCTTACAGGCCGAACAAAGAATTTTAACGAAGTGTCACTTATGTTTCCAACTATGGTTTCTACAATCAAACTCTCCTGTGATATTGAACGGAAACTTAGATTCAAAAGAGATTCTAGATAGGTACTTACCTACTTCTACAGATTCGGAGGATTTTAAAGAGGAAGTTCTTACGACTGTATTTTGTACGCCGCAGTTCGTTCCTTTTTTCTCCGCTCAAGTTCCTGAATGTACCCGTATCCTTATGAGTTCTACTCTTAATAGAAATAACAAATAACAAAACATCGACTGTCCCGACTCTTCATAACTTTTGGTTTACCTACGCATTATAGTCCTTAGAGGCGGCATTTCCTTTGCTTGCTTATTGTAAGATATGAATGGGAAACCATTGGAAAATGCTGTAAAGTGCACATCACATAATTAAATTAGCGTTCTCGTATCGGATGGCCAAGAATTTCAAGCACATTGCTAAGTGTGGGAGCAGCACGAGCAGCCTTTTAAAAGCCAGGGCATCTACTCAAATAAAAATAGGTAAATAATACAGACTTCTCAATATCCTAGATAGGCTATATTCCTCGCAAGCTTTCAGTTCATGCATCATTCAAAGCGGTTTGAGTTTCAGCGCCGATCCACTGATCCATCGGGTTCCCGGAATGCCTTTAAGTGCCTCAAAGAGTCGGCATACCGCAGTCGAAGCCTTTGATAAGTTGAACCTTATGTACCTGTGTCTGCGCCATTATTCGATTACAATGAACGTCAGAAAGACGGGTTCGTAAGTCGGAGATGAGAACGATCGTAACGTTGCGGGTAAAATATTTGCGTGAACCGCAAGTATTTGCTGAATCTGGTTTGTTGGACCATAGTCCTTTCGTACACCCTGATTCACTATTGACAGATAATTCTATTTAGGGGTCAGGTAGGTATATATATTTACAGGGAATCCTTAAAAAGGGCCAGGGTATAATAAAGTGCCCTGTTATATAAAAAAAAATGTAAGGCATCGGAAAACGTATTCAAATATAACTAAGCAGACGATGTATTTAAATGTGTCATGATAATAAATCGCAGTTCACTGTTCTTCCATCTAGGAGGGACTCAATAGCGAGTTTTGTAGATGTCAAAATATTGTAGTCACTATGAGACATTCTGTATAGCTACAGATAGAGGCTATGAAAAGGATGCAAAAAATGTTTGAATGAAAGTAATCAGTATTCAGTCATTTTCTATCTGCCACACTAGCAGCTGGTATTCGCAGTTTGGATTTCGCAATTATTTTTTTTGCGACGTTTTTTTAGGTCGACAATGGGTTGTTTATCTATTATATCTATAATATTCTTCAAGATCTATATATTTTTCAAGGCATATCTTAAGCTAGTAAAAGGTGTAAACTACGTTGCAATCGGTTCAGAAGTTTTTACAACAAACCGTCTGACGACAACTATGTTTATCTTTTTCATACTTTATCTCAACCTCGTGAAATATATATCTTCAATGTACAGACTTTTTGTCCTTCGCCTCCTGCTTGATTATACAAACTTGTATAATCATATTATAAACCTTACAATCATGGGGCTGCATACCTACGACTATTTATTACAAGACATCGATGTACCCTCATACATATTGATGAGTAAATCGCTATTTCATTAGCAGTCAGTAAACAAGAAATCTATTAAAAGCTTATGGTATGAGAGTAGCTGTAGAAGGAAGTATTCCAACCTGTTACAATTTGTAAACGCATTGCCATACAACGTGGTAATGACGTAACGTGAATGGCTGCTAGCATTTTTCACGCTACCCTACTGGAAGCGTTCTCTACGAGTACATAGTGGTTTATCTTACCTATTCAGTGGTGGATTTACACATTTCCCAAGTTTAGGCTGCTGAAGTTTTGCCGACCTCCCCTCTACAAAATTATGAATTGTCTGTTCCTAGATTGTCTTTACAATGAAAAATGCGGTTCAAAATGCACAAGAAATCAATTTTAGGTAAGTATTGAGGCATTCAAGCCCCAATGATGTAAGAGTAATTGTACATTGACTTACAGAAATCTTTTCGATTTCTCTAAGACGGCTCAAAAGTTGGTTCTCAAATTTACCGCCCCTAAAATCTGTCGCCATACGCTCAAGCCTACTTACGGCCGAAATTAATAATCAATCCTAATCCAAATTTCGCTATCTGGGTATATATTGATATCACAATCCATTTTAGGGTCAAACGTGCCAATAACCGATCCGTGGATTGGTTTATGAAGGCACGCAGATTGGAGATCGATCGAACGATAGGCAGCAATCCAAGATCGATTTTAATCATGGATAGAAAATACAATATTAATTTCGGGCGTTAGCCTGCTGGTAGATCCGTCAATGTACTTATTCATCATCATCATCATCGGCCTATATTTATCCACTGTTCCATGTATAAGCCTCTCTTTGTGAACGCCACTGTGCCCGATCTCCAGCTCTCCTTATCCAGCCTCTGTCAGCCATTTTGTGCAAGTCGTGTTATCTTGTGTGTGTGTGTCTTTCTGTGTAATGAAACCATATTATAGGTACATTTAATGTAGCATTATTTACATCACTTCTGTGGATGTATTTATGGTATACTGTGTCGTTTCGTTCGGCTCTAGAGTGGTTAGTCTAGTATAAATACTACAGCACCATCCGGAGAGGCTGCAACAGAAAACTTGCCAATTTATCATTCCATATCCGGCGTCTGCAGTTGGCGACAATTTCCGGTGCGGCGTCGTCGCCGGCACGCTACGAAAACGCTACGTTGCCGCTGCGATCGGGAAATTGTTCCTATTTCCTACCTTTCGTGAGAGTGGAAATGTAGAAAAAGATTTTTTATGTTGGTAGTACACTATAAATTAGGTTTTGTAAGATGTGTAAGAGTTCTATAAAAATAACATCGATTTAGTCCTAAGTATACTAGTACAGTTAGTGACAAATCTAGCTGAATTTTCAGATTACATACTTAACTGGCTTTTTTGTGATTTACAGAAAAACATGAACATATTTATGTACTTATAGGTATCTATCAATTTAGCAATACTCTGGTACCTACCTGCTTAGCTACTCAAGGTACTCGTAGTACTGACTCAGCTCATGTCAAAGTGGGTGGTGAATGTGACGATGCTTACCACGGTTACTACTAACCGAGAGGTCATACAGGGCGTTGTGATCAATATCATAATTATAGTCCTTATATTTAGTAGATACTCATAGTCACTAGGTAGTATTTAGTAGAAGTCATAGTGGTGTGTAAAGTTCGCAATTTCCCGGTCCCACTAGCACCGGGGCGTTAGCCTCTAAATCAGGCGAAGACGAAGGTGTGTTTGTCAGTACAGGTGTGGATCTAGGGAGAAAAGAGGGCCATACGCTGTTTGAACTGCAATGGGATCGATAATTTTGCGAATTGGTTTTTTGTAACTCATTCTGCCATTTTGGGAACGGCCATTCTGCGCCTAACCTAACCCTGTTTCCACAAAATATGAAACAATAAAAAACGCCAAACATATCTGGTTGAACTGTCCTATATTGCCTAATTCCCTCTTTATATAGTTTGCCGATATTACCTATATTTCCTATCTATATAGTTTGTTTATTTAGAATTTCTAGTTAGGATTATACATTACCATTCAGCGGTAGGTACCATTTATTTTCAGCTATTTTCATCTAGACGTATCCTACCTCGCTGGTCTCGTGGAACCCACTTTTTGTCATTCCTACCTATTATCTCTAGGTATACCTAGTATAAAAACTAATTACCTACTGCTGCTTACCACCACCTTATTTTTAGGTGTATACACTATAGTGACCTACATTGGACGGCTTCTGGAATACACGCCTGCAAGCGTGAAGACCCATTCGAATACGGAAGCAGTAATTCACGTTCGAAAATTGGCGCTTGGAAGGTTCGAAAATTGGGAAACTCCCGAAAGGCCGACGGCTAATTTTAAAAACGGAAATGGACCCACACGGCTGACATTTATTTGATCCGGTTATAAATAACGACCTATTTGCTTATGGAAAATAAATGGGGCGTTGAATCATGCATGAGGGAGATTAAAATTGCGGAAAGGACGTCCACTTTTTCGGAAATTTATTGTAAAGTAAATCCCAGTTCAGGGTCGATTAAATATTTTACAGAACGTTATGTGTATGTCTTATCCCGTTCATCTAATAGCAAGCCATAAGCAGGGCCACCCTTTATTTGACAACCATAATGCACAGTCATCAAACATAATAAATGATCAATCCAAATCCATACGAAAACAAATTACTTTTACCTTAACTTATAACCTTGATTTTCAATTGTCCGTTTTTTAACACAGCTTATAGATATGGCATTTATTTATTTATTAGTTAAAATAACTTTAAATTAACAACAATGATTCTCAAATTATCATGAAAACTGTTTAAAATTTAAAGACAGATATATAGGATATAGGTATAGGATGTTTTACTTTCAGTAAGGAATTGTTGCTGATTGATTATGTATGTTTAATGTATGTATGAATCGCGGACAGGAAAAATAAACTTACTTCTACCAGTGCTTCGAACAAATGATAGCACCAAGAAACTCTAGGACGGATTGAATTTTCTTAAATTTTCGGCATTCTATTTTTTTAATCAAAGTTATATTAAGTTTTTTTAAAGCTGCAAATTCAAGCCAATTTACCTACAATAAGTTGTTTGTTCCAAGTTCCTATGGAATGTTGAATTGAAAAAAGTTTACAGGTGGAATTTACTGCGTTCTGGTACAAGTTTCCTAGTGGTTTGTTACAAAGTTGGCGTAAAGCTTTTTCTGTGAAAATTGCTTCTGAAAAATAGCTGGCTTTGTATTGTTCTTATTTGTACCTACCATATATTTTATTTATATGTAAGCTTTTGAACGTTTGACGCTACGAAAATTATTATCTAATCTCCATATTATTATCGACTTTACACTGTTCGTTGCTGCAAAGCGAGAGTTTGCGCGTTCAATTCCCTTACCAGGCAAATAACTACGTGGCTGAACTGAACCACAGGTTTTAGATAGGTACTCTGAGTTTAGACACTTGAGAGGTCAAAGTCTTGCTACTTTCTGTTTTTCTAGTTACAGGGACTCCTAGTAAATGGTCCTATTTATTTAGGTATGGTTACACTCTTGTCTTTTGCAACAAACTAACTCTAGGCAAAGTTAAAACATCATTCAAGTCATGTCTACATATTGTAGAATAAAGTTTATTGAAGGTCTATTCTGAACATTCGACCTTGGTGTCCTTGAGTGTCCTTTTTCCGCCAACTCCCTCGGGCACCTAAAACACCATTACTCATCTAAGACGTCTCCATTAAATTTTTCTCCACCTATGTTTCCAAAAGGTTCGATAAATATAGAAAAGAAACGTAAATATCTTTGACGATATGAGACGGTTGATCCAAAGTGTACTTACCTTTTTTGTTTGAAAAGAGCAAATCTCATGGATCGATTTGGGGGGGCTCACACAATAAATGTGACTAACTCTCACAAAGACGGGGAAGGGGTAAAAAAATATTGAAATACAGTTGAATAATCAATATATTTCGGCTGAAATCAATTAATGAAGTATATGATAAAAAAAAAAATTTTTGTTTTTAAATAACGTAGCCCCACACTAGGATTGCTCATGTATCGTGGGCACCGCTTACAGACATATAATTTCACAAACACATCATACCCAGACCAGAAACGAATATTTGTGGATCGCACAATTAATATTTGTCCCAGGCGGGAATCAAACCCGCAACCCCTAGCGCAGCAGTCCGATTGCTCAGCCACTACACCAAACGAGCCGTCAAAATATGAAAATATTTAAGCAAAATATGAAGCGTATCATTTTCCAGTCTACAAAGTACCTCTATATGTACATGTATAATGGTATGTCTACACTCATTCGTTCATGCGTGATTGGTTAAACAAACAAATAAACGAACAAACATTATTTATTATGTTAGTAGCATATAAAGAACTTGAACATTTTCTGTTTGATTTACAACCTACTTACTTACTTGATCGCTTGTTAGTTTTAGCCGACTGTCGAAGTATATTTTTTCTACAGACATCTAACGACGCATGTTTTTCACTATTCCTTATCTCGCCAGGGTGTTTCCACTCGATCGCAGACCCTAGCCTCCAATTATCGACACCCCAGCCGTCATCCCCCATGTAATCTAATGACGTTGCTGATAACGAAGATCGATTTCGTAAAGTCAAGGTAAACTGTGCTGGTGTCATTACCGATCCGGTAAAGATATAGCCCGAGCAATCAAAATAATTATCCTGGTTAAGATATACTTCGAGCAGTGGCAGACAAGGCATATTGATATAATATACAAAATATGATATAGGTATAGGAGATAGGTATTGGTTGTATGTATATTTATGTAGTTTAAGACAGTAGCTAACACTTTTTCTAACAATTGCATAATATTCATTCAGGTGTAGGTACTTTAATTACAAGAGAATCCTACATTTATAAACTAGCTTTACTTCGCAGTTACGTCCACAGTCTTTACGTTTTCTTGTTAATTAGTATTTAAACGGGTCTAATTCGCGCACAAACTAATATCATAATTTCATCAATAATTTCTGTTTTTTCGCAAGAAGCCTCCTTTTCCGGGATAAAACATAGTTTATCACGTAGCTTTATCCTTTTAGTGAAATAATTTTCAAAATCGGTTCAGTAGTTCTGGAGATAACCACCTACAAAGTCACAAACTCACGAAAAGCTGTCGACATACACCTCTTTACAATTACTCGTAATATCTAGAAAAAAAGCGTCTTACAAAATATCTTCTACAGCTCACATTATGTTTTAGCCCTCGTCGAAAAAGAGGTGTGTTATCAATTTGTGTTTTGTTATCGTTGATTAGGAGGCGACGGCAACCATCTGAAGTGACGCTAAGAAAGTCTTTCGCGATTTCTCGAGCCGTAGCCCCGTTCGTCTTAGTGCTAATTGGAGCCAGGAGGCGGAATGAAAAGAATGGATTTTTCTTTACCTTTGTAATAAAAGATAATTAATATCTCCTCTCTCCAGGCCTCTTTGAACTCGCAAGATTACCGACTCCGCTTCCGGTTGTATTATGACTGATAAATGAAGGCGTAATTAATGTTTTAATTGAACGTGTAACGCAACGGGGTTGAAAAGAAACTTAAATAGGTCCTAGTTGGTGAATAATACATATTATTTTTACTATTTAAATCCTATGGCTTCATAAGGCTGCGTGTAAAATGAGCTAACAATGCGGTATCTATTTCGAAATAAAAATATTCTAAGAAGCTGTAACACTAATTAGGGTCTCATTAGTCTGAAAACTAAGCAATCGAGAGACCTGTAAGTAGTTAAACTGGATATATATATATTTTGTTTTACAACCATCTTATATGCTGCTCATTTCACACATGCACGTCTAAGCCTTTGTCTCGCCGACTCACGCCAACGTTTGAGCCTCTTTATTTTAATAGTAAAAGTTACGAACAGAGAATGGTAGAGGTAAGTGAAGATTTCTCAGAACATGCGTAAGGGCACCGGCCTGCTATCCAGCCGTCGATCCGACGCACGCAATGCCCCCTGTTTTATATGCAGCAATGATACCACACGGTAAATAAAAACCGATCGAAAATAGGGACGTTTCAAATCAACGACTTGGTTTTACTGCTTCAGAAAGGTTTTAAAGGGAATAAACGAAATGCAGGATCACACACGCACGTGAGATGCGAGCAGTAACTACTTACCGCTCGTTGTGGCGTTCTGTAGGGGAGGCCAAAGTCAAATTCAAAATTCAAAGTCAAAGCATTTATTATTAGTAAGTAAGCAATGAAATCGCCACAAAAAATAAAATATGATAAATTAAATAATTAGTAAGTACGTAATTGATTATGGTTTGGGTTTATGGCGTATGTTCAGCAGTGTATGTCTTTCGCTTAATGACGATAATACACATATTATAACCACTAAGATCAAAGTATAATGAAAAATGATTGCCTCGCTAATTAACCCCACCAATCCTGTGTTTGTTTTAATTGCAGATAAATATGCACAATGCAGACTGCAGATGAATGCAGTTGGCCTGATCGAAGAAAACGTACCCGATAGCATAGAACACCCTAGTATACTACGAGTATCAGAGTATGTCAGGCTGCTTAAGAGCCTCTGACATGGCTTCAGAAGCAATCAGACGAGAACAATTGCACGCACGCACGAAAGCGTCGTAGTTATTATAAGTATTATACCTTTGAGCATTGGAAAATGCTCGAAGCATTTTGCGATTGGTCACCCATCCAAGCGTGTGCCTCTAGTTACGTAATTATAATAATCACAGGTAACGATTACTTTACGTTCCTAATTGATTTACAAACTATACAGTCTAAACGATGAAAACATGAAATATATATATACTTACTTAAAATAGTTTTATTATTTATAGTTACTACGCAATTAGGGCTCTTCGTCAACTGAGTCCACTCCGAACTGAGTCCGCGGGATCAGTTGACCTAATCAATATTTGAATCGGTCAAGATACAGCTCTTCTTAATTAAAATGAAGAAACTAAATTAGTAATTTACCTCTCCGCAGACGTGTTCAGAAACTTTGAAGGTCAAGTTATCTATTGTAGTACCTACCAACTTGCTTACAGGATTTTAATTATTGGCTAACGAGAAAACTTTGCTAGGAATAACAATCTGAGGCGAGGTTGAACACAGCCTTTTAGTTACTTACTCTAATAATTATTAGCTTCGTATTTCTGTTAAAATTTTGGCTGGTTACAGTATTTTATGAGAAACAAATTTTTATTCGAAATTTAAGCATTGATAACAGGTATGTTTACTTATTTGTAAAAGGTACGAGTGTGTAGTAAGAATAATTAAGAGAAGTACCAATACTAAGGTACTAAATTTCATCAAAATCTGTTTAGTCGTCGTGAAGATGAGTGAAAGACGCTCGCTTTCGCATTTATTTTAAACAGACTAAGTATATAGATATTGTGTGGAGTGGACACATAAATTATATTTCATTGTGAACAATGCATTCTACTTATTATATAAATAGTATAAAAAATAAAATGAACAAAAATAAAATTGTTTATTTCGGACAACAACAAATCCATAAAATGTTAATTAAAAATTTTAAACAAAAAATTAAAACATTATTTGCAGCAGGTATAAAAAATCTTATTCTACATTTACAGTTTAGGTAAGTACCTACGTATTTTTGAATGTTTAGTAGGTACATTATTTAGGTGAGTCCATTTCTGCACACTAATCTGTGAGAAACTTACAGACGAGACGTAATTTAAAACGAGAGTGTTTTTCTGCAATAAAACACAAATCGAAGTTGAAACCAATCGACCCGTATTTTTAATTAGGAAAAAAGGCTGACGCCTTTATTTTAACATTGCCATTGTGGAGATAGCTGTTACTCGATTATGACCTCTATTCCTTGCATATTAAAGAGATTTTACTGTGTGATGGAATATTATATAGCCTATAGTTCGCATTATTACCTACTCGTTTTGACCGGCACAGGAATGAAATGGTAAGTGAGGTTAAATGAAGTTTTAATCAAGAAACAATATCAACTTACATACATTCTTCTCATAGTATTTATCTCCTTTTTCAAGGAATGTTTATACAAAACAAACAAATGACACGTATCTAATTTACTTAGGTACTTACATCGTCTTCATGTAAACAACCGTTTATTGAGCCGTTGTTGTAGGTGATTTATTAAATAATAGAATAGAAAAAACTTTATTGTACCTACAGTAAAAAGGTTTTAATGTATAACTTATTATATTCAAAATCTAGAATGTTGGATGGCCTTTAAAATATCGAATAAATCAATGACGTAGGTACAATAATATTTTTGAGCCTCACGGCAAGGCCTCTTATCGTGGCAACAAAGATTGAGCTTTGAAGGTTTTGTAGAAATACTTAGATGAGAAAGGTAGAAGGTAGATCTATACTTCACGTACATTTCCATACTTGTATAATATTACCCTCGATAACAAATTTTTCACAATTATTTTTGAAGTGAAAGATTATTTCTATGTAGGTACCGATATTATACAGCTTTTCAAGGAAAAGGATTGACGCTTTTTTGAAATAATTATGTTCTTGTAAGGTTTTCCTTGAGAGGTTTTGTTTTCATTTAATTGGCACTGAAAATTTATTAAATTAAGTAGATGAAAAAAAGTGTCTCTGCCTAATATTATAAGCGGTTGAATTTTGTGTGTGTATTTAGTAGCCTACCTATATATATATTTCTTACAACGAAATTCTGGCAACACTGTGAGTTATATAGTGCTGCCTGTGCCTGTGATATACTCGTACTAGGACGGATGGATATAAGTATAAAAGCCATAAAGTAACAGAAACATTTAACTTAACTAACCTACCCACAATTTTTTTGGAAATTTTAATTATTCAATTGTTGTTTTCTATAACTCCCATAATTACTTAACTCGAATTTCAACACACAGTCGCTCGGAAACTTTGAACGAGCCAATTAATCAGTTGATCCAACTTTAGCCGCTGTAAAATATGCAGGCTAAATCTCGACGATCAAACTTCACTGCTGATTTCAATTATAATGAAGAAAACGTATACAATTCGCACCCTCGGATCCTCTGCAAGAACCGGCGACGATTTTGCTCCTGCGGCAAAAGCTAATTAGGCAAAAGTGGACTTTGTTCTTCGGCGATAAGGTTGACAATGATCTGGGGGTGGAACGGGGGATGCTGTATGTATTATAAATTGGTTTAGAGCAGCGCGGGGAGACGCCGGTCGCCGCTCGATACCGGCCAGTCGCGAACACGGCTTGGGAGCGCTCGCTACGCTGACGCCTGCTCAATTCTGGCCATCATAATAAAGCCTTTTCTGTGTGTTTCTCACTGTTTTTCTCACAGTGTACAGTGAATGTGGGTAGCAACTTCGCGGTCGCGTTCCGTCAGTGCGTGGTTTGTTGACAGTCGGTGCATGGATTGTTTGCTTGTTAGGAAAAGGCCCGAATTTTCGGTAAAACAGGTGAGTTGAAAACTCAATTTTCAATGTTTTGGATAATTCACAGGTTTAATTACATCCCGTGACATTCGAAATGAACACAACTTACCAACTTTATAGTTTTAAATTGACTGGAGAGTGGCGTGCGCGTAGTAAGCAGACTTTCAGGTGGAAAACGTTGTAATCGGTTGTTTCAGAGCGTAGCTGTCAGTTTAGTTGATAAACAGAGATTTTTCCTACTGCTGGAACATAGACCTCGCAGAGAGTGAGAGATAGTATTGGCTACCACGCTGGCCCAATGTGGGTAGTCATATATTACAATATGTTCTTGAGTTTGGACTTCTTGAACGTGCGTGCTGCGATTCGTTCAATGTCATGGAGGTATATTTACTTAGTACTTAGATGCAATATTATTCTACGTTTAATGTCATTTTATTTTATAGGTTCTATTACGATAATTTGACCACTAAGGCGCCAAATTATAATGAATACTTCTTGAGGACAACTTTTTCTTCTATTAGTTACCTAATATCTAAGACAAACCGAACATAAACCTTACCTAGATATATCACGAGCCGAATAAAAATGAAAAAATATAACCGCGCGTCCTATTTCCTGATTCAGTTCAGAGGTCCAGGCACCAGGGAAACAGGGGATTCGAGCTTGAACCGCCCCTGGGGCCTTAGGGATCGTTGCCTACTGAAATGAGAGGAGTGTGGTGTCGTTTTGTCTGTAAGTACTTAATTCTTTTATGAGAAGTAGGTAGGCTTTGAGAGGGTAGCTAGGTACTATATTCTGAGAAAAGTATAAGTAGGTATTTTACGTAGCTAATAGGCTAATTAATTATGGAATAGGTTATTATATTTTTAGTATTATAGTTAGCATAGCCTCTATGATGATGTAGCACTTTTTTTTCTATCGTAACCCTTGTAATATGGGGGATAAATCTAGGATTACTCCCATACCTCCGAAATACGTTTGGATTTACGTGTATTTTTCCAGTACACAAGTGATTGGGAATAAGCACCAACTCCAAACAAATAGTGTTCAAAACTCACTCACTGACCACTCCAGCCATCGGTACGATTCTAACACTTTCCATGTTTACAAAGACACTTCGAAACCTAGGTATTGTATAGGTACGATGAGCTATGTCTTCAGTACAATAGGCGAAGGATGTGTCAATGGCGACATAGCTTGTTCTATCAACAGTAATGATTCATGTAGCTTTCCGATAATAATACTAAATAGGTACATTTAAATTGATGGTATTACATGATATTACATAATCATAGTAGCCGTGTGACTAATTAATCGAATGGTTACACACAGGAATTGTAATCCAGCATGCAGTTCTATGGGAAGATCTATATATATAGACATGTAGACTATATAGACAGTATTCGATTATGAATTGCAACTAAGTAGAATATAATTTACTACAATATAAGTTACTCGAATCATTAGTAAAGATTTCAGTGCCCCATCTAGTAGAGGTAATGTAGGTAGGTATGCAGAGTATTGCACAGCGCATTGTCCTGAAAAATTGCAGCAGCTCCAGTCTATTTCTATTCTTGTTACCTGTATAATGACATTTCATTTCTAAACGTAATAATGCATTTTCACAGCTCATCCATTACATTCGCAGATCCTTTTACGGAAAATGAAAAACGATAGTCTTCCAAGATCAATTTATCAAAGCGCTCCTGACAGCCACCTCTGTCGTCACCACCTCAGCAAATAAGCTGTTTAAACAAAAGCATTGCGGGATCTAACAAAATCGCATGCTTAGCGCCGCCACCGACCATTGTTTTTGCCCCACAAAGGCTTTTCACCCTCGATGCTTTCGCGGTATCCCTGGTTCAGCAAAAAATATGTTAGCACTGAAATTAGTAAGGCTCATCGTGTGTTTACTGAAGAAATTATTTTAGTAAGCTTTGGGTATAATCCTTGGCTGTACGTAAAGGTATACCATGGATTACTGTACAAGATCAAAATGTCTTTAAATCTACCTACGTTGTATGCCAAAAGTTGTTTTAGGGTTCCGCACCCGAAGGGTAAAACGAGGCCCTATTACTAAGACTCCGCTGTCCGTCTGTCCGTCTCTCACCAGGCTCTCATGAACCGTGATATAGTTAGACAGTCGAAATATTCACAGATGATGTAAGTATTTCTCCTGCCGCTATATCAACACAAGAATAAAATAAATATTTAAGAGGCTCCCCTACAACGAACGTCATTTTTTTGCCGTTTTTACAGATAATGGTACTGAACCCTTCCTGCGCGAGTCCGACTCGCACTTGGCTGGGTTTTGATCTAGGTACTTGTTAGGTGTTTTAGCCTGATAAACCCACTCGAGCAATTTGCATGCATCGTGCCAAAATCGTAATGCTGGGAGTTGCTTGGCTAGATTACATGCGAGCATTGGCCAAATATCGATATGGTCTCATGCAGAGTTACGTACTTCGCTATGGACCAAACATTTTTCTTCCGTGCTTGTGGTCCTGGTCACATTATTCCAAAAGCTTACTATATTTTTATCTACCAAGGGAGTAGATAGAGATAGCACACGTCGGTTCTTCGGGGATCAGTGTGGAACGTTTAGTATTCTTCCAGCGTTGGTTCGCCGTAATATAATTATTTGAAATATGAAAGTTGACTCCAATGTCGACTGTTGAACCTGACGATTGAAATTCAAGAGGGTTGTGATAGCTTCGAGGACTTTGCCAATATACATTTATTTATCAGATGTTAGTCTTTGAAGATAGATGGATAGTCACTTTATTTGTGTATTTTAGGTAAGTAAGTATATGTAACTACTTCCAATTTCTTTTGTATAGGTGTACTTACCAATTTTTTTTTTAATTTTTTTTTAATCTTCTTAATAATGGGAGCGTAATTATCGCAGATCGATCGCAATCGGGAGAGTAATCGAGCGTAAGCGTCGAATCCACCCACCTCCTTCGTCCTACAATTGTCGACATAAATCGAAAAACATGTCCGAAATTTCAGTCTGTAAGTGTCAGTGTTCGTGTACTGTCGCCGACTGTCGTGCTAACATTCCCTCTACCTTGTTCTGCTTCACTTGAAGCCGAGGCTTGCGAGCTGTTCTACAGGATTGATGTTTGTAAAAAGACGCCGGAGGAGTGTCGACAGAGATGGATGCCCTCCAAGCCTGTTGTTAGGCACTTACCTGCTTGTTGTTGTTCGAAACGTTATTTTTCTATTTTTAAAGTTAGGAGAAGACATTCATGAAAGATTAAGACCCTTTTTCAATTAAGTTTGTTCAACCTCACAGTGATCCATAATTTGATGAACCTACCTAGTTACTTCTGCGTTTGTAGACGTGTGACTTTGAAGAAGCTTCTCAATTTTTAGCTACAGATTCATGCCAAAAAAAATAATCAAAAGCGCCGCGATTTATCGCTTTTGAACTTCGCCGTTAAACCCCCTATATAAATAAAAAGCGACCCTTACCTTACCTCACACAAGATTATTTTAGATTTTTGATAAAGGGCCGCTTCGCTCACAAAATAACCCCTCTAAGTTTTGTTGATTGAATTCCCCATAAAGCTTCTAACTCCTCTGTAGACGGCTTCCTACTTGCGGCTTCCTACTCGATCTGTAGTACCCCCCCGATCAGTCCCATAGCGTTGCGAACCTCCCTCTATTTATAGCGCCGCCGACCTTGCGCCGCGAGACAAATTCGCTGCTCTCCCATGGTATCCCGTTCCATAGCTATCCATAGATCTGAGACGCAGTATGATCGGTGGGCAGTAACGCAATTTTTGTTAGCGATATTCATCACTCATCGTTATCGAAGTAGTCGTATGAGTATGTGTACTTTACGGTGTAGTAGGTATTAGTGTTAACTGTGAGTAAAAATTTATGAAAAGAAAAGCTAGGTACCAATACCATGTTCTTAATGTGGTCGCTCTTGGTTTCTCTACCTACTCTACCTACCTACTCTACCTACCTTCTCTACCTACCTACAAATTACACGATCAAGATCAAGCAATCAAGCAAGATAATCGTCATATTTTGTGAAATTTTTTTAGAAAGCTGTGTTATATAATTGAGGTATGGCTGAGGAAGGATGTATAAAGTAGAATATAACTGAGGTATAGCTGAGAAAGGATGTATAAAGTAGACTTACTGTTTATATTCAAAAAATCGCGTCTAGAGGTTAACGAACAGACTGGAAAGGGGAGGCTACACGCATGCGCGTCACTGTGTTTTGGACCTCTCCATGCCCGATATTGTTTTCCTGTAGGTATCTTGTTAGATGTGGTGAGACGAGAGATCTCAGGAATGCTTGTAACTGCGCCGCCAACCAATGTACCGTCTACTAAGGCCCCAAGGGACAGATACCTTATGTTCAGTCATCGACGAGAGCTGGTGAACGTGTCTTTACTAACAATATTGCCACTTCGTTGTTTTATATAGTACTCATAGTGTTTATTTGAAGAATGTTCTACTAGACTACTGTAAGGTGGACTGATCTATGTAATTGGTTTATGTACTATACAGATTCAATAAAGAGCACATAGTTTCACCAGATGGTAAGCGCCTGCTCATATAAATTTCATTGCAGTACCACCTAACCGTATTGAGAAGTATTTGGATCTGAAATCAGGATTACAGGGTTCGGAATCCGTGTACAAGGCAGGCGGTTCACCATCTACTTCAATGAAAACAAATTGGGAAACACATAATTTCAGTCTGAAATTTTCAGCGTTTTCTCATTGAGCAAGCGCTGTGAGGGTTTGGGTCCATGCAAATGAATAAAACAAACAAATTTCAGCTGAGAACAATGGGCTACCACCCCTGCTAACCTACCTTTAATATGCAAAGAAGTAAATTTGTATTTTGTGATTTGAAGATTTGCAATTCTAAGTTAAAGGTGTGATTGTTATGGGCAGTTCCACGTTTACTTACAAACTTGACGACCTGTTTGTTCGCTTTGTTACAAAGTTGTGTAAATTCACAGAATAGCGGAGAGTAAGTATGCACAGATTACCTATGTGAATGGAAATTAGTACGGATCATTTACAGAGTAGCTATATGAATCGCAGTTGGCACTGTCTTGGTTTGACGCTGCAGACCTCGTAGTCTCTATTTTAACAGCTTCGTAAGAATGCCGCTTCAATTTCCAAATCTTAACTCCGTGCTACCGTCTAATCATCACAATTCACTAAACACCAACAAATCACCGGGTTCATCTTCCCAGCAATTTGGGAGAGTCCTTTACTGTAATGACGAAAAAAATAGGGCCGAGATTGGCTCCTTTGTGGATTCGGTATTGCTTTTGGAGCCTGTTCTTTGAAGGCTGAATAGGTTGAATGCATCTCATTATAGAACCATTAAAACTTGAACGTTGACTTTGAAGTGCCGCCCAGGGAGGCAGAAACGTGATGCAGTGATATAGGAATGTTTCAAATGATCGTTTTTTGTTAGGATGATTATGGATGGGCTACTTTTGATGGCCTACCGTGGGTATGAAGGCACGGCTTTCGTTTTCGGTTTCTGACCTCGTGTAACCTTTAAAATCTTCCAGAACTCCCCTCGACTGCGTCCGTGAACGTGTTGACGCCAGAACAAGGACTTTAGGGCCGAAAAAGTCCTTTTGTGAGGTGCATAAGATTGAATACCTTACCCACCTAAGTATGGTACCTACGTAATATGACATATTGGCATGAAACTGGGACAAGTTAAGCGAAACATTCTTGGTCAGATCACACGCCTCGTTACTTTAGGTGGGTACCGGACTTAGTTCAATAATTGCGTACATACGACTCGTGGCTATGCACCGCTATGGGAGTTCTCTCTATTACAGTATTACCCAACTGATATGGCTTACCGATGTACCTGCGCAGAAGATGAATTTTCAAAGCGCGGGAAATGTTATTGACCGCTATTGGTCGGCAGCCGCCGCCATCTTAGCGAGCTTAGAGTGAGATGGAACTAACAGCTGCAGTGTATTATGAACCTTATAATAGTGATCTTAGGTTGACTGTAAGTTTTAAGCATTCTTTCGTCAATCTTCGGACCATACTTTCTTTTCTGCGCGAACGAAGATTCACGACGCGCCTTATAAGTTGGGTACTAGTATACCACCGATCTGCTCGATATACCTGTCTACGAGATTAATAGCTGAGGCAACGACATTAAACAGAAAATGTTATAGGTACTTATTGAAACGGCGCTCTAATCGGTTACCCCATAAGATCCAAAATTCTACTTTCAAAAGTTGAAGGTCATGGTAATTAGCTACTTATACGGACGAGTATAATAATAATATCCTAAGTTATCATTGAGCCAATATAAGCAAAATTACTTGAACTCCTTCTGACCAACGCATCGGAAACGGCTTGACGAATTTGGGATAGATATCATATTTTCTCAGATGATATAAATTACCAAAAAGTTATTTGCAGAGATATAAATAAAGTCTATCTTACTACCAACCCGCTACCAGCAGTAAGCATCAACGTTCCCAAAATGCTAGCAGCATTGTCACGTAGTAAAATAACCAGCATTTTGATCTAGTATTGCTTCGATCGAACGTTCTGAGAAGTCTTGTAAGATAGGTACTGAATTGTGCGAATCAAGTGCGAATCGGAGTTGCACACGAAAAGTTTCTTTATCTATAAAACGTCAAAAAAATACGTTGTTATAGCGGCAACAGTAATACACTATCTGTGAAAATTTCAACTGTCTAACTCATCACAGTTCACGAGATACAGCCTGGTGACAGACGGACAGACGGACAGACAGACAGACGGACGGACAGCGAAGTTTTAGTAATAGGGTCCCGTTTTACCCTTTGGATACGGAATCATAAAAAAGTAAATAATTCATGTATATTACGAGTATTTTTCCTAGACATATGTAAATACGAGTATATAAAATTACCCTGAAGTTATATATCTTTCACACTTAATCCTGGGTGCAGATTCCGATATCGTTTTAATCTTGAGCGATGGTCGGGATTCCCCGGTTCGAATAATAAATGGCTTTGTAAGTTCCCAGGCCTTTTAGGTATATCCGAAAAGCTTTGCGAATTGGTGTTTGAAGCTTCGCAAATTCCTAAAGATTTATAGGGACTACCTGAGAAAAAGTTGAGTTTAGTTTCAGATATATTTTTAGACATTCCATGAAATTCAAGTAGGTATATAGGATATGCACGAACGTTTTTATGGTATTCATATTTTTACTCTATGTTCATTTTACTTCACATTGTGATCTACATCACGCATTTGTAGCATAAGGCGTTTTGAGAAATAGGTCTTTCTAAATTTATACTCGAATTAAACTCAATACCTATTTTGAGTATTATTTATTGTAATTTGGAACACTTTCAAGCGTAGTAAGTTTACATAGGTTCTCTTTTCTTATCACGGATGTATCTTGTGTCAATACTTGTTATACAACGGTTGTTAGTCAAACATCTGCGGGCAATATAAATTGGCCCTTTCTCATCGGCACACGTATACTATTTGCCCTTCAGAGTTTTGTAAGAAGTTTTCCTTAACACAACCTATTGAAGTATTTAGGCTGTCCATAAAGGAGGAGGTTCTCAATTCGAGTGAATGTTTTTTTTAGTTCTCGCTTTACCCGCGTCTGCCATGTTCCCGAACGGTCGAAACCCTCAGTTATGTGGATTGTATGTGATCGCGCATTGTGCTTATAAACTGGCGCCCCGGTCGTCGTCGTCGCCAATTTGTCGACGACCATGATGATTGGGGGAGGCAAAGTCGATATTATACATATAGGTAGTGCATTTTGCGATAGCTATCGAGATAAGACGACACGATCCCGCGCTTCTGAAGTTTGGACCTGACTGACTGACTGCATTAAAATAATTCAGTTTTTTTATTACATTTTCGGTACCTATTATATAAAATAGCGTAAGTATAAAAAGTTACGTTAAAAATTTAGAAATCTCACGAGTACCTACATTTTTAAAAAGTTTTTATTTTTATGGAACCATGAAAAATCAATTCGTTTTACAAACTGAACCAAGTCTTCCCGCTAAAACTATAACCTTATTTTTTTACAGTTATAAATAGTCACCAGCGTATAACAACCGCTTTGCATGAGATGATGAACCCACTCGTCAAGTAAAAACATATCGCCCGATATGGGCGGCCCCGGGGCCATCGCGCAACATTGTACCCGTAACGAGAGGTTGGAATTAATACAGGGGTATAGCGCCCCGGGGCAGAGCGTGTAAGCTAAAACAGTAATCGTTGACGCAGCGACATTAATTTTAATTTTCGCAATGCATTTTTAAGTTCTTTTCAGCCTAGACCGACGACCAGCTTTGAAAGAAAATGCTTAGGTATACATATGCATTGCGGATTAGTTACCTAAGTTATTTGGAATGAGCAGATACCTTTTCTATAGTAGGTAACTTAGGTATACCTACTGAATGAAAAAAATAATCAGATTAGTATCACATTCAAAACACACATGAGGGCCATGAGGCTACACTGTCGAAACGCCCTCACGCATTACCGCTGTAAAAATCCCATTGCACAAATAAATCGGCCGTCAACAAGGCGGCCCGAGCCCATTATTACAAAAGATTTACACCACGTATAATCATAATCAATCAATCATCGGGTGTATTGCGGATCACACACGATCCGGCCGTCCCGTGATCATTGTTTTTTTTTGTTTATTTAATGACCCTGGGGCGAATAACTTGGCCCACAGGTTGGTAAATGGCTATAGTTATGCGCATTAGCATTGCGGCGGGACCGCGGCGGCGTCGCGAGCGTTTATCCGCCGTTTTATTTTTCCCCGTTTGCGGTCAAGCCAACGGAGGGTTATGTGTTTGACCGGTATGTATCATCATCTGTTTCCTAATCATAACTTCTTAACTACTAATCATAATTTAATCAATATCGTTAGAAGCGTCTCTATTGTCCGTTGGTTATACTACTCGTATAATACGTCATAATAAATTTAATGTGGCGCCCTCTAGGAGATAGGATAAAGTCAAAAGATAGCCGTCGTCGTATGCTGCTTTGCCCTAAATTAGATACAATGTAGGGTTAGTGGCATATGCCCATTGACCACGGCTATCCTCTGAACATTACTACTGAATCTATTTTCTGATTTATTACTTTTGAGAGCGTGATCCTTGTCGCACTAATAAGTAATACATAAGAACAAGATGTCCACGTAGAATGGTAAATGGAGACTAGCCTTGTAGGTATTGACTACTGGCTTTATTATCTTTGGTTTTAGGCAAACTATACTTCTTCCACCATGATCGACTGCTCCCATTTACGACCGAAACACTTATCCAATTTTGAACCTTACAAAAACGACTGCTTTTATCCCTGGAAATCTAGCTACAGCACTCATGCAGGCACAGCATAGGCTATTATAACACTAGGTCCAGTACGCACTCCCATGTTAATATTATGTAGGTATGCACCGCAATGCCCCGGGGCGGATGCACCGGCTGATTAGCCCGGAGACCTCTGTGCATACCGATGCACTGTGGGACACTGATATGGCTATGTTTACCGAAGTTTTATGTATTCATTGTGTGTCGAATCACGAATATACTTACTTATGTCTTGATCTTATCATCGTAGTAAGGTAGAGACAATAGAAACGTACCCTTACCCTTTGAGTTTCTTGGAAAATAATAATTATAATAGATTCGTGGATAAGACGGCTCGTTTGGCGTAGTGGCTGAGCGATCGGACTGCTGCGCTAGGGGTTGCGGGTTCGATTCCCGCCTGGGACAAATATTTGTGCGATCCACAAATATTTGTTCCTGGTCTGGGTGTGATGTGTATGTGAAATTACATGTCTGTAAGTGGTACCCACGATACAGGAGCAATCCTAGTGTGGGGCTACGTTTTAAAAAAACTAAAAAAAAAATAAAAAAAAAATTAGGACTATAGTCTTGACGGATATTGATTTTTTTGAGTATTATTTTATATTTTTGTAGGAAAGATTTTAACAGTTTCGTGAGGAGGATTCGATCATGGTTCACCACAGGGATCGGTCCAGATTGGTGGATCGAATCGTTATCGAATTATAATGTACATAAATGCAAAATTATAACTTGTATTACTTTGAATGAATCTCTAATCAGATTGAATTAATCAGTCACGCCCGGTCGAGGCGTGATGTGAAGTGTGGAGAGATAATTCTACGAGCACCTACTTGTTTGTAATTGGTGCATGTCGAGAATCTCGATCGAGGTACACGGAACTGGCTCGTTTTGACCATTCTTGCTTGGGAACACGTGGCTTAATAATAAAGAAACAAGTACCTACATAAAGATTGTTTATATCAAGAATGGTCCACTACTATTAGATAGACAGGACAGGATAATAAGGGGTTAGTATTAGAAGCGCAATTACCGTTTTGTACGAATTGATTTATATAAAACTCGTTGTATAGGTACTTTTGATTTGTCGTATGAAATATAATAATTTTTGTAAGATATAGGTAGTTAAAAAAGATAAATTCGTATCGTTGAAACTAAATTACACAAGCGAGAATTGCGAGTTTTCCATTCAAGTAAGTATTCACTGTCTAGTTACACTGCTTTCCAATCACTTGTTAGCTGTAGGTTTTTTTCTAGCCCCAAACCATCCTAATGCTGGGCAAAGAACTTCCCCATTTTCTTCCTCGTAATCTCGATCAACTGTCATCCGATCAACCCTCTTGGAGCGGCAAATCGTCGCGCCAGCGCTTCCTGTAGGTTAACAAACACCTAATTATGACCCTCATTGAAGACCCTCCACAGCTAAAGTAAACAAGAGTATCGGATATGCACAGTCGTAATTAGAAGTCAGATGTTCGCATATAAAGTCGCAAACAAAGCGCAATATTTCGTTACCGCATCCAAACACTGTAAGACAATGCCAGAACACGATACGTTTCTGAAAAGTGTTTGTTTCACATACGGTGTCCAATCCGAGTGCATTGGCTTTATTATGGAGATAGAATAGAAATAACTATAAATAAGCAATACCGCTAGCTTAAAGCATACCTTTTTATAAGATAATACTTGATTTTTCGGTCTCTAGGTAAAGGCAAACCAAGTTAATTAAATAAATACACTAACGTTAGACTGTATGAAAAGATAAACAAAAGTAGCAAATGCGAAATTTTATTGGATATTACTACACCACGTAAAAAGTTAGTAAAAAACACCAAGGGGGATTAAACTGTCTTATCTCCTGCTGTAGCAAACATCATAAATAATCTACAATAGCAAATCGATTAGACACACAGTGGGGACGACGCGTGTCCATGGCGACAAAAAGTTCGATACGCTTACAGCAACAATGCGTGCGGTGCTTTGAACCACTGGGCGGAAGGCAGATAAATGGAGCAGGAAAATATATTTTTAGTTTTATAAATCGCTTCTATTTTTGTTACTTTGTTAAATATTTTTCAAACTAGCTTTAGCGGTACCTATAGTTTTTGTTATTTTTACCTCCATAATAATGTACAAGTTATGCCATAATATCAAAAAGCATATTTTGTCATGTAATATGAACTATGAAAGTAGGTACAGTGCCTACCCATTAGATTGTAATAATTCGATAGTACGAACTTATGTCTCGATTATAATGTTGCTAGTAATCGATAGTTTTCGTACCAGACTTATATATAAGTATTATTACGAGCACTTAAGGAAATACTTATCTGACTTAGTATGATCTGTAATTTTTTTTAATCGCGTAACTAAGTAAGTAAATAAGGGATAAGCCACGTTTATTAAAATTGCTTCGTCTAAATGACCGTGGTCGTTTGGCACTCGTGTAATTTTGTCCCAATTAAATTATTTTTAGCGTGCCCTGTTTACAAATTTACATTAAACAGTCCGTTTTCGGGCCGAATATACGGTATAATTATAATGTAGGCTGGACGGTTAATATAAATAGATAGGTACTAATTTGGATGTTTTGAAATGGTGCCATGAGACAGGGGGCCTAGTTCATACATGGTAATGGCTCAAAACCTTGAAATAATAATATTGTATTAAGTATATTATTTTGACACTGACTGAATGCACAAGACATGCGAAGCTAAAACTTAAAAAAGTAATATTTTATTCAAAAACTTGAATCTCAGTTACAATTAGGTAGGTAATTATTAATTAACCCATTAACTTCAATCAGTCACAATATTTTTTTACTTGAGGCCACAATTGGAAGCCATTGCTCGCAATAAAATATAGGCACTTATAAACTTAGTTCTTTTTCAGTAGGTACCAGTCCTTCTTCTTCCTTCCTCCTTCCCTGAATCCCATCACTTGGGGTCGGGTCTCCTCACTTTCCTGCGCCAAGTCAATCGATCTTGGGTTGTCGGTTCTGGCAATTGGGCTTTCTTGAGGTCTCGTTCTATGTTGGACCACCAGGTCGATGGCGGGCGGCCTCTGCATCTTTTTTGCTCTGGAAGGTTTAGCGCAATTCGTACCACATGGTCTTCCTGTCGTCTTTTCACATGCCCATACCAACGAAGGCGGCTTTCGGTGACTTTGTCTGCGATTGGTGCAACTTTGAAGCTACCTCGTATATGTTCATTACGAACTCTGTCCAGCCGTGTTACCCCTGCTGCCCACCTGAGCATCTTCATTTCATTGGTATGGATCTTTTGTTCATGCGTTCTCTTTGTAGTCCAGCATTCAGAGCCATATAGCAGTGCTGGACGGACTGCCGTTTTATACACCTTACCCTTAGTTTTTATGGGCATACGTGGATCACACAGCACACCTGTCAGAGATCTCCATTTTTGCCATGCAACGTTAATTCGGTGTGTTACATCAGTGTCGACATTAGCATCAGGTGTGAGCATGGAGCCCAGATATTTGAACTTCTCTACTGTGGGAATAGGTGACGACCCAATGTATACGGTTTCAGGTGTGGTGTCTCCGCTAAAGGGGCATTTCAGATACTCGGTTTTGCTCCTGCTCACCTTAAGGCCGTACTTTTCTAGCGCGAGTGTCCACATATTTAAGAGTTCCTGCAGGTGTTTTGCGGTATTTGCAGCCAGAACCACATCGTCCGCGTACAGCATAGTCCACGGTAATGGAGACGGTATATCTCTGGTTAGATAATTCATGACGAGGTTGAACAGCAGCGGGCTGAGCACGGAACCCTGATGGACGCCTACTTTCACTTCGAATGCCTCGCACGTGCCAGCTAAGCTTCGAACTCTTGTGCTGACATTCTTGTACATGTCTTGTACCATCTCTACATAGTATTCTGGTACATTTTGGGCACGCAGAGCCTGCCATACTAGCTTACGGGGTACTCGGTCGAAAGCTTTTTCTAGATCAATAAATGTTAGGTGTAAGTCCTTTTTGTTTATTCTATACTTTTCCATCATGATCCTGATTGCCTGTATAGCGTCAGTTGTTGACCTGGACGCTGTGAAGCCGAACTGATTTGGAGATTTTTCTGTAATATTACTTAGACGTTTATTTATGACTCTTTCCCATATTTTTAGAGTATGTGAGGTCAGCTTTATGCCCCTATAATTCTCACACTGCGCCACATCACCTTTGTTCTTATAGAAGGGTAGTAAAATGCTTTGGCGCCAAGATTGGGGGATGTGTTTCGTGACTATGATGGTATTAAATAGTTTAGTCAGCCAGACTGTGGCTATTGGGCCGAGAGCTTTCCACAAGTCGGCAGGTATCTCATCTGGTCCCGTAGCCTTTTGGTTCTTCATTTTTGATAGAGCGTGCTTAACTTCGCTAACATCCACCTGAGGTATGGGTCCGTATGTGGGTTCGCAGGGTGCAGGATCTTCGTTTGGGAACTCTTCATTGAGAAGTTGTTGATAATATTCGAACCACCTATTACTGATATGGGTATTGTCTGTTAAAATTATTTGATCTTTATTCTTAATGTATTTGTTTACTTTTATATCCATAGTTGCTCTATGTCTACTCTTTGCTATTTTAAGTACTTCGTCGGCGGTTTTGGCGTTTTCCAAATTATTGTAATACTCTTGGCTACTAATTGCTCGTTCCTGTGCTACACATTTCTTTGCATGCTTCTTCGCCTCTTTATAGTGGTTTTTATCCTCTTCCAGATGGGAGCTTTGCCATTTCTTGAAGAGAGCCTTTTTGTTTGCCAAGGTCGCCTTGACCGTGTCGTTCCACCAGTTAGGATCTTTTCCATTTCTGAGTGGTCCTTTGGAGACTCCTAAGATCTCAGCCGCCTTTGCTCTGCACTGTGCTTCGAACTTTGACCACATATTGTCGGCAAGATTATACATTACTCCAATATCGGTTTCGAGATACTCTGTAATCACAGCCTTAAGTAATTCGCCCTTTGGACCATCCAGGCCCTTCCACTTCGTTCTTGGTGTTTTATCCACTACTGTTCTTATTGGCTTTGGCAGTACATAAACGGCAACAAGCAGGCGATGCTGTGTCGTTAGAGGCTCACCCGGGATTACTTTGCAATCTTTAAATTTCTGCTTAGTTGCAAGGTCTGAAATGATATAATCTATTTGAGACACTCTGCCCGCACATTTGTAGGTGATGAGATGTTCCCGTTTCTTCTGAAAGTTCGTATTTACTAAGGTAAGTGAATGTCTTGCTGCAAAGTCCAAGATTTCTGCACCCTGCCTGTTCATCTCACCCAGCCCAAACCCGCCATGTGCCATCCCAGTTGTGGCACTTTTGATGCCTACATGGCCATTCAGATCTGCACCAATAATCTTATATTCGTTTGGTGGTATGCTTTGTATTAAGTCGTCTATGTCCTCCCAGAAGACTTCTTTATCTGCCTCCGTGCAGCCCGTTTGTGGAGCATAGGCTGAGATAATGTTGATTAATAGCTGGTCTTCCAAAGCTAATTTGACAGCTATTAGGCGGTCGCTCTTCCGTGTTATATTTATTATGCGGGTCTTAAAATGTTTGTCCAAAACTATAGCCACTCCATTTCTTGAATTATCTGTGCCGTGATATATGACCTGGTAATCATTGCCGATGTCTTTTGACTTTGAGCCTTTCCATTTTGTTTCTTGTAGGCAGCAGATGTTAATACTCCTTTTTTGTAGTATTTTACTCAGTTCTTGGCTCCTTCCTGTGAGAGACCCCAAGTTCCATGTTGCGAGTCTGATCTTACTAATATTTAAATGCGAATGTTTGTTCTTGTCCGATTTACCGTCGCTTCGGGGGTACGCCCTAGTGGTAGTGGTATCCTTTATCGCCTTATTCGCATTTACGTCGCTTACGGGGGACGCCCTAGCATTATAGCCCTTTTTCATTTTGTTGTGCATTTCATGTGAGGAGAGGTTTTTTTTTGGCTATGTGTGTTTTACGGTCGGTTGCCACCTGACACCAAGACACTAATCCACCTTAGGACTGTGAGCGCCGCCGATGGACCCCTATAGAGTCTCTTCCGCCGCCAACTCTTTTGCACCGCCGTGCCTGGCAGTGCAACTCCAGCAGGACCCGGTCACCCCAATACTTGGGATCGGCTCGCTGTTGGGTATGCCACTTCCGCCTGCTCCGCCGTGCCAATGGACTCCATTTCCGCCTTCGCAGCCGTTGAGGTCTTTACCCGTTATCCTGGGCACGGATTTTGCGATATACCCCGCGCAACTGGGTCCCTGTTCTGAACTTCGCCGCCAGCTCACCCCGTCCTACTGAAGTGAGTGACGCCCACCCCCGCGACGTGGACGCGCCAGACAGGAGTTACTCCAGTGGGGGGTAGAGAAGTTAGCTCTATCCCCCCTGGAGCCGGGTTAATGGACTCGTATAATGCCCGAGCCCAAAGGCCAGTAGGTACCAGTACTACTTCTATTAATATTTATCGTCAGGTAATTTTCGTTTATTCTCAGATTAATGTCAGCAAACTCTGAGTCTACTAGTTATCTATTGTCTCCATTTATATTTCTCATCACTATTTGCATATTTTACATTATTGTTTTGTCCTATTGTGCATCCCGGGTTTATGACACAGCTGGTCACAATGTCAGCTCGTGTTGGTGCATATAGTACTGCTATACCATGCACCATTCCAGCATCGGGTTGCTTCATAACTTGACACCTAACATTGTTATTACCTACATGCAGTAAAACGATTTAATTGGTTTGTTAACAATTTTGTTGACGCTATAAAATTGCGAAAGTATTCGCAATTGTGTCCGTAAAGTTTGTCAATTTTGACATTGGCGAAGTACGATTGTGAAATCAAACTGGAACAAGTTTTGAAGAATTGTTAAAAGTAAGATTACTTATTGCTTACCTGAAATGCACTATCCGCACCTCCTTATTTTTTCCTTATGTCTATACCTAGATAGGGGTTATAGAGTGTCAGTCTGTCTAAGTGACCAGACCAAGCTCAAGCCGAAAATGGTCAAGCCCTATCTATTGTAACATTTCGGTATCCGACCTAGAGAACCGATCCCATCCTAACTTCGGCTCTACAATATGATTACTACTTCTACTATGGTCATAATCCTACCAAAAAAACCTGTAAGTATTGTTTGCGGATAAAACTTTCAACCAAACTTACAAGTCATTTTACCTTTCGCACATACAAGCCAAATAGACTTCTCCGGCTACGTGCCATGCTTACTGTATTAAAATTTTAGAGGCAAACATTGACAGCTGTGTCAAGCACGGGGTATTGGTAGAAATGGTAGAATGTACATACAAGGTACTTCTCCAGACGAAGTGTTTGAACAATTGTTCTAGTTACGTAATGATATGGTTTGGGACGGCGTGGTACTTGGGCTGTGGGTGGGTTGTTGACCTTTTCTCACGTTGACTAAACGGCTGCGTTCTTCCCTGGTGTTCAAAGCTAGCTGTTAGTAGGTACTCTACCGTAGTAGGACCTAAAACGTTTGTCTTGCTCCCTAGTGTGCAATTAAAAGTAAGAGACAGAATAGTTTGGGAGTAGGAACACTTTTGGACAACTACAAACGGGATACATTAAAAATAACATTATAAAAAAATGGTAATAATTTAATAACGTGAAACAAGTGACCGCTCCAGACGCATAATGCTGATGTAATGAAGAAACAATATCGCCAGAAGTCTATGTACGATCCCGTAGGTCCCACAGGCGAACTCTAGCCACGAATTAGAATGGTATCCCACAAAAATAGCCGTCCTGTGCAGCATTCCCACGAGCCCGAAGACCTGTAAGTTTGCGGTCGCCCCCAACTTTATTTTGACCACGAAGTTAGTTGCTACACAAAATAAGATCATATGAAGTGGGAAATAAGATTAAAATTATGACAAGGATAAGATTTATACGTGCAGGAAGTATCTGCAATGTTGTTGTACGAATGTGCTATCAATGCGAATAGGGGGTTTACTATTCATCAGCAGTAAAATGTACCGAGCCTGGCTTCTGTTGTCTTTAAACCTCTGTTAGGTATCAATTTTCAACTAGAGTTAGGTAGGTAGAAAGGTATAGTTAGCTACTTTACCACAATAATTTATTGTTCTGAAGAATGATACAGCGATGTTTAACGTAAAAAACGTAAAATATCTCTCTATTTGAATTCATATAACTTATAGTAAAGATAGATTATGAGATAAACATGATGATGTTGTTACACTTTGTTAGTACCAAAATTTAGGCACATAACCTCTCCGCTGCTGCAATTCCAAACAGAAAAGATATTCAATTGTGTCTCGGCAGGATCCTTGACAAAGCACGGGAGAGATTAATAATATCAGAGTCAAGGGCCAACTGGCCATATAAAAATAAACACAGTACGTTATTAGACCGTAACTAGAAAGCAAATGCAGCGGTCAGAGACGTAGGAGACCGATAACAATTAGATCGCACAGTTTATTGAAATTCAAACTGCAAATGGGAAACCATTGGACTCAAGTCAGAGAATAACTAATGACGGCATAAACTGAGGGCTCAGAGTTCCCACAAAGTAGCGAGTGACTCCCACGGGAACCCTTCGCTTGGAGAAAGAGTTGATAAATGGGAGGAATGCCCTTTTTCCACCGAGAATGTTGGGTAGATTTCTTAGCTGCTGTGTATAGCTTCGGAAAGTACTCTTTTAAGGATCGTATTATCGTTAACATCACACAAAAGAACTCGCTAATCTACAGCACAAAATTACAGTCAGACAAATTATTTACTTCTTTGAAATATGATTGCTTCATCGAATTGCAAATACTACTCGATGATATAATTTGTAACGAATAACGTTACGGTATTTACCTTGATGATGTTACCGCAGTTCAGTATGACATTTTTAATTAATATAACAACTGGTTAGACGTAGTTTTATAGAAATTGCTTCTAACACATCGCTGCGGTATTGTAGAACATGAATCTCCAAAAGACAAGCCCATATCCCTCAACATTGCTGAATAGTCCACCACATAACAGCCGAATCTAATACAACGGTTGATCAACAATGTTCTAGAGAGGCCGCAACTAGCTAACTTAGCACAGAACGCCTCCGGCTAGGTGAATAACAACTAAATAACTAGCAGTGGAGAGACGAGGCGAAAATCCAGCGCGATGGATATTCAAAACCATTATTACAACACAACATGCATGTAACTTATAAATTTTTAATAATATATTATATATTTTAATAATATAGTTATTTGTAACCTTTTGGACTCGGGTACCTACATTTTTAAAGAAGTTCAGTTATTCAAAGGAAACCACCTGGCATTTTCTTTTGCTTGGCATGCGTCTATTGTATCTAAATCAAATACCTTGCTATGGTTGTGTTTTTTCAACAATTGCTAAGTTTTCTACACGTTCACACACGTTCGTCTGTAGCAATTGATGTATCTAACTATAACTGTATTAGTATGATGGATGGTCCATAAAACGAGTCGGTTATACCCTTACATTGTAAAATTCACCCTTCCGACTGACGCCTGCCACCGTTTCTTTTCCCTTTGACGCCGTCTCACTTCCTACATATAAGATGGTGTTTACGGAGCCCGGCAATAACAATCGCGATTGAATTTCTATGAGCTCTGGACCCACCGCCGTAATCGTAGGTAATACGGAATCAAATGGTTTTTATATCACACCACTTTGGGAAAATAACATTGAAGAGTTGTGGAAAGGTTGCCCGTGATGCTGTGCGAGATTTTAGTATCTGTAAAACGTTGAAGTCAATGATCTTGAGGGTTTTACTGGTTCGTAGATTTATCTTCGCTTATTGCTGCTCCTACTTATGCTGTCATAATATTGTAGCTCCCTGAATTTATCAGTGTTACTTTGAATTTTGTGATCGTCAATACGCGTACCTAAAAATCTGTAAAGTCTATCATATAAATGTAAATCGTATCACGTTTTCCATGGGATATAATTTTTCTCTAGAAATAGGCTTTGCTTATCGTGATTCTAGCTGGTGCGGTGGTTTTAAATCCTTTTATCCTCAAGCATGCGTGGCGGTGTTTGATCAGGATTAGGTGATTCAAACCGTTTTCACCGTGTGTTGTCATTGGATAGTGTTTTGCTGAAGGTTACGTTGAAACTGATATCATTGTTTGAACGATATTTATTTACAAAAGTAACAAGATTTTCTACCTTTTTCTTTGGCAGCCTTCGCACAGGTTTTTACTTTGCCTATTTGATAAGAATTTGTTATTGAAGATTGCACAATGTAGTGTACAAGCGGTGGTGTCATAGCTACAAAGAAAAAAAGCACACCAGTAGTAACTGATTTAAAATTGATTGCAACGGATATAGTGGCAATTTATTAAATGCATTAGTTTTTATAGTTCACTCCGGTAAAAGCAACCAGACCAAAACTATCCAATTTTAATTGCAAGCCGATCCGTGACGGGTTTGAAGGTATCAAACAAGCAAACGTCGACAAAATGGGGTAAATAAACTCTCGGCTTACCACAAAAGATTTAAACATGAGTTGAACAGATGAGTCTAAATATTTTCTCCGCAAATCGACGTCTAACCCTCGCTTTTTCTACTATGTCGAGCTAGTAAAACCTCATACTCAGGGCACTGTTTAACTTTGATGTAAAGTTTTGTAGTAAGGCGGTTAGATAGTGGACATGGTCAACTATAGTGCTGTATTTTGACCGTATGCGGTCATACAGAACAAAACGGCATATTGTGGCCGTGCTGCGACCTGTGAATGTCACGCTCCATTTGCTCGTCAGGAAATCAACCCTGCTATAAAATGTTAATGAGATGCATTCAGAGGGTGGTACTTAATGAGTAATGGCCGGCCGACGTTAACTGACTGAATAAGCGAGGCCGCTTTCATTTTCTTTCACACTTTTAGGGGTCCAAACGTTGCAAACAAGGAACCCTTATCCTTCCCCATTTTGCTACAGTATCATTTATCGTCGTAAAGTTGCGAGACTAAATATATGCAATTAGATAAATGGAAAATTAATACACAGAGATCTTAATAATTTGAAACAAATAAAATAGCGCGGTAGCACGCTTTTTATCTTTCAGCTTCGTAAGTTCGAAACTAACGGAATCTTTCGTTTTACTTTTCATGTACTTCCCGATGGTCGGATTTTCCACACGTGTAAACTTACATTATTTAAATAAATGTAGTTATTAGTGGTTAGGCGTTTTATAATGGAACCTCTTCAATTCAATTGGGATTGAACATTTAACTTGTAGCGGCCTCCTTTGTGTTTCGCACGCAATTTTTCCCCACCAAAGAAATTTTCGAAGTATGATAAAATTTTGCGTGGTATGGTAACGTACTTGAGCATGACATAACCTCTGGCGCCGATAGCTGATTTTTTTTTATTTCCCACTAAATATAGCCCACTAGTCTCTAGGTATACCTACTAATTCTCTAGTTTCAGTTGAAATACCTTTATCTTTATACAAAAGCGAATATGCGTTTAAATCGAAAGAGTCTGAGCTCCATGTCGAGAGGTGTTGGGTGCAATGTGCAGTTGAAATTGGTTGCGACGCGAAATGTCGTACCTACCGTCTTCTGTCCTCGGATTTCCACGGATATCCGGTGCGGATGTGGTCACAGACACGTGCTGGGCTACGGTTATTTGCGAACTGAAAATATCAAATTCAATGACCGTTAATTCTTCTGCGAGGTAGATAGTAAGTAGCAATGAATAACAAATAGTATTTACCTGCTAGCGTCAGTCATATAATATAGGCAGGATTTACCAAAAATTAGGTTTTGAGCTGTTATTATTTATTACGCTTGTACTATTTTCTTATCTTGACTAAATCTGACAATGAGTGTAACTGGCATGCCGTTCTTGTTGTTAACAAATAAATAAATAAATAAATACATATGCACAAAATTGAAAAACCGACCAAGTGCGATTCGGACTCGCGCACTAAGGGTTTCGTACCATTTTCTGTAAAAACGGCAAAAAATCATGTGATATGGGAGCCATCTTAAATGTTTATTTTATTCCGTTTTTAGTATTTGTTAATTAGTATTTAAACGGGTCTAATTCGCGCACAAACTAATATCAAAATATATAGTTTTGACATACCTCGACGTTCGAATTAGACCCGTTTAAATACTAATTAACATGTATTCAGTTCGTGAAAGTTTAAGCACTTTTTAGTATTTGTTGTCATAGTCGCAACATCAATACATCATGTGTGAAAACTTCAACTGTCTAACTATCACGGTTCATGAGATACAGCTTGGTGACAAACGGACAGACAGACGAACGGCCAGCGAAGTCTTAGTAAATAGGGCCCCGTTTTACCCTTTGGGTACGGGACCCTAAAAAAGTAGAGAATTAGTTGGACGAAACATCTAATAAAGTGAAAAGTCCGTAAAGCCGCGGGGTACAGCTAGCTAGTTATAAAAGCAGCTCAATTTGTATTTTATAGGAACGACAAGCTATTATCCCAGTCATTAAACTGCCGTTGGAATTCAATCGATTGTTATCGGTTGCTTTTCATTTCGCCGACAGTACCTACTGTGTTGTCGCAGATAAATGTATTTTTCTTTCATTCTATCTTTCAAAGTAACAAATAGTGAAGCTGACACGTTACTGCAGTTGGAATTGAATGGCTGGAAACCGATTTCTGTGGAAATCCGCTCCGGATGGGGCGCCCACCGCACACGTCCGTCCGCTTTACCTCTCCCATTCTAATTGAATTTATTGAATTCTGTTTCTTTAGTCAATTGTACTTATTCGTTTCACGCGGGATCGTGACTCCTGTGTCGTCATTGTTGGAGGTACTTCCGAAGTCATGTTGTTAACTGTAGCTTCATACAATAATATCTGCTTCGAATAATAACGTAGAGAAGGATAGTTCCATGCGTAGTTTCACTCATAAGAGAAGCCACTTTTTATCATTGTGTGCGTGAGTGCCATGTAATTATCTGCTCCGAAACACACACGAGCGCAATGGGAATGTCACGTGCGTGTTAGTGTTTAGTCCAAAAGCAGGGAAAATTAATAAATATTTACCATAAAAAGTTTGATTTCGAGCAATAGTGAGTCAAAGCTAGAACTGAGCCCAAAAAGTCTCAGTAAAAATGGCTACACGGCGCTAGCGAGTAGGTACTTGATTTCTATGTGTTATTCTTCTAAGAATATTTTATGTAAAAAAATGGGGATTACTCGTATGGCATCGCGGGGTATAGGGGCGGGGGGTTAGGATATCAAAGGGAATCGCGGATGAAGTAAGTAACTATTTAGTAATCTGTGATAGCACCGCCGCGCGCCGTCGCACCTCCCGCAAACCCCTATGGCATCACACCCCCCGCCCCTGTACCCCGCGGGCGACGACCGAGGTAAACGGTCGCACTATAGGTACCTTATTGCGTAATAAGAACTACAATTTGTTCGCCTTGGCCATCATGGTTATGGTAGGATAATATAATCATAATAGGTAATTATTAATATAGGTAAGTATTACCTATATTTACACGCCTCTCATTTCTCAGTATTATAGAAACCAGGCGTGAATTGTGAATATTTATATTTCTGAGAGTCACTCAGGATATTATCGTATCTTACTGCACAATATTAAAAGTATATGTTGGTTGGTTTGTCCTTCTTTCACGGACGGAGCGACGGACTGACATTTTTTTTCCATACAGATAGTTAAAAGGCTAGACAGTAACATAGCTATTATTTTGTATTTTTAATTTTTGTTTTGTACGATTCATGTGAGATTTGCGCGGATATACCTACCTACCTACATACCTCCCGGCATCAACGCAGATGACATCGCATCGCACAGCTAGTAAATGCTGTATTGATAATCCGAATACAATATAAGCTACTGAACGATATAAAAATGTCATTGCAGATAAATGCAGAATAATAATTATGGATTCATAACATGGCAGAGATTAAATAACCATTAAAAAAGAATATCCAATGTAAAAAGTACCTAGTATACTGTAAAAATACCTAGTTGGGCTATTATACTGTACTTAATGACTTTTTATAAATGCCAAGCGCGAATTCTTCTGAATTCAATCTGACATGAAATACTTGCATTAAACCTTCGATCATGTTAAACGAATCAGTCGACTGTGGCAAAAAAGCAATTATGTGAAAAGTCCTAGACTAGCGATTCGTTGACCCCACGGTTTAGCACCTAGACTACCATTTCAATCTCTAAAGCTGCATTGTCAAAGTTTCTTTTTGCTTGCGGGAAGTAGGTATGTCACATTGTCCGCATAGCATTGTGGCATAGCGCACGGGACGTGTTCCAAGTTCCAAGATATTACACGACATCGAAAAAAAAAAAAGAAAATGGCACGGCTCGTCCGTTTGCAACTTGCATGTCGTCGCATATTCGTCCCTATTACGCTAGCCAGGAGAACGAATATCAACCTTAAACCTTCAATTTTAGAATTCATATTTATGGAAAGGCTCATTTTAAGATTGAATAGTTCTTTTATTTTACACGCTTATTATGAAGATGAAGCTATTTCAGAGTCGATGTGACCGCATCAGTGATCGGTAATGGACACTGGGCAGTAGGTTTTATATAAACTGCTTATTATCTGAAACGTTTTTATCATATAGGTACAGCTTAAAATAGTAAGCTTGGGACATTGTTATAGGTACATGCCGTAGGGAATTTTGCAAACATTAAGAAGAAAAAAGTTGATGAAAATAATTACGTACCAGACTATTCGAAATGCAATAGCTGCGTTTAAAATGTGTGGAATGATCTGTAGGTAGGTACCTACACCTATAAGTACTTAGTAAGTTTAATAATTAGTTACGTCTTCATTTCAATTCAACCTTAGGGTAGCCCTATAAAACGTATCTATAGGAATAGAGTTACTGTTGATTCAAAACTCTTTGATCCCAAGTCAAAATTTGTGGAGAAATTTAATGTAGGTAGTATTAAGTTATTTAAGTACTTATTTGTTTTCTCCATACATTTTGCTAAAGCAATTCAATTTAAATTTAGGATTTAAAATAAATTTTCAACTTGGTATGGAATGTTTACCCTCTTGCATCCTTTTATTTTATAAAATAAATAATGAAAAAACTAATCCACTTTTACGTTAGAGATTCAATTGCGTTAACGCGACAAAAGAGAGTTAGTTCACAGAATAGAAAATTGGCGTAAAATTGAAATGACTATAGCAATTTGAAAAGAAATTGCAAACAAAATTGAATTCAACAAATAAAAAAATATAACAAACACGAAATAAAAACTAAAAACAAAACTAAGTAAGTACGTAAACCTGATCTAATAACCCGCTACCAATGGGCAATGTTCCCAAAATGCTGGCTGCACTGCCACGTTGTATGGCACTGCTGAAATAGATCATCCGTGCAATATAAATGCAGTTGATTTTGCATGTAACCAGGCTTAACGGCGTTTGATCTAATAAAGTGGCTTCACGGAAGCCATACGCGACCTAAGCCGAGGTGACGTGTAAACTGTACGGATTCCTACTGGATATGCCCTCGTCTATAGTTGTTTAAATGATTTATTTTCAATTCACTACACTTTCGCCATTTGAATGAATGACATTCGTTAAAAAATCGCATTCTAGTAGATGGTTGTCGCACAGAAGGAGGGTTATGTTTATCCATCGTATCTTCATAATGGCTGGACAAATTTTAATGAAATTTGGCATAGTGATAAACATTGATTAATATTGTAGCATAGGGTACTTTTTAATGAAAAAAACTAACCTTGAATGGCAGAGATGGGGTGTCCAAGACGATTGCAAACAAGAAAACCGCGAGCGCAGCTACAAAATCTATAAATAGCAGACTAGACGCGAAGCAGCATCGTTTTGCTCGCTATGATTTAATAAACGCAATAACGGTAATGATACTTAGCTCGAAGCGGATGCAATAAAACACCAGGAGCTGCCTACTTGTTGCAGGACGGGAGTAATCGACGGAACTGCGCGGTCCCTTAATGCAGTAATCACTGGTTCGTAGCATTGGCACGGGAGAACCGGGGAATTGGATTGGAGTGTTCAGCTGTCTCTTGAGCATGTACTTTCTTTTTTTTGTTTCACCATTACGGCATTTGAAGATGTGGTTGAAACTCTAGTGTCCAGCGTCCTTATCTAAGAGTACGGAGTGCGCCAAGACACACAAGTCACACAAATGTAAAAAAACTGTAACTTTTTTTTGTGATTGCATAAGACCCATGTCGAAGTTCTTTACTGTAGTAAAACTAACATGGGAGCTGAGACAATACTGCTTTTGTTATAGGATTGCATATCTCAGGGTTTTAATCAGTTCTGGCGTGAGGTTTGGTTGGAAGAATATACGTCAACTATCATTATTACTAACCGAAGACTCCCGCAGGTTTTAGCTTTAGAAACTCTGTACCGTGCCCTGAGTATGAGGTTTTACTAGCTCGACATAGTACGCGTCAACTAGCTCTTTGTATGAAGATTTTTCGTTCATAAAGGCGCCGGTAGGGGCGCTGTACAGGATCATCATATAAAAGCGCTAGTTGACGCGTACTATGTCGAGCTAGTAAAAACTCATACTAGGAGTACAGTCGAAATCATTATTTACGCAGAGTTTGTTTGTTCGCCTCATTACCTCTACGATTATCGTGTTGACGACGTGCTTATTAAAGCACGACAGACTAATTATTTCATTACAAGCACAGTGAATCAAATTAGAAGCTCCCGGGTCACGCAACGAAGGTGTAAACATTATCCTGCAACCACCATACCTAATGGTGAGGTGGCGTGAGACGGCCTCGTTGCATCTGAGTTATTGCTCCAAGGAAGTCTTTCGGTGTTCTTGTGAGGTTTGATAAGTTAATAACAAAATGGTTTGTTTTTATTAATGAGTCTTGGAGATACAAATGAAAGATTGATTAAGAAATGCCTGATGGTTGGGCAGCGCGGTGGTATAGGCATACAAATGTAGGCAAGTTCAAGATATTAGTCAGTTTCTGATTTTTGGAATTTTGATGGATTTTTATTTTAAATGTTTGATAACGGCGCCCTCGGCCCAAGTTGCTGTTAAGCCGACTGCAAAGCGTGAGATGGAATGTTCGGTTTCCGCCCAGTTCATATAATTATTATCGTTTGAACCGCATGTATTGATCTGAGTCTGGATGTTTTTGGGATCTCGTAGTTCCTGTTCTCTTAGTAAATTGAACTAGTAGGAGTCATGATCATTAAGCTTGTGATCGTGATGCAGTCAATCCATTAAATGTGAATATCAAAAGCGCCTAAGTGACACCATAATAGGTAGGTACATCGCTCATCCCATAATGGCTGACTGGCGCATTCAAAATGACGGATCGTAATGAAACGCGGAAATTCTGTTAATTCTCGTGCTATTTCTGGAAGGTCACAGATTGAAGCGTAACTACGTATAACGAGCTACCATCTCGTTTGTGAATTCAAAAACGTATTGGAAATAAGAGAAAAAGTACACGTTACTAATTGGATATTTTTCTTCTTTACAGAAATACAGTTCGTTAGCAAAGGATGACTGGAGCACCGAGATAAAGGTACGTACTAGGAACGCTCAAGAAAATCAAACTCGCGTAATCACTTTGTCGCTACAAATATGCAATGTCGCGCCTCGCGAGACATCGCGCGACGTCGATAGACACTGAAAAACAAATAAGTAAGATAACAATCAGACTGAAAGTGAGAAGCACGGGGGTGTTCCCGCTGATATCTATAATGTTATTAGTACCTACCACATCCATGTCTTTATTTAGATTTACATTTTAATTACGAGGACATAATAAATTTAAGCATAGTAGTTGAGAACTTCCGCCTTTTTGGAAAACTGTTAAAAATATACAGTAAGGTTTTAGAGTTTACAACTTGACACAGAGGCAGTGGAGAAACGTTAAAGTATGAAACGAAGTGCGGACCTTTTGTAAATACAATTAGGTACCAACTAAGTTTACTACATTTAAGGTTGACATTTAGTCCTATTCACTATCACTCCGAAATTCCTATCTCTTATAAAATACCTTTATTTCGTTTCTATAACTTTAGCAAAGTTATGCGGATCCTTATCTTAAACAGAGGCCCTTTGCGGTCCCCTACAAGGTCCGGTATGTCTTTCTCAATGCGAATAACTATACACCGAATCACGATACTTAGCCTACGTACGACTACAGGACTACACGGTAAAATTATCTTTAACATCTACCCCTTAAAGCATAGAATGGTGGCGAAGTTTTATGGATGGTTGTACAGTCGTTTAGCAGTTTTTGTTCGATTCTATTTTTATTGTCGGCTTTCGATTCCTGCGCGTGAAATATATTCACGTATGGGCATCGAAGTTTATACAATTCGTATGGCATGTTGCGATGAACCTATACGCTCTTACCACAAAGGATTTAGATCAGATTTGAACAGATGAGTCTAAATAGTTTTCTCCACAAATCGACGTCTAATCCTAGCTTTTTCTAACTGAATAACAAATTTACAAGTAGAATAATCAGGAACGCCAGGATTGAGTAAGGAAATGCGAGTGATAGACGTCGATTTTGTAGATAATTAGGTAAGTATCTGCTCATAAGAAGAAAGTCATAAGTAATTAAGTACCTGCCTGGTAAGTAGCTGCCAAGAATAGCATGGGTGGTATGGTAAGTAATTCGGTATTATTATGTAGTTATGGGCGCTTGTAAACTTTCTGCCCTATTATAATATATTATGTTTAAAGAATAACCGGATTGCGAGAAACTTGTATTCAGCAGTTGTATCCGAAGATTTAATTGCTACGTCTAATGAGACCTCCGACATAATTTAACAAGTTTTTAATTGCAATTTACAGCTGACACGACTAGTATCGAGATATTTGCATTTTATGGCAGTATATTTAATTAGGAAACTGGTTTTTCAGTATGTTAGGTATAGGTTTTGTACCATAGAAGATGATAGCTCATCTGGTGGTAACAGTAGGCTGTTTATCAACGGGAACAGTCCAGCACCGCCTAATTATATAGCAATGGTTACTACGGACACATGCATGCAACACTCGCAGTTCGCACGTAGTCGATACGATGCTTACGCCCAGTTTCTGAAACGTCAGTCAAGTTTGACTACAGATTAATTATATTGCCATCCTTGTCATTTGTTTAGTGTCAGATAGAGACAACGATAGTTTTAATCTACTGTCAAAGCCAACTAACGTTCCAGAAACTGAGGGTTACTCTTTTAAAACGGTTAGAGTTCCTCTTAATTCGTTATTGGGTTTCTTGACTGCCAATGGATGTCAGGGATATGCCGAAAATTCGACTTATTGTTAGGTATATATTCCTAATAAACAAGTTTATTACCCATATATTATGATGGATATATAATCTGCAGGTCTACCACAAGACTTATTAAACGGCACATCAGAAACATTAATTATCGAATTTCCTTATAGACATTGGGATAGAGTAAATACGGAGCGTACGGGCAAAGAATATAATTATATAATGGAAATAATGTTACAGTTGTAGTTATTAGATTCATTTATATTTTATAATCAATTTTGATTGATATCACTTTTTCGCCTGACTGTAATTTGCGCGTGCGGTCGAGTTGGCTACTACTAAAATGAAAGGTGGCAACTCGACCGCATGGGGAGTTAATTGCGGTCGAGTTGACAACCAAGTCAAAGCTTGAGCTGGCAATTTTTATTCCTGTACCTCACTAGAACTTGCTATGTTCATGTACATCACTTTGCCTGGCTAATTTTCTTGTACATCATTAAGATTGGTCCAGATTGATTAGACATCGCGAGTGACCAAAGCGGTACTATGTTTCAACTGAACTTTGGACCCTTGTGAACCTAAATGGCCTGTGTAATAGTTTCTGAAAAGCTAACCTGGCTAGAGAACAAAAGATATTAAAATTAGTCTCCTTTGCCCAGCGAAGAGCCACCTCCAATATTGTCTTTGCATTAGCATTTTATTGGCGTATCTTCTTACTATTCCAATATAATGTTGAGCATACAATCTAGTATGTTTAACATACTTTTAGTACTATATTGTTGTTGAGTAAATATGTTGTAGACTTTCCAAGCCCTTTCGTTGTTCGTTTATGTTAATTTGCGACGAGTATGCTAAGTTGGTAACGGAGCGAAGCGAATGAGCTTCGTAGGGGTTTCGTTAGTGTATCTTGGCGTTGAAAGGGTGCTTATAGGGGTTCAATTAAAAAGTTCATTATTTTCACTAACGTTTCAAAAAATGTATTTCGTTGTTTTTCAGTAAAAGTGACAGTATAACAAATAAGTAACTAAATAATAGGTAGGTTCTTAAATAGTCTTCACGTCACCATCATCGTCTTTCGGCATCAGTTAACACCACACCTGCCCATAATTGTTGCAGTGCCAGCCAAAACTTTGCATTGCAAGATCAGGTGCGGCACTTTTGCTAGTCACTTTGAGACGATGGTTCCTAAATTCTAAAGGCTCATATAATATTATGTACTTATGTCAAATTTCGCTGTGCATTTTTGTCAAACAAACATAAAACAAAAATACAATTACAAACGCTGACTCCTCAAAGTTGACAAGTCTAATCAAAGATTTATTCATTATATTTACGGTAAACAAAGAATTGGATCGTCACTTCACTTCACCACTGTAGGTGTACATCTACTTACAAATGTACTAGAGACGTGTTGGTTCTACGCAGTAATGCAAAAAGGCATAACATTCAAATCTCTACCTCCTAGGTATACATAAGTTATGTGCAGATTTCTGTACGCTTCACAGGGAGCATTTAGCCTTATTCCAGGTTATTGTTAATTGTTAGCTGTCAGAGGCTCTTGGGTAGCCTGAACTCTGAACAGCTCTGACACACCGAGGCCGGCTCTACACTGACAAAGAACAGCTATAATTTCTTCGAAACAACAAATCCTAACAACATTCTCTCTCAACGACGCCAATTCTAGCCGACACGCACGTGTGTTAACCCCACAACATTCCACTTCCTAATAGCGGTCTAATAGACCACTGTTAAGGAAATCGCAGGTTGCTAGTGTGCCGGAGCGCATGAGCGATAACCCTAGCCAGGGTCTGGTGGGCCCGGCAGGCTGCTTGCCGCGGGCGGTCCGCAAACTTGATCTACCTTGCCTATACCATAGATAAGTAAGATATGATCGGGAAATATAGTTCGACTTATCAGTTTTAACACAGAGGCAATAAATACACCAGTTTTATGAACTGAATTCCGGACCGAATACAATTCTACAGAGATAGAATAAAATGTTACTGGAAATATACTCGTAAATCCATGACTTTTTAGCTGTTTCTGGACACTTCTTTCAGAATAGCAGCCTTAAACAAATTAATACATTTAGACGGGACGCTCTTGAGATAATGTTATGAACGTACTTTCTTATCAACGTAACACTAAAACACCTGGAAACCTACTCGTAATTACAAAATATGACACCTTAAATATATTTTGTTATTACCTTACTATTCCCACTTACGTACTACTCACCCGTGTAATTCCTCCAGTTACATTCTCAATTATGTTATGCATTACGTTTTCCTGGTTACAATAATGGTCTATAGTTTTCCACTATTTGATAGAAACAGAGATCTTATTACTCCTTGCGGTATTGCTAGATATTACAAACACCGCGAGATTAAAAGATTCCCCTACTTCGTTCCGCGGAAATTGCTTCACAGAACAATAAAAATATCCTAGTTTCTTTACGCCCTTTAGACGTAACGTAGACGTAGACGGAATCCGAATGCCGGTACATCAAAGATGTAAGGCTCAGTAGTGTTACCAGGCTTTCGAGCTTTTCACAAATAAGTTTTGCAAGATAGATACATATTATTTATTATACTTAGTCAGGTCATAAGTATTGTCACACAGTAAAAACTTTTCTTTTAGAATGCTGGCCACAAAAAAGTTTATTGAATTCGAATTTCGAATTGTTCATGAAAATAAAAATGTATACTTTTTAGAATTTTACTCATTTTTAAATATGGAGTGGACGCTTAAAGAAGACCGTGTTGCAGTTATTGCGTTGCATCGTTGCGGTTACGCGCCAATTCAAATTTTTGACATACTGAAAAATTTGAATATAACCAAGAGATTCGTTTATCGTACCATCAAACGATACAATGAACACTCTAGTGTAGATGACAGGTCAAGAAGTGGTCGCCCTCGGTCTGTTAGGACTCCAGCAGTGATAAAAGCTGTGAAGGCGCGAATTCAAAGAAATCCCAAACGTAAGCAGAAACTGTTGGCCCTTCAGATGGGATTAAGCAGAACCACGGTGAAAAGGGTGTTAAATGAAGACTTAGGGCTTCGGGCATATCGAAGAAAAACAGGACATCATTTGAATGCTCGTCTAATGGACCTGAGACTGAAGAGATGCCGCGCTTTGTTGAAGCTGTAAGTACGCGGGAAAAAAATATCGGGAAATTCTTTTTTCGGATGAAAAAATGTTTACCGTAGAAGAGAGCTACAACAAACAAAACAAAATGGTGTACGCACACAGTAGTGAAGAAGCGAGCAACCGTATTCCGCGTGTCCAACGAGGTCATTTTCCATCCTCGCTCATGGTATGGTTGGGAGTGTCTTATTGGGGCTTAACAGAGGTACATTTTTGTGAGAAAGGTGTAAAAACGAATGCAGTTGTGTATCAAAATACAGTCCTGACGAACCTTGTGGAACCTGTTTCTCATACCATGTTTAATAACAGGCACTGGGTATTCCAACAAGATTCGGCGCCAGCTCATAGAGCGAAGAGCACACAAGACTGGCTGGCGGCGCGTGAAATCCGGCACGAAGACTGGCCCTCCTCCAGTCCAGATTTGAATCCGCTAGATTACAAGATATGGCAACATTTGGAGGAAAAGGCGTGCTCAAAGCCTCATCCCAATTTGGAGTCACTCAAGACATCATTGATTAAGGCAGCCGCCGATATTGACATGGACCTCGTTCGTGCTGCGATAGACGACTGGCCGCGCAGATTGAAGGCCTGTATTCAAAATCACGGGGGTCATTTTGAATAAACTTTAGTGTCATAAGAATCTATGTTTTGTTAAGTTCATTTTGGTATATAAATGGTTACATAATGAATAAACTTGTTTCAATTATTTTATATAAAACATGTGACAGAATTTATGACCTGACTAGGTACATAGTTAAGTCTATCATAGTAAAGTTTTGCAGTTCTATTAAAAAGCTAGATAATAAGTAGGTACCTTCGCAAACAGAAAACATATGAAAAACGGGTCTAATTCGAGGTAACTATGGCAAAATTATAAAAGTATCTTCATATTATAATTAGTGTGCGAATTAGACCCGCTTTCAGGTACTTACCTCCTATAGTAGAGATTCAATACCCTGAGATTTAGAAACAAAATCATCGACCTGCCAGCATGCAATCACAGGTAATAAAAAAATATTTGATAAAAACCTTTCAGGGCGAAAGTATATTTTGCTTCTTTATCCTTTGCAGTATCCTGGCAAGCCTTTTTTCAGTATGACTGGTCACACTGGCAGCGGTGGCGAGCGCGGGTAATGAGTGGAGATTGCGATAATGCCGCCGCGGACGCGCGAAATCGACGGCCGATTTGCGGGTAGTTGGTACTCCACACGCTTCCGCGTACTTTCAAGTACATTACTCGGAAGCAGCCGATGTGGAAGTAATGCTTTTGTAAGCAACTACACGGTTATGCCATTACATTTTTACTTGAAAATCGTCGAAGTAAAATTTTCAAGTTGAATTAGATGACTGAAATTAAAAGATTAATATTATTATGTTCCTCGATGGCAAAAATGTCGCTCTTGCTTGTTCAAAAGCTTCATATTTAACTTCTTAACGTTTTTCGAAATATTAATAGGTACTTATTGATTGAATTAAAAATAAAAACTGCCACCCAAACATGCACTAAAAAATCAATGCTATTTTGAAAGTAAATAAATAGAAATAAAACAAGTAAGTTGTTCAAAACGACGGGAACAGACTGAACACAAAAAATGGTGTATGCAACTAAGTGCAAGCAATTTACTCACCACACAAATTGCAGTGTCTGTGTGATCGTTTACAAACATCAATCATAACAGTTAAATGACTGCACGCAACGCAACGCTATGTTATATTATTTGATGTAAGAGCCGTCATACACGGACGGCTTTCAGCGGCCGCTGCTGACTACTTCGACCAACCGCCGCCTGCGTCGGTTTCGTCACCGTCGGCGTCGTCAGCGTCGCGTGCGTCGGCGTCGTCGGGGTCGGCGTGGTCAGGGTCAGTGTTATCAGCGTCGGCGTGGTCAGCTTCGGGTCTAGCGTCGTCAGCATCGGAGTTGGCTTCACCAGGGTCGGAGTGTAAGTGTCGGCGTCTTGCAATCTAAAGACAACGGATTCGATTGTGGCTCAAGACGAAGCTGATTTCGTAGCTACATCTTAATTTTTGCTAATTACAAAAATCATGTAGTCTGTTCTGCAGATTGGTCCTGTCATTTGTGCACTGCGACTCGTGGTGCAGCTATTGTACATATCTTATAGACGCGTGAGCTCTCTAACTATTCTAGCTGCATCTAAATGCACGTGTCATAATCCCCGTGTACGGTCAGCCTGAGCTCTCCGTCTATGGAGACTCTTAGATATCTATTGTACTGGCTATGTACATGTTGGATAAAGACATTGCGTTTGAGGGATTGGTTGTGGTCTTAATGTATTTATGTGTTTTATTGTGCAAGGTAGTAATGCTGGTATAGGCGGTGTTAAGGGGAAGAGATCAAAAGATATGTTTCAGGTAACTTTTGTGCGTAGTGTTCTGGACTCAAACATATTTTTGAACCAATCCAACCCCACACCAATGCTCTGGTTTCGTGTTGATAAGGTTCAAATTGGTCTTCTCTAAAATTAGTGCTGCCACTTCAAATTATATGAAAACGAAAGGGATGGTAGAGCTGTAATTTGGTGCACGGAATGCTAAAACTGGTGCCAGTTCGACAACTACCTAGTTATCTCTGGTTAGTCCTACATTGCCGTACTACATTATTTAGGTTAAACGTTTAAAATCACCGCTGTTTAAATATTGCTACCTCTAAGTACAGATATAGATCGAATCTGACCTCACACAATCCACTTCGCTCCATCCACTTCATCCTAACGAATCGTACCGTTGAGATATGGTTTCGATGCACAACCGGTTACAGTGCTGTCGTGTTATTTAACCGCGCATTTCGTCACGAGGACCGTTATATTTAACCGTCGGTTAACTGGTTATGTAATTGGAACTAGCGCAGTGTAGGTATTCGAGTCAGTTTTTTTTTGGATTAGCGCTACGTACGTCAATAATAATATGTGAGATCGTGATTTTTGAGTAGGTATGTTAGATGATGCTTACATTTAGATTTTAGAACTTTATTCGTTACATGTGAATAAGGTAAAACGTTAAGGACTTTCTTTCGTCTCTATTATATTATGTGCTTAAATACATCAAAATAATATACTTTACATTGCAATGAGCAAAAACCTGTCGAATTTGTTTGTTTTTCTTTGAAGTCTGTTAGTAGGTAGGTATATCTTTGCAAAATGAAGTAAAATCGTAAGTTAAATGTATTTTGTATTAGTTTCAGCAGTATCCCTACATTTCGATCGACAGCCTACTGTCTAGTCATTTTCCAGCAACCGGCGCGCGCGCACCTATTTGTGTCGGAATTTCATAACAGTAACTGATATGTGGCTCATTCGTGAATGAACTAGGGGCTGTTGCGGTGCCGACGTACCTAATTGAACTTTGATAAATTACCTTAATATTATATCTGACACAGAAGGAAATTTTAGCCTGAGATTCCGAAACGAAAGCAAGATTGATCAATCAAATACGAATATTTTGACACAGTAATGTTATTAAAATCTAACGGTTATCACAAAAGATTAGACCAGTTCGTTCGACAAAATCGACATCAATCACTCGCATTTTCTTACTCTAATCTGGCATTCCTAATTATTTTACTTTTAAATTTGTTATTTAGTCAGAAAAAGCGAGGGTTAGACTTCGATTTGTGGAGAAAATATTAAGACTCATCTGTTCAGCTCTGGTTTAATGTTTCGTGGTAAGACCGTAAGATAATTATATTTGATTTGTGATCGGCTCGGTTTGTCTTTGACCAATACTTTATGACATGGTAGGTACATATTTTACAATCATGTCTGCCACTAAACTTACGACCAACATCTAGACTGGAGCATTTCTCTGAAGCTCGTGCTTATAACTCAGCGAGCCCAGCGTGTATATCAAGGGAACGGCTGCCTTGAGCGTTCTTCTGACAGCTGTCACGGCGTTTGTTTAGCGTTGAAGACGCGCCCGGCGGCACGCCGCGGTTGGTATCTCAGTGCGTACGTCACGCAATTTGTTGAGCTGTCTAGTAACGGTAGTGAATTATAATTGTAATGGTATGATGGCTTACAAACTGAACTTTAGAGACGAGATAGTGCCAGGCATTATACTTCACAAAAACACAAATTTTTCTCCTTGTTAATTGCATGAGCATTGTACGTGTAACGCGGGGTGTACTGTAAAGACCAATTTTAGACCCTGGATAAACCAAACGATAACTTTAGCTGGTCATACATATGTCAGGTTAAACAAGTTCGTGTGGTGTAGAAACTATCTGAACATGCAAATTGGGAGATTAAGTTACTTAGTTACGGCTCAACTAAGTTTTATCCATCCACCGAGTGGAGATTAAGCACGTTCTAGAGTTTGCTTAGTTATATTCATATAGGAGAAGGTGCGAGTAAACAAAGGTAATATCTAAGCAAAGTTTCTACATGTATGTACGCCGGGCAAGCGAGAATGAAAATGAACAATGTTCAAGGTTTTTTTGGCGGGAATCCGATAGTGAGACGTTGTTGGTTTTATATTATTTTCTCAAACTTGTGTTTCTTCGAGTGTTAATGTGTAATATTGGTGGAATATTAATCATTAAGTGTTCGTTAACGTGCACGAGTGTAGGCGAATGATATAAACTCGAAAACGTGTCATTTCGCATTTTTTCCAAAACTGCTAGGAAGTTTCAGTAAAGCATCCACTACTTTACTGAATCGTGACTTTGACGATGTAAATAATTGACTTGACTACTTGACCACGATTGCTATATCGCTGTGACTTTCATTATATAATAAAATACTTGACACTGGCTATATGCACAAACCGTGCGAAGCCATAACTAAAACAAAAAAAAAACAATGTTCAATGAAGAGCGGGCGGGATTTGTAGCAACTTGTCAACTTTGACAATAGATTATGTATATTTTGCTCAGAACTATAACTAAACCTAGAGGAATTACTGATGTAAGACAGAGACAAAAATATTGCAGATAATAATATAGGTAGAGGTAATGTAGGTAGTGTGTGCAATGTGCATCACAGACTAATTTCAGTTGAGAATTTTGAAAAAATCTTGTAGCTGGTAAATATTTGCATTTGGTTACTTGATCGATATTTTTAAGTGGAGACAATACAATACCGGAGAGGAATAAAATCCGTACAAAACAACAGATTTTTGAATTAGGTATGTCTTTAGTTTTGAATGATCGGATCTTGTTGTGTGAATTATATTTTGGATTGATGATGATTCGAAGGTATGGAACCTTGCATTTTATTTCACCAATTCCTTACGAATCTGTTCGTGATCTCATCGCTGCTAATTTACCAACTTTGCTCCAGTGTCCCCTTCGGTCTGGTATTCATCCTGCCGCAACGTCCAATCAGAGAATTCAATTTGTGTCCGCTACCGAAATTTCCGGCTTTTTGTACTGGTACTCCTACTTGATACCTTTTTACGTGGCTTGCTCTACATCGCTGTAGCTGTAGTGTAGCCGCACGGCACACTCGAGTCGTCGCTTTGAGAACACGCGAATCTAAACGTGCGATCTGAAATGGTGGGTGCCGCTTTCACTCTACGAGGGGGTGGCTAGGAGCCAGGCGAAGGACACAATGGTACAGTTATATTTTTGGATTTTGATAACTTTATTCTCATCTGGAGTGGGAGACGCAGTGTAGGTAGGCCTCCCACTAGATGGGCCGACGACATCAAAAGAGACGCAGGCAACCAGTGGGCGCAAGTGGCAAATTGTCATTCGGTGTGGCGGTCCAAGGGGGAGGCCTATGTTCAGCAGTGGACGTATGCAGGCTGATGATGATGATTCTCATGTGTGAGTCTCGTATCAATATCATCAGTAAGTAGTTTTATAATTTGCTAACTACAGCCTGCTACGGATTTGATTTTGTATACCTATCTACAAAAACAATTCACTGTTTTATTAAAAGCTATCAATAGAGTTGGTCTTGAGCGTTCACTCAATAAGGAAAAATACCGTACACAATCAAAATATGAGAACACAAAAGAAGCTCTCCTCTAACCTAATAATAGACTTTAACAACGGGTTATTTCCGGAAAATATATGTGTACTTTCACTCTTATCCTCTTAAGGGTATAGCCGCCCTTAGTGCGCACCTGGGGGGGGGGGGGGGGGGGGAGAAGGGTGTAGTAAGGGGAGTCCCTTTGTCTGGCAGCCGTCATTACTTTGTCAAAGGTCCTTGTAGTCGACGCTGAGCCGCACACGTGCTTTTCAGGACATGTCAGAATAACTACTGAATGCAAAAATGCAACCCCCATTGCGGAGGGTTCGTTTTGAGAAGCCACCTTTATTTGAGCCCCCTGAGTTTGCGATAGCACATTTTTGCTGATGTATGTCGCGTTGCATTGAAGGATTGAGAAAAGCACTTTTGTTATGCGGTTAGAAAAAGTTGATATCATTTTCGTACAAGATTTTGATCGGCCGTCGCGTCAGTCTGCTAGTTAGACTTTCGTTACAAATACCTATAGGTAGCTACAATTTGGAGACGCATTGCAACCTACGAAGTATAAGTATCGTTCGGGGAAGCTTCAAGTTCGTTTAACCATTTTTATCTCTTTATAGCTATACTTACTACATCGTCATTATCACCTACAATACCCTGTATTTTACAAATAAGCCAGAGTGTAAACCAACAATGAACCATACGGGTGTTTCCTTGTTACCGCCGTATTCTGCCAAGAGATAACGTATCCCAGAATCGGCACAACAGGTCGCTAAGCCGAACACCTTAGCCCATTAGGGTCAGCGACACAAAGCGCAGTTTCCACACAGAGGCAGCCCTAATGGTGGCGGGACAAGCCCGCCGTAACTGTCGCCTGCCCCCTTGACCGATACTGCGCAGTATGGCGGGCGGGCGGTACTTCTGCTTCTTGTGTTGACGTTTTTATGACGCGAGGAAAGAACGCCAGCGGTTAAAAGTTCAACTTGAAACGCAGTACGTTCCATCACCGACTAGTTCTGCGTCAGAGACCTGCGAAAAGGAATATTTGTGACATTGTAAGATGGGTCTGTAAATAAATCACATTTACGGTTAGTCCAGAATCTTGGTACAGTGCTTGAAAAGGAAACATCCTTTTTTCAAACTCAAACCATAATCAATTACTGTTTAATTTAATGTATCATACTTTATGTTTTTATGATTCTCTTTGTTAACGAGAATTAGCTGTTTGACTTGTAAAAAAAATCATTTATTTTATTATTAAACATATTAAAAACAAAGTGCGATTTAATTGCCTATTTACAAAAAATGCTTTGACTTTGACTTGACTTTGAGTGAGTTAGTTGGAGAATTTGACGCTTCTGGAAAAGACTTCTTTTTTTGTTCCTTCTTTGGTCATGGTGCTGTTCGCAAGTCTTGCCAGTAACTGCCGTTAATACAAAAAAAACACACCTTGTCACATGCTAAAAAGTCACTTCTGTACGGGTAGTAATTTCGTAATAAAACCAGTCGCCATAAGTGCGTCTCTTGCGCCGACAATCATTACGGCACAAGTTTTTGCCGGTAGACATGCACTACGGTACAGTAATTCAGTTATGCGTGGCTCCATTGATCGGTGCCATAGCATTTAGCGGTCGCCAGTTAAAACGGCCAGTTACCGCCTCGTTAGTCTAATTAACTTGCAGGATATTTAACTTCTCATGGAGTTTACTTCACAGTAGGTTTATTGCCGGTTGCTTTTCGAATGGTTTATTGACGACGCATTGGATCTTAATGCACTGTTCACATCGTCAACTCCCAACAATTTAAATAATATCAAAAATCAATATCAATATCAATATCCCGACCACACTATCCAAAATTTTCGATGTCCATCCAAAGGTTGTCTGGAAGAAATAGCTTTAAGCGATAAGACCGCCCATTGTACTGCCCGTATTTCCATATTATTTTATTTTTTCTGTAGGTACTACTTAATGTATTTTTTTTTTGGTGTACAATAGTTTTCTATTCTATTCTATTCTATAATATGTCAAATAACTCAAGGGTCGAAAAGTCGATAATACGTCAACAGCATCGGACTTTTTTGAAGTCCTTCTGCTGTGAGTTACTAAGTAGGTATGCTGTGGCAAGAACTACAACAGTCAGCGTCAATTGTCAACACTCGAGATAATGTCATAATTTAACTACTCGCTACTTGATTCCAAGATTTGGTTAGTTAGATAAGAGCTTGCCACACGCCCGGTCAGCATTTATAGACTGCATGTAAATGAACTGAAAACAAATAGAAGATTAACTTGCGTTTGACTTTAATCTATGATGATGAATGAAATTGTTAAAATTATACCACATTGGGATATTATACGCTAGTACCTTTTCATCTATTGTTAGTTTTCATTCAAGTTCCTACACCAGTTACATAAATAAGTATAAATGAAAACACAGCTTTCCGAAGCAGCCTTGTTTTCCGAGTTATCCCTATGATATGAGATGGACCGCTGCCAACGTTATCACAACAGAATTACGATCAAAGAAGGTACTAAGCTATCAGTAGAAGACAGTGGAAGTCTGAAACATCCTTTGCTGAAAAATAGTGCATCCATACCTAGGGTATTGATAGGTATTCTGTGTCTATACAATAGCTTTTTGTAAAAGAAAAATCTTTCGAGTTTCGGTCTTGTCTCGCGCTGTATTACCACTTTACCACTTACCACACATTGTTTGTTTGTAGGTAATTCACAGTCAACGGTCCCAATATTATCTCTACTTGCATCACCTCGCATGCATTACAACATCCAATCTACCAGTTTTATGTATCAATCTCATTATTTCCAGTATCAATCAGAAATTAAAAAGCAAGGGCATAAAGCACGCTTTTTTGTACAACATTCTTACAATGTCTTACGTAAAACAGAATTATTATGGTCGCTCCACATTACTTATGAGCTCGTTAAGGTTTTTACTGGGGAAACTGATAGAAATATCGATATCCTCCCGGTGTCTAATTGGATTGTCAGCCATTGATACTGCGGTTACATGGCAACATTTTAGTAGGTTAATTTGCTAAGCTTAAAACAGCTTGTTTCCGGTGACATATGGATAAACCGGATTGTGAAGTTAAATAACATATTGAATTGGTGTTTAACACCTTGCTAGTGAAACCTCGTATTAAGAAATCGTAAGTAATTACTTTTTTTGTCCAGCCAAACCTTTGAAATAAATCAAGCATGCAAGCGCATAATATGAGTTAAAAAGTAACAATCTACTGTTAGTCGCGGAGTTGCGGTTCGTACCTATTGTATTGTCATCGGAGCTTGACGGGCATGTTATAATAAAAAACAACGAGTAGGCAGGTCTATATTGATTTCTTTAATTAATTTTACCTAAACAGATATCCATCCATAAACTAACATCGAAGCTCTTTTCATTATATAATTTTTATTTTGTTCTAACTAAAATTTTTCTGTTATACATAAATTTTCCCATTTCATTGTAACATTGAACCACCGGACGTAATAACAATAAATAATTAACCTGTACAAGCACTCACAGCTCAATGTTTCCACAGTACTTACAAAAATAAAACATGAGTGTTTTCGATATTACGAATAGCGCTCTGTGTGCCAACATGATTTACTGGACAGTTACCGTAATAACAAAGTGATTTAGCACCATCAGTGAAAAAGAGATCTCAGTACGCGTGAAGGCATCGACTATTATAGGCTCTGTGCCGACGCGTTGCCAATACGATGGCGATAATCGCCAGAGTTTACCTGTTTTCCACCCTGGTTCGGGACAAGCTTTTTCTGCGCTCAGAAGGTTCAACAACATAATAAGTAGGTAGCGTATAAGTACATAATATAGAAAAGGTATCACTGTATCTGTTTATATGGCTATAATATAAACCTAGTTGACAAGTGTTACTTACAGGAAAATGGTGAACAAATCGAAAGCAACGAACGGAACTGATTCACGGAGCAGGCTCAGGGGTCATCCAATAACGAGCCATAGTGAATGTTTCCTGCGAAAATACGTAACGTTTTATAGTTTGGCGTAACCGCTGTGTATTTCCGCGCGTTCACAGTAACAAACTATGATTTCATGGTTATCTTGTGTTTTCTTTTTTATTCGATGCCGTTCGCTTTGACTATTCGTCTGCACAACAGTAACTGTGAAATCATTTCGCACGATTTGAACCACCATGATCCGGCCGGGGCGTACTTGAGGCTGCTTATAGATGTGGGCAGTCCATACTGCTTATGAGGCACACCAGGGGCCGTATTTACGCCGTAAACTGAACTGCCTGGCTATTTCGTATTATGACCTCCTAATGCCAGCCAGTAACAACACGTGACAGTCATACCTACTTCTGACCTAATAACAGGCTAGCAATTTCGCATTATAGATTTTTAATTTGACATAATATAGGTCATTATTACGAAACAGAACAATTCAGTTTACGGCCGTAAAAATAATTGCCTGGAACTTGCCTGGTTTTAAAATAAGCTCGTGATACGCCCCCAGTATGATTAGTCGCTGATAAACATAACACGATTTACAAAATTAGGATTTAAGTACACCCAAAATGTGCAGCATCAAAATTGATTTTTCTATACTCTCATTATTCGTGTTAGTGTTAGGTAAAATAATGGGCAAATACCCCCTCCCTTCATACATCCCATCGCACCCATGTTTTCATAACGGGAGCGTAATAAAATCCAACCTGCCTTAGTGACTAATCTCACTTTACTGCCAATGAAGTAGATCTAAGTACAACATGTACTTTCTACGTAGTCAGGGATAATATGTCTGTCAAAAGTCAGTTCTATCTACATACTACAGAGTTTAAAGTCGGCTACTTCTTTCGAAAGCACAAAGATCACACAGGAGCTTCCAGCTCCTCTGCTGGAAGCTGTAAGTTAATTACAGATCTGTTGCTTGGCTTCAATTGGTGGTTATAACAGTTCATTCATTTAGGATTGGATGTGGATGTTTTAAAGCCATATAATTATAACTGAATCCTGAAGTTAATGCGGGAATTTTCTCCTAGTGGCATCGGTAAAAGTTCGCGTCGACGTTGTTGGAGCGTCGGCGACGGAGATTGCGTCGGTATCCAATCCAAGTCTGCTTTAGAATCGGTGTTAGCATAACTTCGGCATCTGCATCGGCGTGAAATTTTGCATCTGCTTTGGTATCGAAATCGGCATCGGCATCTACGTTAACGTCAGTGTCTAATCGGCATCTGCATCGGCGTCCGATTTTGCGTCTTCCTTGGTATCGAAATCTGCATCGGGATCTACGTTAACGTCAGTGTCCATATTGGCACCGGAGTCTGCCTCTGCGTCAGCGTCGGCATCCACCTTCTCGTTGACATCCGCGTCGGTGTCCCGGACGAAGCCTCGGACAAAAGTTTGCAGCTCAATAAATGTCACACTAATACCCATTGACAGTAATTGCCACTAGCAGGCGCCACTAGCACCACGGCATAACCTACATCGCCCAGCCTCCTCACATTTTCTCGAGCGTTCGATAAAAACAAACCGTAGCCTGGCCCCATTAGCCATAAACAGACGGCACGGTTCCGTTCTTATTAGATATCTCGACGCTAATGTGGCGACGACGTCACACTTTGTTCGATAGATGGGGGAAGGTTCATTCAAGTCTATCAGATTGATTCGATTAGAGTCTGAATTGTGTTGTAGAATTCTGCGGTGGAATTACATATTTTTGATTGGATTGGGTATGGGGGTTGGCCCACAATTGGAGACAGTGGATTTAGTTACTGTGCTAGGTTCTATATTGATTGGACATGCAGAAGCGTAAGGCCAAGTCGCGCTCATATATTCTTACCCCCGGTTTCTAGAACGCTAGTTGGCTTTGACAGTAGATTAAAACTATCGTTGTCTCTATCTAACACTAAAGAAATGACAAGGATGGCAATAGAATTAATCTGTTGTCAACGTTGACAGACGTTTCAGAAACTGGGGGTTAGTGTTCTAAGTATAATGACGTCTTCTCCTAGGTTCAATGCAATGCACGTAACCATCATAATCAGTTATCCAGTCACAACTCCTCACAACCCTATTGAATTATGAATTTCAGATTCGACTGTAAGTTTTATTATATCTGTATATATATTGGTAATACAAATTTTCACTCGCTTGATTGCTAGTAAATGAGCCGGAAAGAATAATGACGTGAAATGATTGAGCGAACAAAGTGAAATGATTGGAACAAAGTTTTTGGATGAGATTTATCTTATGCTTTTTTTTTTTTTTTTGTTTAATTATGGCTTCGCACGGTTTGTGCATATAGCCAGTGTCAAGTATTATAATAATAACGTAAGTACATAATATTTTTATTTTCACATTAGGAACGTAATAGCTTTAAAGCAATCCTCGTGGTCAAGTAGTCAAGTCAATTATTTACATAGTCAAAGTCACGATTCAGTAAAGTGGTGGATGCTTTACTGAAACTTCCTGGGAGTTTTGGAAAAAATACGAAATGACACGCTTTTTGAGTTTGTATCATTCGCCCACACTCGTGCACGTTAACGAACACTTAATGGTTAATATTCCACCAAAATTACACATTAACACTCGAAGAAACACAAGTTTAAGAAAATAACACAAAACCAACAACGTCTCACTATCGTATTCCCGCCAAAACTCTATCTTATGCTTATAAAAATAAAATTTGCAGTATACGCTTCTATGTTATACACCTACGTTGAATTAGGTATAGGACCTATACACAGGAGATGTGCTGAAATTCGACATACTTAAGACTGTGTATCGAATTGTCGCCCTAGAGTACTTTTGCAAGTAGGTACGTACTTGTATTATAATTAAGCATGTATCTAAGAACACGTCATCTAATGGACTGAAAAAAATCCTTGGTAAGATAAAACAGTTCAACTTGTTTGACTTAACTAGCAAACCTGTTGTTTTACCAGTACTTACTTACCTGATGTTTTTCCTTGCATTAGGTATTCCATTGTTACGCATGCAAATCTGTAATTAACATGGTGATTTGCATACAAATGGAGGGCGGCGGCTTGACCCTGACCGTGTCGGCAAACAAACAAACAAACGTGGGGGCTCGTGACATCTGTGTATAGGATAAGAGCTACGGCGATAAGTCCTTGGTTACAATACAAATATATATATTTTTTAAACGTAGCCTCACACTAGGATTGCTCCTGTATAGTGGGTACCGCTTACAGACATATAATTTCACATACACATTACACCCAGACCAGAAACAAACATTTGTGGGTCGCATAAATATTTATTCCGGGCGGGAATCGAACCCGCGACACCAGGCGCGGCAGTCCAATGGCTCAGCCACTACGCCAAACGCGACGTCAAATAATTGTATGCGAAGTATGAATTTCCATTATTCACTGCTTAGGTAGTCCAATAAAGCCATCTATCCGAGATTTAACACCGTCGTCAGGCGAAATTAGCGGCCCTTAGGCGGCTAGGGAAATTATAACACCAATTACCGCAACACCTCATTCGATAAATCAACTTTATTTCAATAATTTATTGCGTAGCGGCACAGCCTACTAAATCCTAGAGGTATTCATTCCAATAACCTACAATTTCAATTAGTCTAACAGTATTTCCATTAATTGATAACGTTGCCGCGACCACGAACTGCGGGTAGTACACGGAGCCAATCATAATTGTAAGGTTGGCCGCAGACTCGGCCAATCAACGTTGTAACAAGCCTTAGACGATTTACCCAGCAATGTCCATAACTAGCCGACCGTCGCCGGTAGTCGTGTAATGTGTATAGTGGTTGGTTGGCTGCTTGCGCATGCGCTGCGGTTGGATTAAAGCGAATTCCACTGTGGTCAAAACTGCTTTTAGGGGTCCATCCATACCCTAAGTGTAAAGCGGGACACTAATACTAAGACTTCACTGTCCGTCCGTCTGTTACCAGTCTGTGCCATGAACCGAGATAGTTAAAGAGTTGAAATTGTCACAGATGATGTAGGTATTTCGTTTACCGCTATAACAACAAATACTAAAAAATTTGAATGACTTGGCTTATCGATTGGATCGTGGTAAGTACGTTCGTCTACGTTGAGTCCTACCGGCTGGTCCACACAGATCCATAAATCTGTTTCGTTAATCTGCCTTCGTCCATCCTCTCTAGACGTCCAAATCATCTAGGCATCCCTTTTTCTACCTTGCCACAACATCTTCTACCATTTCACATCGTTTCACACCGTCATTTTACATTCTAACTAACAGACTTTTTACAAGAATGTTCTCGTGTGTGAGCTCACATAAGCCAAGTTCAGGTATATATCAGGGTTGGCTTTGGCTAATCCGCGTTCTGTCGCTTCAGGTAAACAGCTTCCGGGGTGGGCGTTAGAGCGACGCGCGACGTGACGTCGAGTGCTAAGGGAACTGTGCTCGTGGATGCGGTAGGAATGCTCGCCAAATCTGGCAACACCCAGCAACTGCTCTTGAATTGATGTCGCTCTCCTTGACACACAGTATTATAGAAAAGTATACCTTTGTAGATATTATGCAAAAAAATTATCAAAAATCGTTGAGCTAATATTTTTTAACATACATCTGAGTGATAAGTAATACATGTATGTCGTTCGCATAATGTAAGAACGATGCGAGCCTGAAACAATTGCAGTGCCACATAAAACTATGGATTGGGGAAACTTGCTAATAGGTATAAAAAACTGCATGTGAGTTATTTGGTTTCCAAATCTTAGAATATAATTTAGCTGGAAACAGCGCTAATGCTTGCTTCTGTTTGGTTGATGAATAGTATTTAAACCGAAGGTATTTCCCCAGGCGGAGTGTGCTTACGAGATCTCGTTTATATATCACTAGAAAGCATTTCAAATACACAAACATTTCAGTATTTCTAATAACATTTTACAGCTACAGGTTACAACTTTAATTTGTTATGGATCATATCATATTTATAAATTATATTTAGCGAATAAAAGCAAATTGCTCAGACGCTTAAGTTCATTTCCAGTGCCAGAGGTCCCATTAGAGAGCAGAACCTCTAATAAATCGTAATTAGAAACGTTATTGAGATGTGTGGGCACTTTGCACTAGCTGGGTGTTAGTCTTTAATAGTATATATTATGTATATACTTCGGTACTTGATTTTTTCGTAGACCAGTGCTCTGTGGACCATTGACGAATCAGATCAAAACTATGCTATACATAATATAAAAAATAATGCTTATGTATATTTCCTACCATCGTCAAATCTTTTTACCCGACTGCCAAAGGATGGTAATGTATTCAGTGTGATAAAAATTCACATCCTTTTACGCACCGATTTATTTCCTCCTACACTTAAAAGTTTTAAAATTCTGATTTATTTATTCATTTAAATTTTGAGGATACAAATTGAATTTAAAAAAAGTTATATTATATACATCTATACCTAAAACTTACCATATCCAATAAATGTTGTATGAAATACACGTCAGTAATGCTGACTAATTGTACACAACCTCAGTTACGCGCGGATTACAGGCGGGCTCAGGTTCATATACTCGTATATACATTCCATATATACTCCTTCGCATTGTCTATAACCGTATTTTTGGTGGGACTGTAATTTTTGACTTTTACTGACTTTCAACGAGTTTCCAAGTTAGGAAAATTATTACTGTCACAAACCTGTGAGGTATAGACTCTCTCTTTCTCTCTCTCTCTCCCCATAGTAATATACTATACTTTATTATGGTGCCTAGTATCAGCTGGCTCGCTACCACCCTGAAGTAGAAATCTGTCTTTCGGGAGTTACAAGCTGTTCTTGAGAGCCCGCCCCATTTTAGGTTTGCATTTGTCCACCTTTAAACACATCTATATTCTCTATTGTTCTACTGTTACCATATTATATAGAAATAAAGTATATTTCTCAAGGGAACTGGTTTCACTGCAACAAATGCTGTTTTTTCAGACTACTTATGCTATACCTACCTACCTCCTGAGTATTTCTACGAACTGATAATAAATTAGTTTACTAGAATCGCGTGCTGCGGCCGGCCTAATGACCGATGACTGGCGTGATCAGTGGGAGTTATCTAATGCGATGTTTTTTATAACTGCTGTAATAATAGGAAATCGATATGTAGGTCAGACTAATGACTAGGGATTAACGTTTGTTATTTGGTGTTTATTAGGGAACATTTAAGGCGAAGCGGAGCTGCGGAGGTGCTACGGTATTCAGAAGTGGGGTTGCAACAACTCTCTGCATCCACTACAATCCACTTGGATCCACCACGGATCTCCGCTTAAATCCACCGTTGGATCCGTGGATACATCTTTTTGCTCTTAAATCCACAGGTGAACCCCTAACAGAACAAATGTGAAAATTGTAATAATGGCAAATATCTAGACGTGTGTGCGTACGGTGTATAATTATTATCGTGAATTCTGACATGACTGATTAAATTCCTTTTTGAAGGTATTATCTTAGGCTTTTTAAAGCATAATTCTTTAAGCCTTAGGAATTTGGTTAGATTATACGTAAACGTACGTCTCTTTAGATTATTATTTTTTAAATAAGTAGTAAACAAGTTTAGGAAATAAATTATATAAGTTTTTTGATAGTTCAGGTTACAAGGGGGAGTTTTTCCCTGTTGTGTTCTGTTTGATCTTTTTATTGTGCCGTTGGGAACACTTTTTCAGAGTTTACTTACAGCCGAAATTAATATTGTATCTCCTATCCAAGGTTGAAATCGATCTTGGATTGCTGCCTATCGTTCGATCGATTTCCAATCTGCGTGCCTTCATAAACCAATCCACGTATTGGTTATTGGCACGTTTGACCCTAAAAATGGATTGTGATATCAATCCCAGATAGGAAAATTTGGATTGGATTGATTATTAATTTCGGCCGTTAGTGTTCAGAACAGCATAGACTCAGGAGGATGTATATAATTTAAAATCTATAGAGCGTTATTGTATTGCGAATTTGAACCTCCACCTTTCTCTCTCTCTGCTCTCTCATTAAACCTAAAAATAGTAATTGCAATTTTACGAGTCTTTCAAACTTACTTAAGGTTACTTATATTGCGGGTATTTTGTACGGGGCTGTGTAACTTATCTAATTTACAAGTCTATCTAGTTTTGTTTTTATGTGTACACAATCTTTTGGTTTGCAATCTAGTTCGAAACAACCCTAATTTTAAAGGTCTACCTCTGTAGGTATATATGTGTAATAATGTATATTGTCTTGTGTATAATGCTATAAATAAATTAAAATAAAATAAAATCCTATGACAATCACCCAATGATATTTGTGTTCGGATATAATTAGTAACGGTTATGACGTTAATTATTATAGTAATAATAATAATAATTCAGCCTGTAACTGTCCCACTGCTGGGCAAAGTCCTAAAAATATAATTAACCTTCCTCACTATCGGGAGGAAGGTTAATTATTAATGTAAATTTATTATATTCCTTTTCATCTCTTTCGTTGCGTAAACCTTTGTTATATTGCGGCTATTGATAAGTTGCTTTTCCAGGTTAGTATATAACTTTATAACGTTTTATGGTTCATGGTTTATGAAGGTGTAGGCTACAGGACCACTTTAACTAGCACGGGGTCAAACCATGAACCGCTAGGTGTGAGATACTGCTATACTTTATGGCCCCATGTGGGTAGATTTTATCGATATGACATAACATCGCCAATTCGAAACGGCTACGACAAGAAAGGCCATGGAAAACTTCATGCGTTTCTTAAAACCGCAAACGTATTTTTTTGAATCATTACTGGCAAAACACGTTAGATTTTTATTCGTGTCAGAAGTACCCGGAACTGCACAAAATTGCTGCAGCTGTCATAACACCGTCACGGAGTGCCAAAAGTGCACAGTTGCGTCGTTTGGTCTAATTTTTGTCTGAATGCGCTCACAGCGGCAGTTTCTACTGTAAAGACCCACGCATACACGCTATTTTAAGCATTAGCGGTCGATAGGTATGATTTTTTAGAAGATCGTCGCAGCGACTTCACCTGCCATTCTTCGTGGTTCTGACACCTTGCTTCCTTTACCTAGATTGGTGCTTTCGTCCTTTCCGGAAGGAAGCACGAATACAGTGGCAAAAATGTTAGTTATCGAACGTAAAGCCAAAGCGCGACGCAAATCGATGCAGCTGAAAAATATCCGATCGCCGATGCTGAAAGTTCGTGTCTACTGCTTCCTTAATCAAACGGTTGGCGAGCGGGCGTCAGTAGAGTAGTGGAGCGAGGGGTAGGGACTAGAAATTGTCGTCAAATCGCAGTTTCCGGAGCGCTGATTGCATCGCGCACCCCGCATCCGCTCCCGTGTTTGCTTTGCCAAATCGATTAGACTTTCAGGCGACGGATGTTCGTTTGGAAATGTTGATTCACTTTAATTGATAGTTGGTGTTGATTTTGTTTACTATTTGAGTGGAAAATGGATATTAAACGACAATAATTAACATGATGTGAGAGTGGCTTTTGCACGCGTGTACGTTTCCAATTTTCCATAATATGCCTGATTATTGTGAAAAGCAGCATCAATAAATCTTGCCTTCCAAATACCACTCTAGAGATCTCTGTTCATGTTCTATGTATTTCATTTGCAGGATTGTAAAAATTTCTATTTGGTCTAGGTATAGGTACAGAGGAATATCTATATCTATCCAAATGTACTTACACAATCCCATTGAAAAACACAGGTAGACACTCCGCCCAACCAAGCTAAAAAAGTCTCGAATTTCCCCAAGTTCAAGAGATCATGATTTCGGCAGATACTGCGAGGGCGCTTAGAAGTGGAAGCCACCGCCACTCTAAAATGTAAATTCAAGGGTCCAAGTCTTTGGAGCCCGATAAGCAGTCAGGTGGGTCATTCAGATGTTTTAAAATATCGAGGGAGGATCGCGGTACCTAACGACTGAGATGTTACAAGCACCGGAGGATGATCTTTATTCGGAACTCGGGTGGTTTGAAAAGTTTTTGAGGTAAGTATCTTTCTATGGATGTGACTAAAAAGACCTATATGTTTTATAAAAATGCGAGCTTGCTTATGTTTTGAGTAGGTAGACAATTTAAATCATACGACAGAGTTCAGATTTCACGTTCAAGCTATCATCAGTTCAACGATTCAGAGTCGCCGGTCAGATGTGCAAAGATTCGAAACCGAATGTAAAAAGATGGTGTTCCATGATCTGATTGCGTAGGTAGGTATTATTTTATTAAAATCGAAACAAAAGACCCGCGCTGGCATTGCAAGCAGTCCATGATCGGAGCCAGATTGAACGAGGCATCAGACGTGAATTTATGCTGACATGGTAGCCGAAAATTGCCACATTCAAGTGGTGCTTGCTGTAACGGAATGAAAGATTTTATGAGAGGTAGGAGTTCTGCCTTTGTACGATGATCTCTCAGAATACTCGTAAAATATTATTTCTGGTCCAAAACATACCTCAACGTCAATTCGATGTCTTAATTATTTTAGGACTTACAGCTGGCCGAAGCTGAGTGGGGTTGAAATTTTTTCACAAGTGTAAGAAGCGGAATTTATTGTGAACATTTTTCCTTATTACCTGTTTATTTATCCCGCAACCTTGACGACCCAGTGAGAGAGACGAGAGAATGCTTGAAGTCAACTAGTCTCACGTTCCTAGTAAGAAGCTACACTAAGTTTCCTCCTCTACCAATAGATGTAAATTCAAGAGTAAGTGCCTTCCTTGTTGGATTTAAACTGTGGGTACATAAACCACATTGCTGGCCGAGGTGTGAAGCAAGTTGCAAGTGGGTTAACAGCTGAACCGTGTACAGGCAGTTCTGTTATCAAGCGGGTAGTTAATCTTACTTTACCTTGCCTGAGTTAGGTCTTTGTGCTCAGCAAAACATGACTTGGTAGGAACTGTAACTTATGAACTTTCTGTTCTGTCCGGTTACTAGAAATCTGCAGGGGTAATGCTGGAATGAAATATAGCATTACCCCTAATCTGCAGGCATTTAAAAATGTGATATACTTTAAATGTGACGTCTACCAACCCCATAGATCAGCGCAGAGGATGATGTGAAGGTGATCTGTAATGCGATCATCACTCCAAAGGAACGAAACAAACTTTATTAAGTATATCAGTGTAGAAGTATAGATTTGATAGGTTTGCATCGACGACTATCTCGCCAGATTTATTGATATTTAGATTTTATTGATAACTCTTGGAAAACCCATTGATACTGAATGGCTTTTCGAGCTTCACACAGGGCTATTAGATGCTTATCACGGCAAAGACAAGACTCGCCGCACTAGTGGTACAGTTAACTCGCGGAGTTTGACTGTTGACATAGAATAACCAGGTAAGGCGAATACAGATGGGGCAAAAGGACACCGCTACATTTCATGATTTTTTTATATAATGCGATTTAAAATTGTACAATATTCTCGCTAATTGGTATTTGCATAAAATTCATTTTATGCAATTCATTTTAGATTTACATCAGCCCAGTGATGTTTCGTAGTTTTTTCTGAACTATGCACAAATCAAACCAAAGTATAAGAAATCAATACTCTTTTAAATCGTATAGGTACTTAATCATGTTTATTCAAACACAAACATTATCACCTCAATCATCATTTAAATTTTTTCAATAAAAAAAAACAGTCTTAATCCTCGCAAAATCTATAAATTGTATGGTGATAACACAGGGGCCGATTTATGACACTACAAAAGTGAATTATTGGACAGTTTGTGTGATGGTCTTAGAATGTTATTCTATTACTCGCTCCAATGTGAACCTTCTGGACTGTATTGACAGATCTGTAGTCGTGTCCAGCGTCCCGTTACATCGGATCGGAGCCGCCGTGGTATCTGAAGATCATCACGCCGCAAGGTCGCGGTACTTACACGGTAATAACAGGTATCGAGTATCAACGGAGCGGTGTACATTCGGGACTAGATACTCGTACTAGGCTTCCGTCGAATGGGACCGCTAGGTATGGGGACTGCGGTCCCTTTTGCCGGATTGATTTAATTTTGTTGTTTTTCTTCCGGCTATTGGGATTGCCTTAGAAAATGTGTAAAAAATCTATTGTTCAAGGCAAATAAAGTACAGACAAAGAAAAATTAGGTAGGTACCTAATAGAAAGTAATAATAAAGAACAAAACTCTTTATTGGAATTGGAAAATATTGGAAATGTGTAAGATTTTACATTTTTGATAGCCTACCTATCAAGTTTCTACAGCACATTCACTGTCTATACATTGTGTGTAATTACACTGGTAATTAGTTGGCATGGGGCGTTTCTGACGTGATTTCAGGAACCGAAAATGTAATTTTATTTTCATTTCTCTTTTTTATACACGCATTGTGTTCTATAGGTACTTCAGTTTTTACCATCTCTGTAAATTTGCGATATGAAAACCTCACTTACCTACCTACATACATTTATTCAATAGTCCTTTTGGCCTTTACTGAAACATCCAGATAATGAGAACTGGAAACAGGAATCGGCTTGATCAGTAATGATCAGACATCAAAATGTAGCGTCCTTAAAATCAGTTCTGAGTATCCAATTCTGAATTATTCTTGATTGCCATACAAATATATATTCATAGGTATTCTATGACATAGATTAACATAGTCACTATGTTACACGCCCATGCAAGTAATTTAACGAGCACAGGAAATACACCCTCCATTCAGGAGTGAAGGCATTGAAGTGTGCGAGTAGGTACATACTTACTGTGTACCCACAAGCACATACTAAGTAAGTAGGTATAGTAAGTGTGTCGGTCTCGGAATGCTTGCGGTTATAAAGATTTCTATATCTACATAAACGGCAAATACCTTTGTTATCGAACAAGCGGAACCTAAATAAACAAAACCATTCGATTTGTTTATTCATTTCCATGAATTAATGGTATCATTTTATGAACGAATGGGCGAATAATTGGGTGTATTTGTTTACAGCCTAAGGTGGTACATAATTTATAGGTGGTACAACAAACTGTTGAATTTGTGGAACTAAAATGGAAGAATTATAAATGTTATCATTTCCGGAAAAGGGAGTATAATTATAATATTTTAATAGTTCTTGTAAATTATTGTCCAATGTTGATACGATTTCTTATACCAAAATACATCCAAATATAAGAATGTAACAATATAACTTACTTAACACAGTTATTTGCACTAGTATTTAAAATCGAGGTCTAGGTACGTATGCTGTTAAGAATAAATTACTTAATTACATCCTCAAATTAGATTATGTCAGTGTTTCCTTCGCGAAGTTAATCATAACCTATTGGTAATAGCATGTGGGCAATTCTGCCGTGTAATTCCAAAATACTGTATCTCAGAAATATGAGTTTTGAGAAAACGAGCATTAAACTTTATATTAGTTTTTTTATGATTTCATAGCTATTTTCTTTAAAAAACGATAAGTGTTTGGTATCAATTTAAAGGTATTTATAATATCTATCTAGCCCTCCGCAAATATTTTATTTATATACTAAAACAAATGAATTATACCTCAAAAAGTGTCATGGCAAACCATAGTCCATTATACAAATTGGCATTGTTATGACAATACATTGTATTCCGTAAATACAGTTTATTGGCTTACCAACACATAGAGGAAATAAATACTTCTATCAAAACAGTGGCCATGAAGATGTAGGTACTAAAACACTGTATCTTGAAATACAGTGCTTTTCTAAAATAATTATATGTATGGCAATCTTAAATTCATAGTATCAATATTTAGTTAGTATTTTAATATGGATTCTTTATTTTAATAATTCTACTATTCTTATCTAAATACCTAACTACAAAACAGAGTCGTGTTAGTGAAACCATTTACTAATAAGTCAAGAATTACGGCTGGACTGATTTTCATGAACTATGCTTTGTTGGATTCGTGTCCACTCCAAATAGCAGAATAACTAATAAAAAATGGCAATTATGTATGAAAAAGAGGGAAAAATGACACTCACTGACTGACCGAACAAACCCCCCCAACCCCGCACATTCCCCGCGCATCGCCCGGATGGCCAACAACAGTTGAACTCCCTCACGAACGAGTACGGTGGCGGGAGGGGTCTTGGATTAATGGTTTTACGAAACACTGTATCTCAGCTGCTAACTAACTGCGAGTTACGGAGCACGGATTTTTCAAACATAATACTGTACCTTTAATTGCAGTGTTTTGCCATTTTAAACCTTCAACATAAGGAAATTACAGTCTTTTGAGAATGCTATTATCTACCGTCTGTGTATCTATAGAGCAAATATTTTGAATTAGGGGTGTAGGCCAGGTCGAAAAAATGCATTTGAGCACTATTAAACCAAAACACTGTATCTCGAGTTACAGTATTTTGGATTTACACGGCAGATTATTGCAATATAAAGCCAAATGTAGATCATTCGTTAAGTAATCACTTTAAATAATGCCATTCTCACACTCACAATCTAGAATGCATGCAATGGGTTTCTGCAATTGTTTCATTAAATTATCAGATAAGCATGCTTTAGGAAGTCCAAGTAGGTAAAGCTAAAGGCAAAATTCGTTGTGTATATAAAAGTATTTTTTTTATATTCTTGCTAAATTATACATCAAAATAAGCTTTCAAGCTGCATAAGAGTTCTCAAGATCTTAGGCAGGAAATTATGTTCTAAATAAATTGTCATGTAATTGCACTAACGCTCGATTGCAAATATATATAATTTACTATACTTATATATAGTAATAATTTATTATCATAAATAAAAATAAGTGCCAACATCTCTAGTAGTAATTCCCTGTACAAATTGCTATTTTCATGAAGTATTACTTGATTATGATGTCATTTTACAAGCTGGAAAGCTATATAAATATAATATGTAACGCGTATATATCTAATAGATAAAAAATCTACACAGCTTTTTCTTCTGTCCATTCCCAAATACTATGATTTCGCATACAACATTATGCATCCATGACTAATTAATTTAATTTATTTCTAATCGTTTCATAGCTTTCCACCGATTCAACGGCGGAGATTCATATCCGTACATACTTATTACCACATTTACATACTCACGAATGGCACGATAGACCACTTTTTCCAATAAAAAACACATAAGAAAGTTCGTGTGTATTATGCGTCAACGAGTATAGGAAATGAGTGCTCAAGATAACCGGATGGAAAACCACACGAACGTATCGAAAGCGTAGATGATTAGCAATTTTAAATTCTAATTCCTTGCGTTAGAGGCTTCCCACGAACATGGAAGCCCCTACCAATGCTTAGTTTTCACTGAAAGTGGTCACATTTTCAAAAAGTAGGTGACAGAATAAATATTTTTCTAAGTTTCAGAAGCTTTCGTTAGGCAGTTGTATTGTTGCTACAAATTTTCTTTTTTGACATATTTATAGGCTCATTGAAATGGTTATCCGGGTGTGGAGCTCATGCCCTCGTAATTTGCCGGAATCATTCGGTCACCGCGGCGTTCCGGTCCTTCGATCTTCGTTCGTCCGTTCGTTCTTCATTCGTTCACTTCACTAGTCGTGGGTGATAACCGCTCGCTCGCGGTCGTGCGTGCCGCGATTTGTTTTCCCGCGTCCCCGATTCGAATACGAATAATTAAAAATACTAAAACGAATAAAAACCGAATTCGATTAGTGCAAAAGTGAATAATTGAAGTGGATTTGTTGTGAATCGATATTTACTCATTTCCGTTGTATGCGTGTGTGAGAAACAAGTTTTATTTTTCTGTGCATTAACCTAACTTGGATTTTTCTTTGGCGTTGTTTTTATGGTAAGTTAAAGCAAAGGTTACTAACGTCAGTAATGGAATTGATATACACATGCAGGTAGATAAATATAAAAATCTAGAAAAAGGTGCAAACCAGTTCTAGTGTTACTGTGTACACAATCAATTCAAATGGAATTGCGCACTATGGAATAGGTTTTTAGATGGTTTCGACCGACCTACAATAAACTTTATTGCTATTAAAATCGATACCTTGACGGCTTTCAATTATAAATATACTTCTATCGCTTTTCACCGCGCAATAGAAATCGATGAAATTTCTCATAGTCTGTTCGTGCAAACGAGGGTAGATGGAAATTAAACGGATTTGAAACGTGGAAAAATGGCAATCGATAAATATAATTACTTGAATGTCAATAGGAATTTATTTAACAGAATCAGATGTAGGTTTCCTTATTAGATAAGCCCCAGGGATTACTTTCGTTTTACCTGTCTTTATCACAATCTTATCACTTATTTTGTATAATAATATAAGTAGTAACAATATTATCTTGCGTATAATTATTGTACTATTAATATACAATACAATACCTATACAATACCTACGCTACGTCAACAAATTAAGTAGCGCTTGTTCGCAGTAACTTTTACCACCTTTGTCGTTTAAATTCGTATGATATGGACCAGTCTAGATTAATTAATTAATTTAATTCGTATGCAAGGTTAAAATATAAACAAAATTATATTCTATTACTCGTACTATTATTGTAAAAGTAACTCTTTTTGTTTTTACGGCTAAACGGCTGAACCCATCTTGATGAAATTTAGTAGGTATAGAAATAAATTGAACTTTGGATTGGAGGCGGGCGTCGCATACTTTTTATCGCGATATTAGGTATACAGTGGCGTAATTTATTAACAGCAGTAATTAATAATTAAGGTATTTTCACCATAAGGTAAACAGTGTGGGTTAGTCAATAGAGAAGTAAGTAATTATAATTATTTTGTATGGAAAACGTCAACCTCGAATTAATGATTTTCTGGTAGCATTCCATTCAAATAACTTCCTTGGATAAAAATACAATACCTAAATCAATTACCTACTTGGATTTGCTTAATCTTATTTGCTTAAATTAATTTATGGGAAATGAAAGGCAAACTATAGGTAATATCTACAATACCTACCATAAACCTTCAAATAATAGCTCAAACTAATCAGTATAATTGTTTATGTGGAAACAACAATAAATGAATGTGGATAATATATAGCAATAAATTATCTGCTTACCTAATCATGTTATTATCAATAGATAATTAAGTATATCTTTTAATTTATTATAAACACTAGCTTCTCCAGCGCCTATTTCCATCTCCGAGTTTCTCATTTTATCTCTATACCAAAATTTATCAACATACATACGTGAAAATGTAAGATACAAACAGACACATTTGCATATACAATATTATTAGTATGGATTTTAACTTATTACTTATCCTATCTGCGTAGTGCGTGTATCTAAGTGGACAGATATCGGGCTACTATTCTATTAAACGTGTACTTATCAGAATTGATAATGATTACGACTGTCTTTAAAGTTATACCATTTTATCCCCACTGGTTTTACTCACTCCTTTTTAATAAAGAATTCAATAATATCCATACAAAATACTGTTTATTTAATAATAGTATAAATAAAATAAAATAAACTAAAACTAGCTTAAACTAAACCTTAGAAATCTAACAAAAGAGGGTGTCCATGTGGCATGGTACCAAGAACGCTGGCAGCATTACCTCGCTGAATAGCAATGGCTATTCTCTGTGCGAGATAAGAGCCAGCCCTCTTGTCACCAGCGGCGTCGACCAGCCGAGGAAACAGATTGTTAAAAATTTTTTTGGAACTGGGACCCCATTGACCAAAAGTTTCGAAGCCAAGCGGCACAAATATGTAGTCACTTGAAAGTGTCACGTACTTGCGCCGCTTGGCCTCTTCTGCGGCTTCCGCCGCGGCTCCGGCCTTCAAGACAGATCCGCTGAGGCGAGAAGGGGCCAACGTGTCGACGCATGTAGCGTCCCACACGAGAGCCCTTCCCCGCTCCCAGGGGATCAAAGTGAGGCCATCGGGACGCTTGCCATCATCACGCACCATCCCGACAGGTTCGAGAGTAGAAGGTACGTTAATGGTGGCAAGCGCCCGTTTGATAATATCGTTAATGGAGCCGTGGCGGGAGAATCTGCCTGCACTGCGTTGGCAGAAAAGTCCATGGAGTCCGTTCCTGTCGACGACGCTGCCACATGGACACCGGTGACTCTCGACAATGGCAGCACCCAGTCGGAGTCCGACGGCGATGCGGAAACTGCCATTGTCGAGCAGCATTTGAACAAAATTGAATTATATGTAAAGATTTGATTTGATAATATTTAAATGTGAATGTGTCTATTAGTAAAATATTCTTCGCACCTTTTAATGGTACATCTATACCTCGCAATCTTGATGTGAAAAGTTTTGTGTCGCGGATCTCAAACGACTCATCCATGGGTAGGATACTCGATTCTATGTCACACTCGCTACACTCGTGAGGAAACACATTGAGTATGAGTGAGTCGTTTTCGTCCCTTGTTAAACAAACTACTATTAAACACCGTGACATAAATTAACAATACAAAGTATATTACCATAAATATTGTACAATGGGCAATGTTGTCCAATATCAATGTTTCTAAAAAGAAAACAAATTTAAATTAGTACCTACTTGTGCGTAATTTTGAAGACATTGTATCATGCAGGGAATGGGTTACATAATTACATTTTCAAAAACATTTGTGATCTAAATAGAAACGAGTTACGCGTACTTATATAATTTTACTAAAATTCTTTTTCATATCTGTCATAAATTAATACCACAGAATATCACCGTCCAATTAACAGGATGCCGGATATTAAGGCTAAGCCGCAATAAGGGTCTGGCTCCAGAACTTCGTATTAATCTAGAAGGGGCTCCAGAACTAATTAAACTTTTCAGTACTTAGACGGGAACTGATCCAAGCTACAAGTACGCGTCTGCTTTCAAGGTTGTCAAGTGTTTGGCATTGTTTTCAGCAGGAGTCAAAGATAAGTTAAGTGTATAATATAATCTAGTAATATATCTGTGAATTCGTAATCCGACTTCGCCTTATTTATTTCGATGATTTCAACGTCCTTAAAGATATCTGTTGATTCTGATCGAACTTCAATCTGGAATTGTATTGATATTAACGGTATTAATAACAATGCTAAGCTAAAAGTAACAACAACAAGCCTAATAAACGCCGCCATCATTATTCAACATTGCCATTCTTGAAAAAAATGTTCGTAAAGTTTACCATCTAGGTATAGGCACATTCTTAACAATAGGTGACATAAGAGGTGAAATACCCAACCAAGATAGGTACCCGTACCCTCGATGGGAGGAAGTCTCGTGCTATGGCGTATTATTGTCCCCGCAAACCTTTATCGTAAAGGCTCCAAATACCCACCACGCCCGAGGACGTCATTACACCCGTGATTGTGCCTTATCTATCCGGTTATTACCAGTCTACCCTCTAATTGTACCTTGAGTTAGGGCTGCCTCGAAATATTACACGTAGGCGTTTGGGTTATTTCATGTCAACATCCACTGGACCAGAGCAGTGGATTGTCATGTCTATAAGTATAGATAAGTATCGAAGTAGCGGTAGTTAAAAAGAAAAAATAAAAATGGTAATACTAAAGATTTCTTAAGCCTCTTTCTAAAATTGAAGTGCCTAGATTTTTTGTGGTATATTCAACTAATAATGATGCTATATTTCTCTAAATAACGTAGACACTAGGTAGGATATGTAGGTAGGTTGATCCTCAAGTCAATTTCCTATGAACGATACCATGATTCATTTCTGAATCATTGTTATCGGAAACAGTTATCACACATCTGCTAAAATAGTGATACTGAACTTCGAAATATTCCTATACAGGAATAATTAAATCTACTGAAAAACGCGGTAACCCTAGCTCGTAGACCTGTAATCGCTGGAAAAAGGCCTCCAGATAACAGCTTAATGACGAGTCATGTTCAAACCAAGAAATTCAAATACCATGGCAGCTACACATGACACTGGAGGGAAGGCTGCCACAGTAAATGATTACGAACGAAGCTGGTAGTTACACGATGTTACTTCAAGACTAGTTATTACAGCGTTGCGATGCGAGGTTTATTGAATTGTGAAGTTTGCAGATAAGGTTTTAGCACGGAGTGTTTACTAGAAACCGAAACGCTGCGAGGGAAACTGTTCGTAGTGAACATCTAGAGGAACTATACAGTTATCCGTAGAAGCTAGATTTGAAGAGTTGAAGTGGAAGTGAAAATCTGCTGATTCTAATAAAATAATGCTGGTATACAATTATTTGCTAAGAGGCTTGAAAGTCTCGCGTACGATTCTTGCTACATCATTGCAAGCTCGTAGAATTCCTACCTACGATTAAATATGTGCGCAAAATTATAATAAACTACTGAACAAACTAATCATCCTAAAAATTTAACTTTTAACATAAAAACAAGATTCTATCCCCAACATTAATTCAAAACAATATTCATTAGCTCCTAACAACTAGAACTAATCGCTGTAACGGACGACTCGACATCATAAAATCAGTACCAACATGAAATTTATCTCCTTTAGCGATCGGATTTCTAATCTCGTCGAGATAAATGTATTTTCGATATTCAACCAGGAATGAACCACGTGAAAAGGAAATGAATAGGGGCATTCATTCTACAAATCATTTACATAATTAAATTATTAAAGCAACCTATCATAGTTAACGTTTAACTCTTCTCTTAGAAAGTAACTCGTACACTTTGCGACCCCACGCCCCGCGCAACAACGACTAAACTTCTTGCATGAGTTAAGTCCAGATTTCTACCGCTCCGTGGCTGTCGGTCCCGGCAAAGGCCCTAGGGAACCCTGACAAACTCTGACAGTTAATATTTATGACACCAGAGACGTAGCTTTACTCTCCACTCGGCTTCTACACGTCTCTCTCACGCACTCGTGAATCTATACTCCAAGTCCAAACTCGGCGGCTTCACAAGAATAACCCAGGCTATGGCAGAGATAGAGGTACCTTATTCGAAAAACTAACAAACAAACAAGCACTCAACATTACAAATTCAGCACCTATTAAATCCCATTAACATGAGTCTTATGGCCGAGGCGTATCGCTCGCCACCTGGGCATAAACAAACTGCCAAACACGATTTCCTTACTGCAATGCAAGCTTTCGAAAGGTGATAATTATTAAGATTAATGCTGCATTAAGTAGCTCAGCTTGTCTTTACTAAGCTGTGGCAGATGTAGGGGCCAGTTGTATAGTGGCCCCTTGACCCTTGGTTTGCGAACATGCATGTAACCTTTACATCAGTTGTCAGTCTGATTGTTACAGAGAGTCCGATGAAGAACTGCCCGAGTGGCGTGTGTGTTGTGAAATTGTATTGCATGTTAGTAAGCTTCGTAAGGAGGTCACATCTAATAAGCTACTGATATATAGCTATTGCTTTAGTAAGATATTCAGTGGAGTTTATCGACAATCAACTTGAAATTATCATACACTTGTTAGGTTAACAGTGTGTCATTAACATAAAACTAACCTGAATAGTGGAAATATTGTTGAGGCGTTAAATGGATGGAATTATTCACGAGTACCGTTTCTAAATAATTACCTACTCTTGACAATATAATTTTAAGCTCTCGACTCAACTCCTCGTAACAAACCCACCTAACTTCTCTACGATATCTAAATGCCCTTAGGCGTAATATTATTTTTTTAAAGCATTAAACATTTTGATATTCCTCTTGATTAGATTCTAAAACAAAACAATTGAACATCTAAATTTAGGTTCCTCATTTGCAATCCAATCAAAGCTACGACTTCATAAACGACCGTCCCTTGCGGCGGCCATATCATTTTAAATAATGTTTGGCCTCGCATTGCAGTTTCAAAAGCGGACATCTTACTAGCCTCTCATAATCGGTGACTCGGCTGTCGATTATTGACTCGTTATTACGCGTACATATATTTTCAGAAATGTTCTAATTATCACTACCTAGCTCAGCCGTTCGGACGACATTCCTTAGGCCGAGATGAATAAAATTGACTGTCTATCTGCCTATCCTTTTCGTGGGAAGAACAAACGTTTGTGACTGCATGACTGCATACGTGTAACAATCATTCCTTCATTCTGAATGGTTCCACGAAATGTTGATAAAGTCCATAACGCTCAGAAATTATGGTAGCCGCGTCACAATACCAATAAGCATCTTCGGGTGTGCGAAGGCTGTCCTACTCAATATTCTTCCTATGTCCATTGCGGCATTCGCACCGGTCTTGTAATAAAGCTTCGCCTACACAGACGGTTGCATTATTAAATCAATAGATAAAGTGCATTCGCATAACCTGCCTGGTGATTGTGCCGACGTCAGTGTGCACAAGCTTTATAAACAATATAAACGGGTCCTGTGAGATGTTCAAGCTTTCCATTCTAGCTGTTTAAACCTTGTTTAATTTTACATTATCTTTGTTAACCTCCCAACTCCGTCAATCTAAGTTTTCATTATAATACTTGCGTAACGTGAATAAGTTTTCTACCTTATTTTATACACTTTTATATAAGTCGTCAGCGATAGGAAGATGGGCAGAGAAAGATAGAGTAGTTAGGTAAATTATGAGATAAAACACCTTACTTTTTAGCCCATAGAGTCGAATCGACTATCGATGTCGATGTTAAGTCTCAAAATAGCCTTGCAGAGTAGCTAGTCGCTTTGTGGTTCCAACCAAACAATTAGGGTGTCTGATCCAATTCAGGTAGCTTTGCAGCAACGAACAGAACGGTTCCCCCGGGAAGTGTTTGCAATCGATACTCAAATGAGACAGCCAGAATACGCCCCCGACGGTACGATACAATCGCGCTCAACTATATTCAGAACTTCTACCCTATTTTTCTGTGGCATGGAAAAGTATGTTTTGTAATTTGCCAATGAGGTAATAATTATATTCATTTTAACTGGATCAGTGCTGCAAGATCTTGGTCGGATAATTTTAAAGTCAATAGTAGTAGGTTGTTCAACAAGGGGTTATAACAAGTAATGAACCATATTCAATGTTCTGTTTCTCAAGCGTAGCAAGGGAGACTATAGAATCTAGCATGCATGAACGGATTAATAATTTTAGTCCCGCGTGCAACACTCTATTTTTCACTTCGATTGCGAAAAGATCACTGAGTATGAATAAAACGTTTATAGGGAATCAGGAATTGGGATGAATATTACCTAGTATCATAATAATGGCTTTCCCGTTTCGTCACTGTTTGTATATCGATTACTGGCAACATCATTTCAGTTTTATAACAAGCTATTTTTATTTTATAACAAGCTATTTCTCAGTTATCTATACAGTTTTTCAAAGCAAGTGTACCTGGAGCATAGCGCGGGCTCGCTGTAACCTGAGCCAGACCGGCACAGTTCGTTAGCGTTGTATTAGCACAAACCGTTCAAACGTATACAATTACCTGTCAGTTTACCTCTCTACTCTCTTCGCTAGTGTAGGGTTGCTATTCGATAGGAAGGGAAAGTGTCCTAATTCAATGGCGATAGGTAAACACTTTAAGACTTTCTGTTTTCTCCATCATTTGGTCCATGTTTCCACCGCTGCTTGGGACAAAAATCATGTGAAATAATAGCGTATTGACATGTAATTTAGAAGTCAAACATATTTCTGTAAGAAAAAATAAAACAATGCGGGATCCGTTTCAGATATAAACTAACACAAATTATTTATGTTCTTTGCGATGGTAACCCTGCTTGCTGACAGGTAGTTGGCAACACTGATGGGAAACAAGCCTATTTGATTACAATGTAACCGAATATGGCGCGAGGAACGTTGGGAAAATGCAAAAAAAGATCCCGTTGAATCTAAGAAAGACGGCGACAAGCCGTAAAAACAAAGGCACCGTTGTAAATTACTTAGTCAATCTGAGTGTAGACAATGAACTCTATAGAATACTACTACAGACAATCCAAACTTACTCCACCTTTTAATCTTTACAAATGACCAAACAACAAGCTTTCGTACGAGAAAACAGATATAAAGTAGGGCGAGCGTGTTTTTTTTATACGGGTCCACATTTTGGGGACGAGTACGGACTAAATCAAGGTAATTTATGGTATTTTTTTTTCACATTGTTTTGTATGTGTTATCTTGTATCATAATATTAATTAAGCTTTCGTTAACGTGCACGAGTAACCCCCGGTTTCTAGAACGCTAGTTGGCTTTGACAGTAGATTAAAACTATCGTTGTCTCTATCTAACACTAAACAAATGATAAGGATGGCAATATAATTAATCTGTTGTCAACGTTGACTGACGTTTCAGAAACTGGGGGTCAGTATCAGTAAATGAAGCAAACTCAAAAATGACTACAGAGAAAATTTCAGTAAATCCAACGTCTTACCGTTTGTGACGTTGGACGACTTGACTGCGACCTAATTACTATTATAGGACTGAAATTCGACATCTTGACTTAATTTTACAATAGATACTATGTATAATAATACAATGAAACTTGATATCAACTAATCAATTTTACAATTGGGTACAGACTACAAATTGAAAAAAAGTTCAAAATGAAAAATAAAAAAATAGATGACCAACAAATCTAATTTTTGTAACTAACTTAATAAATAACGTGAGAAAATGAGAAAATGCGAGATATGAAATATTGCTTTTTTAACTACCTACCATGTGATAACAATATCGGTCTGGGAACCAAACTATACCCGACTATTTGTGCCACTTGAAACACTGAATATTTATGAACAGTGAGAAATAAATTAACATAAGAAATGCGTAATGAAGATCGTAAATTCTTAGTAATAAAAATGAATAAAATGGTTATGACATTGTTCGGTACCCGATGTATGAAACATGTTTGTATATAACTATAGAAGAAGAAGAATATCTCAATAATTATATTATGAACCCACAGAGCGATGTCGAATGGATTCACTGACACTACTGAAGAAATTTTCATGTAAGTATAAAACCATCGTGAGATAAAATTATATTTTAAATAAATTCTAAACCTAGAAATTTTAGGATATGGAGTAAATTGGGAAACTCTTATCGAAATCACTTTTGAAACTAACATGAAACTCAAACAACAAGCGATTTAATCGAAAGCCACTTATAAAGCGCATACCTTTCATCAAACGCAGCATAAATATTCGATCTCGCCGATAGCATCTGGTTACTGGTTACTGGTATCAAGTATTGAGTACAACTCTTATAAGTAGAAAGTATAGTGGCCTAGAAATGAATTCGCGTTATCGTACCTAAGTGAAATGTACTCAATCAACCGGTGATGTGCTCAGTACACACCGCCGGCTGAGCGTATCAACTCGTATTTGTAGAATATTGGATGTTTTCGAGCGCGATGCTTCGCTGACGGAATAATCCCACAACTTTACCACTCTATTAGCTTGGGGTGCATGATGCAGCTCAGCGTTTCTCTCTCTAGGTTATCGTTACTAATTTGGATGCAATTCCTATTCCTTTTTATCGCGTATTCTGTCATGTGCAGCTGAGAATATCAGTCTACCCCACACCGTATCTAATTTGAAATGAGAGCTACAATTAGATTCGCGACTGCATCTCGTACAATTTCGTAAAAAATATATTAAAAAACAATAAAAACATAAAGGTACACAATTAAAAGAAATATACACTCAGCCTTACGTTTTTGTCTCAGTCCGCAAACAGGTATATTAATTATATTCCACGTGATAAAGTCCACGTGAGACCAGTTGAACCAGATGGACTCAGACACGGAGATAACTAAGTAATTATTTAGAAGAATAAACGTGACTTGAACACTGCAGCATTAATACAACCAACAATAGAAAACTTTACAATAAGGTTGGATCGAAACAATCTGTAAGGGAATCGTATACAATACATACAGAATAGATAGATAGATAGATAGAAAATACTTTATTGCACACCACATTAGACACGAAAACAATAGACAAATTAAGCTAACTTAAATATAATTGGTATACAATCGGCGGTCTTATCGCTAAAAAGCGATCTCTACCAGACTATGTTAATTATTTCATCATTACTATATTTTTATGTCCTCGTCAATTTCACAACCAAATGACTATGGTCCTAGTAGTTCCCGATTCCGATTGTATAGCGAATCTAGTTCGGGGTCAGGATCATACCTCAGTTTCCTTCGCTCCATGCTTCGGAAATTCGGTCCTTGTATGCCAGCCAGACACCACCCGGCATAAAAAAACTAGCATAGATGAAGCTATAACTTCCTCAAACTATGAAGATGGTAATTTTGGCCGATGACGTGCTACGCTTTTTTACGGACCACGTCTTTTTTGTTACCCCGACAAAGAGGGCCTTGTGCGAACCGGTACGAAATTAATCTTTGAACAAAAAACGAAGGGCACGTTGGAACAGGGTCTTTGTCCGGCGTGACGTGAAAATAATTAGATGATAACATCAGTATTGTTGCAAATAGGAAACAGTGGAGATTTAATCATAGAACTAACAGTAACTGCGACAGACGATTTATATTACGACCGTGAGACAGCCATGACGGTATTGACAGAGTTGAAACAGTTCTTTTTAAATTAGTTTCTTGGTTAGTTTCGTGTTACTCTAGGGTTTACAATTTACATTATGCAGTGAGATAGTTGTCTGAGAGATGGGTTCTTTAGCATTGCCAAGATTACCTGCTGGGTGTATCAATGCGATGAGACTTGTGCAGTGCTGTTACAACTTTTGTAATGCAAGGTAGTACTGCTAGTATAATATACAGTAAAGTAAAACATTTACAAAAAGCTATGTGACGTCAAAGAATTGACGTAATATCGTTAAAATTTCTGCGTTTTCACCTATACAAAATGAGTCTAATTGCTTCCGTTCCAGATCGTAAACCATCCGACATTTAAGGCTTCAGCAAAGTTTCGTGTTTTCGATAACAATTTTCATACAAATAAATCTCGCCTAAACCCAATTTGGAGTCAATCCAAAAGCAATTACATTAATGGCTTTGCGGCTTTAATTGGATAATTTGAATTCATAGATTTATGACATGATCAATGCTGGCCATTTTCTCGTGCTTCCTAGTGGTCCATAATTGGACACTGGCCGTGTTATAATAATGTTCCACTGCTTATGTATTGTAGTGACACATTAAAATGCTACCAGACGTCAAATTTACGAACTTATTTAGAAAGTGCCTTATCTATCGGGTTAAATTACTAGTCCCTATTTGTCAAAATGCTTGAATATAAGTTAGAAGACGTAGAAGGCGCTTTAGGAAGTTCTTATTTGTAATTATCCAATATAGCCGATTTTACTGATAGCAGCTGGAAAAAGAAATGACGCGTGGTTTAGCAGGTATGCCCAACAGTGTACTGACACAGGCTGATGGTGATCAAGACTGAGATACGAGACGGGTGGTAAATCTAGATGTGAAACTTATGCCACTGCATATTCTACACCAGCGGTTCTCAAACTTTTTTGGTCACGGAACCCTTTTGACAAGCAAAATACTTGACAGAACCCTACACTAAAATATACAATATAAAATACAACAAAAAAATGCGTTGTAAACAATCTCGACTTTATGTTTTTGAAGATAGAGCCGAAAGTCGCTTGTTCACAACTATAGCGTCTAATTCAGAGGCGGCTTTTATCAAAGGGACTGCGCGCTCACCAGTATACGCGCGGCGGGCGGAGTCAAAACGTTGGACCAGTGACCAGAGAGAGGTGTTTTGTTTTTTTTTCTAAATTCTTGCGGAACCCCTACAGGGGTAGCGCGGAACCCTAGGGTTCCGCGGAACACACTTAGAGTACCGCTGTTCTACACTATATCATCACGTCGTCAACTAAATCAAAGTGGGCAGAGTATTTAATTAGTAATGAAGTGCAGTGGGTTGCTAGCATGCGTTAGCTTCCTAGCATACTAGTCCACCCACTCGGTTTGGCGCAAGGCATGGGTGTCTGAGCTTGCGCATAAACTTTAATGTTACGACATCGGATGAACCTCTTACAAATCGATGACACAATAATTTCGTGTGTCGTTTGTATGTTAATATGATAGTCGAGTTGAATGGTTTCTGATGTACCAAAGCGAATTTATGAAACGAATTGATTCCGTGAATGAGCCTTAAGATTTTGAGGTACGTGAATTACTGGTAATTTTTGAGACAAATATTGAATGCCAATTATTATGAGCCAGTTTTCGTTGCTCAATTGACTTGAATTTCTGAATGACTGTACAGTACAAACAATGATGTAAAATTTAGGTGTGTTCAGCGACTTTTGGTCGCTACCGCTTCCTTCATCAGTAAAATTACATTGAGTTGAAATTATCCTTTTAAAATCTCCATTATTTATTGGAGAAAATATACGGCTTATGTTAAAAGCTTACAGTTATAGAATAGCCAAAGCCAAACGCGGCTCAAGAAGTACCAAACTTTGCGGCTCAAAACACCTCGCGAAGTGTGAAAAGAATACAAAAAAGATACAATAAAAATACTTTTATTTAACGCTACTTTTATTGAACGAGAAAGAGCTAAGAAGCCGCTGTGAATTCCTAATTTATTACAGACGTTTAAAGCTCTCAATAAAGTGGTTCGATTTGAGATTGATGAGTTCTGGAGTGTCGGATCCTATGAAGGCAAATTTATTTGTAATACGCGTTGATGTATTCTTTAAGTACATCAATGGTAATTCGATCCATTTTTGTTATCTCATTTGAAGTACCTATCTTCTCTTTCTCATTCGCAAAGCGTTAACCACGCTTTTACTCGTTGTATCTGTAACTTTCTAACCCAATCTTCCAGGTCATGTTTGACCAACTTCTAATTTTCGTATCAATTTGTTACTGCTATAAACTGATACAATGATGATATTGTTACAATATATCATAGTAATGAGGTGTTCTAGTGAACCTTACTAATTTAAAAATTGGGGGTTCATTGACGGGTTCGATTATCATTGTGCCGTGGGTCTGTTGCAGCGGGATGGTGGTTGTGTGAATTTGCTTAGCATATTTTTTCTATTAGCCTAATATTATCTTCATAGTTCAAGGTCGAATATCCAGTTTCTAATAATTATTGACCACCTTAGCAGTGGTACGTTTTATATACGAGTGTAATCAAATCAAACGCCAGCCAATAAAATATCTAATAACCAAGGTAGTTACCAAGTGCGATGACCTCAAATTGACTCGTCACGATTCGATCTAGTGACCAGTGTATACGGATTCTGCCTAAAAGCTTTTTGTCCCTGGCCGGACAGACGGGGAGATAAGTGCTTGATTTAATCATCTCACGGTAATGTTATACGACATCGATGGCTTCCCCGAACTGGGCGATAAGTAGATGTTGTCGCTCTAGGTTAATATCTTGTGCGATAGCTTTGTTTCGATTTCTCCAAGACTTTAGGCTACTTATATTTGATCGTTAGGTCACACTTAAATGATCAAATGTGTTATTATTTCAAGTTAACTGCGGTTATTTATGTTTTAAACATTTGTGAGCTCCAGTCGAATCATTTCAACCTTGGGAGTTATTAAAATTTGTAAGAAAAAAACTGCTAACTAATACGTTAATAGAGACGCTTTTACCAGTTTTTGCAACGGCAATTAAATGATTTTTAAAAAGATTCGTTATTTGTTTGTACATTAGTTCATTTTTATTTATTATCTCTTCATCAGATGGATCATTGTAAACAATAGTCGATAAACGACAAAGCAGTGACCAATTTACAATACAATATGTAGGTATAAATATATCGTATGCTTATAATATGCAATACATATTGCAAATCCGATAAAACAGTTATGCAGTCATCATCTATAATCTATATAGACTAGTTTTGTATTTTCATAACATACTCGTTTTGCACTTGTAAGTTGTAAGTATAATCATTTACAAATGACTCCGGCCCAATTAGCAATTAGGAATTCTTCCGGGACACGCGATATTGCAGCCATTAAGATGTTCAGTTGCCTGTTTAATAATTAAAGTGCTCCAATGAGTTTCCACTCGAGTGTACGTTAGAAGCGCGCTTGGTCTAAAGTTGATGTAATTCTAAGGTGGTAGATAGAAGGTTGTTGTTTTTTGGCTTCCTTTTGTGGTTTGTTTGCAGTTGCAATCGATTTTGATCTTGTTTAGGACAATGGAACTGTAAAAAATATTGCGTCAGTGTTCTAGTAATATATATTATCTTTGATTCTGTGTTAGAAAATAGCAATGCCTTCGACTTGAGCTGGTTATAAGTTAAAGATAAGTATATTTTGGTCATTTAGTTTGCATATCAATAGATACTCAAGTAAAGTCGTGGAAATATCAGCTTTCTGTGTATCTTCAACAGCAAAAAAACGTAATCTATAATTAAATTCTACATTTACCACTGGAGTTCTCGTCTCTCTATTCTCACAGCCATTGTGTCGTTTTTGTCTCTATTCTCACATTACTTATTGTTATGTTAACCTTAAACTAGCACAACAATTTATCGAGCAGTTATTTAATGTTATTTTTCATCTGTTGCTAATTTTCTTTCGCATTATTGTTCACAAATGCCATTTCGAGCGAGGTCCCGCACTTTCCCACGTTTTCGAACACTTTGCACTACTTCGCAGTGACCGCACCGACGCAGAATAATTCGCAGTTTGTACATGACCCGACCGTAGAATACGGAATAGTCGAAGTACAGAATAGAATGAAGTTAGTAGTTGAGTCACAGAACAAGTAAGAGTAAGTTAGGGTTGAGACTGAACTCGAGAAACGTGAGGCTAATCACAGGCGACCTTGTGGCACTGCTCTGAATATAAATAATTACTAGCCGGTGCTTTAAGAAGGGAAATATTAATTTCGATGCTACTTCTAGTCTAAACAATGCTGAGCGAGGGTAGAATTATTTTGTAGTTTGTTATTGAAAGTTGGTGCCGTGACCATGATTGCTCTATCCGATTAACTCCTTACCCGAATCTGTTTCCCAATAGTTACAAATTTGGATTTTCAAGTCTGAAGGAAAAGCTTAGTTCTAGTAATGCGTGCAATATCGTTGACCGCATGTTGGTTATCATCGAGTGAGATAGTGGTTAAACGCGAACTTATGTAATAATAATAATAATAAATGATGTGAATAATAATAAAAAATAACATGTACGTTGCTAACTTCCGTATGATCTACTTAATAATACTGAGTTCAACTTACTAGTTCATCAAAAATAAATAAAGCCGATTACCTAACAAATAAACTGCTGATCATATCATTCCACCCACTACTGAAATGAATATGGTATGCAAATTATTAATACCTTAGGTACGTTTTGTTGGAATTTGACGGGAATTTTCCAAACTATACGGTTGTGTACAGTCCGCTATACGAGTAGTATCTAGTACAGCGGTACTCTAAGTGTGTTCCGCGGAACCCTAGGGTTCCGCGCTACCCCTGTAGGGGTTCCGCAAGACTAGAAAAAAATCATAACACCTCTCTCTGGTCACTGGTCGAACGTTTTGACTCCGCCCGCCGCGCGTAAGTATACTTGTGAGCGCGCAGTCCCTTTGATAAAAGCCTCTGAATTAGACTCTATAGTTGTGAACAAGTGACTTCCGGCTCTATCTTCGAAAACATAAAGTCGAGATTGTTAAAGAATACACTTTTAAAAACTATTGTTTTATTGTAGGGATCTGTCAAGTATTTTGCTTGTCAAAAGGGTTCCGTGACCAAAAAAGTTTGAGAACCGCTGATCTAGTATAAGCTACATAGGCGCCTTCTTAAGAGATGGTTTGAATGAGAATCCGCATAATTTAATTCCAAGGAATTCCAAACCAGCTAGCTTCCTTCAAGCTGCAGCAGTGAAATTTTTAAACCTATTTATGGTTTTTATAATAAATTTTGTAACATTGTATAATTTTAGTTTATTTCAAAACATTTCTGTGGCTCACTGTCCATTATATGCCCACATACGTGTAAGTATCATAAAAAGTTAGCGGTATCGTGGTAATTGGTGATATAATGTTGCCATAAAATGGCCTATGCATTCATTAGTGTTATGCCGCATATATACTTAGGTACATAGCCGGCGCGGGAACTTTCATAGAAATTACTCTTTCGGTCTCACGTTCGGTATATTAATTAAGCGCCCAAACTACACAGAGTAGTCTAAATGAGCAAAGCCTTAGAAAACGCTATTTAGAATGAGCAATACCATAGCACTTACATGAATTAAAATATACGTCGCAGAAGTTTTGTTTCGTCGGACATTGACAAATTGCTCCACGTTGAAGAACCCAGCTATTGCTCTAGTTTCAGTATTTCGAACTAGAACGCTTTAATCTTATAACGCGATATCTAAATGTCCGATGCCCTTACACAATGTAGCAAATGCATTGGTAAGTAAGTACTTACATTCAAATCATTTATTTAAAGTTTTACAAGTCAAACACTAAACGTAACAGGGCCGATGAAATATTATGGTGGCGATAATGATATCCCACACTTATTCACCGATATAAATAATACAGATACCTATACTTAATGTTTATTAACAATTTACTAACTTCGAACAAATAAGTTAAATTCTAGAAGCTGTTTGACGTTGATAAATTGCTAGCAAACATAGACTTTATTAGTGTTTTAATTATGTTCTAGTCTAGTTTCACACAACTACCACTTATTACAACTATTATCAACGTTACCTATCGCTTTATAACAAAACTAGATACTGTTCGAAAGCACATTTATATTTTTAATTATGCAGGCAAATAAACAGAATTGCTCGCGTCTGGGAGCGAAGCTAAAATAAGCATCTGTTATTTATTATATCTATTATTTATGTATAATTGAATTAAGTGTCAAGTAAATAAGTATAGAATTATTACTGATTAAGGTTTTAATTATGTAAAAATATTGATTAAGTACATTAATTGAACAGCAATAATAATTGGCGGTCGCTTCGATACTTCATCTATGTCTGTAAAAGTTTATCAAATCAATGTAAGTAGGTTAGGTACTCACGAAACTGCATAGACTAAATAGATTAAAACGACATAGTTTCGAGTTCGAGAATATATCGCGTGCGATCCCTAGAGGCTAAAGGTAAACAGAGGTACATCTTATCGGTGAATTCCGAACAGAATGTACAGAACGTTCTAACCTTTGGGACATCGTGTTTACACTATGATAAAGGACGCGCGTGATAAGAATGAGAAACGGGGCGCCTGGCACCTAACCTTTCCTAAGTGAAGTTTGGGAAATATTTAAAGAAAAGCTTGGATATTCCTCTCTTTTTTCTCGATATCCATTGACAGCAGTCGTTAAGCCATGTCAGAGGCCCTTGGACGGCCTGACAAACGCTGACACCAGAGTCCGATACTACTCAATCGACAAAAACAAGCATTGTAGAATGTATAGCGATTGTCTCGTCTAACCGCTAGGAATATGGGTAATATTCATTTTTACTTTACCGACTAATGGGCATAATTAAATATTTCAAAACAACTGTGCCTTGCTATTTTACCCGTGGATGAATAATTATATTTATCGTACTGTGGCTTGGTATTCTAGGACCTAAAATATACCTCATTAACATGAGCCATTACGAAACTAAGAGGCAACAAATCTAACATACTGTGGCAATATAATTACGTGTTAGCCTGTTCAAGAAATGGAGTGAGGTGGCCTAATTATACAATTTACCTAAATTACATAACCACCCATACGCCACCACCATCGTCCTATTAGCACAATCATCGATTGTTCCCACGCAACAATTTCTCTTCGCCATTAACTTATTTCGCCCGTATTTTTAAAACGCTCGCAACACGAAGTTTCGTTTCGAAACCTCACATCTATTAAAGAAAGTGAGGTAATCAAATAGTAGGTGATCTGCTAATAGGTTGTCTACACTAGGAACGGTCAATGGGCGAGTGCAGTGCGGCCGTTCAAATATTTACACTACACCGATGAACGTACACGAATCAGTACAGTCGGCTGGAGATATACTTTTTCTTTGAGTTTTGATGTTTTAACCGTTGTGTGTTGGTTGAAACAGCGGGTTGTATTAGCCAGTATTGCAGAATAGCAGCCAAGGGTGCATCAGAGCTCGATTAATAACGCCACTCAGGGAATAGTGTTCTATTATTCGTTATAAAATACACAATGCCATACAGTAGTACCCAACTGATATGGCTTACCGATGTACCTGCGCAGAAGATGAATTTTCAAAGCGCGAGAAATGCTATTGACCGCTATTGGTCGGCAGCCGCCGCCATCTTAGCGAGCTTAGAGTGAGATGGAACTAACAGCTGCAGTGTATTATGAACCTTATAATAGTGAGCTTAGGTTGATTATAAGTTTTAAGCATTCTTTCGTTAATCTTCGGACCATACTTTCTTTTCTGCGCGAACGAAGATTCACGACGCGCCTTATAAGTTGGGTACTAGTAGGTATACGGTCCGCTACGTTTTGGTAACACTGTGCTTGCAAGGAGAGTTGAGTGGCGATTTAATCCATAGAATAGGAGATAAACTGGGTGGTAGTTAGGTATGGCTGAAAAGGCCCCTGATTTTGGGAGCTGTTCATTCAAAGATTTTAAAAAATGTTACGGTCAGCAAGAAACTGGGCAATTCTCAACGTGTGGTTTGTTTATATTCTTATTTTTTCTGCAGCTGTCTGTACCAGGGTATCAGCAACCACGAAGAGCTGCACTAACCAATGAACCACCGTTCACCGTTAACTATTTACGGGCTATTGCATAACTCCACAATTAGCGGTGGAATGCTGGGATATCATGGTATTTGATTGCGGCATCTCTACGGGTATTTGAAGTCTACCTTCCTTTATCTCAGAATGACACTTCGATTAAAGGAGGCTAGATTTTGAAATCGTCAGTTATTCTGAAATACGAGTCCAGATTAGTTTCAGTTTCACTAGTTTTCTTAGTTCAAGACCACACTTTTTATCAGCAGAGCAAATATATTTATGTGACTGAACAAGAGGTGAAAGAGATTTTCATAATATTTTGATAAACAGTAGCCAGTTTTAGGGCTGTTAGTTCCAACTGTATTGTCAGAGGCGATGATGCCTCAGACGATGAGTCATTTGCAAGAGTTTTGTTTGAATAGAGGAAACATCACTTTGCTCAGATAACCATCAAAAGAGAATACAAAAACATCCAAGTGACGAAGCTATTTGCGTCCGTGCATTGACTCGGTCTTGAGCAAATCTGAGCAAATGCGGATTTAAGTTAATACCTACCTGTCAAGCTTTCTTATCTTTGAAGAAACTTGTTGTGTCATTTTGGTTCGGTTTTATCTGGTTTATAATCTTGTTGCAGTGGTATTATATTACGTAGGGGCTTGGATCTGATATACTTATTTGCATAGAACAGAATTATTATGAATGCTTGTAGGGATTGCGAATTAACCATTACGCATTCCGGAGAATGCAATCACCTCTTTCTCAACGGTTCAATTCATCAACGTCGTTATGAAGGACGTCCCTTACCGCGATCTTCGACTCTTATCAACCGCTCCAACCGACGATGCAATACCGTCGATTCATCTACCCCGGGGGCATCCTTAACGTACTTTTTCCTTTCCATAACTCTATTCCTCCCTTCCAACCAGGTAAGAAAGAGTCTACTCAAGAATGCAGTATACATCCAAATCGAACCACGTAAGTTTTGGTACAAGAACCGAACTGCTTATGACACAGAGCTTGACTCACCTCACAACCGTAGCGTCTAATAGAGACACTAATTAAGCTTGCATCACTCGAATTTATCAACACGCTACCGTGTATCGCTTAAATAGCGTTTAAATCACGCTTATTTATCTGAGGGCATTTCATCAGCCGAGTAAATAGTTTAACGCGCTTATCTCAACTGAGGCAATTAGCCTGTTCCACTTGTGCGGATGTTTGCCTACTTCATTGGCTCGCGAGGGATTCCTAGGACGTATTGAATCACCCTCTGTTGTGACTGTTTTTGTATAATGTGTCATGTGTATCTATCGTTACCCTTTATGGGTGAACGTTTGTTAAGTTGGCACTTGTGGTTTGCAAATGGTTAGGCTTTTTTGTATTTGAATTGAGACTATATAACGGTTCGTGTCTATTTGTCTATTTTTGTCGGCTATCTGCGTACACTACAATGATAGTTAGTATTCCCGCTTTTTTCACAGTACCTACCTTCTTACCTGTAATGTGTATGTGTTGGTTGGTGTGTTCAGTTTGGTCAGAATAAATGTTTTTCTTTCTATTTACTTTTATTGCCTATCGTAAAATAATTAGTTTGTGGTCAGATCTGAAACTAAAAGGTTTTATTTACCCATGTGATTTGGGCCAACGCTTGAGCCAGTCGGAAATATTTTCTTTTCAAAGTAATTACGTCCATGAAATAATATCTACCAATCAATATGTCCGTTTACATGTTACGTTCTCTTGTCCATTGAAAAGGTTCGATCAACGAAATATTAACAAGGTCAGTAGTCAACTAGTCATTACCAGATGAAACAATATAAATCTACGTTACGTTACAATATTCTGTGGTAATAGGTAGGTGTTATATCTTAAGTGACCTTAATCGCTGCCAACTAACATCGATCAACTAATTTGTCAATAGTTTATCGGTAATTTAACTTCATTACGACATAATATTTATTTCATTGAGCCGTGACAAATTGTGAAGACGTTTTTAATCCGGCAACAATTCGATATTGTGATATCGAGATACCTAGCTTCGCCGGCCAAACGATGATAAAATAGTATCGTCTAATCGTATATACATATTTTAGTAAATTGGTTCATGTATGAATTCATAAAATGTACCTACCTACGGATGCTAGAAACATGGCAACATTTAGTTAAATGTTGGGCTAGAGTAGTCGGTCATATGACATACATTTTTCTATTAAAAGGAAAAACACAATGAGTACATATAAAATATAAAGTAATATTTACGTACTGCACAAATTAAATTAGTCTTTGATTATCGTGACGTCATCAGTCCCTTTAGACCGCCACACCGAACGACAATTTGCCACTTGCATCCTCCGGTCGCCTGCGACTCTTTTGTTGTCGTCGGCCCATCTAGTGGGAGGCCTACCTACACTGCGTCTTCCAGTCCGTGGTGGCCACTCTAGAACCTTCCTTCCCCATCGGTTGTCAGTTCTAAGAGCGATGTGGCCTGCCCATCAGTTTATTGAAATAATTGGAAATAATTATATGCTATTATTATATTGTTATAATACCGGCATTCTTCAGGTATTTAACTTTTTTTTAAGGTTTAAGATCATTAGTTACTGTTTATCTTCTAGCGGCGCCACTGTGAACTAGTCTAGACTAACGTAAAAATCCAAAACTTTTGACGCTCCTGTGTACTTTGGTGTGAAAAATTTACACAGATTTTTGCGTGTGGCCAAATCACACTAACCCTTTTCTCTGTGCCATATTGACATACACTCGCTTCGCTGCCGATAGTTTAGCTAGTCCATCACCGTAAAGCGTTTAGGCGCAGTAAATAAACTTTGGAATGGCGTGAAAACAGAAGCCCACGTATAACGATGCCTCATTGAATCAGATAAAGCGATACAGTCCCCAACATCAACTTATCAAGTGTCTAGTCAAGCGTAATGAGTCTAGTGAGTCTGACTAAGATAACATTTTTGAGTAGTCACCTCCTACTTCATTAGGAGCCTATTCTAAAATTCTCTTATATCTCGAGAATTTTCCTTTTCACCGTAAGTAAGTAAGTAGGTAAGTAAGTTTTTTTTATAATTTTCTTGCGTCACTCTTTCTCTAAGTTCATTCTAAGTGAATCTTTTGCATAGATAGACTAAAAATTTCATAATACACTAAAGCCTTACTTGTCTCTAGTATTGAAATACCTAAGTGCTATTTATTTATTTTTTATTTATTTATTTATTTTTAGGAAAACTAACAGCACATAAAACATACTACATAGTGAGTTCTTAGAAACATATGGCTAATGACAAGTTTTCACAGATAGAAACAGAATGAACAAGTAATTGAGCACAATAAAGGTACAAGCTAGGTAGAATAACAAGGTGACATTTTTTCATTCAAGACAGATGCTTACATGGGTTAACAAACATAACAAAGAACTGTGAACTCAGTAACCGCCTCATCCTTGCTACACTGCAGTCGAACAAATCAATCGAACCAGCATAGTTATTATTGTAACTATTACACACACGCCAAAGATAAGAATTAGAACGATAGTTGGTAGATACTGTTTCAAGATTAAATGTAGGAATAGTCCTCCGGGATCTGCTAGGAACATAGAATCGAAGCTTACTGAGCAGCTCGGGACAATCTACTTGACCAGACACCAGCTTACTTAGATAAGTAATATCAGCGATCTCGCGACGTTTAGCTAAGGGTAGGAGATGATATTTCCTACATGCTGCCTCATAGCTTGATAGGCGATTTCTCGCGCGAACAAATTTCTTTTGAATTTGCTCTATTTGATATTCATAAATAGCATATTGGGGATTCCAAATCTGAGACGCATATTCCAAATTACTTCTCACAAACGTACAATATAGAATTTTCATCGTTTTAATATTAGTGAAATCTTTTGAAGTCCTAAAGATAAAACCTAAAGCTCTGTAGGCTTTTGAGACTATAGAATTAATATGCTTATCAAATAGTAGCTTATTATCATGAATGACACCCAAGTCACATATAGAAGACTCCCTTGTGAGAGTATGCCCCTTAAGTGAATATTTAAAATTTGTTGTTTGAAGTTTACGGGTAAAGGTTACACAAGAACATTTCAGTGGGTTTAAGTCCAACTTATTGAGCACGCAATAGTCGTCAAGACGATGCAGATCTTCCTGAAGTAATAATGCGTCTTGAATACTATTAATTGCCTTAAAAATTTTCATATCATCTGCGAAAATTAGAAGTTTAGAATTCAGAAAACATTTGTGTATGTCAGATAGGAAAATTATAAATAATAAAGGACCCAGAAGGGAACCCTGGGGCACACCACTTGGTACCTGCACCCAGCTTGACATGTAATTGCTAACCACGACAGCCTGTGATCGATTATTGATATAAGAACTAAACCAACGGAGCAAGTCCCCGCGAATTCCAGTTAATTTTAGTTTATCTATGAGTAAAGCGTGATCAATTCGATCAAAGGCTTTGCTATAATCGGTATAGATTACGTCCACCGGTAGACCGTCATCCATACCAGTTGTTATATAGTCATTGAGCAAGATTAAGTTAGAAACCATTGAGCGACCCCTAACAAACCCATGTTGCGACGGATGAAAGGAATCCTTTAAAGCAGAGTAGACTTGATCGTGAACTATACTTTCCAAAACCTTAGCAATTACGCACAACTTAGAAATGGGTCTGTAGTTCATGACTTCAGTTTTGGACCCTTTTTTGTGAATTGGAGTCACATAAGCCGACTTCCAGACGTCTGGTACAATACCCTGAGCAAAGGACCTATTAAACAGAATAGTTAATGGAATTGATAGGTTGTCAGCGCACTTGATAAGAAATATAGGAGGAATAAGATCAGGTCCCGCTGATTTGTTAGGGTCAAGTTTGCAGAGTTTATTATATACGATAGTTGGTGTAACTTCAATTATGGCAATATCACCATTAAGGATAGGTTCGTCACTTAATTGAGGAATCGGTGATGTGGTTGGGCAGCTAAGTGGTTGATCGGCAAAAGTAGAATAAAAGTATTTAGAAAAAAACTGACAGATTTCGTCACCAGTAACCGCCGTTTGACCGGATAAAGTCATGTTCGTGGGTAAGGATGTGGAGTTAGATTTACTTTTCACATATGACCAGAATGATTTAGGGTTATGCTTAATAGATTCCTCAATATTAGCAATGTAGTTGTTGAAACATTCATTTTCAACAGACTTCATTTTATTACGGAGAAACAAAAAATAATTGTAGTCGGATCTGTTACCATAGATTTTAAACTTACGGAAAAATTTAAATTCTCTCTAATTATCTTTCGCAGGGCAGTCGAGTACCAAGGTGGATAGCTATTAGGTGACAAACATTTAGAAGGTACATACTTGTTACGGAGGTCATATAGTAGTTGATAAAATACCTGCAGGCACTCACTTAGAGACACAGAAGAAAATTTCAAACTCCAGTCAATAGCTTCTAGTTCATTATTTATATCATCAAAGTTAGCACGATGATACAAGAACCTGGTACGTCTTGCTGGTTGCAAGACTTTGTAGTTAATAAACGTGGGTGAGATAATGATAGGCACGTGGTTGTCATCAATTATAACCATGGGCTGAGTACACTTTGAGATACTAAGTGAGTCATTACATAAAACTAGGTCCAGATACCGTCCAAATACATTGGGTATACCATTGTATTGACATAGGTCATGCATATTCATAAGGTTGAAAAGTTCATGATCATCATTTGTGCATACGTTAGTTGGTACAAAAGATTTATTAATGTGGTCAAAACCCCATTGTAATTGTGAAAGGTTAAAGTCGCCCAGAATTAAAAATTTATCACTGGGATTCGATACTATAATATCATTTACCATTTCCAGAAAGTTACTTAGCTGTTGCGAAAAGGAATTTCCTAGGTTCTCAGTGCAGAGATACAAAAGGCCAATATGTAGCTTAGTAAGTGGTTGGGAGTTGTTTCTACGCATGTGAACGGTAACCCATATGTCCTCCGCACTAGAACTCCAGTCGGGCCGTGGCACGACGTGAAGATCCTGTCGTGTTGCTATAAGAACTCCCCCGCCAAATTTTTGTTGAGTTTTAGCATAATCTCGATCACGGCGCCATACCATATATCTACTATCGAATAGCTCAGAGTCTTTAATAGCCTCCAGTAACCAAGACTCGGTAATACATAATATGTCGTAGTTATTTAAACATAAATTTCTATAAAATTCCGAAGTCTTGGTACGTAGGCCACGCACATTCTGATAATAATATATAATAATAATTCAGCCTGTAACTGTCCCACTGCTGGGCAAAGGCCTCCCCTCACTATCGTGAGGAGGGTTAGGCCATAATCCACCACGGGGGCCTAGTCCGGGTTGGTGGATAACATGCCTCCGAAATAATTCTCGGGCATGTTGGTTTCCTCACGATGTTTTCCTTCACCGATAAGCGAGTGATAATTACGTACATATGTTTTAACGAGAAACACATTGGTACGTGCCCGCACTGGGATTTGAACTCGCCACCTCCGTTTTCGAAGGCGGACGTTCGCCCACTAGGCTACCACCGCTTTTATTAAAAGCGCACATTCTGATAATAAATATTAAAAGCGTAGGTAGCCATCATTAAAACTGAGAAAGTATAATAACAAACCAGAAAACATAATAATGCGCATTTTTATAGACTTCAAATAAATAAACTTTATCTTTATCTTCACTTTTCTATAGAATATCATACGGGCAGTCGTACGTAGGTTGCGAAGAGATAACGAGTATATGAGTCCAATAATTAACACTGTAAAATAGGCGAGAATTGATTTGCAGAAGTAGTTTGAAGGCATCAATAGCATGATAATAAATACTTTTAGTTTACGTAGCTTAGGAAAAATAATAGGTAGTGAGCGGTAGCGATAAGCCACGGCTCCACATTCCAGGCGCAAAGGAGTGAGAAAGATTATTGATATTGGCGTATGCGAAAAATAGATAGCAATAATAGGTGAGTAGTTCGACCGCAGCAAGACAAAGGACGCTGCGCAATTACCGCGTGAGTTCAAGTTCAATGCATAAAAAATGCAACATGGGCTTTTTAACATAGCAATATTTAGGTTATACAAGCTTATTTGTTGATAATATTTATACCTACGTTTGATATTAAAGGCAAATAGCACAAGAGTTAAGGCACAAAAATTAAGTACACGACATATTAAGTTAACTTGTTTAAATCAAGCACCGAGTGAATCTTCTAGCTATCATTTCTTCTTTCTTTAAGTTTTTTTGAGTTCTCTGATGTTTCATTTCAATAAAGAGCTAGCTTTTAAGCCCACTTATTAAGTAACTATTTATCATAATAACCCAGGTAGCATAATGATGCAGGTAAATTGTTTTATAAATCACACATTCGTCATGTATTCGTGGAAGGCGCGATAATCGTTGGCGCCATTCGCTTTTGAATTCGAAATAAGAACTTCATGGAACGGCAACCGGATAGACCAAAAGTTGCTAGTACAAAAAAACTATAAACGTTTAAAACTATAAAATGTTAAAGAGTATAAATGTAAAATAATAATGCAGATTGTCATAAATAAAAAACTCCTAAACCACTTTATGTCACTTTATTCTCACGACTTGTGTATTTGTATATGTTGGATGTACGTACATTATACCTATTTAATCGTACTCATACTTATTGGATGTTGAATTTTTTAGGTACTAAATTATCTGCTATGAAATTTATTACCCTCTATGTTTATCCAATTTATTTACATAAAACTTGTCATTCTTGAAGGTTGTCTGGCAAAGGTTTTCGGAGAAATAAAAAGTTGTTTATTCTCACAGATAGGTAAACGTACTGTTTACTCTATTTCAAGTGGTATTGACTTGATTTAACTCGTAATATTTTCCATCGACAGCGTCTTAAGTTGGCTCTTCAGTGTGGCAATACTGGCAATGGCAACCGACTTAGGTTTGCAAAAGATATTTTTGTTGCTGCATTTTAGTAATAAACTTGAATTTTTGTGTAGAGTTTTGGCGGGAATCCGATAGTGAAATGTTGTTGGTTTTGTATTTTTTTCTCAAACTTGTGTTTCTTCGAGTGTTATTGTGTAATATTGGTGGAACATTAGTCATTGAGTGTTCGGTAACGTTCACGAGTGTGGGCAAATGGTTAACCAAAAAGCGTCTCGCTTCGCATTTTTTCCAAAACTCCCAGGAAGTTTCAGTAAAGCAATTACCACTTTACTGAATCGTGACTTTGTCTATACGAAAATAATTGACTTGAATACTTGACCACGAGGATTGCTATGCTATGACTTTCCTATTGTGAAAATAATACACTTTTAAATATTATAATACTTGACACTGGCTAAATGCACAAACCGAGCGAAACCACTACTAAAACAAAAAAAAATATTGTTGGGCAAATGTATATAAGTCACAAAAGCCAAGACAAAAATAATACTCGACCTAACTTTACGGAATCTTATGGCCAATGAATTTCTTTTTTGTTACCTCTTCCTCCACCACAGAATAATAAAGCCTCTAGTAATAGACGCTACAACAGTCGTCTCCCTTGTCAACAGATGTCGTAGCGGCATGGAGGGCGAGTGCTCGGAGGGCGAGGGCTGGCTGCTGGTGCGCGTGCACGTGCCGGAGCTGAACGTGCAGAAGAGCCTGCAGTTCCCGCGCGACCAGCTCGTCTGGGACGTCAAGCAGCAGTGCCTGGCCGCGCTGCCCAAGGTCAGTCAGCGTTGGTTGCTACCAAACCAACCTAAACTTAAACCAACCTTATTATCATCCAGCGTCTTGCGCCTAACTTCACAGTTCACAGGAGTTTGAAGTTAGGTGCAAAACGCTGGTTGCTAAGAAGCTGTAGGGGTTTTGGTGTGATGATGGAGTGAAACCAGAGCTCGCTTTGCTTCACAGCCGCTGTTACATTGTGTATACTCTACAGCTGACGAAGGCTACTGAGCGTCTTTACGGTGGATAAGATATGACTATTTTCCATATAGATTTTGGAGAACCAACAATGATGGCAGAAGTATTTGAACGAATATGTTAGCTCTAATTTGATAATTTATTTTGCTCACAGAAGAGTAAAGAGCTCTCTTCACAGGTCCAATATAGTACCTACAAATAAAAACTTGCATTAATGTACGACATAATATATACCGAATACTTACGTCTCTACAATTACAGAATTACATCGCAAGGAATATTAAATGATAGGTACACCAACTACTTCCTACAAAAATATTCAAATGCTCCAATAAAACCGTCAAGTAACATTAACCTCGTTCTAATGAGATTACACGGCACAGAAATGTGGAATTATTGCTCTCATTTGCAAAGGTATGTGCGTTTACTTAAACAAAACCGTATCCAAGTGGGTTTACGTATTCTGAATGTTTTACAGTACAATACTTTCGCTTATTCAAATATATTGTTGTGGTGTAGTACGTGGGCGTATCCAGGCTATCAATTTAGAGGCGAAGGTATTAATTGTACTGCAATTGTGGGGCTCCAAATTTTTGTAGTTTAATTTTGAGAGGGAAAGTGTTAACAAAAATTTTGTGATGTCGTAATTCGACAATATATATTATTTGGATTCGATAATCAGGTTATTATTTAATGATATCTGAATAATAATGCCAAAGGCTGGCCAAAAGAATAAGTATCTGTAAAACAAAGTCCTGTTCAGTTTTGATATTACTCTTTAAGACAAACCTATGTGTTTGAAGAAAGGATGAAAGAAGAAGAAGAATTTGAAGAAGTAAGAAAGGATGTTCTACTTTCATTACCAATATCTATCTGTTAGTACCACATTACGCTACTTAAAAAAAGGGCTCTTACAGGGAGCTTGAACCCCCATACCCCCCTCCCCCCTTCCCTCGCTACGTCCGCATTGTGAAGTCAGATAATTATTCAACGTTGCCGTTCGTGGTAACTTTTGATTTATATGTTAATATAACTTTAATATAAACAGGCGGAGTTGTTTTTGATAAAACATTTCTTTGATTCGGCAAAGTTTGAAGTACGTTCATCTGCTACTCGTTCGTATTAACACTAAGGGTAAAGAGACCGTTGATAGTGAAATCCTGATTTTGCTTAAGACTAACTTAATATCGAATAAAATTCAACTTTTTAGTGACAGATATGCAGATTTTGTATGAATTTGAGTCCAAATAATATCCCCTAAAAGCCATGCTCGGAATTCAGAACAATCATCGTACCGCGAAAGATTTACACACCCTAGGCACAATGTTCAAAGCGATCTTAGGCACGTCTATCTGCTACGTAAGTAAAGTTGATGGATGATGATGATAAATATAAATGATGGACTAAGTTAAAAAAAGGTTTAACATTACCTACTATTATAAGTCTGAAATAAAAAAGTATTTAATAATTAGTCATCTTGAATCTAATCTATCATTTTGTCGTATTTAAATTATACATTAATGTATCCGGGGAACATAAAATGAGGAACTATTTTAGGTGTAAATCAAGAAGTATCTCTACTTGAAGTTGAATAATCCTACTGAAATCATGATTACATAACTTGCCATCTGTACAACATTGTGGCTCACACAAAGTCACTTTAAGATTTGATAGCACTTAGTGCCCACTAGTGTCACATAATCGATCGAGAATCCAGTTTATTTTCGTTCTATTCGATTCGAAATTCTATTCTAATATCGCCATCGGGTCCGAGTCTTATAAGCACCCTTGAATGCCTAGACATTTATCGGAGGAAAGCGACTGAATGTCAATAAAAATTTAATTATTATTTCCATCTCTTTTCAAAGTATTTCGCTGTAAGTTATTCATTGTTATTTTAACTGTTTTCACTCTGAAAGGTAAGTAATTACATTTATCGTCCCAAACTAATGCTAAGTTGAGCGTTTCTAAGTTCTAAAAACCTATAAAAAGTCTCTATTTTCTACGTAGCTTTATAGTCGTCTCTGATAATTTAACGCAATTATATCCACTTCAAATTTTCAGACTTTTGCCTTTTATTACCTAAGCGACCTTTAGTTCTTAATTTGATGTCAAAAGGAACAACTCACTATCATCTAGTTAGTAACATAAAGCTAGGCTGCAACAACCGACAAAAGCAGCCCGTACGATAATAATCGATGCATACTTAAAATCGTTCGACAATATGGAAGCGGCTTTAAAGTAACAAGTCTGAGATATTTTTGCACCCATTTGTAACACAAAGCTATGACTTCACCAGCCGACACCAAGCACAAGTAACAAGTTGGCAACGGTGGGCGGCACTCCTACGACTGCCGTAAATCTGGACAAATGTGCACATTAAAACATCACCCGCTAGGTCGGGACGCGATAAATATTGTGGCCCTTTAGCAACCCGCGTGTGTACTAAGCTTTATTTGATGGTTTGGTTTCGTGTCGAATGAGACTTGTAATGTGATGTGAAAAATAAAAAACTAAATATAACAAGTCACAATTCGTCATTTGAGGGCCGTGAACCAAACGGGTATTTTATTGGCATAATACAGCTTTTTACGCATATTCTTATTGGAAACTCGGTAAAAAAATTATATTTCAAGTTTCAACCAACTAATAAGTACGTTATTAGCATAACTATTGCTATTATTTAAGTTTATCATAGCATAAATTTTGTAAAATTTTGATATTTTAAATTAAAGTTAATGGATTAAATATAAATATTCATGTTATATTTACCAACTCATTTATCAGACTTAGGTACCTATTTGAATAACGTTCAATGCTACAATATCATAATAATCTTTATTTTTATCAATCAATTATCTTGCACGGTTGCTTCGAAAGTAATAAAGTGTGTAATTTTAGTAATCATTGTAAATACTAGTTCTTATCTCAAGTGGGCTACTGCCGGCCCAAATATATTATTTTTTACGTAATAAGTACCTATCTAGTAGCTGTTTTTTTCAAGGAATTCTCATATAATTAGTTTATTGTTTTATGTACCAAGCCTATCATGTTTATAAGGTTAGGATAAAGTCTAACGTTTAATTTTATTGAATCAGATATTTTTGCTGTGGCGTTTATATCTGCTTTTGAAAACGAAGCCGTTTTTTGTCTTTAATTTTATCTAGATTTAGCTGCTTTTTCAAATGTCATGACTTCATTCAATATGAGTTTTATATTTCGATAATAATAAATACTGTGTCCAAAATTCGATGTAAAATATTTCGAACAGTTAATTATCATTCTACATGCAGTTTTATGATCAACATTAAACAACATATATTATTTACAACATTATTGGTTCAAATCTGTATGTAGCAGACATCAAAACATTCTTTGCATGCTATAATATGACAGTCTGATAAGATTGAAATTACAAATTGTGAACATTTACATCAATTCTCAATATATCACGAAGTAGGAAAAATCAACGTCGACTGATTCTCGTTTGACATTACGGACCGGTCTCACTGTACCGCTATATGGAAGCGAATTCTTTAGATGTTCGGACCACGGTCACCGAGAGACGACATTCACTCAGGGAACCAGAGAAAAGTCCGCGCCCGGGTTTATGAGTGTTCATATTTCAGAAATTGTAGAACCTTGTAATAGTTACTGGGTTCTGTTGAATATGATTTTATGTTATGTTTTATTTTATAGTTTGAATTATTTCTATTAAGTTTGTTTACACGTGCAAAGGAGAAAATTACAATACAGTTTTAATTAAAAATCGATTATAGTAAGAAAGAAGGTAGAATTATTTACTTTGTATTTTTTTTTAGATTATTTTGCGAGAAATTCGGCTTCGCTTAATTTCTTATTTATGTAATTATGTATTATTATATAATATTATACTATATGTTTATTTTATGGTTCAATTATTGTTAAAATCTTTAGCTTTATAATAACTTTTAGTTTATATCGCATTTTATTAATATTTTGTGTATGTATATTGTTTTCGGTGGTGACTTCGGCGTCAAAAAGGTGGCCACTTGGTACAGGGTATGTCAAGTTTATAATGCAACCCCATGTATAAAGCCTGTGCTACCCCTGTATACATAATATATTTATGTACATGTTGTATGTCAAAACCTTACTATAAATGTGTTAGTGGAGCAAGCACGGTTTTTAAGCAAATTGCTGTGAGTAGAACCAAATCTCTAATTAATTTACGTTTTTTTTTGTTGCTTTCATTGTTACCCTTAGATGTGAAACCTCTTAAACAGAAGGGTTTTTAAAATATAATTTGACGTGTTTGACTAATTTCTAGAAACTCAGATTACACGACTCTAAATAATATCGATTAAATTGAGAATCAATTTGAACCAAAAACAAGAAAAAATATATATTATTCGCAATCAAGTTTGTTGCCTCCTAAAACAACATGTTAAAGGATGTTACACACGCAGTAAGGTTTTATGAATTTGCATGAATCAGAATGATTCAGAGCGATGCTGATGTTACCTGCCGAAGGAACGTGTCAAATTGCATGACGATATGTATACCTACCTCATGTGTTATAACTGCATGTTATCTATAGCTGAGTCTTCACGTGGTTATATAAAATACAAGTAGGTACCTATATTCAGCAGGTGACTGTCATTTTAATAATGATTTATGTCAATGATGTTTTGCATAAACCTTTTAACTATAAACGTTACGCAGAATAATTTGTATAGAACTGCAAATGGTAATGTTTAAATTCTACATCATCCGAGTATGAGTAACTGTAACATTTTTTCTAATAAACTTTATTTTAATAGACTAAAAAATGTTAACGTGAAGACATAGCTTAATTATCTATATATTTTTCTGGGATATTGTTAATTTAATACCGACTATTTATACAATATCAATGGTTGGCTTTAATTGTGTAATATTATTATCTATTGTATGCTTCTTTGTCTAACTGTATAACATTATATAGATTGGTACCTATAATATTAGTTACCTAACTGATATTACTGTGTCTGTTAATTACAATATGCCTTCAGGTAAGTAAATAATATCAATAATTGCAATCAGATTTAGTGATGATATTTGTAACTAACAAGAAATAACATAATATTGTTTTGGCTAACATTTTCATATCTCCAAAAATAAGTTCGTAGCCCATGAATAAATCTTCTGCAAAGTTCTAAGACATATTGACGTATCCACTTGTTAGGTTTTGGATTGGATAGAAATTGATTCGAAACAAATATTACTTATATATAATTTACTCTATGGTAAAATTTGATTGAACGGACGAAACGTCAGTTGACGTAACGGGCGGTTGAGGGCAATGACAAAACAGGGCGGATCGAGACATTCTGGTCACAGCAGGCATCGAGAGAGGACGTGTGATTGATTAGTTGGTGACTGTGCAAATACTCTTAACGTAAGTACTGAATTCATGTAATAAATATGTGTGCACCCTGAAATATGAGTTTTACTATATTTCAGAAGTCGGGATGAGCCCAAATTAATGTTGGTTATCCAACCTAACGGTTAATCTGTTTAAAATACATAATCAGTGGAATTATCTAGGCTTTTTCAAAGTTTGGTACGTTGTAGATTCAAATTTTCCGGGAAAGTATTTTAAATTGTAACCGTTAATCATTAGTGTGTGTAGGTAATACTCATTGGAGTATTGCTATTGCAAACTACATTATATAACTATATAAGTTAGATTGGTTAGCAACTGTGAACTTATTAGATACTTACGTAAGTTATAGGCGCATAGTGACACCCAAAGTAGTTCAAAGTTTATTTGGTTATGGTGGATTGAACCACTCGCTTTACCTTGATAAACGTTTGCAATTACGGAATTTCAAAGTACCCTCATTGAGATACTTACAAAATAATAATAATTATTATTATTATAGAATATGTACATAGATTATCTTTAATGTTTCGAGGTGCTGAAACATGCCACGTGGCGATGAGTCCCCTGTACGCCACCGGCTCGCCACGCCTGATTTACAAGGCTCCGGTCCAAGTCGAGAATCAAGGAGCCGGCTACGTCAAGAGGTGGACGCCTACCGTAGCCGCAGCCGCCTGCGCAGCCACGACCGCGAGCTACGAGAACGAAGTCAAACTAGACGGAACCTAGAACGTGAGCTTGAGCGTGAGCGTGCTCTCACACGAATGTTGGAAGAAACAGTACGTAGAGGACGGAGCCGATCTAGGCGAAGTCCCACAGATGAAAGATCACGTGTTACGGACGCGCGCCGTGATCGCAGTCCTATTGCTGAAGAACGGATACGTCGCCGAGGTGGGAGCGGCCAACAACGTCGCAGTCTAGAAGCAGGAAGGTCAGTCGGTACACGTGACTACGAAGACGACCAACGAGCACCGCGGAATAATAGGTCAGACAGTCCCACTTTTACTTCTAAAGATATGGTAAACTTAATTCAGTCGTTAGGACGGATTAAATCTCAACCATCTACGTTAGCGTCCTCGTTTCCAAATAGCAGCATGAATCACAAAAATATTTTGCCTGATTTTGACCCATCCTCGAAAACACAACGAATCGATATTTGGCTTAAGAAGGTCAACGAGTGCGCTACAGTATATGGTTGGGATGAGAAGATCACTATACATTTCGCGATGCAGAAGCTCCAAGGACTGGCGAAAACTTGGTACGAGAGTTTAAATACCATTTTGTTTACGTGGGCCGAGTGGCAGCAAAAATTGTTGAACGCATTCCCGTACGAACGGAATTTTGGCCAGTCCTTAGAAGACATGCTTAAGAGGAAGAGTAGGGTAAATGAACCGTTGGAAGTTTATTATTACGAAAAGCTGGCGATGCTTAATCAATGTGATATCGAGGGCAAGCGTGCGGTAGACTGTATCATTCATGGATTAAGTGACAAAACAATTAAATCTAGTGCTAATGCATTACGTTGTACTCAACCTGATCAGTTATTACAGTTTTTAATGTGCAATAAAGAAACCCCTCAGTTTCTTGATCGTATGCAACCTAGGTTCAAACCGCCTTCTTTGTCAACGGGTGACAATCGGTCCCCTACTAGATTTGGCAAGACGAGTGGTGGCGGGGGCCCGATATTTTGTTTTAATTGCAAGGAGAAGGGACACCCTTACTCTAAGTGCCCTAAACCGTTAATTCAATGCACAAAATGCCGTAAATTTGGTCATAAAATAGACAATTGCATGGTTAGGGTAGAAAACGTCGTTAACAAATCCACTAACGTATCGAATACTATGCGAATATCAACTTCAGGTACGAATGCAAAATTTATTAAAGAAAGCAGTGTTAATGGAGTTCCTTTAAAATCCTTCGTTGACTTTGGCAGTGAAGTATCGCTGATAACCCGTTCAGCAGCTTCCTCGCTAGGATTGGCAAGTGATAATGCCCCAACACGTATGAAAGGGTTCGGGAATGATATTGTTTATTCTTCCGGTGGAGTTATTGCAGATTTGAATATAGACGGGGTTTGTGCTAGAGTTCCTTGCCAAGTAGTCGAAGATAATCTGCTTGATGTACCGGTTTTAGTAGGGCAGACTTTTACCGAACAGTCACACATAATAGTGTACAAGAATGCAGAGAAATTACAGTTCTACGACATTAATAATGAGCTGCCATTGTTGAATGATATTCAAGTGCAGGATAGGTCAGTGAAAGTTTCAGTAGCTGCTGATGTCATATTTTACGGCCCAGTTTCGGTTAAGAGCCATATAGAAACAGATGGGGACGGTCAAATACTATTAAGTGGCAAAATCGTAGGGAAACCAAATCAGCAATTCATGATAAGTGGAGGTATCTATCAGTTCAAGGATAATCTGGTTAATGTTGATATAACACCGCTGTCAGGTCAATGTCAGCTTCAGAAAGGTATGGGTATAGGTAGAGGCACACAAGTGCAAACAGTCCACCGTATTAATGCTTTGGCTACAGATGAGCCTTTGCTGGAACATAGTGACATTGATGAAAGCAAGGTTAACGTTTCTGAACTGATAGATAAACCTCATAGGAAGAGACTGATAGAGCTACTGAATAGGTATAAACACTGTTTTGCGTCATCGTTAAAACAACTTGGCTGTACTAATATAGCTGAAATGAACATCGAATTAAATAATAAGCGACCTGTTGTATATCGCCCCTACCGGTTGTCGCACAAGGAACGAGAACAAGTTAGGGAGATGATTGGAGAGATGATGGATGCGGGTATAGTCAGAGAGTCGGTGTCAGAGTACGCAAGTCCAATAATCTTAGTACGCAAAAAGGACGGCAACTTAAGATTATGTATCGATTATAGGCAGCTGAACTCTATTACGGTTAAAGAGCGCTATCCAATGCCAGTCATTGAAGACGAAATTGCTAGGCTCTCAGGCCAGGCATATTTTGTCACGCTGGACATGGCGTCTGGCTATTATCAGGTGCCAATTGCAGAGGCATCTAAACCATTGACGTCGTTTGTTACCCCGGACGGCCAATACGAATTTAATCGTATGCCGTTCGGGCTAGCAAACGCACCGGCAGTGTTCCAGCGCATGATGAACAGGCTTTTAGGTTCGGCTAGGTTTTCAGAAGCTACGGCGTACATAGATGACGTACTAATATACGGAACTGACGTATATGAATGCCTTGAAAGATTAGAGAGGGTATTACAACTGATCGAGAAGGCAAATCTGACACTGAACCTGTCAAAATGCAACTTTTTGCAAGAAAGTATAAATTACTTAGGTTATGAGATAAGCGCGGCTGGGGTACGTCCTGGTGATAAAAAGATTCAATCTGTTCAAAACTTTCCCTGTCCGACTGATCCGCATTCGGTACGTCAATTTCTCGGATTAGTTGGATACTTCCGTAAATTCATACGGAACTTTGCGGCTATGGCACATCCATTAAACAAGCTGCTAAAGAAAGATGCGACTTGGGAGTGGACAATTGAACAGAGTGAGGCTTTTGAATCACTGAAGCTTAAATTAATAGACAGACCGATACTAGCTATTTACGATCCAGCAGCTGTAACTGAACTGCATACCGACGCTAGCAAGATAGGGATTGGGGGAATCCTATTGCAGCGTCGGCATGATTGCAGTTCGTTTCAGTCAGTGGCATATTACAGCCGACAAACTTCCCCAGAGGAGAAAAATTTTCATGCATTCGAGCTTGAGACGTTGGCCGTAATATGCTCTCTCAAGAAATTTAGAGTATACCTACTAGGACAAAATTTTAAAATCGTCACTGATTGCAGTGCACTACGGTCGACGTTTGCAAAGCGTGATTTGATTCCACGCATAGCTCGCTGGTGGTTACTTCTGCAGGAATTTCAATGTACTGTGGAGTACCGTGCTGGCACGAAAATGTCGCACGTAGATGCCCTGTCTCGAAATCCGATATCTACCTCTGATAGTACAGTTGATCCGGAACGATATCCGATTATAATGACGATCAGCAACGATGATTGGTTACAAACATTACAGTTAGGAGATGGTGAGATAAGCCGCATTAGGGATATATTAACCACAGATATTGACGCTGACGGCCTGAAATACATTAGAGACAATTATGTGATTAAAGAGGATAAGCTTTATAAATGCATAGACGGTGACAAATCAAAACTGCGCTGGGTAGTGCCGAAAGGCGCCAGGTGGCAACTTTGTCGCTTAAACCACGACGATATTGGCCACTTCGGTTTAGAAAAGACCTTGGAACGCATAAAGAGGACATATTGGTTCCCCAAAATGTCGAGATTTGTGAAGAAGTATGTTCAAGCGTGTATGGAGTGTGCATACTCCAAGAAAGTTAATTCGAAGGAAGGTCATTTACACACGATACCAAAGATTGAAGTCCCTTTTCATACATTACATCTTGACCATTTGGGACCGTTTGTACGATCTAGAAAGGGTAATTGCTATCTCTTGGTGATCGTAGATGCATTTACCAAATTTGCTTTCGTCCGACCGGTACGAAATACTAAAACCCAAACGGCCTTACGAGTTCTAGAAGACATTTTTTATATCTTTCGCAATCCAGATCGTGTGATTAGTGACCGTGGCACGTGTTTCACGTCACACGCGTTTAAACGTTTTTGTCTGGACAAAGGTATTAAACATGTTCTTAACGCGGTAGCTAGTCCACGATCAAACGGACAGGTCGAGAGGTATAATCGCACAATTCTTGACTCGCTGACTGCTCAGAACTTAAATTATGATGAGAAGGATTGGGACGACAAAGTAGGCATAGTACAGTGGGGTATGAATAACACTCGACAGAAAACTACGGGGAGGACGCCGGCCGAAGTAATGTTTGGGCCACAGATAAACTCAGAAATGAACCCTAAAATGAATGAAATAGTTTATGAAACACAAGACAATAATTGTAATCTAGAAACGATACGTGAAGCTGTTAAAGATAAAATAGACGAAGAACAGGAAAAACAAAAGCGGTATTATAATAAGAACCGTCGTCCTGCCCGAATATATAGCGAGGGTGAGTTAGTTAAGATTACCAAAACGTCTTTCAATAGTGACGGTAAAAGTAAGAAACTACTGCCGGCATACGTAGGTCCATATAGAGTCGTTGAGGTGTTAGGTAACGACAGGTACCGTTTGTCTGCCGTTCCAGGGTTGAGTACAACGAAAAATAAGCGTAAGACAACCGTAGCCGCCGATCGCATGTTGCCTTGGGTACATGTGGCTGCCTTGGATGTTAATGATATTGATGATAGTAGCGATGTAAATGATGTTAATGGTAGTAGCGATGAAGATAATTAATTAGTGATCTGCAAGCATACAATATTGTTTTGTTTTTGAATGTACCTACCTGAATTAATATACTGAGTACTAGAACAATGTAAATAGTATACCCAAATGGGGTAATTAAAATAATTGAAGTCATAAGCATTGATGTGTGTCGGTTATAATTATATTTGGTACATGGGAATATTTGTCAAAAAATAAGATAATATTAAAATGTGTACCTATTGATATCAAGATGCTTGCGAAATGAGAAACGGTAAGAGTAATTATCGTCTACTGACCATCATAGTAATTATTGTTGTAAAATGGATAATGTTATACTCATTATGTAGTTGATTCTTGTGAGAATGCAGGGTTCACAAATGTCAATAGAATAAGAGTAGGTGTTTGTGAGAAGGAAGGGTTCACAAATACCTTAGAATAAACGCATGTAGTTGATGTTTGTGAGAAGGAAGGGTTCACAAATGTCAATAGAATAAGTACCTAGGTGTTTGTGAGAAGGAAGGGTTCACAAATACCTATAGAATAAATAGATGTAAGTAGTTGACGTTAAATTTGTGAGAAGGAAGGGTTCACAAATGTCAATAGAATAAGTACCTAGGTGTTTGTGAGAAGGAAGGGTTCACAATCACCTATAGAATAAGAAAAGTGGATGATGTAAATAATTAACCAATGTTATTTGTAATGATTAAATAGGTAAGTACATGCCGTTTGTGAGAAGGAAGGGTTCACAAATAGCTGTAAAATTATTTAAAGTGTACTGTTAGTGAGAAGAATGGATTCACAAGCAGTATATTTGGCAATTTGATGATCTCTTTTTATCTCTCGTCATTTTGTTTATTGTAAGTCCTGGTTCTATGCTGACGACAGATTGTCTCGATCATAATATAGCCGAGTGTTAGGTTAGGTTAGTTTCCACAAGCTGCCCGTCCTGTTCGCGTGCCTGAGGACATGCACGAGGTCAGGATGGTCGAGTGTTAGGTTTTGGATTGGATAGAAATTGATTCGAAACAAATATTACTTATATATAATTTACTCTATGGTAAAATTTGATTGAACGGACGAAACGTCAGTTGACGTAACGGGCGGTTGAGGGCAATGACAAAACAGGGCGGATCGAGACATTCTGGTCACAGCAGGCATCGAGAGAGGACGTGTGATTGATTAGTTGGTGACTGTGCAAATACTCTTAACGTAAGTACTGAATTCATGTAATAAATATGTGTGCACCCTGAAATATGAGTTTTACTATACACTAGACAGAAATGGTCTAAATCGCGTACAATGTATAATCTTGTCAAGCCTCGAGATTACATTAACTTAGTAATAATAAAATAACATTGTCGTTCCACCTAAGCAAGACTACACGAATGCTTTTCTTACGGCCTAACTTTACCCTAAGGTAGGTATGTGTGTCAGAAATATTTTAGCCAGTGGAATGACGCAAGTTTGTTGTCCCGCAAGTCTCTCTTGCATGCACGGCCTATTTACAACGTCCATCCCTACATAGAGCCGGACATTTTGCTCTAACACGACGCTATTCTTGGTTGCTTATTTTCTGCGACTCGCCTACATTTTCGGGGCATTGTAAGCGACCCATTTTCGAAACGAAAGGGTGGAGTGGGCGAGCTTTACTATATGTGAAAGGAATGCTTGTCTTGCGATATGTAGATATGCTCTTTCGGATAATTTGCGAGGATGAGATGGGGATTTACTTGTCTCGTATCTCCGGAGGATCTCTAGCTTGCGAATGGATGACGTGGATTTGTAAGGATGGACGATACGACTGCCAAAAAATCTGATACAATGAAACGTTTCGCTCGAGTATAGACTATTGGAATATCCCTATAAACATTGTAGAGGATAGACCACGAATAAATACAGATCTTTCTATGCGGAATCGGCAATAAAATTTATCAACAACTAAACAAGGCAAGAACCGAGTGTACAACCACAAAATAGTAAATTTTCAATAGCAGCAATTGCTGTAATCGACAAAAATACTAGCAATAAAATATTGGTAAAGCTTGGAACGAGCCAAAGTAAGCGAATAAAGGAGCATTACCATATTTACGGAGGCAATATCTCGTGTCGCTCCCGGACCGGCCGCTCGGCCATTATGGCCATATTTATCCGACTTTTAACGGACGGTATAATGTGGATCCGGGGCCGGACCGACGTCGTGTCGGTTGGTGTGCGCGAGTCCTTATTGTTCAAGGACATTTATATTTATGCCGGTTGCGTAGATAAGCGTATTTGTATGTGAATACAGCTGAAAAAGAAAATCCTCAAAGTACACAATAAGTTAGCGGCGTATTACGCATTCCGATCCATGATCGCTTTGAGCCCGTTTTTATTTGCCATAAAATATTATTCATTATAATATTATGTAGGTATATTATTTTTAAGAACGGGTTCGAATATGTGCAAATATCCTTCGTACAAAATATCACATTTAAATAAAAAATAATGCACATCATTTTGACACGCGCCAATGTGTGAGTTCTTTATTATCTAGGTATAGTCAGCTACAATAGCAGTTGAACTTTTAAATAACACTTAGGTATCTCTCTCTATCAAATTACAGTGTTTAACGTGCGTAAGTATAAACGGAACTAAGGATATGTTCAGTAACATTTATTATGTAGCCGACTGTACGTTTATCGCATGATACCAATGTGAAATTATTTCACCAGCTCAAAGTGCACAAGGCCGACCAGTATACCGACATACAATTGTAACCCAGAAACTGCAACTTGAATTACCATGTATGATAAAAATTATATATTTTTTTCATAAAATGGCAAATTACATGCTTGTAAATTAAAAATAAAGTAGGTAGGTACTAGATTTCTTATTTTATAAAAACTTGAAATATGCTTGACATAACATTTATTGAATGGGTGTTGATTTGTTTGAAAAAAGTGTTCAGCTAATTGATCCGATGAAATTCGACCTTTAAGCCGGTTCACATGCATGAAAATGATCTAAAACAAAATACTCAAACATAATATATTTTTTATGTATTTTCGTGTCATAAATTGTAATGCAACATAGTATGAATAAAATAAAACTACCGAAAACATCGATGATGCGATTCGACCCGGCAAATGTCAAGAACAGTACCATGAGGTCATAAGAGCCGTAAGTGTCGAGATATATGCAATTTCTTTGATAATCGTGGGTGTTATGAACAGTTATGTATTTTAAAACAAGAACAATTTGTTTATTTTTTATTGATAAACGTTTCGTATTTTTTATGATGTAATCAAACTTTATTAATGCTACTTCATAAGAGCTAATTTTAGGTAATATTTTCGGATATTCTGGCATGCAACTTATAAACTTAATACTGCAATTGACATCGAGTTTACAAATCCATGGACATGTTAACCTCTGGCATTCGTTAAGATTGGTCGATCCTGTTTTTAACTTACCTGTTTTCGTATTTGGCTCATAAATTACTCATAGGCAATTAATTACACACACGAAAGTAGCCGTGAAACGAAATATTTTATAAGACTACTCAGAAGAAAGTACACATAGCCACATGATTATACGTATTGGAACGGACAATATTTCGAAGTATAGTTGAAAATATAAAAATTAAGGCACATCACCCACGGAGACATTAGTCACGCCGTGTCCAACGGCGACGGTTCCATGCAATCCCAGCGACCAGCCTCGCCGTATATGTAAATGTCGCAAGTGACGTAACATCCACCTAATAAATATGCGAGTGGCGTAACGAAGGGCCGTGAGTGCCGGCCCTAATGTCACGCCCCTCTTTATTCACACTGATTGATCAGCTCCATTTAGGACTGCTCTCTGAGTTGTTGGCTTTATGTGTTAGGTCTACAAATGTATTCAACGTAGAAAAAAATAGCAAAAAGTAGGCTATATTATCTCATTTCGTACACTGCCGGAAGTACAGCTGAAAAACAAGGGTGAAAAAGAGATCTTTGATTTTTGTTCTAAATTTGTTTTGGTACATAGCTTTTGTATATAATATTCTATGGAAATAAAGAAAGAGTAACTTAATACGTCACGATAATCAGTAGTCACGATCACATACTTAGATTCTAAACCCTAAGTAGGATTCTCTGTATCTAGGAGTCTGTCTCTGGATCTACGAGATCGTATAATATATTTGACTAATTACCAAAAATTTTAGCTTTCATATTTTTTACAAAATATCGCTTACAGTTTGGTAATTCTCTTCTGTTTGTTCTACGTTCTAAAACACAATAAGTATAAATCGATCTATCAAATTATAATACGCATGCCTGCCTAAAACACCCACAGAACAATTACGAATCAAGGTTGTATCGATCATAAATCGATTTAGTCGAAAATGGTCATCGAATCAAGAAAGTGAAACTAGTACAGTGGTAATAAAAGACTTAATATGTACAATTTATGACTTATTTTTTTTACTTATTGAACGTCTTTTTAAATGTCTTCCTGTATGACTTCATATTATATTCTTTCGTTGTCTAATCTTGCACTTATTTTTTTAATATCCCCATGTCGGACTTGCAGAAGAGACCTACCACTATAACACCGACTTCTGTCAATTATATACTCCCTAGAGCAAGACCTTAGCTACTGCTTGCTTAGAATATAACAGTGGTCTGAAACGGGTTTCATTTCTCGTTTATAATGCAACACCTAATAATGGCCCGGGTAAAATTACCTGTAAGCAACTTAATTATTCCGTTTAATCAATGCTAATATCTGGACACTGGTTCCTCCGCCTCCGTTGGTTTTTGCACGGCAAAGCTGAGTTGAAAGGATCTGGATACACTGTTAAAGCATCCTCTTCTATAAATTAATTCAGCAACTGACGAAACTTTTTATAGAATTAGGCATTTTGAGAATTGGTTCTACGTGTATATAGAATTTACTATCTTTTCCAATTCGATTTTCTTTTCATGGTTGTCAGCTTCTACAATTGTATGTAATTTCAAACGTTTCAATGTAATCTTTACTTTATCAGTGCGGAATTATAGTGTTAGTAGTATGTATATTATGAATATTATAATGTGGTTACAGGGCTAATACCACTGTGCTCAAAAGTGCAACTGTCCTCAAATTAGTTCCACCAGACCCCAATTTAATGTAAGAGCAACCAAACGTAAGATAACTACAGCATGAAATTTGATACTTATCAAGAAAATACGTGCACACTTTTAATTCAATAAATCATGAGACAGAACAACCAGAACATAAAATTTACTTCCAATTAGCGTACCGCATAATATTAATGCATAGAACCCTAAATCCATAACGAAAAATCATTAAGTTCTCATCTCCGCAGGTTATAAAATGTAAAATGATGTTTTGTTACCTCGTTTGTGTCCGCTTTTATGGCGAAATAAACGATGCTAATAAATTATTTGAGGATGACAGTAAGTAAGGCACCTACATTGTAAAATGTTGTTAATTTTGTGGGATATATTGTGATAATGATAAGATGTGAATGTTGTAAAGCGTTACGTACCTAGATGAAGGTAGGTAAGCACACGCCGGAAGCACCTAGTATCTTAACGTTTTTGTCATCCATGTTTATAAATATATTTTATATAGGTAATCATTTTATTCTCAGACATATTTTATATAGAACGGGAAAAATTACAAAACACGTCAGTAATCGTCACTACAGAACACCTATCCAAACTAATATAAAGAAACCCCTAATGATCTAAGTAACCCCTTATAATTAACAACCCTTTTCATTACTCTGACAAAAACGGCAGAATTTAAGCTAAATATTTTTACTTCATCATTTCGTTTTCTTTTCCTTCCCTGTTTATTTGTTCTAAAGTCGGCAGGTGAATAAACGGTGGTTGGTGGTTACCAAGCTTCATCTCTATCTACTAATAGCTTGTTATAGATTACTCGTATTATCGGCTTAAACAATGTTGCCATTACCCGATACCCAGTCATTAAATAATTTGTAGCAAGTCTAGAATTTAATAGAATAAGTTTAAGCAGGCGTCAAATTGAGGGTCATAAAGCACACTAATCGCAAAAGGGGGTTTAAATTCCCGAGTAATCCACCACGGTGGGTAATGTTATAAGCATTACTAAATGGTGAGTTATTGTCGCAATAAATCGGCTTGTTCTGGAAACCGGATGAATATTGCGAAATTTTGACCATTTGGTAGCTTTGCTTTGTTACAGCAAAAAGTTTGTATTTCTGGCAGCACGCGATCGGTTATTTCGGGAAATTGGTCAAGATCTCAGATAAATCACTTAAAGCGATAGTTAGACTAGATATTATTGGAAACAAATCATTAGGCGTCCGAGAATTTCAGACTGGATGATCTTTAATCGCTCGTTCTAGTTTTTTGCTATAAAGTCTGCGTACAGTGACTGTAGGACGAGACTGGTAGATAATGAAATTCATATAACCAGTAGCAATCATCGCGACATATCAATTATAATCGAAGTGTAGATGGAGCGCTCAGGAGTTACTAGTCTAGCCACATAGCGTCGAATCAAGAATATCAAGAGTAGTCGACAGGTTATCTTGCATTTTATATAGCGAATTGTAAGATTTGTACCTATATACTTTGTGCCGATTATTGATTTCCGTATCAAAAGCGATAACGAACAATGAATTACTTGTAAATAAATCTTTCTAAAATAATACTCGTAGTCGTGATTGAATTGGACGGAAAAACTATAAAGGATTTGTCAGACGATGTGACACAATCGGATTTGCATATTACGTACTTATTTGATTTTTAGTTTCAAGGCGTTTAGTTATATACATTATTTTTATTTTGAAAACTCTTCAAAGAATACCCAATATCTTCAAAAGATACATAATTCTAGATACATTTTACGTATCTCGAGTTTAGTGTGCCTAACCTCATTTAGAAAACCGAACGGAAATCTCTGTAAGCCTACAGCAATGAAAAAAAATAAAAACGTTAGAAATCGGTCTCTCTAGATTAAAGAACATCCGCGCATTTCTCGCCTTCCCAATTTAAATTTATTTTCTTATCTTTAATTTATCCATACTTCATGATCTTTGCATGATAAATCCGAAAACAAGAGTGTTTTAATAATACTGAATTAATAAAGTTACCTACGTACGTAGGTACATATAATTATGTAAATGTAAAATCAACATACAAATTAACACAAGTGCGTACTTATCAAATGGAATTACGAAACCCATTGAGTTCTGACATACAAAGCATAATTCAAAAGACTTATTTCCACCCCAAAGAGTTCACCTCTGAAACAGGACGGCCTATTTACATACGTCTCCTTGTTGTCGCATAATTATATTAATATCTGGATGACCGATCTTTGCTCGGTATTTTTTTTTTTTTTATAATTTGTGTTTTTTGGAAATTATATTTAAATACGAATTACTAATAAAATGATGAAATATGAATAATATTTTTTGATCTTACCGATAGAATAATAAAAAAATATGAACTGTTTATTTAAAGAAAAAAATCATAAAAAAAACACGAATAAAATGACATTTTCTAAAGATTATTCCTAGCTAGATCGATTTATCGCCCCCGAAACCCCCTACATACTGAATTTCATGAAAATCGTTGGAGCCGAATCCGAGGTTCCAATTATATAGGTATATATTTATATATATATATATTATATATATACAAGAATTGCTCATTTAAAGATATATGATTATAGCCGCCTTCAAATATATCAGATGGAAATAAATCGCGTGGGAGCCCGTCCTCTACCTAACTTACGCTCGAAATCTCAATTTGCGTCCAATGTGCGCCCAGCCTAACAAACGCTATAAATCGTTTGTATTATCTGCCTACTGACTGTGGTATAAATATTAATTTTATTTATCGCTTTGCTTTGGGTCCGCGTATGACAGATGAGGTAAATGGTGGATAGATCTTGAATACAAAACTTTCTGAGCAGAATAGGTTTTGGAAAATATATTACTATTACGCGCTGCGCACGTGGCACGCACATAATGCACCTACAGCTAGGGCTATTACCCTTATCAACCATTATCTGAATGAGATCCAAGATGCCGACATTCATACTGGACTCCATTAGTCGTGTAAAAATATACTTGTTATTTTACTTAAGTAAATGTTCCTAGCAATGTGAATGTTTTGGCTTAGCTGTAAGTTCACAATTGTAATCTAAATAAATAAATATGACGACGCTTTTATGCGTGTACACATCTCATCATAACTTATATCTGTTGTAAGGAGTATTGTCCACCACGGGGGCCCGGTCCAGATTGGTGAATTCGGACCTTATCGTTACGTCGAGGTAAGCGTGCACCATCGTCAACCGCAACGTCACATATCAGGTGAGATAGTGGAACAGATCAGTTGACCGATTCAAATATTGATTAGGTCAATTGATCCCGCGGACACAGTTTCGAGCGGGCTCAGTTGACGTAAGTAAGAGCCAGAATATCTATATTAAAACCGCACAAGAAGGGACACTTTCAATTAAAGCGAGATAGCGTGATAGAGATTTTAAATTAATAAAACATTGTGTTATGTTTTCTCTCTCTCTCTCTTACGTGGGTTTGAGTACCTTTTGAATACGGAGTATCCACGTGGGATAGTGGTCACGCAAACCTCATCTATAAAATAAAAACGATAATTATCAGGCATATGAGCCATGGCGCAAAAAGGCAAAAAGTGAACGACATTTATTTTGCTACATTAACTTTTCCGTTATTTTGTCTCCCTAGGTACGCCTCGCGGCATCACTCGTAAATAAAAGTACTATCCCATGGACGTAAATAGGAACATCTGTTTTTAGTCAATACGAAACTAAAGAAGGCAGACTTTACAGGTTCAATCAATTACTGCCCAACTTCCGACAACACTGGAGATTGATTCGATGTAAGATTCACCGTGTAAGGTTTGCCTTACACCAATGATGTACTCGAAGTACACTACAGAGGGCTATCAAAAAGAGATGAGCAAGTTGTCCGTCTCCGTCTCTACCAACATTTGAACAACATGTATTTCAAAACTTTCCTACTCTACTGATATGGGCGATAACATTACAATGTCAACGTTATGGTGTAGTGAATTAAGTGCATTTTTAAGTACGTCTAGCTGATCCGTGCTCGTGTTTGAGTAAGCTCTAGGAGCCCGTTAGAGCAAACATAGCGGGATGCGTCTTTTGAAGTTTGGTTTGTTGATGTGAAGATATTTCCTTAGTGTCTTGAGATGTTTGGTGACGTCAGTAGATTCAAGTTTAAAGTGGTCATCGGATGTTTCTGGGCGGCCTTTGACAATCATACAAATATAGTATGAAAGCAACCTTTTCATAGAAGTAAAGTGGTTGTATTGAATGTATTATAGGCTCATCAATACAGTCGTGGGATATTAAACAGTTGTTGATTTATCGATTATATAAATAAATTCTATAGAAACTTGGATTTGTATGAAGTATAGATTTCAACATAATTACCTATTAGCTCTCCTCTGTTTGTATGTGTTTGAACTTTAACCCCTTTTTTGTCGTCTCCAATAGTAAGGAAATATCTATAATTATGGAACCTTGAATATATTTATTTTTCAATAACAACGCTTTTCCTCAAAAATAACTTTATGTATAAAAATATTTCAATTGCGTCGCAATAGAATTAATCAGCTTACAAAATGACACCGAAATTTAATATCAAACCCCGTAGCAATTACTCGCTAAAGGATTAATTAACGTAAATTATTTTGTAAGTACATACAATTATTTACACACATCAATTAACGCGAGCTAATATTTATTAAAATGGCAACACTTTTACTCGTTAATTAAAATTTACATTCGCTACGAAATAGAGGCCTACGCACTAGTACGTAGCCTCGCTACTTCGATGGTGGGATTCGCATTATATTTGATACAAAATTGGGACAATTTTGCTACTGTACATTGTTTCATGAATACGCGCTTTTATTTAAACATCACTACTATTAAGTGATAGCGTTAGACCACTACATCACTATTAAATGATAGCGTTAGATAGATACTCTTTATTGAAACACCACAGAACAAAAACAAGTTAAAGCTAGAACAGAGCAATAAAATACCAATTAGTGTTATACTCGTATTATCGAAGGTGGTAAAGATATAGACCACTACATCACTATTAAGTGATAGCGTTAGACCACTACATCACTATTAAGTGATAGCGTTAGATAGATAGATAGATATACTCTTTATTGAAACACCACAGAACAAAAACAAGTTAAAGCTAGAACAGAGCAATAAAATACCAATTAGTGTTATACTCGTATTATCGAAGGTGGTAAAGATATAGACCACTACATCACTATTAAGTGATAGCGTTAGACCACTACATCACTATTAAGTGATAGCGTTAGATAGATAGATAGATATACTCTTTATTGAAACACCACAGGACAAAAACAAGTTAAAGCTAGAACAGAGCAATAAAATACCAATTAGTGTTATACTCGTATTATCGAAGGTGGTAAAGTAAAGATATACCTAATAACTAAGCCACAAATGGGACTTGTGTAGGCATAAGTTTATGAATATAATGTAGTGTACGTAGTGTAAAATCGTCCATCGCGGACAAACAACGTAACGCGTAATCTATACATTATTATGTTTAAATTCGAAGTTATCAGTGCCGTCAAATATCCGAAGCCTAAGTTTAACAAACAGAGCCGATCAATCATTTCAAGTCTGACAAATTAATGATTACGCCCTTTGCAAAGACAGGCTTTGTTGCAGACTCCGTGTTGAATTATTAATAAGCATCATTTTCAATCTCAAAGGATTTAGTTGAGACTTTAAAGCTGTGGCTTGTCGCACACTAAACGATGTTTGATTACTCTGCCGTCACTTTGATTGTGGAAGGCTTAAGATTTCTCGATTCCCTTTTTCTCAACATAGTATTGCAATTACGAATCGAACCCATGCTGCATGCGGTACGCTGGAAATGCAATTTGTTTGTTGTTTTGTTGCGCTGTGTAATGTTCCGTAAAAACACGCGCAGGAGACCCGGCTGAAGAGGGGGATTTATCTGTGGTTTTATCAAACATTTGAATAAGAGTATGCAGGAGACAGCTAGTGTGTGAAATCAAATGTATATTTGTGAGGTTTTTTGTGTAATGTTCTGTAAAAACAAATGCAAGAGACTCGGCATAATACGTGCACTCCGAATTCGGAAATCGAATCAGGATAACGAACGTGTGCGGCCAATCTTACAATATGGGGCAAGGATTTTCAAAACTTTACTACGAATTGTGTTAACAAAAATAAACTTGTGACTCTTGTGAGGTAGTATGAAGACAGTGAACATATTTATTACTATAAATTCAATAAACTAAAGCAAATAATTCTGTTCATATCTGTTTATTTCTAAAGGCGCGTGGGTGTAACAAAGTACTGTTTTATATATTATATTCTCCACGTGTCTCAGATTTAATAAGTATAAAGGTTGTATCAATGAGAAAACACTGAGTCACAGGGGCGTTTCAACATAATGGAAAAATCTTCTTATACAGAGTGTTGCGTCACCCTCGAAGGTGACATTTCAAGTAAACAGCTCAGCCTAATATTTGCTCCCTGCCTTGTACCTAAGCCTAATAAAATTTGTCACTACGTACGTACCGTCTCCTAGTTTGTGCGTCATAATAATATAACACCCTGGGAGATAGCAAGGTTTTTATATTACACCCTGTATCAGTGTCTAGCAAAGATTTAAGTTGACAGTTAATATTCTGTTAGTGTTGGAATTAATACATAAAGATATGTACTTACCTATAGAGAAAACACTGGCAACATTACAGCATACGAATTGTTTTCGTTTTATAGGTGATATGATAATGCTAGATAAAACAGACGTTCAGTAAAGACGAACGATTATGTTAGGTAGGTACCTACTATAGAAATTCACATAAATTTTAAGTTTCGGGAGGCTATTAAAGTTAGGAGATTCGAACTTTGGATATTTAATTGCGTAAATATCAGCTCCGAATACAAATGAGAGGCAGCCTACATAGCCACATAATAAACGTCGAGACTCTGAAGGCTGTATTGGCTGTTGTTTTTTTTTTATATCTATTTAGCTATGGTATAAAATATAATAATAATTTAAGTTAAGTACAAAAGTCATGTAATACTTATTAATAGTATTATTCACTTAATCTCTCTGATCGCTAAAAGCTCTTGATGGAAGCTTCTTGTAACTTAAGAGGGTTGATCTAAAGCAGTTTAAGTTCTATCTGAAATATTAGGGACGCACATAAATTATCCGATATCGGAAACTCCTAATTTTACGGACCTTCCTAGTTCGGATTACCGGATAGAAGCTCGTAACCCGTAATTATCGCCAGTCGTCCAAAGCGCCCATAAATCTTGCCGCCACTAGGCTAGACAACGCATAGAATTACCTAATTATCAGCCGACCCAATTAAGTTCTTAGTTTTATTATTCCTTAGCGCTAACTATACAAAATACGAGGGATTTAAAAGACTAAAAAATGGAACGAGTCTGGATTAGAATAAGAATAAGCGAATAAATAATCATTTTGGGATAAAAACGGATACAAAAGTGGGACGAGCGAGGTTATTTTTATGTAGGACTGGGACGACACTTTAGGGACAAGTACGGAATCAAATTACCACGATATTTCAACTAGAATAGCCTACTATAGAATCAAGTACCTAAGTACCTATTACGAATATGTATATATCTGTAAACGATGCATACATACGGAACATGTAATTAGTTCCTACACATACACATTCTAAAGAAATAAACATAAAACAACATTCTAGTGGAGAGAATGACGACACGTTTGGCGTAGTGGCTGAGCATGCGGATGCTGCGCTTAGTGTCGCGGGTTCGATTCTCGCCCTGAACAAATATTTGTGCGATCCACAAATATTTTTTTCTGGTCTGGGTGTGACGTGTATGTGAAATTATATGTCTGTAAGCGGGTACCCACGATACCGGAGCAATCTTAGTATGTGGCTACGATTTTTATAAAAAAAATAATTCCGCCTTCAGTCTGCTTGAATCAGCAATTAATGCTAATTAGCATGAAACTCAAGAGGCACTAGGCCCTCTTATTGCAACATCAGAACTAATTCTTCCAACTCTACACACCCGAGGAGTGCTCTAGTCTATGGTCATAACTAACGAAGCAGGTCCAGGTGCTTAATTAAATAGTAGGTACGGTCAAAGTTGTGTGTTCTCTTAACTCTGGCAGGAACTGTAGTGTTTTGGCGGGAAAATATTATTGTTTGCGTTTATGTAGAGCCGTTTGTCTATAGCCCGCTTTTAAATGCAAAAAGAGGCTTTATTAAATTGTTTTCCTCATGGACTTACAAAATAGTGATGATGGTTATCGTAGTTGGTAAGTATCTACTACCTATTCGGAAATGAAGTAATGAAGAAAGCTTATATACTTTCCACTTTGATCACCCGGGTAAGAATAGTGGAATGAAGCGTTTTTTCTTGCACGATAGATTAATAATTACGTATTTTAATTAGTCTAAAATAAATTCTAAATTGAATTTCTTTCTATTTTTTTTATTTTTTTTATTTTTTTTTATAGCCCCACATTAGGATTGACCCTGTATCGTGGGTACCGCTTACAGACATATAATTTCACATCCACATCACACCCAGACCAGAAACAAACATTTGCGGATCGCACAATTATTTGTTCCGGGCGGGAATCGAACCCGCGACACCTAGCGCAGCAGTCCAGTTGCTCAGCCACTACGCCAAACGTGCCATCGAATCCAATCGTGCCATCGAATGTCTGGAAGACAACGGTATCATGAACAGATAAATCATAATAGGTATCGAGATTCCATAACTCTCTTTGACGTCAGAGTGACGTCAAACGTACAATAACAAGTACTTAGCCCAGTGTTGCCCTTCGTACGCGCCCTAAATTGTCTGCCGGCTAACCCTGTCTGACCCCGCTGAGATTTATTATTCCACAGCCTAGCCAACCTGGTCCAAATTATAATGAAACTAGCTGCACCCCGCGGTTTCACCCGCGTTTGGATAATATACAATAATATATCTTTATGAATTGTAGCCTATATGTTATTCTGATATGTCAGCTATATTATTGTAAAGTTTCATCAAAATCCATTCTGTAGTTTTTGCGTGAAAGAGTAACAAACATCCATCCATCCATCCATTACTCACAAACTTTCGCGTTTATAATATTAGTAGGATAGGTCGGTAGATGCCTTTATGTTGACTTTGTTAAACATACTCGTAGATATTATGAAACTGTCAATGCTATAAGTTTTTTTTTTTACTTGGCTTTAAATCCACATCTAATTTTATTTTATATTGGTATCAGTTCTGGACATACCAAACTAAAACGAATCTAAAATATCGCTATCCGTTTCCATTTCCATTTGCGAGTGACAACAAAACTTTTGTGAAATGTATATACCTAGACTAATTTGTGTTAATAACAGTACATAGATACTTATACTTTATTTTGGGCTCTACGGTATTGATATTCGTATTACGTGGCTCTACATAAAAGTAGAGCAGATAAATTCTTTTGGAATTCCGTTGTCGCATACTCGCTAGCAAACATTAGCCTATCGTTCTCATTAAGATAATATCTTGGGATAAAGAAAAAGCTAACTCAGTGTTGGACCGAGCAACTTTATTTAAGTGCAGGAGCAAATGGCGAGTCATAAAGTGCTATGAAACCACTTTTAGTGGCAATTACAACACAGTTTTTTTAACTTGAACATTTTAATGCAGTAAATGTAGGAACAGGGCTTGAATTTTCATTGAGATGTAGGTTTATCTGGGTAGTTTGGTTAAACTGCTACTTCGACGTGCGGTGTCGTTCATCGTAAAGAAAAGAAAATAAGACAAATGTATTTTAACGATATACAACTGTACAACACACTACAAAACAACGTTTGTATGAAAAAAAGCATAATTATACTTGTAGAATAAGTATAAAGTAAAGGCGAGTGTTGCCAAACTGAGTAACAAAAGAACCACCTGGAATTACAACCAATAAGTTTTCAGATGACCTTTTCCTAAACGTTTACTGACTCTCAACACCACAGGATTACCGACCTTACCTGGAATCAGATTTTTGAAGGCTTTTTTGTCACCTGTAGCCTGTAGTGATACAAAAGAAATGGGAAATGATTTTAAACCATCTTCTTAAAAATGATCCGACGGAACACTTTGTATTACTTGTTATTAGAGAAAACTTAAATAATAGACATGTGAGATACAGTAATAGGTGTACTTTAATATCTGCTTCATGCGAGAACAATACGCAATGTCTTCTCCACGAATCATTGAGAGAAATTGGAAAGTCCGACACTTCGAACTCTCTATTAGTCGAACAGTTTTAATTGTCTGATTGCTTACGGTTCTCTGGATAGATTTCATTCGCCGTTTGACCACAGAACTAATAGTTTTACAGTCAGTCACAAAAGTGGCTGAGCATGTTTAAACTTCTTGTTTACTATTCAACATTTGAGAGTTTTGGGCGTAAAACGCGTGTTATACAAAATATTTATGTTTAGTGACTTTTGTGGCTGACTGTACCAGGTTTCGCCTTAAGTTAGGCAGTGATCACGACTGTCACACGACACCGTTACTATGACTTGATGAAGATGTTATTTCACTTTGATACCTATTTGGAAAGACTACAATAACGTCGTGCGACAAGCTTCGTTAGCGTTTCCCTTCTTGACTAAGATCATACTGTGTTCTGTTTCTGATCTTCCTCATGATTTTTGTCTGCAGGTTCTGCTGGATCTTCTCCAGTATTTCAAGAACCTGTTGTACGAAACGACAAAATATAGTAAAAAAATCCCACAGTTACGGTCTTACCAGAAAATATTTAAACCAGATTTGAACAGATGAGTCTAAATAAATCGAAGTCTTACCTTCGCTTTTTCTAACTCAATAACAAACTCACAAGTAAAATATTGAAGAATACAAGGATAGATTAACGCGAGTGATAGGCGTCGATTTAGTGGAACGAAATTTTAGAAACATCTGTTTAACTTTGGCTTAATCTTTTGCGGTAAGACGGTATCCGTCAGAGTTCAAAATTGCATCTAATATGAATGCTTCTACTGTTTCCTAACTAAATTCCGTTATTGATCTTTTCGCGATTTCATTTTATCAAGGAAAAGTATTCAAAAGAAAACGTAAGCTCCGCGCTCCTGAATTTCCATTGTTCATTTGAATGTTCAACCATTAAATAAACTCTTTCAGTGGTCCGTCCAACGTTTTATTATGTAGTTATTCTGTGATACTTGTTGCTTTGTGAACGTTTACGGATCTTCTTTCAAAGCGAACTTTCAGTGCAACCACGTTTTAAGTTGTCATAAATTCTAAAGAGTTTTGTATTTCAGTCTATAAAGGAATTACTGCGGGATGTTAAAAATGTGCTGCATTTTTATCTGCTAAGTGGATGTTTGTAACTTAACCAGGCCTTTATGTAAGTTGAGATTTGAGTCGTAGTTAAATACATAATTTGAATTCACAGAAGTGTTTCACTTAATCAACACAAAATATTCCCTTTGAAGGACAAACAAACAAAATGCCTGACATAACGTGAAACTTACGCACGACCTTCGCATAGTGATGTAACTCGCAACACGCACGGTTCCAATATCTCCGCTATCAGATGTAGATCGTATCGTGTCGGTCATGACGATTTGTGTGCGCAACACTAGAGTAGAACTATGTATATATACCTACTTACCTAGGCATATCTCACTCAAGTTAGTCACAGAGTATTATAATCGAGATTTAATTATAGTCGATAACAGATTACCCACTAACTGATGAAGTTTATTTCATTTCGGGTAGTAATAACATAATGTATGTGAATGAAAGAAAGGAACAAGCAGAGAACAAAATAAATATTTTCAAAATATCGGTATATTATTATCTGAATACTGATACTGGTGTAGATACTTAGCTAAATATCGATATAATATAGGTATGATTACCTGATAACAGTTTAATTATGACATACCTATACATTTAAGTAACATACTATCTATCTCTTTTGTCTCTAAATAAAGAAATTCTACATTTAAAAATTTTCAAAATAAAACTTTTTTTTTCTACGACAAGTATTTTGTAATATTTAATAATGGTTAGTTAGTATTCTTATACATTTCTACTCGCACGTCCCACGTTATCGTGCATACAACAATGGTTGTTGTATCAACGAAAAACTAGCCGTCGATTTGAGTAACTTCCGCCTATTATACATTTGTGTCGATATTTTGGTACTCACCTGTACTCGTTTCTCGAGTACCAGCTTCTTTGAGTATTGTCTGTGGTACTTATATTAATTACCTAACTGACGTTTCTGAAATGTTAATGATACGGAAACTAAATTAATAACAAAGGAAAAATGCGTTTATGATTTGAATTTGCTACATAATCAAGCGGTCTAGCTATTTGCAATATAATTGATCAGTTTACAAGTTTTTGTAAGCTTTCATGTAAATTTTAACCTGCCCTTATTTCAACATATTATTATGCTTCTCTCCCTAATTACTTTTAACTTCATAGCACATAATCTAATTCGATCTGTAGCGGGATCCGCACCACAGAACCGCAGCGCACACATTGTAATACCCATCCATCCACCAACCACACCCGTTTTGTTTCATCTAGCTCACTCCAGTTTGGTTCTCCTATAAAATCGATAACTATGCCAGTAAAACTCACAATATTAAAAACAAACAACGCTAAACAATTCAAACACGTCTAATTACATAACCGAATTACTGAAATATCACAGGACCCACAAAACAATAAAAAGTAAGACGGCAAACCTAATCGACTTGTTCACTCAAATCTGGTTCGTTCTTTCTCCGCCCTGACCACAGATTAAATATTAGTATAACCTGACCCCTCCCTAATTATCTGGGGCTTAATTCGTAAATTTTCCGCGTTTTCCTGAAACAAAACAAAGTTAATATTTGACGAGGATGAAAGCGGGGACACATCTACGGGGACGGGGACATTTACATGACGGGGTGCCCTCACATCCCCATCTGATGGCCCATGCTGGCCGTCGAGCAGAGATAATGTTGACCCCGATCCATATTGAAATGTAATGTATAACAACGAATAATATAAGCTTATAACTAGAATGAGTGTCTGATAGGTATATTTACTCGTAATGTTACTTTGATTTCTTTTTAATTCGCTTTGCTGTGACTTAGTTATTTATTCTTGCTGAGTTACGAATTTGGCGGATACGATGGCTATACCCGTGTGTGATGTGTCAGTATGACGAAGGTTGGGTATGGTTGAAACGTCAACCATACCCAATCAACAATCAATTAATTATATTTCTCTTGGTCAATCACAACACTGGATGGCGATTTTGAAATTACCTATATTATTACATTTTGCTAACTTGAACATATCAGAATGAAATAAATTGCACCATATTCAGAAAGAAAAAATAACATAAATTTACTTGGTAATAAAGCAAACATCCTAGATTAAATGAGATCTACTATGATCAATCTGTTTAATTGTTATGGTAACATCAAATGTCTTCGTAATGATTACAGTTGGTATAACTACATAAATTTACTTTAGAATACGAAAATTACAAATAAAACTTTCCCTCATTTTCGGGTGAAACCGCAGGGCGCAACTATCTATTAAAATATAAATAAGTACGGGTTAGTGTAATTTGGGCATACATTTTCAGCTACATACATTGACTACAATGTGGTCCCACTTCAAGGTTAAATCGACATAACTACTCTTATTTAGTGAAAATGAGTCACACCTAATTTATAATAAAGACATATTATGCGCAAATAAAGAGCGCTTTTTTATTACCAGAAATTAAAACAGACACTGAAAGAAAATGAAATGAGATTGTCACAAAACAAAAGCTACTTAAATTTTTCCACAATTATCATGATTGAAAATTAAGTCTCCTCAAATGAGGGGAGCATTGTTCTTCACTTGTACACCTTCTCTCTGATAAAATAAAAAGAGAGATACTTACTCGACTTTAGTTTCCATGCGCTTCATGGAGTCCAATAGACCTAATACAATTTAATTTTGTGCGAAGGCCTTAGTTATAATAAACTTTCCATTCAAAGTAGAGTGAAGCTGAGGAAGCAGTTTTTTAAGTAACACATTAGTTTTTGTGCGGAATGAGGGAAAAAGGGCTATCAATAATAGCTCATAATATACCCATCCGTATTCGTAAACGTATCATGTAATTTACCAATGAATCATCCGCATTGACAAAGAACCAAAGTCGGCATCTAGTCCGCCGCTTGGTTCTCGTAAAGTCAACGATGGTGTTATTACAAGAATGTAGTGTATTCATGCCCAACGTATCTACCTTTTCTGGTCTATCACCGGTACCTAGCTAATTGTAAAAGCGGAAACACAGCGTCGTGGTAATGGATGTTGTGCTCATTTCAAATAATTATAGCAATTAACGCGTTTAGTTACGCGTTAGTTGCGCTATTGGGATTGTAAGTTGTAACTATAGCTGTGTTTCTTGAGAATTGAACTTATTTATCAATTTTGTTAGATTTGTCTGTTTTGTTTTCACAATGTCCGAGCGAGGTCTGGTTTTAAATTATTCCTTCATGTTTATCTTGATAGAACAGTCTTTCGTTACACGATTATATCAGTTTAAAAGGTTTTCTGCTACTGACGGTTCCGCTTCACAACTTTCCCTTATACGGGTCAAAGATAAACATCAAAAATTGTTCTCTACCCTGTTCCACACTGTAAAGATACGAGCTGTTTCAGGCTGGCCTATTTTGAAATGTTATTAAACCTTGCGAATTTGCATGTGATGCGAGACATTTTAAGGGGTTGATGAAGACGTCTCAATTATAATTGTAAAATAATAATTAATGTCACTTTGATCTATAGAGTGTAATCAGAGTTCTAATCTCAATCTACCTACTTTTGTCGCTAGGAAAACCAGAATCTTACTAATATTATAAAGCCGAAAGTTAGTGTGTGTATGTTTGTTAGGTCTTCACGCTCAAATGGCTGAACCGATTTCGATGAAATTTGGTATAGGGGTAGAGTGGACCTATGAGACGGACATAGGCTATCTTTTGTCTCAAAAAATAATCACGAAGGGAATGAAATAGGGGTTGAAAGTTTGTATGGGGAATCCATAATTCTTCAAGTTAGGGATCTGAAAATTCTTATTTAGGCTTTTGGTAAGAAGTAAATAAATAAGGGTTTCAGCTTTTTTTGCAAAATCATCCCTAAAGGGGGAAAAGCAAGGGGGTTGAAATTATGAGGTATTCGTTAGATGCACCCCCGGCTGAACGGATCGTCATGCAATTTGGCCAGGGGATAGATAATAATGGATACACGATAAAGAAAGGGATAGAGGGAGAGGGAGAGAGATAGAGTGAAAGAAAAAGAGATAGAGGGAGAAGTATATAGATTGAGATAAAGGGAGAGGGAAGGAGGTAAAGGGAGAGTGAGAGAGTGAGGAGGAGAGATAGAGTAAGTGGGAAATATATAGATTCTAGGAAGAGAGAGAGATAGAAAGAGAGCGAGAGACGGAGAGAGATAGAGAGAGGGAGAGAGATAGATTGAGAAGGTACATTTATAGAAATAGAGGGAGAGCGATCGAAAGAGGGAGAGGGAGAGAGAAAAAGAAGAGGAAAGGAGATAAAGGGAGAGAGAGAGCGTGAGAGGGAGAGATAGAGTGAGAGAGGGAAAGAGATAGATTGTGAGGGAAGTGTATAGAAATAGAGGGAGAGAAATCCAAAGATGGAAAGGGAAAAAATATAGATTGAGAGTAGAGAGGGAAATATGTAGAGATAGAAGGAGAAGGAAATATTTAGAGATAGAAGGAGAGGGAAAACGATAGAGGTGGCATAATAATATATCATAGAACTTTGTCCCACGATCTCGGTTTAATCCGAGAATTTTAATAATTATATGTGGCTTTCATACTGTTTCATTTTCGGTACGTTATGACTTAGCGACCGATATCGGAAGCTAACTAATAATGTACAGGCTGTCGCCCCAGTACCAGATGCTCACTATGATGACACAATAATAATATGCACAAACCTTTCAAATAGCTACCTATAGGTGTTGTAGGTAAATGTAACGCGGGTGAAACCGCGGGGCCCAAACTGGACTAGGCTCCCGTGATGGATTATGGCCTAACCCTCCTCACGAAGTGAGGGGAGGCGTTTGCCCAGCAGTGGAACAGTTACATGCTGATTTATTATTATTATTATATTATCTCCGTGATGTTGTTGATGGTAAAACAATTGCGAAGCGTGTTGTTGCAGATTTTATTCTTGAACAAGACAAATATTTGTGTTAAACACAGTTACATGCTCTGAGTCCAGGTGTTTGTGGGACCTCCTGAATCTCACAGGGAATCCTAGTAGAGCTTACAGTATCTAAAATAGTTACGTGTTAATATTTATTTATTAAAATAGAACTGAATCGTACACTAAACATATTCTCGAGAAAGGAACTAATCAGTAAACAAATCGTGCTGTCTCAAACAATGGTCTGCACTTCTGCAGCCTATCGGCCGTCCACGATCTGAGCTCCAGATTGATTCCACGACCCTCGGCTCGTCCCAGCACGATGCCGACCTGCTTGCCCCTGCTTAGCAGAGGTAAGAGGAACAGTCGACGGATACGAAAGCGCACGCAGATAACGCTTTAATAGGTCGTAATGTTTTTGCAAGCTTTCTAAGCGCCAATTCTGGTAAAGTAATGATTTTCAATTGTTAATTTGTTGTTCCCAAAATTTTGTCTTTGACACTGCATTGTTTTTAATGTGGTTACGCCATCTTTATACAGTTATTTTACATTAGCGGCAGATTTGGAAATGCTTATAACTGCGACGTACTGTGCGACGCATGCCTCGCGATTTCTAGTCGCGCCTTTATGTTATTTGCAAGGAGAGACGATAGGAGATAGGAGGATAAGATGTGATATGAGGATAGAATCAGAAATTGTATGTCTATAAAAAATATATTCCTTACATAATTATTTGTATTTAAAACAACACCGTTAAGTACTTCTACCTCACTTTAAATGGCATAAAGTGAGTGCAAAATCAGCGACTTATCGACATGAATACTGTCATTGCACTTTAAAACCGTGTCGCCGTTACCGTATCTTTTATTACCTTTACCCGTAATGAAAACAAACAAGTTCTTATTGTGCCAAAGCACGTTGTAATATTTACAGGGACTGTACTTAGGAAAACGTTAAACAAACGGTAACGAACGCGATCGTAAACCTTTATACGACCAAGTTCGCGGACCTGGAAATGCTCTAAGCCACTGACTTGTAAAGGGCTTTTGATGTCCTGTGGAATTTTACTGACGATGTTTTGCCTTTGCCTCTGTCCAAGATGTCACAGAGCTACGAGTGAATTGAGGTATACCTTCCGCAAATTAAACTAGCTGTAGTTTATTTTATAAAGGAAGCATACTATAACAGCGGACCTATTACTGAGCCCTGCGGTACGCCTAAATTCGCCTTTAATTTTCTACAATTGTTCTAAAAATCTACCTTACCACTATTTAGATACATTTGGACAGGTGTGCCCCCTTACATTACCTACCAATTTTAGAAATTTGATAATGTTGTTTTATATCGGTCGAACAACAACGAACGCCTACCCTATCAAAAGCCTTACAGGAAGCGAAGCCTGTTCGCATAATACGAAATAAGCAAACACGTGCAATTACACAATCCTGTTGTACGATCAGCAGGAAATCTATTATGCCTTAGTACTGTGCCGCACTAAGATAATTTTACGATTCCTTTGAAAATTGACGAATCATGTCAGAATTCTTATAGCGGTACGATACTAAATCTTTTACCTGAGATGTGAATCATTCCTCATCTGGGTCTCGAGTTTTGTGAGTTGAGAATGTGTCGTGCATTTTTTTAGTAGGTATGTATGTAGGCAAAACGATTACGTAATGGTTTGTTTAATACAATATCAGTTGAGTATGTTTTGGTATAAAGTGTTTCAGTTAACCTTATGAATGATGAAATGAAACATTTCTACCAATCTTATATAATTATCATAACTTACCTACGTATTACATTTATAAATCATCCATACAGTCGATTATCCCTACAACAAATGAAAATCCAGTCGGAATCTTTCCTCTGAGGTAATCTCCTTTATATAATCCGATACGAAAAATTCAGCGTATAAAAATGTCGAACCAACTACCCCGCTCTAATAGGCAAAAGAAATATCATGCCATGTATGGATAAAAATCTTTCGACTTTTTGCCAATTAAGCGAGCACCCGATGGCACCCTAATTATAGACATAAACGTCGCAAAAACCATAATTACGTTTACACGGCAATGTTACCGGCAAATAAATGAGCTAAGAGCTATTATTACAGCGCTTTAGATCGATTCTTTTCATGGTGGTAACCTACATAGTTGGGAGTGTGGCGGGGCAAAGACGTAAGCGTTTGCGGTCAACTGTTCTATAGGTTACATATTAAAGTAGGTAAACCACACATACGAAGATAATTTATCTCAATTACATTGCATGTGTAGTATACGTCATATTAGATCACGTAGGTACCTACCTTGTATTTAAGTTCCTATTTCTAGAGTCCAAGCTTCGAGAGACGAGCTTCGCAATACCATGGTCCTGCAGAGCATATCGAATCGATTTCTCGAGTGGCTCTACCATGCTTAGTTTTATATTATGTTTATATTTTTTTATCTTTTGGAACCTTTGCCGTTTCATAAGAAAATTGAACACCATTATCTTTCACGATTACTTTACCTCAATCTGCCACCTTTTTTAAACCATGCAGTGTCCCACGATGTTTCATGCCACGCCGCGCCTGCGCCGTTGTTCTGTTGATTATTTGCTACAATTGCATTATATAAGCCAGATCGCTCGATTAAGACACTTTGTTATTCAACGTGTGTTCGCTACGCTCATTTCTGTTTAGTAGGTTGTAATTGAGCAATTATTAGCATTGTGGAGCCTTAAAAATATAATGGGTGACGTTGCTCGATTCAGTTCGATTCGGCCTCATTATGAAGCTACATAATGAGCTTATCAACTTTTATGAAATATCAAGCAGCATTACAAATTAAATGTCTTGATTATATATTTTGTAGGTATAGAAAGTTTATTCGTGTATATTTGTTGATATAATAATGTATGATTTATATAAAAAAATGACAAAGTACGTAACAATGTGTAGCAATATTAGCACATTGTAGTAATTCCCGAACCGGTTAATTTTAATCGCATTAGTCTGTGCCCGATTCTAGATCTTTAATTAGAAAGTCCCACTAATCAAGTATTCAAATCAGTTTGCAACTTCGCCTTATCATACTGGTTCAGCAGACAAATGTACTGATTGTATCCTAAATAAATACGAAGACAAATGTGCGACTGAGGGAAAGGCCCTCGGTCTTTAAGAAATACAATGTGCTTGGTGGGTATAGGGTATACAAACAAAATCAATGAATAAATGCCTACATAACGGCTCTACGCGAGGAAAAATCCTGATTTTAGTATTTCATTTAATTCGGGAAGATAAATTTTCGGAATATTTAATCGGGAAAGGCCATGTCGACGACTATCTTATGATAGTGGTCAAATGCCTGTCTATAAAGTATTTAAAAAAAATGTTTTATCATTAATTGTTTACGGGGTCTCGAGAGCTCAATAATCAATTTTAGACTAGAAGTGCCATCTGTTTGCAGGATAATTAAAACAACTCCGTATCTACTCGTACTGTTTAAAAAGCTCACACTGCGCTTAACCGCACAACTTGATGTCTAATCCATTAAATGTTATTAGGTAGTGCCGTAAGAGTCCTCGAAACATTAAAACTGAACATTTACACTCATGATTTATTGTTTTATGTAACACCCTAGCTCTCCTCCGCCCACTTAGTGAATAAAAATTATGGCAACACAGTTAAATATCGCCTAAAGGTGCCTTTACAAATAACAGTTAACGACCGATGGTCTGCACCTCGTTGCATCGAGTAATCCCCGTAATAATTATGTTATTACGAGTGAGTGTCTCTTTATTTTATATTTATTTTCAAACTTTATTACTTATTCGTATTTATTATCTTAATATTGATCTTATCTTTCTTCTTCTTTGTGTCGATGTTTCTTTTAAGCAGTGGTCCCTTAGATACATCGCGGTCACAATAATAATATATTTTTCCTATCAGGCACCTTTATTTAAAGATAATAAATTGAGATACTCGATCTAACTTTACCGGCAACATTATTCTTTTAACCTTGCTAAACTTAAAAACAGCATTATTCCATAATTTTTGCCCAAAACTTGAGCACAGGAAGTAATTTCATGCCTTGTATAATTTGCACCACTCATGATGAAGTGACCTAACAACTAACAACAATAAATGATGCAACTCTCTCACGGAATTCACTCAACTCCTTCATTAGTTCAGCGGCTATTATCAAAACGCAAATGTACTAAAAAAAATAGTTGATATAGTCTACTGCAATAAGAAATAGTTATCTTACTATTTATTTCCTCCATGATAGTTTTATTTCGGATCTGTATCTGACGACAACTGTACAACTTACGTCACGTAGTTTGCGGTCCCATTCGGCGAAAGAAAAATAATAAAATCAAATCAATCCGGCGAATGGGACCGCGGTCCCCATACACCGGTCCCTTTCGATGGAAGCCTCGATAGTAATTATATAAGCTGTGAGTATCCATTTTCAGAAGTGACCAATTTTTTTAAGTGCAATAAAATAAATTCGTTGTATGTTTAAATTTTTAGGTAGGTAGTATTAGGATTATCACAGTGAACAGCTAAACTTCAGCCGTTAGACGTCACCATCAGATAGACGTTTCTTTCAGTTTACAAAAGTAATTAAACTAAAATATAGCGCCTTCAACTAATCGGTGTCACAGTGTCTCTGTAACGAAATTATTCATCGGTCATCGAGAAAATTGGGCCGATTCATTGCTCTTGTATCATTCGAATATTGCTCCGACATGTAGTAATCGATTCTACGCGATATAAATCAACTTGTGAATTATGTATTACGTAACGCCATAAACACATTTTGGAATTATGCGAGCGTCCGTGTGTCTGTAACCTTGGCAACGGCACATGTCAATAAATGTCAGATTGGATTTGTCGGTCATAATTCAGTCATTAAAATGTTTGTGAACCTTAAGCGGTGGTAATAAAGGAGGGTTTGGTGCCATTACAATTTTTATTACAATTTGTGACTGATTCACAATCGTTATAAAAAAAAGTAGTTGATGGTGTTTTTTCTTTGATTAGGCGAGATGGCAATCACAACATCGTCAAAAAAATCTAACATATTTTTTTGCCAATGTCACGTTCTTTTAATACGACAAGTACTTACATCACGTGTATTCAATTTAAATAATGTTTAGCTGGTTATACGAGCATTTAATTGTAACTAATATATCTTGCAAAACCTGAGTAGGTACTTATATATTTTTTGCTGGGTATATGACTGAGTTCTTGGAACCTATTTATGTATGTACCTACCTAATAATATATTATTCTGATTCAAAAGTCACAGTGAAGATACAACTGACATTTCTGTTAATACGCCTTGCTGTGATTATCAAAAACATCCTTTGTGACCATAGTGTGTGTGACGTTTTTATTTCTACATCGGACACAATTAGATATTTAAGTACTTCGTAAACTCGTGTGTGTCTAAAATATTGCAGCTCTAACATAATATTTTTGTGATTCTATCGAATAGTAATGCTACGGCATACTACTTAGCTTACATATACTTAGCATCACTTTCACAGTGTAGATTAATTTATATTTTATAATCATTTGATTGGTATCACTTTTTCACCTGACTGTACTTTGCACGTGGGGTCGAGTTGGCTGCTACTAAAATGAAAGGTGGCAACTCGACCGCATGGGCGAGTTTATTTCGGTCGAGTTGACAACCAACTCTATATTTTGTACCTTCTTCTTGTAGCCTTTATAGACATTATAGTATATACCTTCTTCCTGTAGTTATTCTAATTAATGCTACCTATATTCAGGACAGTACCTGCCCACTCTACCTCCATGAAATGAACTAATTTCTAATTTGACAACGTTACATTAGCGCCCTCTCCCAACAGTCATAAAAACGACGAATGCGCACTCTCCTCTAATGAAAGCATAGTGATACCTCCATTCTGCACCTGTGTTAATGAACCCCACTTTGGAGACCGGAAGGAAGGAGGCTAAATTAAAACTTTTATCGTCAAGTAAGTTGGGAAGAGGTGACTTACATTTTGTTTGTGTCATTAATTTACATTAAGGTGGTGCATGCAAGGAAGGTTGTGATGAGATCCACCCTGTTTGACTCGTGATAATCATACTAATTAGGATAATTTGTGTGGTACAATTATTGTTTACTATGTATAAAAAAGTAAGCTTTCTTATTCTCTTACATTACGCTAGAAGTTCTTAAACTTTCGCGAACAGGAAACATATTAACTAGCTAAAAACGGGTCTAATTCGCGAGAAGTCTTCTCGTGACCACGGCCGATGTAACTCGGTCGAAACATCGAGGTATGTCAAAATTATATATTTTGATATTTGTTTGTGCGCGAATTAGACCCGTTTTTAGCTAGTGAATATTACATTACGCTGTTCTCTTGTATACTTTTTTGGTAAAAAAAATCTTATCCAAGATTCCAGTAAAACATGAATACAATATTCATAAAGAAATACTGAACAAAATCCGCTTTACTTCTTTGTTACATAATAAGTATAGGTAAAATATATTTTCAGCGTAAGGGGTTTCTAAACATCAACATTATTTGCCCGCAATAGAACTGAAATCCGATATCAGTATTTATATTCGTCGCCTGCTACGTCCATTTTAGACTTACCTCGGTAAATAAAATACACACTACTTACCTACCTGCAGACAATATTTTCTTACCTAGTAATCATTAAAAAGCAATCATCTAGATTGTGGCTTCTTTCTGTCTGAGAATACTGTATCATGAAACAGAAGGTTCGTGATTATGTAGTTGGGAGATATTCTCTTTAGAACAATGCAGTGCGTTGGGTTGCACTGGTTCTCTTTGGGGCATCTTGTTCAAGGGACATTTTCAAATGTATCATACAATAGATTTTTTCTTACCACATTTTTTCATAATACATTCTTAATGGACTGAAAAAGTACTCGTAATATACTGGGACAAAACAGATGCAAGTGATTCCTCATTTAAAAAACAGTTTTTTATAGACTTAATAAAAATAATACGAGTATAGTATAGAAATAAAGCTACAAAAAATTAAGTACTTAAACATAGGTGGTAACTATTACTAATTTATTATGTGCTCTATACATATAAAGTTAGGAGTTATCGATTACCTATAGAATTGTACAGAAGTAAGAAATATGTATTGAATACTACAGTAAATATTGAAATAAATGAATAGGTCGCGGTAGTAATGATAACAGCATACCTCACCTAGCATCACTTAGATAACAGCATCAAGCAACTACTTACTGGCTTTACTTGCTAGCAAAAACACTTTCCGTACCTAGTATTTTACAGCAATAACCTCATTATAGGGTTATAATTTAGCCCATTGCTTAACTCAAAGTAGTTTAACAATACATTAGCACTTTATCCACTACTTAAGACCGACTTTAGACCTGTTTTAGTATCATTGTTGTGCTCTGGCGACAATTTGTCGAAATATCTTACAATAACTATATAAGTACCTATGAATTATTTCGTAATGAATAATAGGCGCTTTGAATAATTTGATCGCTCAATAATTGATATGATTATTACTCATTAAATAATAGTAATATTTCACGAGTAGACAATGTAAGGAGCGGCGACGCTGGGATAATAAATTACGAGAAGTACAGGTTACTGTTTGTAGGCAGGCTTTGTCTTATTAGGTAACCCGCGGTGTAGGCTGTGTTGGAATAGTAAATTAGCTTTTACTTTCCTTGTTTGTTCATCAACATTCGATCCTTTTTTGTTTTGGGTAAGTCTATTATGGATACGCTACGCGGCAGCAATGTGGATATTTCGGATTCACCCGTGGTTTTCTCCATATAGCGCTTGCGTCGGAGCTACGGATATGGTTTTGGTTACATATGCATCAACATTTGAATCTTGGAAAACCCACGGTTAACAACGGCATATATTGTTCACGTTAATAGTGGTTTAACCACAGACAAAATTTTAATCAAACAGTCAGCTTACAGTTCTCTGTAGCTTTCAAATCTAGGCTACAGACCTGTCAATCAACATTAAAGTCGAAAATCGTTCATCCCATTTACTCAATTTCAAGGCAAATGAAGATTGAACGTTCCTTTCACGGAAAGGGGAGAGTATTAAGGCCATTTTTTCGCAGAATTGGACAGGAAAGATCACAATGATGGACTCTGAGAAAGATAAAGAGGAAGTTACTTACAAGTAGGTGGCTACCTACTGAATAATTTTGGGAAACATATCTCGTATTATTGAAAAAGTGTTCAAGAAGATTATGACTAAAGAACCTTTACTTCCCCTGAAAAAGGAGTGAAAGATGAAGGGATTAGTGAAGTGTGTGAGAAAAGCCGAAAGTTCTTAGAACAGACAGAACAACGGAATCGTCACATGAAAGCTCATAAGCTTGTGATATGGAACCCTCATCAAAACAAAACCGCTTCATAAAAATAAAATAAATAAATGAAAATAATAAAAAATAAAAAACACTACAAAGCTCCAAAGCTCGCGTACAAAAATTCATAAAAGCACGGTTGTGCCACCATCATCCTCCCGTGCGTATGCGTATTCAGCGCAAGGGCCAGCGGCTTATTAGCACGCGCACCACAAAAACCCACTTTCTCGGAAAGGTGAAAGTACAGCTTACGAGACCGATGATACAACTCCCGTAATAGGTCAGATTCAGACCCACAGACACACTGTGTTAGCTTGGAACAAAGCTGCCTGAGAGATGCCTTCCAGCATATTGTACCACAATCTAAGTATGAACGTCTTGCGAAGATGAATAGCAAATAGATCCCTTGTAGTTTTATCATGACATCATCATCCTTGTAGTCTTTGGGATGATACTAACCGAAAAATTAAATTATGAAATAACTCCTAAACTCCTAATTAAATTCACTTCTTACTATTCTTACAAAAGTGACTACCTACAAAGCAAAAAATATTTTTACGCCATCGTATGCTTAGTTGAAATAAACGTATGATTCGTGACCACACAATCGTATATCGAGATATAAAAACTACCTAATCATATGACGTTCATAGACCGATTTCCAATTGGTCCAATTTGGATCGTAAATGACTATGGCAAGTGCATGAACTCGAGAAGATATCGGTAAAAATACCGTTCCTATATAAGTAATACGTAGGAAGTGTTATGTTCATTATTTTAATGCTTTCCCACGCAAAACGTGAAGTCGCAGGTGAAGTAGCGGATATTTATAAACATATTTGATACTTGTGCTAAAGGAAATGCCCTTAAAATTATACCTACAAACACAGCTTGTAAAGGAAATCATTATCTTGATAACTTTTTAGTAGACTAGACAGCAACTGCTCGGGTTTTAATTCAATCGATTAGTTTATTGCGTGTTTCAAAATAGACATTGAAGGATTTCTGAGAAGGCATTGGAAACATCTCAGAGAATTACTTATGGATGAGTTCTGTGAATGTCTTCTTAAACACAGCCATCTACATTTTGATGAGCCGAAGGTTAATCACAGGATAAACATCAGACAAAATGATCAAGGAGCCTAACTAATTATAGACGTTTATAACATTTCCACTGATATAGGACACGCAAAAAAAAACCAAAGAAAACAGAGATGTGAAAACATTATTCCATCAACAATAATTCAATGTAGAATTAAGAATATTGTTCGACTTTCTTACTACTTTTGTTCCTGAGGTTAACTAGAGAACTAAAAAGAACTAAAACACATTCGTACATAGAACAGAATAAGGTACATAAGTAGAGACAATATAAATTCTACTTACAAACAGTGAACTAATATGAAAGTAACTGTAACCAAAACTCACACGACTAGTGTAGTGTATGATTATGCTAACGGCGATACACTTGATCGTTTCATACCGTAGTTCGAATGTGGTGTGAAATGCCTCATTGTAGTGAGGAATTGAGCGATACGCATCGTGCTGCAAAACGCTCTAATACCCAGATGTGAGTGTGCTAAAACGGTTTTATTTAGAGCTACTTATTCAAATCGTAAAGACGTATTGCATTCGATACTTCATACAAGATAACCCACCCTTTCCCTTTCACCCGGTTTCTCCACAATGGCTGCATGCAACCTTATTAACATAAATCGTTATCGATCTAAGTTCTAACCGTCTGTACGGTATGGATTATTATAACTAACTAGCTGCGGTTTCACCCGCGTTTGGATAATATACAATAATATATCTTAATGAATTGTAGCTTATGTGTTATTCTGATATGTAAGCTATAATATTGTGAAGTTTCATCAAAATCCATTCAGTAGTTTTTGCGTGAAAGAGTAACAAACATCCATCCATCCATCCATCCATCCATCCATCCATATTCAAAAACTTTCGCGTTTATAATATTAGTAGGATGAGAAGGCGATTTTTCTTCTGTGCTGTGAAAAATAGAGATTTTTGTTTAAATTTAATTACAACTTGTATAGGTATAAGATTTTTATTTGTTTTTATGCCTTGTCTCAAGGCTATCACAATATCAAATTAATAAAAACCCATTATTTTTGAATTAACTATTTTAGGCTAGAAGTAAATGTCAAGAAAAACTAGTAAAAGTTGATATTTAAATGTCATGTACTAGAGGAAATTTTGAATTAAACTGGTCAACGCAAGTACCTACTAATAAAATTGTCACAATCGGAGTTGAAATCGGTTTTCTGTTCAAGAATAACCCGAAGTATAAATAAAGAATATGGACCATTAAATTAAATTAACAAGTTTAATTGGTAAATACCAAACTGACACTCGGCAATATCATCTACCAAAGTTACCATTTGGTATTTAGATCGAGGCAAACAACACCCAGTGCGAGAAGAACCGCAAGCCATAAAGAAAATGTTAATTAGAAACGAGTATATACCAAATAGTGGTTACCAAATTAAACTACCCGACTTTAAATGAACGCATTGAATTTGATTGCTTTCAGTTTTACTTCAAGCACGTGTGTGAGACTTGAATTGAGTCAATTCTTTTCAAACTCCTATATAAGTATATTCCCCTTTCACTTAGCTTAATTTTTGACTTGTGTATTTAGACTATTTATTAATGGTAAAGAGAAGGTAATGACGATACAAAAAAAACCTGCAAAATCCCATACATATTCAGTATGCATAGCTGCAAATGCCAACGTGATGTAGAATATATCTCTATCCGTATGAATAACGCACACTATCAGCAAATATAATACAACTGGCGTGTTGCATTGCGTAGAGAAGTTTACTAATAGAGTAGTTAAGATTGCATTGATAAGGTATCACTGGTATCAGTGCAAACTTTGATTGATTATCATCATTAACGCATTGCTACTATACGAGACTGTTTCATTGAATGATCGAATAGAACCAGTGGCGCCAATGAAATGTAAATATTAGATATTTGCGAAATACACAAACGTGATATTGGGATATTAAACTTTAAGCTAGAGCCAGAAAAGTGAGATTCGATCGCAAAAAGTTGTAATTAGGTTCCTTGAATAAATCTAGGAAATGTAGTGCCAAATCACAGAACAAATTAATGGGTGAGTGAGTTGTTTAGGTGGCCGAGCTAATGGAAGTGTGGTTGTAGTTTTAGTTAATTGAATTTGTAATGAAAACCACCTGCGCCATTATACAGGCTATCTAGAACTGAAACGATTCGATTCGATGCTGAATGCTGATTGCTTCGGTGTTGTTAACCATTATGGTATGTTGCTTAACTGTAACTAAATTGAGGATAGATGATTTTAAACTGATATAATCACTAACATTAAAAACACTATAAGCTAAGCAACAGAAACGGGATCCAACCACTCGGAAAACATAAAACCTGAAGGCATTTAGTTGAGAAGTTAGCTAATTTTATGACTTCAAGAAGTATAACGATAAACAGAGGTACTTAAACCTTTGACCTCTTTGTAATGTTAAAACCTTTTGTAATATTCAAGAGAAATCTTATTAATAAGAAATATTACATTTTGAAATTATTTGGTACAAGCTGGTTCCAATTTAAAGAGTGTTGTCGTGCTAACTATAACTGTTGTCTGTCGTGTAAGCGTACGCATGTTGTTGTTAAAACCGCTTCTTGATTATTGTGACTAACCCTATCAACACATTACATATTCATGAAACAACTATGCCCAATGAATCCACCGCATGTGTGAAACTGACAGTTGACAGACAAAGCTGCATAATGATCTTGTCACCGTATCACACTGTGCAATCAGTCTGTGAAGCAAAACGTACGTACTCGCGTCTTATGATTAAATGCATTGCCCAAGAGCCTTGTGTAGACCTATTACTTGATGGTTATGCAATGGACCATCGGACTGTCGGAGCTAGCAATCGTTGGAATGATGGAGCTAATGTTGGTGGATGGAATAGTTTGTTGGAGCCAACTTTATATTTATCTGTAAATAGCATAAAATTCAAATTAACTGATCTATGTCAAAAACTAAATTATGGTGATAGAACTTTATAACCTTTTGTACTATATTTACCTAACAATGTGGCTATCTTATAAATAAAAACTGTTTTCTTATCTGCTCTAAAGTATACCTAACCATTCAAGTTTGGGTGCTTGTGCTTGGCAAATGTCTTCAAATATTGGCGTTCATTCCCCTCAAAAACACATATGATTATCGACTTCGCAACGCGCGATCAGTCAACGGCCCGTAATGAAAGGTGGTCTCTGATCAAACATGTATTGTGAATTAAGACTAAGCTTTAGAAATTATGCAAACTATCCCTGCAATCTATTTTAAACCTTAAGAACGAGAAAACCAAGCTTACTATTTTAACAGTAATCATTTCAGAGCCTTACAAAGAAATCACTAGCGTATTTGTAAAATTGCGTTTTAAAGTTCAAGGCGGCTACTTGTTTCAAACAATCAAGATGCAATCTTAACAAGATCTAATTTGTACCTTCAGGTAGATGAATAAAATTGCTCTTGCTAAGATAAACTGTGACCTCAGTAACGAGTGGTTTGTATCTTAGAAACTAGGGTGCATAGTGTATTGAACTCTATTGCATGAGGTCCCATTAAGGTCGCTAAGTTAATGTTGATAACTACCTGGAAGTGGGTCGATATAACAATAGAGAATTTGAGGCTCCGATAAGTCTTCGCTGAGTATTTTGTCCGACTTGGCTTTCGTGGCGCAATTTAGTGATGAGCCTACTACGAAGCATGAGATTTCGGATCATATCCGTACATTGCAAATACGAACCGTCCTTACAGGGCAAAATAGAACCACAGTATTTGGCTTGGAGTCTCGGTTTCTTAGATATGGTCTAATCTTCATAGTTAAATCTTCATAGTTCAGAATTCCCTATATACAGCCAATCCTGGTTAGCAGTCAGGATCTGTGTATGTGTGTGTTCGTGACGCTTTATTATTATTTCATTTCTATTATTTATACAGTGTAGATGTTGTTAGCGAGACTCTATTGTTGAATTCCGCTATGATTTTCTGAGCCAAACAAATAATTTCTTAGCAAAACAAATACAATTCTTTGAATGTGTCAAGTGTTAAATAAAACGTAATAAATACACTTTTCTTTGTTTTATTTACTTTTCCAAGGTAAGAAAACTGTGTTTATTGGAAACAAATCATTGGATGTCGACGTACACCTATCTCAATTTTCACGGTAGAGAAACCTTCGATTGGTTTCTCATTTAGATTCAATGTTTTCATGTGTTTTCCGATAACAGGTCGAGCTCTTTCATCTTGGTTTGGTTCTTGTTTTATGTAAGAGGTAACTAGTGATTTTCCATTACGATGTCAAATGGAATTATTGATATTTGAGTCGTAGAAGAAAAAACATTGGTGGTAGTGATGAGTGCTTCTAATTTAGATCACTCCTACAGCCCCAATAAGACTTATCGGGAATTTACTTTAGCACTTAGCAAATATCCTTTTTTTTATAATAGGCTTCCCAATCCCATCCTGTTTTAGGTTTGTTTTATTCAGCGTTATTTTTATCTCTTTTCCTTTTCTGTTTCAAATATTAAGAAACGTTAAGCTTTTTTAAAGCGGTAGATTGTTAGCAATATATAGTTAGCGGTGCACATTCTTCCGGCGCCCGGGCGCTGTGCAACTAGAAAAAGGCCAACACGTGCACTATTTCCCCGAGTGGTTCAATAAAACTATTATTTCAAGTAAGCGCCAGTAAGCGGCCGTTTGCTCGCAGTTTATCTGTGCCGTGTTTTATCTATATTTATGCTATTGTCCGCGTCTGGATGGGGAGAAGCACTTCCTTTTGATTTATATTTTGAGTTGACTTAAGTGATTCTAAAGTTTAGTGCAGAAGATGTTTTTCGTCAATGCCTTTATGGTTCTAATGCATTTTGCTTATTGCCATATTATTATTAGCGATAAGTTATTAGGGATAAGCCCTTGTATGTCTCCAGTCTCATTCTAGGTTGTTTGTCTTAACATTAACACCGAGTGGGTCATCAAAAACGTATGTTAGCCACATCGCATAAAAACTTGTAAGTATTATTTTGTTGAACATTGGTTTTTCATTTGATTTGACAACGAATTCATAAATAACTGCTGAGGTAGAGCCATGTCGAAAATGCAAAGTTCGCATTCCATCAATATCCATCAACAGTTCCCTACTACTGGCCCTAAGTTTATTCTGGCTGGTGGCTTGCGGCCTAGACCAGATGCCTGCCACTGATATGGCGCCGTAACCGGGAATGGCGCCTAGCTCTCACTATCGAGAGCGATTTTTCGTGCAGATTATCAGCTACAGTATCGGATACATTACTGTAGATGGCGCTCACTAAAGTATCGTTAGATGCTTGGACTTCTTACTTAGAAAGTCGGAATAACTGTACGTAAGCCGCTGTAGAGTGTTTCCCGTCTTTTATATTTTTGATAGCGTGCTTGTCTTTCTATTTGTGTTTATGACTATATCGCTATTTGACTAGATAGCTGGTATGACCATATTGCTTTTAGACTAAATCTCTTTACGACTAAATAGTGTTAGGATATAATGGGCGATATAATGGACCTTATAATAAGGTACTTTAATGCCCTCTTTAACACCGTTTAGGAGTGAAAATAAATCACCTATACTTATTATGTCTATGAAAAGTTGTCCAAATATGTCACAAAGCATCCACAACAAACGAAACTTCATTGATCAAAAGCTAGCCGTCGATATTTCACATTGAACCGACCTATTTGTACGCCATTACCGTAAGCGATAAGTACCGCGCCATAATTAGGTTATCAGATGGTTTTCACACTGCTATTCCCTGTTTGGGGGGCGAATGAATTCATCATTGGTTCCTTCCGGGGGCGTCGGATCGCATGGGAGCATGGGGGCCGATGGATGTGTGAACTGCGAAGCCTGGGATGGGACCGTGCTAGCTTCAATAGATGTACGGTGTGTAAACAAATGGGTGTGAACTACATACTGTGATTTGAAATAGAAAGGGGATTTTACGTTTCTCAAGTTTATTGTTTGTTTTGAGTTCTCGATATATACCTATTGGTGCCGTTCCTGGCGTTCAATGATAACGTTGAGCTGGTAGAGGATTATCCACCTCTTTGACTACAAGCTTTTACTAATGCATACCTATTTAGGTACCTATTGATATAAACTAAGTAGGTATAGGTACTACTGGCTACATCGAAAATCCTAAAATAGAACCGTCATAAATTCTGTAGGAGAATTTTCAAATGGAAAATGAATTCAGCTCAAATTTTAAAATGACTTCGTATTTACATTTTCGCAACCATTTCCGAACCAACATCTGTATTTTCCCGCGGGCGACGTCACTATACCACCCCGCGTTCCATTCCACGCAGCTGAAGCAAATTAGCCGCGCGGATATTTCACACAAAATAAAACTTTTTCCGCAACTGGGCCAGGTGAGCATGAGCAAGCACTCAGTGGCCACAGGTTTAATATTTCACATCTCCTGTGTTTAATGCTGAAGTTGCTGGCTTCATCGCTTTGTTTGCGAGTTACAAAATGAAAAGTCCGCGGAGCAGCGCAGAGTGGAGTGGAACGTAAACAATTTTTTAAGCATATCAGGATATACGGTGTCAGTGTTTTTATAAGGGAATTTCTACGTTATTTTTCGCTTAACACGTACCTACTATCTGATATGGTATGCTCTACTATTTAGCACGCCGATTTTCGTTGTTTCTCTTTTATTTTTCCTTTCTTAACAAAATACGAGTACCGAAATACGGAACTAAAAATGCTTATGAACAGATAAGCCAAACCACGCCATTGCATCAAAGTCAATCGTAAATTTTAGCACAGAATACCTATTAATACCCTAGCTTTTAGTAAGATATCCCTCAACAAGTTGGTCGATCAAAAATGATTCCCTAATTCCCTATACGATAGAGTTGTCGGATTGTTGGGGAAAAACGATCAGAACTGTATATTTTAAGACTTTTGGTAGCTGTAGGAATAGAACATAGAAGTCATAAAACTCCATTATCACGAGTGCGCTATTGTTTCAAAACCAGTCGTCTATGCAAGCCTCCTTATATTTTAGAATACAGGCTACTCATATTGTCGTAAACTTATGAGCAGAATATCGTTGTCCAATATCAACATATTTATCTGGAGTCTCGCCAAATGTCCTGAATAGCCCGTGTTTATGTTTCACTACATATATGTCTATAGATTTATAGGCCGCTTTTATTTATGCTTCGCTACGTATACGAGTTTCTCTGTGGTTTGGATGAATAGTAAAATAATAGCTACTATTAGGTACTTACAATACGTCCGGTTGATCATTCACTTTCCATGATTGAAGGGTTCTGTTATATGGTTTTGTATGTATATGCTATTTTCCTTGTTGATTCACAAGATTAATGTTTCCTTTAGTGCTGGCATTGGATATTTATTTTGGGTGTAATTTGTTTTGATCATCGACAAATAAATTGCCTAATTACATCTGGTTTTTATGGATTATTTATTTCTCGTTTTCACTATTTTTGAAAGGAACACCTTTAAAATTTTTTATGCCACGCACTCGCGTGTTGCGTGTTGAAATAAAAAAATCAATAGTCCCATGACAACCTCGCTTAAAACAAAAGTGATCCAAGACGAAGGTGCCTTATTAGTTTCAGAAGCAATCATCGAGTCGACTCGTCCTTCCAACTTGGCAGATGAGTTATTGGATTTTCTTCGCACCTCTGTTGCCGACCCAGCCACGTAGCTCTGCCAGTTAAATATCGGTTTTGCCTTTTATCTTTATTACCTACCTCAAACTTGACTCCTCACACAAAGCTAGCACGTGATTAGCATTTTTAGCGATTAACATAGGTATATAGCTACAGCAGTAACACGACATTCCTCAAGCATAGAGTTCAATATGGTGATTGATAATGATAATGCTTCGAGAATCAGGATATAATGTCTTAGTGTATCTAATCATCGTCATTGTTGTTATTAAGCACCTCATTCTATCCACTGCTAGTAAACTCGTACTTACCTTTTGGTGACTTAACATGTACTACGATCATTGGCTTTTGCGACGATACCATCGATACAGACCTCCAAAACTCCACATATGCCAGAAAAACAACCCACAAGCATAACCCAGCGGCACTATGTGAAAGTAATATAAGTATATGACATTTAGTTAATTGTTTCATTCTAGCTAATGGAGAGTAATGGAATAATTGGTGGTATCCGCCGTCCGCGTCGCCCGGTATTCCGCCCGAGCGTTATGAAACTCAGCAACGGGGCCAAACAATTTTAAACCAATTTTAAACCGATAATACTTGGAGCGAGATCAAACTTGGTAATTGACAAGTGAACTGCTGCGTCAGTGGCGTCCTTTGTGGAAAATGATTCGCTTCTCGAATATAACGAGTCATTGGAGTTGTCGCCAACTGGGTCACCGGTTATGTAGATAGGTTATGTAGAAGGTTTGCTGCTCTTTCTAATCTTTGTTTACTCCATGATCAACTTGTGTAGGAGATGTTTTATCTGAATAATTCATTCTGAATTAATATGGATGTTAAAGCGTGGTCATTTATATTACGTGGCTAAGGTTAACTATTGTCTATTTTTCATAATAAATCACAAGCATTCAACATCGATCACATCTTCGACAGCCTTTTTTTCGTTCAAATATTCTTCGTTATGGAATATATAACACTTTGTTAAATGCTAAGCGTTCTATCTCTATACAAAAGGCAGACGAAGGGAATACTGTTGGAATCTGTAGACCCACGCAGCCTGCCGAGACCAGCGGGCGGTAGACCGGCTGATTCTTTGGCGCTTCACAAATCACTGCCAATCTTGGCCAGGTCTGCAACTTGGCACCGGGTAAATTGATGGGCTGGTATTTTTGCAAGCATATATGGAATGTGGTGCGCAGTCCCACACGACTCGCGCGGCGGGTGGTGAGCAGTGACGATCGTGCATTGCGCAGGTTGTTCGCTACCAAGTTGTCTACTAAGTAAAAACTTTACAAATCATTGGCTACATACAGCATAGTAATCGTGTTTTCAACATACGAAAAAAATTTTTTTTTCTTTTATCTACACGCATGATTGTACCGACAGCTATTAAAATACCATGTTTTTTTTCATATAAGTACCTATATATCTTCGTACTTAAGTATAAACTTTCTTCCAATAGAACAGTGGTAAGCGTGCTCAACATATTTACAAAAGCTTAGATATATTTTTTAACGAAACTAAACAGGGTTGCTACTACGAACGTAAGGACATTCTTCACCACTAACATATTGTAACATTAGTGGAGATAATTTATTTATCATTGGAACGCATAGCGCCGTGCCAGATCTCGTTTGTCCGATGCGCGGGCGCAGCTTCCAGTTAAATTGTCTCCTGTCACCGGGCCACTTCCTGGTGCAGATTTGTTGGCTGACCTGCTCTTTGTTAGGTCTCTAATAAGCCCTTTTGATCTCTGCTCGATTGGAACTGCATTTCTTGTCAGAAAGTTATTTAGGTTACTTAATTTGTCTATTGTTAATTTAATTTATAGCACCGTGCGACCTAAACCCGCACTTAGGTCACACTTTGCGCTGTTCAAAGTAGCACATTTTTAAACGGCCTGATGTTCACTAACTTCACACCGTTTAAGAATATACCCATCGTTGCGAGTGTAATACTGAACCAAAGCTAATCAGTCATACATTTTTACACCACTCACAAACCCATAGTAAGCAAGAGAAGATACGTATATTGTATAACCTAACGTGTGGGACCGAAACGCCAATGTCTTTGGCGCCATATTTCTGCATGTTTTCATTTTGGTCTTCGTCGGACAATATTACTTATTACGTTGAAACGCTATACCTAAGTTAGCAATATTAACCGTACTCTGTACTGTAACTAACCTACCTACCTAAACAAGAAAATACACGTGATAAAATATATGGCCAAATGATCGTCTTAACCCTTCGTTGTGAAATAACAGTAACCTCGATTCTTTTAGAGTTAGAGACTGCTTATAATGAAATACAAATAAAATTATATAATTAAATAAAGGAGAAGTATATAAGTAAGAAGTATATAATTAAATAAAGGAGAAGTAAAAAGGAGTCTTATAGATATAAGAGAGAGATTAACCTGTGAATACCAAGGAAAACGGAAGGCTGCTTTCCTTTTGTGAAGAATGTAGCCCCCCCCATTTGGGGAGGGAGGATAGGCCCCAGCCAACGCCCATCCTTGTGAGTGCCAACCACAGAGTGCACTCCCCGGGAAAGAGGTAAAGGTAAGGACATTAGGTCTTGTTTTAACCATTCAGTCCAAATGTGATTGTACTTTTTTTTCCTTTACTCAATCCCGGAATTCATTATTTATGTTTGTTGACCATTCACGGTTCTTTTCATATTGGGTATTTTCCCAATTACTAGACTTCATCAAGAGATCAATGCTCATGACTACAACCAATCCACAATGCGTAAAGCAGAGCCAGAAGGTACACCCAGGGGTCCCACTGCTATGTAGCGCTTGTACATACGTGATGTTCCAGGAGTGCTGGGTGCCCAGCTGCGGAAATGATTGAGCCCACATATATTTCCCCAAGGAAATCCGATAATTGCATAAAAGCTTTTTTTATAAATTGTAATTATCATTTGTAAATAATGCTCCGGTAATAGGTATGGATCAATCACATCCAGGCTGAAATAGTTTTCAGTAAATACAAAATCAGTTTTGTCGTAAATTAACGGAAAGAATAGGTAGGAAATGATTAAGAGGAGGAAAGCTAATAGGAGTCGGTACTCCCCTATCAATATTCGCGAAAGTTACTGATTAGCAATAATTTACTAAATGTGTTTGGTCATAGTGTTGTAATTTTGAATAAAGAAGGGATGCACAGTTGGCCTAACTGAACATTTCCTCGCCGATTCGGTGTATAGTGTGGGGAAATATTTGTGCCCTGCGTGTATAGTGTTAATGCTTGCAGTAAGACGTAATCACTAGTAATAACTTCATCGGAATAATTCCAAGCATATAAGGGTTGTGAGGCCTCAGACGTAACAACAATTCCAAGCAGTCACTTACTAGTTATGAAAACACCTACAGTATGTTATATGAGCAAACTACTGCACATCAGTAATTAATATAAAGTTTGTTGATTTTAATCTAAACTAGGGGATGTTACCTGGACAAAACGTTACCTCAAAACCTTAGATACCAGTAAAAGAATAATAGACGATCCCACCATATGTCCACAATTTACCGACTGAAATGGGATTGCCTGTACCTTGCACAACACATAGTGTCAGATAATTTTATAGCGCATCAGCTTATTTCAATAGAGCTGGGTTCTGGTAGGCTTTAAATAAAACAATGTGTAACCATCCCGCAGTCTTGTACTCATAATATAACTGAAGTAGCTAGTAGGTTTGTTTAAGACTAAAGTCAATTATAGATCGTAGTTCAGTGCTGAAGAAATGTAGTAAATTATGTGTAATAATATGTTGACATAGTCAACGAGTTGGTTAAGGCTGTAAATAAACGGTAAGATAATTGCGTGTGCGTATGATAATTGTAGAAATAAACCCCATATGTATGCCGTTAAATAGTAATGATTACCGATGTGAATAATAGTTTGATCGTGAACCGTAAATATAATATTATGTCAATCGAACGATGGTAAGATAAATTCAAGCTGAAAATAATTGTATAAATGGTTTCGTAGAAATGGTAATCAGTGAAGTAAGTAAGGTTTAGTTAGAGCTGTAAATAAAATGTCATGATAATCGTAAATATAGAATGTCAACGTAACGCACGTAGACGTAGAATCGTAGAGATAAACGTAATTAATAATTTCAAAGCCGTGAGTAATCGTAATTTATATAAGCCGTTCCGTAAAAGTGGTGTCGAAGTACATAACGTATAGTTATGATCGTAAATAAAATGATAGAATACGAACGTATGGTAAATTCAGTAGATAGTATGGTAGTATGGTAGTATTCAGAAGACGTATGGTAAATTCAGTAAATAGCCGCAAACATCAGAAGGGCAAAGCCTTCCAATATTACATGAGAGATAAAATAATAAACGCAAAATAAGTCAAAAGCTGAAAATAAACACGTACAATGTAAGCATGTTAAATAGTAGAAATCAAAGTAAAATAATTTCAAAATCGTGAGTAATCATAAAAGCCGTATCGTAGAAATAGTATCGAAGTAAATAATGTTTCGTTATGGCCGTAAATAAAATGGTAGAATAACGTAAGTATGTAAAGTAAATACAGTAACACCAGAAGGGTAAAGCCTTCCGATATACCATAAGATGAAATAAAATGGCAGAATAACGAACGTAAAGTAAATTCAGTAGTTAAACGTAAATTGCCGCAAACATTGAAAGGGTAAAGCCTTCCAATGTAACACAAGTTTAAATAAAATAACGAACACAACATAAAATCAAAAGATGAAAACAATGTAAACATTTAAATAGGTACCAGAAGTACAATGAGTGATTTATAAATTACTTTGCATAAAATGTGGAAACTTATCACTCACCATATCGACTGATGTAGCCAAATTGGATCTTTACACAGCAAAAGTTATGAAAATATATAATAATTTCAGTAAAGTAATTTAGACAAATATATTATTATTATGATAAAAATAGCCATATTATGATTCGATCCAATTAGGCGTGTAAATAAAAGTTCCACCAACCTCGCGAAGGCTTCTTTTACCTTAGGATTGCCATGTTAGGTTCACCTGAAATAGCCTAGCTTACGGAAGTGAATGAGCACTATTACTCATTTAATTACTGAAATAGCTCGAAGATTTCATTAAATATAAGTTGGAAAGAATTTACCTGAATACACCAAAATTAAACACCGAAACCCATCAAAGGTTTCATCTTATTAGAAAACTGAACTAGATGGACCACAACTAATACAGAAACCGATCGAAGGTTTTGTTACTATCAATTAACCGATTAATATAACTGAAAGAAAGTGACTAGCTAATCGGAGACATGACAACCCATCAGGATCTCCTCCGGCGCCCATCAGTCATCAGTTCTCGTCACACATATTATAATTCAAATAAGGTAGCATAATAAAATGCGCATGTTTAATGGAATTTGCAAAAGAAAACTTTACATGAACATTTTACTAAGCCAAATAAAGATGCCAGCACAAAAGAACAATGTACTGGAAAACGTCTCAACTTACTAGAAAAGTTACAACCGAAACATCTTTAAATAATAGATAATTGACTCACGACCTCGGCTTGAAGACCACTAGCACTTCACTATCACACCCACCACTAAACCGAATTAGCACACCGCTATCCCTATGCATAATATTATTACACCCCCCAACCCTTTCTACCACTATGTTGCGGATGCGTGTGCGTTACTCTCCAATTATCGACCAACTATCCTGACTGAAATCACGTCTCTCCTGACGACAGGTGCCCCCCTTCACCCCTGTAATTCCACTTGACTCTCATACAACGAGCCCTTGTTCCCAAAACTTGCGTACGCGCTAATATTTTGTTTAACTTAACAGAGGTAGGTACTATGGGTCGGTACAGTACCTTTGTTATAAAATTTCTTATTCCAATTATATATAATTATTGAAACATAAGAGTACTTACTTGATTTAGGAATGTTGCATTTTCACTGAATACACACACTTTCAATTATTATACACCATATCTAATATTATAAAATATAGTCTCATAGTGAATACATTTATGCACAAACACAAAAAAAAAAAAAAAAGAAACAAAATCAATCACAGATTCCTATATTAAGTAGGTATTCACGTTACGATAAAGATTTGGTTACAAAATGGAGCCCTACAATATTGATATTTTTCACTGTTTTTTTGTTGAAACCTGTTTGACTATTATTTAAAGTGAACAATATTAAATGTAAAACAATATCACATTAAGCAATCCACAAACAATAGATATGCATCCAAAAATACTAATAACCTAAAATAACAAATCTAGAAGTGATACGGGTAGGCGTAAATTGTATTTTCCCGTTCTCTACTGGTGGAATGTCAACCTACCCACATTAAACTTGTGTGTTTATTACTAAGAGTCAAATGAATATCTTTTCATTGCATTAATTAGGAGATTATTTTTAAATAAATTAAATAGATGGCGGGTTTATGTCGCAAGTGCTATAAAATAGTATACGATACTCGCTGCGTAAGTAAGTCTATAGTAGTAAATACGCGGCGGTTGATTGAATTGCGGCGGTGAATTAGAACTTCACGCCGCCGTGTATTAATATACTACTTAGACAGCACGTATCGTAATGTACTATAAGCTGACATAAATCCCGGGGACTTGTTTTGCTTTATAAAGTCAATGATTGAAGTTCTTAAACTTTTACGAACCGAAAACATAAACTAAAAACGGATGTAATTCGCGCACAAGCTAGGTCTAAGTTGAGTCTTCTCGTGACAACTCAGACTCGTCTTCTCGTGACCACGGTTAATGTAACTCGGCTGAAACGTCGAGGTATGTCATAATTATATATTTTGATTATTGCCTCATTATACATTAGTTGTGTGCGAATTAGATCCGTTTTTAACTAACTAGTTAATGATTTACTTATAATCATGTATCTTATATATAATACAAGACATCCGTTTTATTTCTAGAGTACCTACGTAAACCTACAGAACCCAAAAAAACTCATCGCAATTATATAAATGTAAGTTAGAAAGTGACAAGGCGTAGCGATTTTTTCTCACGAAGAGAAATTAATAAGCCCCTAAAATAAAATATGACGGAATAATATGTAACTACCTCCAAACCTATGTGGTAAGTCTTGCAGACTCTTGCAAATAGAAACAACAACGAAACTTGCTCAATGCAGCCGCTAATAAATAATTTATTCTATTAATTAATAACCGTGATGTAAGAATAAATTAATCCATGAGGTATTATTCAGGTAAGGCAAGGTGCCTCTGCCTGAATTAGCTTGCAGTGTCCATTGCTGCATATAAATTGCTTTATATTACTTATCCTGACAAGGATTTATGATGTCCAATGATAAATCCTATGGTCCAATAGCAACATTTTATTTTGCATACAAATATCGTATTCATGTATTTAGATATATAATATATATTTATAATAGCACACAAATTAAATGTACTCATTCTCTACCAGTCATCCTGGAAGTGTAATCAAAATGGTGGCAAAAATTGACTAGCTAAGAACGAGTCTAATTATCAACCTTCTCGTGACCACAGTCGATGCATACCTATTGCATAACTCGATCGAACCGTCCGTGTAGATATGTCAAAGTATATGTTTTTATATTCGTTTGTGCTGGAATTAGCGCCGTTCTAAACTAGTTAATGGACTAAAAATTCCCACGATACAGGAGCAATCCTAGTGTGGGGCTACGAAAAAAAAAAGAAAAAAAAAATGATTCCATAGAAACGTGATAAATGTCCCCAATAAGTCCCTCGGAGCCATATAGCTCCGCGGATTGAGAGAGCTAACGTTAGCGACACAGACAGAAAGTCGCTAGACGCAGATATACTCACTATCTGTCCTATCTGCTATCTGACACGGCGCGTGACACATGGACACATGGACAGAGACATAAATAACGAGCAGACGCGGCTATCGCGATCTACTTATCGCATAAAGACATAAGCATTACCTTTTCGAGTTTTCGGAGCTTGTGGGCGGTAAACGTGGGGCCTCTTAACAGAGTTCGTAGCTTAATTGAGATTTTTAGATAAAATTGTAACTTGATTGGGCTTGGCCTATTCTCGGTCGAGCACGTGAACAGGAAAAAATCAAGGTTATTGCACCTACCTATTGAAACGGCACATTTAGGGTTTCCCCAAGTGCTTTCTAAAATATCGTGTTCAAGTTTACAAAAAAAAGCTTAAAATTTTTATTATTTTGCATTGCTCATAAGTATTGTAATACACCAAAAATATAGTAGCTTTTTGCGACAAATAACGACAGATAATTCTGAGCTTCTAAACACTTCAACTGAACGAAAATCCGTCAACACTAAGCGGCGCGTTGCTATAAACTACCAGGCTTTAGTTGGAAACTATCTTCTAATGTTGATATAAAAAAAACACAATGAACGAAGTCGCAGGTAACAGCTAGTTTAGAAATATGCAGCGAACGCTCCGAGGAGGCACTTTAGCCGGGAATCGAACCCCGCAGTCCCTCGGGCCTGATTACCGCTTATTACCATGCATCATGCCATTACCACCCGTGCCGTGATGTGGAACTACGAGTCAGTGATCGAGCTTTGAACATTATGAACTGTATCATAGTATTGCTATACCAGGTTACAACGACGAATGACCTTAACCTTATTTTCTTTTTGATTGGATTATTTCATTTCTTACAGTAGGTACAATACAGTACAAGAATTTACAAATCTATTTCATATCTACATATATAATAAAAATGTAACGGGTCGCTGTCTGTAGGTACATGGAAGATATTATATGGGAAAAAAGATTATTGGGACCTTTATCAACAGAAATAGCACCCAAAACAATGATTGTTAGAATTTTTGTCTGTTTGTCTGTGCGTTTGTGCACGCTAATCTCAGACACGGCTTATGAGCTTTAGGTGTGGTTTTCACTAATTCAACATTTTACACACTTTCACCGACTCAAACAACGATTGCAGAAAAACGGGCACGCTAAGCTACTGCCTTTGTGAGAGTACATAGCGAGCTAGGCTGAACGTAGTACAAGAGAGCTATTCTTTTTGATGCCAATTTCCGTACTGGGACGACACCGCAATTGATATTTCGTGCGGACCCTACGTCTTTCAGTATAATAACGCAACCTTGGCTTTCCTGTATAAGTGGTTCGTGGTAAATGGAATCATTTTTTATGGTGGTGGTAGTTTCCCATTTCGTCTAGGTATGGTTTCTTCCATGAAAGAGAGGGACAAGTGGGTGAGAAGTGGGCGGGGTGCGCGTGCTAAACATATGATTCGTAGCTCAAAACCAACGTCAGTTATGCCACTCTGGTCTCTGTCTTCTGTGGTTCTGTCTATCGTTTTTATTTACATATGCAAGAATTCGTTTCACTTCGCTTTTGCTTACGTTGTTATTTTTAATTATTACTAGCTGTGCCCGCGACTTCGTCCGCGTGGAATAGTGACTTTGATGACCTTATAAACCTTCTCTGGACTTCCAACAAATAATTCAAGACCAAAATTAGCCAAATCGGTCCAGCCGTTCTCGAGTTTTAGCGAGACTAACGAACAGCAATTGATTTTTATATATAAGAAAGAAGAAAGAAGAAGAAGACAAGAAGAAGAATAGTGACATAATTGTAGGTAAATAGGTACCCATCCATGCAACTAACATGGATAATAAACATATATAAAGATAGGTCACCCGTTGTTGTTTAACCTTCCACGAACGTTAGAGCAAATAAGAGTTTAAAAGTGAACTTTTCCTAACATTAAGCCCGATCATAACATAGCCATTAGAAAACCGCCAGTAACACGGTAAACGACGTCATTAAAAAAGCCATCATGTTTTTATATGACCGCAAATACGTGGTAGGTATGTCACTAGAAAGCACCTCAAAAATATTAGGTTTTCGAGGACTTTGTAAAAGCTTATTGCTATAAAAATATCAACATCTTAAATATTGGCGCCAAAGGTTGTCGAATGTCGAATTCTGTTATTTTATACTATACGAATAGCCCACGATTTTTATTATAGGTATATTCGTATGACACTTAAACTATTATTTAATCTAATAGTAAGTGGGTACTTAACGTACTACTTACTGAATAACTTAGTTGTAACTGTATAATGGAGTAATAAGTAAAAAATGTATAATCTAGTTATTTTATAATGGAGCCGAAAAGCGTAGCCCACAGAACAACCGTAGAGGTCAAGTTTATACGCTCCAAATGAAACTTTCTAACACGCAATTTTATTTATTACTCATGCCCAGTTATTTGCTCAATACTTTTTATACTTCGCGGTGTAATAGCGGTCTTTTTATGGGGTTCACATCGCCTTTGGTGATGGTTGCAGGTTTATTAGTTTTAACTCACGCAATTCTTCCTACATTTTCCGAGATTTAATAGCAAACAGGCATAAATTAGCTGAGAGGAATACCGATGTTGACTTTGCTTATAAAGGATTCAAGAGTTCAAACATTTCCAGCGCTAAACGGGAAAACTTTTTCGACAAATGGATCTGAGCACACGCCAGAATAACGGCAGTTCCCGTATCACGCACGAGGCGAGCACGTGGCAAAAACGTGAAAACTGCGACACTTCTAAGGAGAGAGACAAATTGTGGCAATTAAGCCGGATTTGGTCAGAGCCACTGAACAAGCCACACTCTCTTAGCAGTAGGTGGAATACGGTTTTGCAACTCGATGCCAACTGCCTACGACTCGTTCCTAAGCCATCGCGAAATCCGATCGGATTATAAAAGTATCAGATGGTGAGATCCCGATACATTAATCATAGACGAAATTTTGCTAGTAAGTAATTGGAGACAATTTGTCAGCTCACGCTTTAATATATTGTTGAACGAAAAATATGGATGTGCAATTAATATTAACGGTGATTTATGAGCGTAGTTTTAACTTGTGTTATGAAATTCTGCCACACTTAAAAGTTGGTAGGTGCTGTAGAGAAATTCACGTAATAAAGCTGTAGTGCACTGAATTCTTATCTTTCTACATCCGCTGTGATAATGGCACGGCTGATTTGATGTCAACATAGCCTATGATGTTTGACGGCCTCATCATATTCAAACGGCGTTTATTTTAACGATTAATCTACCGGGACAAGTTCCACCGGAGATTAAAAAATATTAATTAATTGTGAACCTTTCGTAATATCAGATTTTCAAGGTAAAGAACTAAAATTTGTGAGGTATTTGAGAGATCATTTGAGACTATCTTTATGAATGCTTTGATTGAATGAAAATGCAACACAGAATTCGTTTCAGCGGCTTTATTTAATTACCTCCATTCTCTACAACTTCTAGTACCCAACTGGTTCCGTTGTACAAATTGGTAGTTCTCAGAATCGATAGCGATATTCAGATATAGAAACGAGGGCGATCCCGGACCGCAAACTACCGTTATTCTTATTATTTGCTTGCCGGACCGAGGCGCGCCACGTTCGGTGCTACTTCACCCGGGTATGGCGTGCCAGCGCCTCGCACCCTAATTGCACCAGATCTCGAGATTGCACGAAGACAATCGCTGTACCTACCACAACCGCAACACAGCTAGGACAACATTTTATTCCGCCTAGGTATAAATAATGCAAGCTTAATCTTGACGCTCAGTTTACGGTGTCAACGCGTTACTTTTCTGTTTCCGCTTTGGCATTGTATTCAAATGCATTGGCGCGACCGCTTGTCAATTAAGAGAGGGCAGTCGCCACCCATTCCTGCATTTCCAGAGTGCTAACGAGGGCTTTCTGTTGCATTTTCTTTATGTTTAAAGCGGCTCTGGTTAAACTCAAATATTTATAATGCTCGACGTCCACGTCCGAGGTTGGAGCCTACATTTTTGGCTGGCTGCGAGGAAACTTTACAGACTTTTCCGCCGTTGCCTGGCCTTGAGCCAGAATCGGAGATTTAACTGAAATCTTTATAAGCGAGTTACGAGATGGGGTTTGAAGGCTTAACGTCTCGTTTCAATTACATATTCCGTTTTTGAAAGCTCTATATTTTGAGAAGTAAGTAGGTAAGTACATATTTTTCTGTGCGTTCTTATCGTACCACGTACTTAGTAGCCATTCAATAATGAGTGTATTATGTGAACACCATAACTATTACTATAATATATCTGATTCATTATAGCTTACAAGCAAACTTTCTCAGCACATGCGGATATAGGATCTAATGAATGAATGAGTCATTCAATAATCACATTCGCGACCATGATCGTAGCTCGACCAACCGCAACATATCTAGATTTCGTGGAAACTCCACAAAGCAAATTACACGGAAATGTAGGTCCGTATTAATAAATCAAACTTAGCTCTGAGAGCTATCTTCAGTGTGCACTTGCCATTTCATTCTATTTAATAAATACATCTTAAGTTGTAGATTAGGAACAGAAACTTACATGATATCTGGCAAATTAATAAATGACACTCAGCGGTCAAGTGCTATCCGATTATGACACAACTGACACATACAAGACAGTATCTAGTAGCCAGTGCTACATCTCAATATCCATTTATTAAATAGCAACGATTTCAAGATGTAGATTACATTTTGAGTGTGGATCAGCTGGTAGCGCACTTGGTAGTGCTATTGAGGTTTATTTATTAATACAGTCCTTAGAAATGATCTGTCATCTGTCAGTCCATTGAAGTGGTAAGCATATTTCAAGAGATCAAAGCAATATCAAAGTCCAAGATTTTATCAATCTACTGATCTAATCCACCGTAGAAATAAAATGTTAAATCTCTTCCCCCCACTCTTTAGTAGGCGTGGTAAGGTTTCAGTATCGGTATTATTCCAAATTTCCAACCAAATAGACGTAGTTATTCTAACACCTTCTCGATTATACGTAATAGGAACGTCCAGGCTGTCGCAAATAGTTAGTAACACAACCTGTACGCAACAAATTGACCTATAATCGAGCCTGTGGCTTGAGCAACGCTCGAGAGCCGGCGACGATGTGACAAAACACATCTGTCAAGTGACCGCCGATCCACTTATATACCGCTGGGAGGCGCGTTTGGACGAGGAGAGTAACGCAGTCAATTAGCTACGAACCTTTGATCGGATTTGATTGTTATTAAAGTATTTGCTTTATTATTTGCACAAGCATTCGAACATTCGATTTCCATTTTTGTTAGGCCCCCAAAAACGGTATTACAGCATTATGGAATAGCATTTAGTTTTGCAATTGATTTTCTTTTCCTAATCTGTCTGATGAAGCTACATTTTAATACACTAATAGCGTTAGAAATGTCAATAAAAACGCGAATGTTCTTTTACTGCCTATTTAATTATTTATCTAGTTGCGATAAAGCCGTACCTACCCAGATAGTTTCTTGTCAACTGTACACCACAGGGTCCATCTCACTGGCCGATCCAAACGCGGCATGGGTCAACTCGCGTTGGACCGCACATCAATTACCGGGCACGCGGGCCGATGCCGGACCGCTATAAATTGATTGCTTCCCTCAGTTTCAAATGCCCCCGTTACTGTTAGCAACTTTTGTACTCGCGTGTACACGGCCCGGCAGGTACGATACACGATTGTGCACTCTCTAGCTAGTATAACCGTACGTAATTCGATGTGTGAACTTTTACGTGTTTTATTTTGCTCTTCTACGGTGAATTGGATTTACCTACATTTTTTCAAAGTTCTACTTCCATCGTCAGGGCGGCTTCGAATTTTTCCCATTTTTCTACTGGTACTTTCATGACGTAAGAGAAGTAGATTGACGCGAAAATCCGTTGGTTCCGTTCGTCGAACGGATTTCTCTAACGTAAATTGATGATATTAAGTTAGGATTGTAAGCACCATCTGGCCTCCCCTGTATTTGTGGTGCAAAGTCTGGACAACTAAACAGACAAAAACGAATCCTTATCATCATCAGCCTGAAGAAGTCCACTGCTGAACATAGGCCTCCCCCTTAGACTGCCACACCGAACGACAATTTGCCACTTGCATCCAAACCCAAACCAATATTAGATTTATATATAGGTTCCTAATTCACCATGTTGATAATTCGGACAGTTTATCTCGACTCCCGACCCGGTGTTTCTCTTCACCACCTTCAATATGCTCCACAAACTCTTCCATGATTACAAAACGGAACGTTTCTATTGCATTCCAGTAATCGTAAAGCAATGCAATGTTTTGTTAAGAACCAGCAAATCAATAGCGCACTCCGTCAACAAACGAACAGATTTTCAACATCCTCAGCGCGCGTGAGCCAGATACTTGATCTGAGAAGTACTGGTACAAGAATCGAGCAATCAATCGAGTGACCCAGTAACACCGTGTAGACGCCCCATTGTATGCAAACGTGCAGGGTACAGCTAATTGTTGCCGTTGTGTGACAGAATGACAGTGACATCTACAATTCTACACCCACTCTCGTATGCTACCTACTCATGTTCATAAGTTGTCTAATGCTAATTCGTTGTTACACTTTAGCAGCGATTAATAACAGTAACTGGGTCTGCTTATTAAAGAATCAAGTTATGATGTGAACTTGATAGGTAGGTTCTTTATACTTTATCTTTGAACGTTAACTTTCAGTAGAAGAAACAAAGAGATCTAGTTCAATGGATTAGTAAACTGGAAAATTAAATTAGAGTCTATAAAGAAAATGTCATAACAGGCGAGAAAAAATAGGCGTCTCAAAGTTACGGTACTTGAAATTGCATTGTGAAAATCAGTACCTGTGCTGCCTTTACCTACTCTCTAAAATAATTTTATTACTATCTAAAATATTCATGACGTATCTCGAACTAGATCTTAGGAGTATCACACTTCCTGATACGCTTATCAGGACATACTTACCTAGGTAGGTAGATACTATAATATAGTCTGACCAAGTTGGTAGAGCTTAATTTCTTATCGCAAGCCACATGCAAACAGATAACGGGTAGATAAACTCCTCTCAGAAAGTAATATATTCAAGGTCTGCAACTAAATGGCCGCACTTTATGGCCACGCCGAGTTTTATGTCGCCATTTTTACAACTAGTTTATTGGGGTTGCTTTATCTTCGAGCTTAGTGTTTCTTGCAATTGATTTGCCTGGAACCGAAGATTTTGGAGTCGCGTTTATTGGTTTAGATCAGCATGTTTATTTGCAAGAAGAATCCCAAGAATCGCCAACCTGATTTACGAAAGATTGTGGCCAATTGATATGTCACCTTGCGACATAGAACTACGATATTTCCAATCTTATGATACCTATTAGTTCTCCGGATATGTGGCACGTAATCTTACCTCGCAAAAGCCAGAGCCCTGATATTTCTCCTTCATATTTCCGATATTTTCGCCAAAGCCAATATTACTTCAATAAACTGCCGGTGACGCGGCAATATATCCCGAATTTGACGATAAAATTCTGCTTGTGGCAAATGTTCAAAAGGTAGGTACCTAGGTACCTACTTTGTAAAATATATAAAAATATGGTTGCGTTACTTTTATAATTTAATTTGATTTATTGACCACTTTATTGTTCAAAAAATATATTCATATACCTAGTTACAGGCTGTCTTTTGATTCTATTTTGCTCAGTAACAAAAGCAAATAGGTAGAAACAACATTTTAAACATTTCTTGCATGTTCGCTCCTGTAGTATACTAAGATACTATTACTACCTAGACACACAAAGTTGTTACTTGTTCCTACTTTCTGTAACGCTATAACTCACGGTTATTAATCCGTATACCTATTTCATCTCAGAAACAGTAGCCATAAATATGTTACTACGGCACATTTTGTTACATCTGAATCTAGAAATAACGAAGCATTATTATTTTATTGCGAATGTTATGTATTTTACTCCAAAATGCCGTAGCTTTTACGATTTTATTTCATTTACCTATGCTTGACCATCTCTATAACTTGGTTGTGTCACAATTGAAATTGTATTCTCATCCTCTCTAAATAAATAGATATAACTTAGGTATCATGTAAGTAGAATGTATATTTTCGTCCTAGAATGTATATTTTCGTTTACAATAAGTTCTGAATCAGAAATCAACTAACATTAATATTTTTCCAGCTTTTCTGATTATAAATTACAGGCATTCACTTCATTGCATGTATAAAGATTAGACACATCTGCTCAGACAAGCCGGCGCAGAACCTATCCATCGTGAAGACAGCTCGAATCTATCTTTCTTACTTCATTAGGATCATCTGCTGACTTGCTTTTTCACTTTGTGGAATCGCCTTTATTAAATCCCTTCTGACAATCATTTATTTCTTTGTTTTAAACTTATATACTGGCTATCCTTATATACTGGGATTCACCAGCTAGGAATTGTTGCAAATGTATCTCTTGTAATTTATAGATTTGTCAATGTGACTACCGAATCGATGAGGTAATTTTACGTATTCATCAATTATTTATTCGCATCTCACTATTAAACTTTGATTGTGATGTGTGTAAATTAGCACAACTTATTATGATGTTTAACTCCTGCTGACAAAATCTTTTAGGTACCTAGGTAGGTACTTATTTTATTTTATGATTTTCATCTATTCTTTGAAATTATTTTGGGTCTCATGCCGCACGTGTGGAAACAATTTTATTGTATTTTAACGGACCGCGGTAGGCATGTTTTTATCTTTTACATTTATGTTGAGTTTCCTTTCAAAATATTTCTATTTTCACTCCGGCAAAGGGGTTTTGCACGTCCTTTGTTACCATTGATGTTTAATGTTATACTTCTTTCGGATGATTCTTGGAAACCGGTATTCAAAGGATGCTCAGATCAACCTTATGGCATCATAAATACTGCTCAAGGAATAAGAATCATAGATGTCAGTGTAATGATATGTGTAATTAAACTTCTCACTGACAAAACATAACTAACTCATGATTTATCACTCGATTCGTATGTTATAGGTTTTCAATGCCGACTTCGGCATCATCGTAAAACTATGTAATTCTGTAAACGGAATTTATCTTTAAACTACGTCAAACTGCTTTACACAAAAAGGTCTGAACTAAAACAACGTTTCTCGGTTGCGGTTGGTTTTCTTGACCTGTTCATTGAAACCTGGCTGTTTCAATGAACACGCCAAGAAACGTGGCTGTTGTTGGTGAGTGAGTCTGACACGCATGCGTTTATATGTATTTGAGATGTTGACTATTCGGCATACCTAAGGTACGTCACTTTAGGCCCAGTTCCTCAGGATCAAACTATTTTTGGTTCAATTATCCTTTGTTTTCATCTAACCAGGTCTTTTCCTTGCTTCCAGGAGCTGAAAGAGAGCTTCAACTATGGCTTGTTCTGCCCTCCCGTCAACGGCAAGGCCGGCAAGTTTCTCGACGAGGAGCGCCGTCTCGGCGACTACCCCTTCAATGGACCTGTTGGATATCTTGAGGTAACTAAAAACCATATTGTCTGAAGAAGCGAACCGGGCGTCACCATGATCGACGTAAAGAAATACCAACTCGTCTGAAGAATCGAGTCATCAGGGGAAAATATTCGAAGAAACACGTCACAAACACTTATACAGCAAGTTAATATTGAGGTCTCATTAAATAAGTTCAGTATTACCCTCTAAACATCACTGGTACTGTCTTATCGTAATTTGAGATCTCAAACCAAAGGTAATAGGCTGATAATACAAACCAGTAGGCAATTATCAGTAGTTGATTCATCCATATCCCTAATAACTACGTCTCCTGGGATTCTGACCTTATCTCAGAGTAAAAGCTTTGGGACATGTCACGAAAGTCATAATTAACAATGCTGGGGCAGCGTGGATTGGCGGATGATACCCTTAAATTTTGACGCTTTCGGACGGATCGCTTCCTTTTCCATTTCTGAGCGAAAGCAAATCCGCACTTTGTACACAGCCAAGGTTCGAAGTGTGTGCCGTCCAATTGTAAAGTCCATAAGGTACTGTGCGACCAAATTATTTACTGTCTGCGTTTATTGGCAGTATTTTGTACAAGCTCTAGTTAAACGTCTAAAAGTCTAGATTGCAATAATTTATTCACCGTTAGTGTAAATTATATCGGAATTAAATCTTGTTGGTTATAAAGTAAATTTAACATTTATAGCTCAACTCCACCACGTTTTGCTTCTAAAGCCGATCCTATATTAGTTTCCGTCAAGTTATATCCAAACTACTGAATTTACAAAGGCATTTATATTCTAATGCTGATGTAGCAGTACAATTCAAAAGTTCACCGGCGGAACCTAACAATATTTTAACCCTCTAGAAATTTGTACATTGAGAAGTAGCTATTCTTCTAGAGTGGTAAACTGAACACGACCAAAGAAATAGTTTAGTAGTCGATATTTGATCGATATTTACAGTGAATATAATATGATGAATCTGCACAGTAGATGCAATCGGCAACAGTACAAACCTTGAGTATTATGCGTTCTAAACTAAAACCTATGTTCAGTTACTTTTCATGCCGACTATACAAGACATTTGAAATCCCTTTCCCCGTTTCAGTTGAAATACAAGCGACGAGTATACAAGATGCTGAAGCTAGACGAGAAAACGCTGAAGGCGTTGCACTCGCGAGCCAACCTGCGCAGGTTCTTAGAGAATGTGACGCACGCGCAAGTCGACAAGATCACCAAGGCGTGCTCTAAGGGACTCGACCCTAACTTTCACTGCCAAGAGACTGGAGGTAAGAACCGTGGCTTTGGTTACATTGCAGCTCCCATCTATCTTAGTTCATATTATTATGGTACCTGAGTTGCTGGTCAGAAGAAAAAAAATATTTTTTCTTTCTGAAGAAAACATAACCTTATGCATTATTATTCATGTCATATTTTAAAATTAACTACTGACAGACAATAGACACTTCAGTCTTAATTAGCCGAGTTTAAACATACACTTAATTTGATCAGCAATGCGATATACCTACTAGCACTACTCCAGGAATCAGCGCCCATTAAAAACCAATAAGAATAAATTGCCCAAATGAGATCGCACAAGATATTCCCAATAAAATTGATTTCGACAGCAACAATCACCTCCATTTAACACACAGTGTATATAAACATAACAAAGCAATGTTATCAATTTAGACAATCCTTGTCTATCCGCTTCCATTCACGCAAATGAATATAAATACATTCATACAATCTTCCGCTAGGTTGTTTGCCAATATAGCACAGTAGCTAACAATGTTCATTTACATACAGATCCTTATCTGGTATTGTTCCGCGTGTAGGTAAAATAGAGTAGTGAGAACCGTATCAAGCCAGCCGTGGATAATCGGCGATAAATGTCGAGCGGTCCTTGAGACTGTATTGCCGAACAATATTTCATGCGTGATGTCACCACTCACATTTGAATGGAAGCTTGAACCGTCGAAATTCATTGTAGTTTTCTTGGTGCTCTTCTTTCTTTACTATTGATCCAATTCAAATTCAAATATCTTGCATATGCATGGATATTAGGTATGTTATTGTGATCAAACGTTATTATAAACAAATTACTATTTTTGAATGCTACCTGTAAATAATTTAGTCTCTGCTGTGCGAACCCCTATTGAACCTATTTGTATTATCTTTCAGAAACACCACTTACAATAGCCGCCGGCCTAAAATCCCCTGGCAAAGTCTTGATAGCTCTAGTCAACGGTGGAGCCCTTCTCGACTATCGAACTAAAGATGGCAGCACCGCCATGCACAGGGCTGTAGAGAAGAATTCCTTAGATTCTGTGAAAACGCTGCTTGAGCTCGGCGCTTCGCCTAATTACAAAGATGGGAAGGGACTAACGCCCTTATATTTGTCGGTGACGAACAAAACCGATCCACTGTTGTGCGAGACGTTGCTACATGACCATGCAACGATCGGTGCCACAGATTTGCAGGGATGGCTAGAGGTGCATCAGGTTAGTAACTATGTAACACGCGACAACACAGAACAAGGACACAGTACAATGTCGAAAAGCAAATGTAAAAGAGAAATATTATCCATGATAATATCATAGAAAGAAGAGGAGAGTAGACACGCAAGGCGCTTAATCTTCTGACAAAGTGACGCGAGAAATACGAGAAGTATTTCTGTCCTTAAATATTATAATAATAATTCAGCCTGTAAATGCCCCGCTGATGGGCAAAGGCCTTTCCTCACTTTCGTGAGGAGGCTTAGACCATAATCCACCACGGGGGCCTAGTCCCGGTTGGTGGATACATGCCTTCGATATAATTCTCGGGCATGTTGGTTTCCTCACGATGTTTTCTTTCACTGAAAAGCGAGTGATAATATTAGGGGCCATTAATAGTAAACGGAACCCGATTCCGTGCCGTGGCAGCCATGGGGCTGAATCGATAAATACTACATCAATATGGTGCACATTCATGTTTGCCTCAAGTTGAACTCTATTTGAATCCGAAATGATGATATCTACCTAATAAAAGTATTTGCTGTTCATCGCGCTAAGATAACGTGTATGTTGCAGGCGTGCCGCAACGGCCTAGTCCAGCACCTGGACCACTTGTTGTTCTACGGCGCGGACATGAACGGCCGCAACGCGTCCGGCAACACGCCGCTGCACGTGTGCGCCGTGAACGCACAGGACTCCTGCGCGAGGCAGCTGCTCTTCAGAGGCTGCGATAAAGAAGCCCTCAACTTTGCGAATCAAACGCCTTATCAGGTATGACTGAGTTTATTTTTGTGTGTTTTGAATCTAAAGCCATTGGGAAGATAAAACGTGCTAGGATAGTCTGGTAGGCTTTGGCACTCGCGTTTTCTTTAGCCATCTAATAGGATTTGTTTCATGATCAAAATAAAAATTAAAATTCTTGGGTTAGGTGCCCACCTACTTATATCAAGTGAAGTTATAGTACCCGGCTCCAAAACTAAGTCTATTATTTTTATGGAAGAGCTTTGCCTCCAAAAAATCATAAGAAAGAACGATATTTTTAACGCGCGTATTTTCACCAAAATCGTTATAGTTTTAAGATATGCATGAGATATGGTATTATTGCAAAATAAATAAACAAGAGATTATATTATTTGAACACTTGTCATGAATTTTATTAGAAACTTATAAACGAGCAATGAAATACAATAAGTTGATTATTAATTGATAGATTTAAATGTTTAAAATTGGAGTTCCACAAGGAGATGTTTTCGGTCCATCTCTCTTTCTTTGAGTCACTCTATGTAGTCTTACTCTTTTGATTATTTAGGTGGCAGTAATAGCTGGAAATTTGGACTTGGCAGAAGTTATAAAGAACTACAAAACGGATGAAGTCGGTGAGTGACGTCCTGGTTAAACGTAAATCTAGGTATACATATAACTATTGCATGGCTTTGATTGGCGCTTTATATTACAAAAAGATTGTACTTATTAGGTGATTATCTCATTCGTTAAGAAATCACTGAGGATTTTTAAGATGGTTTATTTTTAGTCAAGTAATTAGAACTCTTAAGGATCCTCTAAGATTATATTTATTATATTTAAAACTAGCACCGATATTGATTACTAAATTGTTTTTGAGCAAATTAATGTGAATAACTTAAGTTTTTCGCTTTACTAATACAAATTTAGGATGTGCATGCAATCATCCATTTATATAATTTATTATTTTCATTGCTTATTGTCATAATGGTGATGGTTGTATATTTAATAATAAACAGTTGATATTATCATATAAAATTACAAAAAAGTATATTATATTTATCAAGGTGTAAGCAAGCGATATGTACAGCGTATTTATACTAATGGTATTATGTTAAATATTATTATATCCGTATAACTGTAATACATCAGTAGGTACCTAAGTAATTATTTAGAAATAAATTTAACTTGTAAATTATTTAACGTAGTTCGGTTACCCTTATGCACGGAATTAATACACATTACTGTTAATTCTTTTAATTCCCCAATAATTAATTAAATTTGTTCCTTTTTTAATACGTTTTATCAAAATTACTTGTTATGATTTGAATCCTAAAAACGAAATATCAAATATTTTTCCCTATGATTTTGTTGAGATTATTTTTCGTTGGCACGATTATATTTGGTTGCGTGTGGGTAACGGGTGGTATTCCAGTGCCGTTCCGCGGGCCGCCCCGGTACAATCCTAGGCGACGGTCGGCGGCGTGGGGCGGCTGGTGGTCGGCGGGGGACCGCTCCTCGCTCGCCTCCTCCACCCGCATCCCGGCCGAGCTGGACGCCATGCTGCGCCGACACCCCCCGCGCCTCGCCCCCTCGCCCTGCAGCCTCGAGCGGCCCTTCTCCTCCGCCTCGTCCAGTATCAGCGACGCCAGCCACCCCAGCCACGAAGACGACGCCAGCATCCTCACAGGTAACACTTTGGGACTGTCGCCGGGATGAGTTAACGGTTCGCAGACGAGACTCTTGATGAGAAACTAGAAGCTATTAAAAATAGCTTTGATTAGGATATAGGTTTGGTTGCGTCCTGTTAACTCGGTCTAAACAGTTGATTCAAGTGTCTCGTCTACGTTGATGATCTAGTTGTAAACGAACGTGTCGAACGCACCACGACGTTCACGAGTCCATGTGGAAGACAACCATCACCATGCACAGTCCGTCATCACCTGTCATCCGATTGCATGTTTATGTGCCTTTTGTAAATACGTAGTTCTACGGTACGCTTGCCGCTTTCCTTCCCGACGTTTGTGCCCCTTGCCCTCTTTAGATTTAGTTTAGGTGTAAGCTCTTCATATTGTTTTCGATTTTCGTCTTCTTTATAGAGATGCGTTGATACAGTTTACAAATCTGTTACCTACTTTGAGAATTAGTTTGTTGACGAAGTAATCCTGTTTGTGTTGTCTTATCCAAACTGCAAAATTGGTCTGTATCTATATTAAAACCCTCCACGTGTTCACTTTCATAAATTTCAATGATCTCAATAAAATCTATTTAAGCAAAATAAACAACTCCCAATTTAATTAAAACAACTGAAGGATTTTCCAAATTCCACCGTCTTTTGAAAGCTTAACTTTAAATTCGACCCCGGACGGCGGTTTATAGATAAGAGCGCGGGTGACACTAGCGACATCATCTCTGACTCGAGCGGAGTCGGCACGACCAACTCCGACACGACCACGTGCTCGCTGCAGACGGCCGGCGCCACCGTCGTGTGCCTGCAGCCCTGTGAGCCCGCCGCGCCGGGGCATCTCAGGCTCAACCAGGGAGATATTATTGAAGGTACAGTGTTTACACCTAAGGTTATTCGGATTAAGCTGACCGAATAATACAGGAAAGAGTTTTGAATTCGTAGATTCCTTTATCGTTTGTAAATTAGTATCGTCCTAAAAACTGTGTAATCCAGTTTACCGAGAACAAAATATTATGATTATTATTCGACTGTAAATAATAGGTAGGTATTTATGGATTTCGTCTGTCCTTGATATACTCAATAAAATATTTATGGAGTTTAGATTAACAAGTAAGCAAGCAGGTACCGCAAATCTTATAAGAAAATTATTGCAATTTAGGTAGGTATTTATTAAGAATTCTAAGCACTGTAAACATGCCGTGAAGCTGTGTGTAAACTAATTAATTAACAAGCATACCTATACATATCCATTTGTGATCTAATAATTACAAAATGGGACGTACTTTACTAAAACCTCATAAGCAATGTCATCATTAACGATTTCAACGAATTGGAAGTAACATATCATATCCCCATAAAAAATGATGAAAAAGGTCAAAGTGCCGCGATAGCTAAACTATCTCTCGTCGATCATTATACTTATACTATCTATCGTTAAAAATTCATTGATCCATTCGCAAAGCTGAAATATACCTAGGTACTAGACGAATAAGCATAAGAAACCAGGAAACTAAATGATTTTGACTTATCTCCCAAATTCACAGTAACGGGAGCAACAGACGATGGACTGCTAGAAGGCACGGTGCGAGGATCGGGGGCGATGGGGATGTTCCCCAGCCAATGCGTGCAGGAGGTCAGGCTACGACAGAATGCCAGTTTGCATCAGGTAAATCTAGAATATTTAAAACTATAGCTTCATAGAAAGCTCAGCACGTAAAATGAAATGGTCATTTTAGTTTCCAAGTTTTAATTTGAAGTCATACAAAATATTTTCAGGTACTAGCATCAGGGCCAATACATCATTCTCGAGTGACTGGGAGACGGGAAATGGCTCTTATCAAAACATACAGTGCCACCGCGCCTAGGATAAAGAAAACGTAAGTATTTTATGAATTAGTTCAGACTAGATCTTCAGAATAATAATTTGAAAGCAAGAGAAATCTCTTAGTTACCATTATAAATAGGTTCTCAAGCGCCACAATTAATATTGTCGAACTAAATGAACCTAGCGACAACAATAGTGTTACAGTTTATTAATTTTAAAACATGTGACATTGTACAGGAGATATTTTGTAAACAATACAGTTCTACTAGCTCTTCAATCAAATGTTCAGTCTGACCAATGGTCACCACAAAGAAACTGCTTCGCAAAACTGGGCTCACCAAAGTAATAAGGAGCCATACGATATGCGTTGTGAAGATCAACCTTACTTTACAAAGGTGAATAATATCCTTGTAGTGAAAAAGTTGGATGTCATCCAAATTCTAAACGACTTACTATGGCCATAAAAGACCACGCAAAACATTCCATATCAGGAACTGACTAACGTATTTACCCGAACACTCCAGTTATGGCAACATGGAGACCCGCACGGTGGTGCTCCACCGCGCGCGGCGAGGCTTCGGCTTCATCCTGCGCGGCGCCAAGGCCTCCTCCCCGCTGATGGAGCTCCGCCCCTCGGAGCGGTACCCGGCGCTGCAGTACCTGGACGACGTGGACGCGGGGGGAGTGGCCGACCGGGCGGGGCTGAAGAAGGGAGACTTCCTCATAGCGGTGAGTTTAATGATGGACGAACTCTTAGTTAACATTGTCTAGGATAGTTAAAAGTATCGATCTGATGTCAACCGCCTAACACTATTCCTGCTCTTGTCCATCCAAGGGTTGAATGGTAGAGATCGCTTTAAGCGATAAGTCCGCCCATTGCTATGTACAAATTCTTAAGTTTGTCATTTAAAAGAGACTATCTATCGCTGAAAATTTCTGCATCCGGGAGCAATAATTGAATTTGTAATTATAATGTTGTAAAGTTTACCTAACCGTATATGACAGGAGTTTCACTGGATCCTCCAATAACGCAGTTGTCACTGAACATCTGATATGAGATAAGCCATTGAATTTCAGATAAACGGCGAAGACGTGACAGTAGCTTCGCACGAACACGTGGTGGAGCTGATCCGCAACTCAGGAGCTCTCGTGTCCATGACTGTTGTCTCGAACAACAACAATGGTAAGCTTCAAACGACACCTTGAATAGAGATTTTGGGAATTCAAAAACCTTGTCGTGATACTGAAATGTCCTTTTCACACACATCTGATACAGTTCCCCCGCTTAATGTCACTTCAGAGTTGCTTCCTATCAATAGAACAATGCCCGACAGATTCCAACTGTCAGCCAACACATCAGGATTCACGATGTAGAATCATAGCCATAACAACCCCGTAGTTTCTGGCTCTGGCTAGAGTGTTGCTATGACGTGTCTTCCAGGTAACATCGAGAACAACCAGTGCACGGTTCCGACGAGCAAGTCTCAGAACCAGCTGTCCAGCTCTGGTCGGCCGTACGCCGCCACCTTGCCGAGAAAGGGCACTGGAGGTAACTGTACTATCAATCCAAATTCATCTACCTCATATCAAAAAGTAGATACATTTCGCGTTTGCCTCTACCTAGAGATAGTTGGTTTTGAAATTTGGTCTCAGTGTTCTACTACGAAGCATACGATAGTGTTGTTACTTTAAGTCAAAGAAACTAATGTGGATTAATCAATCATAATATAGTATCAGTAATCATAATATAGTAATAAAACATAATATTATCTATATAAACGTAATTCAATCAAAATAGATTTGAACAGTGTCAGTCTAGTAATATCCAATTTTGACTAGGAGTACCGCAGGGTTTCATTCTAGGACCCTTCCTGTACTTTGTCTACAGAACATAAAGTTAGTAGGTAATTGCTTTAATAAATCGACGTTCAATATTGTTCTGCATATTGCAGGTCGAAGTCCAGCTCCTGCACCACCTCGTCGCGATCCTCGCACGACTCTCAGCGTTGGAAGAGCGAGGGCTAAGTCCATGGTCGCAGGATTAGGTTAGTACCTCCTTTATAATGCCTATATTATTCAGGCGACTGGACCTGAGCTGCACATAATATAATAATTTAGAGTCATTGCCTACCCATTAGTATACAGGGTACTTCACAGGAATATCGTAATTTCTGTAAATACTAATATATTTTCCATAAAATATTTCAGAAAACGGTGGTGAAAAAGAAGAGTCTTGTGAACCTTTGAGCGTGGCCGGCAAATCTTCTTCAGCCGAGTCGGTGCAGTTACACGGCGGCAGCAACAGTAAGTTGACCATCGTCTCCGGGTGGGAGTTTAGGTGGGAATCCGATAGTGAGACGTTGTTGGTTTTGTATTTTTTTTCTCAAACTTGTGTTTCTTCTAGTGTCAATGTGTTATATTGGTGGTAAGTAGCCATTGAGTGTTCGGTAGCGTGCACGAATGTGGGCAAATTATTATATATACCCAAAAAGCGTGTCACTTCGCATTTTTTCCATAACTCTCAGGAAGTTTCAATAAAGCACCCACCACTTGACAATGACTATGTATGTTGATTTTTGACCACGAGGATTGCTTTAGTCACAGATTATAGGATACCAAGCTTTAGTGCTGTGACTTTCCTATTGTCAAAACCTGGCTAATAGTATAAACGGCGCCAAGCCATAACTAAAACAAAAAAAAAAAGACCGGGTGAGGCATAGTGGTCAAATCTTATGATAGTGGTAAACCAGACGGGCTGGTTTGGTTAAAACACCGCGACGACCAGATCAGCCACTAGACTGGCAACCGTACCTTCCTGGAACTGGTGCTCAGTGTCCCGCTCTTGGTTCCAGACGGCACGCCGGCCTCCGGCACGCCGGTGGCGGCGCGCACGGCCTCCATCCGCCAGCGGCCGGCCTCCTCGCGCATCACGGCCGCCGAGCTCGAGGAGCTGTTCCAGCGGCAGGCGGACGCCGACACTGTGTGAGTACTCGACTACGCGCCGCCACTACTGAAAAACAAGTGATCTGACGAAAGTGGTGGACGTTTTCTAAATCGTTGTGTCATCAAAAAGCTGACTAGCACCCGTGCCGCATAGGAAACCGCGATTCAAGTTGTGAGTATAGGTGTCGAAAAGAAGATCGACGACGGGCTTACCACGACGTCTTATTGCGATCCAATTGAGGACCTGAACAGAATCGTTTCACTTCAAATAATATTAATGGATTTCGATATCATTTAGGTAGACGTCAATCCCTTTACATTTCATAACAAGTTAAATTAATCGTCGAGACGTCACAACAAGACGTCATGGTACGAATAAGTAGTAAAATAATGCTGGTAAGGTCCTCAATTGGATCGCAATAAGACGTGATGGTAAGCCCCCTGGTCGATTACTGGTTGATTAAGTCAGGTACGTACTACTATTAGCAATAACAGAGGAGCATGGTCTGGGTGAACTTCCAAACTGCACATCCGGTGAGTGCCTATGACACTAACCCCCTCGGTGTTGGCATATTCCAGGGCATCCTGGCTGCACCGTCGTGCGATGCGGCCAGGGCCCTGTGCACGGTGATCTTTAACGTCGTAAGTTAGGTGTTCGAATGTAAGGAAAACCACTCGAAAAGTCGCAAAAAATTGGGAATCAAAATTTCACGCCCCGATACCGCATTTAGTTACACGCTTTCTGTAACGGCTGGGGTATGGTTCCAGGGGCGGCGCGAGTGCCATGATGCGGTCCGCGTTCACGGGCGGGGGCGGCTCGCCCCCCGACTCCCCCGCGCGGCTGCCCTCGCGCGTCTACGCCTCCGTCGCGGAGATGAAGCGCTCCCGGGGCAAGGTATGTCTACCCGGTACCTACTTGTCAAGTGCCTTTAAGGTGTATGGAAGGTATTATTTGACTACGACCAAAATTGTAGAGGAAACGAAACCCAAGCCGTAAGGTCGATGTTGGATAGGCAAGTCGCAGTAAAGGAGATGACGCTCCTCCCCCAGATATGGAGCAAGTCGGCGGGCTCGCTGCGGCGCGAGTTCCACTCCACGCCCGACCTCACGGAGCACGCCACGCAACCTGCGCGGACGCGCTCTAGCGAAGACGTACACGGTAAGGGCGAGAATTCTTTGAAAAAGATGCGCGTAAATATGTGAAGAAACGTAACTTAACCCAAGAGAGAGAAGATAGGGGTGAAATGCTTGCCTAGATAGTACCTAGGTATACCTATAGTATTTCGCCCCGGGCTAGTTTAAGAGTATAACGGTTTAGATTTTTACCCGACCTTTTTCTGTTTCTATCGATAAGATCGTCGTTATGACGTGAAATTTAGAAGGTAGATATTGCTGTGGCTCTGAAAGTTCGAAATCTCTAATGCCCAGTTTCTGACTTTGACCACCGGAATCTATCATTGTCTCTATCTAACACTAAACAAATGACAAAGACAGCCATGCAAATATCGGTTAATCAAAGTTAACAAGCGGCACAGGCCGGACACTACATACAAACGGCTGAATCGAACAAAAGACAAGCGCGAAGCAATAGCGACGTCCACGTTGTACCACTGCGTGTAGGTACTCAAACTCAATCTCGTTCAAAATGTGAACCATCCCGTTCTTACTTAAAAATAGAGAGTGCCCCCTTCTTTTCGCTAAATAGTGTATTATAATAGGGATTCAATGCTAGGGGTTATTGCAAATATCGTTATTTGATGTGTTCGGTGTCCAGGCCCGGGCCGCGTGCCGCCGCCCACGCAGCCGCCCCCGCCCCCGCCGCCCGCCTCCACCTTCCGCCCCGCCGCGCCCGCCAAGCTGTACGCCTCGCCCAAGGACCTGGAGAGCGTCGCCTACCGCCCCAACCGCCCGGAGACCACGCATGCCGTGAGTACAACTCACTTTAATATTTAATAATAATAATTCAGCATGTAACTGTCTGGGTAAAGGCCTCCCCTCACTTTAGTGAGAAGGGTAAGGCCATAATCCACCACGGGGGCCCGGTCCGGATTGGTGGGTAATATGCCTCCGAAATAATTATCGGGCATGTTGGTTTCCTCACGATGTTTTCCTTCACCGAAAAGCGAGTGATAATTACGTAGTAGGTGCATAATAATGTTTACCAAGAAATACATTGGTACGTGCCCGCACTGGGATTTGAACTCGTCAACTCCGCTTTGGAAGGCAGGCGTTCGCCCACTAGGCTACCACGTGGTGGCGTGGTTTTATATGATACGATCAATTGGCATTTTTTTTGTTTTAGCTAAGGCATCGCATAGTTTGTGCATTTAGGCAGTACCAAGTATTATATAATATAATATAACTAGCTGTGCCCGCGACTTCCTCCACGTGGTATAGTGACTTAGGGCAGCATTTATAGGATATATTATTTGGTTCACGACATTTAGTCACTACATTTAGTCACAACATTCAGTTACGACATTAAGTCACGACATTTAGCCACGACAATAAGTCACGCGACATTCAGTCACGATATTCAGTCACGACATTCAGTCACAACATTCATTCGCGTCGTTCAGTCACGATATTTAGTCACGTCGTTCAGTGACGACATTCAGTCACGTCGGTTAGTCACCACATTCAGTCACGACATTCAGTCACGCACGACATTAAGTCACGACATTCACTCACGACATTCAGTGACGACATTCAGTGACGATATTTAGTCACGACATTCACTCACGTCATTCACGACATTCAGTCACACTCATTCAGTCACGACATTTAGTCACGTTTCGTTTGTTAGTGTCTGAGAGACTACGCACAAATATGTATCTCGCTGCCGGCGCAGCAGCAGTAATGTGGGAGATATTATGCGCGCTCCTCGCGCTTTTAGGGTGTATGGCAAAGTGTAGGGATGGACAGTAGGTACTTAGGTCGATAACGTTATCGATAAACTTTTAGAAATCGTTCGAAATCATCTTTCGACACCTGCTGCGATATAGTCCATAGATAAAAAAAACATACTCGAATTGAGAACCTCCTCCTTTTTGGAAGTCGGTTAAAAACAGTAGGGCTGTCTCGTAATCTCGTAAGGAATAACAATGTCTCGCCTCCGCGTTCTGTATTCGGTACTTACCTTTCGTGCTACATCGATTATGGTGTAGTGGCAGAAGTGTTGTATGTAGCCCGTCCCCGCAGTCCCGGCTGGCGGCGCGGCCGGCGCGGGCGGCGCGGGCGGCGCCGGCGCGCGCGCAGTCGGCGGACGACGCGGCCAACCAGTACGCGCAGCCCTTCAACTCGCACAAGGGCTTCGTGAGGCAGGTATGCGGGACGCGACAGTACACTCTACGCTACAAGTATACGTCTTCTGTTCTTGCGGTCTAGAGAAACGGGATCCGGTAACGCACGAGACGTCGCCGTCGTTGCGGGACTTTCGGCTGCCACGAGAAGAGACCTCTTATCTTTGTTTATTACGATCGATTTGTCTAAACGGTTGCTTCGAAAAAGCGCTATCCCTGCGTCCTGATTCAGAACCCTTCGGTGACTCATTTATCGATCAATTCGGATTGATATCGTTCGTTTCGCTACATTGTCAATTTATACTAATCGAAGTCGAACTTGAGTCGAACGCGATGTCATACAAACCTAATATTTATTTCGTCTATAGTGACGTGTAAACAATGCACGCAATAAAATGCAAACGCAATAATATTCTCTTCGAATGATGGGTATTATGGATGACGTCCATTTGCCGAAACCTAACCGAATCCCTATGTCGAAGAGTTCCGAATCGCCTAGGCCTAAACATAACTGGGTAGGCTAGCGGCGCGGCTGCTGGTATTGAATAAAGTGTGACCACAATACCCCTCGATTCCAGAACTCGACGCCGGCGCCGCCGATCCCGGAGCCAGACTACAGCATGTCGGAGTCGGAGGAGGAGGGCGACACCAAGCCCAAAGGCGAAGCCCCCGCCCCTGCAGAGACGAGTGCCAACAGCAATGCTAGGTGAGTGTCGACAGTTTCGGCTCGGATACGAAACCATAGACACATTCTAAAGTGCATCTAATAATTATGTACAAAGTAGGGCGGCCGTATTGCTATCAATCCCTTCCAGACTTCATTTTTCGCTTCTTACGGCCGAAATTAATATTGTACCTATCTCCTATCCAAGATTAAAACAGATCTTGGATTGCTGCCTATCGTTCGATCGATCTCCAATCTGCGTGCCTTTATAAACCAATCCACGGATCGGTTATCGGCACGTTTGACCCTAAAAATGGATTGTGATATCAATCCCAGATAGCAAAATTTGGATTGGATTGATTATATTTCGGCCGTTATTTGATAATGAGTTGGTTGAGTATATTGTGACAAAATTATTGGACGGTTGGTTGGATAGATATGGATGCCATTCAGGAGTTCACTACCTGTTAGCGCTGTGTATAAAAAATGCCTTCCCATTTTCAGGACATGCAACAATATGCCCCCCATATACGCGACAATATATGAAATAGAAGGCGAATGAATCGTTAGTTAATACAATAATCTCTTATCAAAGGTATTGTTAAAAAAACGCAAAATTATGTCGCTGGGTTAATGGGGCTCGTGTAAACTGTTTGTCATCATTTTGTTGTATCGTTCCAATCACTAAAAAATATTTGGTTCCAATGGCCTGGATAGGCGTAGGTATTACATGTTTTTTTCCTGGCGCTTGTTGTTGTTTGTGTCACGACTATGCTCAAATCTCGTCACTTACTGGGAAAACCACAAAAATAAAAAATAAAACGTGTTTAACTAATCAAAACGTGTTTCATAACTAATCCAATTGTGCCGTGCACATTTCTTAATTAATTCATCATACTCATACGGCTTATTCAGTTGGAACGTCGGTGTACTCTAGCCTAATCCCCCCTCCCCCCCGTCCGCAGCGGCAGCAGCTCCGGCTCCGGCTCCATGCAGCACTCGTTCTCCGTGGACGAGATCCAGAAGATCCGCACGCGGCTGAAGTCGTCCAAGTCGTGCGGAGACGAGCTGAGCGCGGCGGAGCGGGACGACGGCGACAACTCCTCCTCCGGCGTGTCCTCCGACCAGGAGGCGCAGGCGCGGCCGCCGCGCCGCGACAAGGTCTCCTTCTGCAGCTCCGTGCAGGTGAAGTCGTCCAACGACGTGATCAGCACCGAGCCCGTGCACAGCTCCTCCGAGAGCCTGGCGCCGCCGCCGCCGCCCATGCAGCGCCACAACTCGCTGACGCGGAAGCGCGCCACGGCGGCGCTGCTGCGCGGCGCGGCGGGCGCGGCGCGCGGCCGGTCCGCGGCGGAGCGGCTCGGCGTGGACGTGGACAAGGCGCCGGGCCGCCGCGCGCGCGCCGCCGTGCTGCTGGCGGAGCTGCCGCCGCCGCCGGAGGAGCCGGCCGGCTGCGCGGAGCCGGCGCCGCCGGTGCTGGCGCCGGTGCTGGCGCCGCCGCCGCAGTTCAGCGACCGCGTCCGCGTCGTCGCCGCGCTGCCGAAGCAGCTCGCGCACTTGCAGTGAACGGTGCACGCGATCTTATGAGTAGCGAGGTGGACGTTTTCTAATTGTTGCTTTTTGACACCGTGAGTAGATTTCTTTTGAAGCGTTTTCTAGCGAACTTATGGGAGTCTATAACTTCATAGTTTTTCTGCCGTATAATAATATCTATTAGGTACATTCTGGATTTGTATTTAGGCTATTTGTTGCATCTTGCGCCCTACATGTGACGCAACTTTTCTAAAACAACGATTTCAACACGTCCACCTCGAAGTAGTTTGTATGACAAATCTCACCGGCATTATAAATAAATATATTTGTTAACTATTAACCCTTGCTAGATATTAGCAGTCGAGTTGGAACTTACAGGTATAGGCCGACCTTAGCACTGATAGGTAGCATTCACACTCGATGGACCCGTAGTACCTTCAAATAGAGCTCACATTGAGTCGAAGGCCTGTTCTAAATAGTCCCCCTAAAGACACGTCATACCTACTTGATATCGCAGATCGTTAGCGATACCCAACCCTATAGTTTCTAAAAAAACATTCAATGGTAGAGTTCCGTACGGTTTCACAGATATATCTCACTTCTTGAAAGTTCAATGGCGATGGTGAGACATTGACGGTGGCTTAGGGAACACTATTAGTACAGGCCCCATAATGCCAAATAGAACTTTCTCTCCAATCCTCGTCACTCTGTACAGTCCCTTAAGTGTTGTATTAGTCACCATTTTCTTATTGTAATATAGTGCACTAACATCATAGGGTCATATCTAATAACCATCTATCAATGATCCGTGGAATTAAGCATTCACTCATTTTCAAATGTATAGGTGGTCGCACCATCGATGTAGACTTCAAAATTCTTTTATTTTTAACCGACTTCCAAAAAGGAGGACGTTCTCAATGCGAGTGTATGTTTTTTTTTATATTTGTTCTTCGTGTCAGTTCACCTGAGAAATACTTCTAATAGTGGTGAATCTTGAACTTTCTCGTAGCGACATTTTGAGTTCATAAGTGAGTTCAAAAAATTCTTCTGTTTATTTTTGTATCTAATTTCGGATCACGGATGGATGAGTTGTGCGATCGGGCCATAGAGGATTAATAATATTGTGAGCTGCGTTTGATGGGTGGATGTCGTTCTTATGAACCATAGTGTAATAATTATGTAATGAATCTTCACGTTTTGGTACACTCGTAGGCTTGAACCATTAATTGTAACAAAACGCGTTCATTTGCGAGACAAATTATAAATGTTAAGGTAACAAACCTTTTGTAATCGAACGACTAAATGAAACCAAAGAATTATAGTATTTATTGTTGAGGAATTAACATTGATATAGTTGAAACTAATTTTTATACATTCCCTTAATAAATAAATAGTTAATATTTTATGTCCTTTTTATATAAATCGGTCTTAATTTCTTGTTAAAAATGTACATTCGTCTCCAATGTGTCAAATATGTAATGATTTAAATTATTTTCATTTTTATTTAATTGTAATAAATAATCTATTTTCATTTTATTCTATTCCCCTATAACAACGCAACCAAGTGCCATTGTGTCTGTTTTAATATATTTTATATTGATATCTATCTGTAAATATTTCACAAGAGCTATTTTGCAATGTGTTAAAAGAGTGGACTAGACGCACGTGTAAACAAATAATCCGGCCAATATATTTAATTATATTATTAGATAAATATTTATTGAGTAAACACAGTATATATTTATTCAAATATGTTATTTACGGCTGTGTTGTGTTCAAAGAAACGAAAATGTTATGATTTTATTGTTCGTCCATTGATACGGTAGCAATGGTCCACTCTTTTGACGAGACATTCAAATATTACTTTTATTATATCGGCAACAAAGCCTATTTTAACTTAAATGTGTTCTCATACAAGACTAGTGCTTATTATTCGACTCATTAGCGTCATCCGTTCCATTGTAAAGTACATTTTTATACTAATCGAAATCATCCGTGCATTGTTTATTATTATAGTACCTACTATTAATTATAGTGTATTTGGAAACAAAATTTTATAATGTTTAACACCAATATTTTATATTTCATTATCTTGTATTTTAATATAAAGATCGCCTTGCTACGGTTTTTGTAAAATGTGAAAAAATATGAGACAACTCGCGATATTATAAATTGTAACACTGAGGAGCGGGTAATGTATTTGCATCACGGGATGTCATGATAATGAATAAAAAACTCCAAGGAATATCACATCTGTGGCCAATGTATCCAATACTATGGATTAAAATATGGCCTAAGTAAATTAGGTTACATTGAATCAAGATCAAACAAATTATTCATATGATTCACACCCCGCGTGACGAAATAACATGTCCCAGTGTAATGAAAGTTATATATTCGACCTATATCGTTCACAGAGAAGTAGCAAGCCAAATATGTTATTTACAAGGCACCGTTAACGTTTCGTTTATAGCCATAGAATTTGGACAACTAGACGAAAGATATATTTACCATCAAAATATATTTAAATCCGCGTTAATGTTAGCTAAATTCTAGTAAATATAGCGGGGGCGGGCATTAGAGAGCCGCCCATCGTATTATTAGCACAATTTTATTAACCATTTCCATTATTGATTTGTATCGTTTCGTTAATCGTCTTGTCATTATTTTAAGTTGTATAAATGTATTTGTCTATTTAAGGCATAGCTAGGTAGCGGTTAATTATACTAGGGCAATATAGAATTACTGGCGGTGAATGTGGGGCGAAATGATTAGGCGGGTGTTCACTCACTCTATTCCCGATTCAGTAGGTACACTTCGGAATTGTCGACGGAGTGAGTGCGCGCGTGTCCGCGTGCCGTTTTGTATAAATACCATTGTTTTGCGTTTCATTTGAATCTCAGTATCGAACGTGTAACTACAACCTTGGTATACTTTCAAATGAAAAATTAAATGTTTCATCACTTATCAAGTCATATTATTTACGTTCCTTGAATTTATTAACTCGTCACGGTCACAAGCTTGATTGAGCTGCGTATTATTTTCTTAGAGATGTAGAAGTAAGTATGACCACGAAGACAGTTATAGATATCCTGGCAGTCACACTATGACCATCTAGGAAACACCGTATACAGTTATTACATAAACAAGTAACGACAGAGACATTGAACATCTCAAAACTTCCGTATCTAATATCTCTATGGTCCGTATTAATAAATCAAACTTAGCTCTGAGAGCTATCTTCAGTGTGCACTTGCTCTTTAGTTCTAATTAATATATACATCTTAAGTTGTAGATTAGGAACAGAAACTTACATGATAAGTATCTGGCGAATTAATAAATGACACTCAGCGGTTAAGTGCTATCCGATTATGACACAATTGACACATACAAGACGGTATCTAGTGGCCAGTGCTACGAGTACATCTCAATATCCATTTATTAAATAGCAACGATTTCAAGATGTAGATTACATTTTGAGTGTGGATCAGCTGGTAGCGCACTTGGTAGCGCTATTGAGTTTCATTTATTAATACGGTCCTAAGAATTCTTCTGAATCTGATTCGGCGAAACTCGACATAGATAACTGGTTCTTTCCCATCGTCGCCAATTTGTGGTACTTATCTTCAATAATACACCGGACATTAATTAATTCCTTTTATTTAGAACTGATACACAACTGACATCTTGACCATAGTGATCATAGAGGGTGAGACCACAGACAACAACTAATAATCACAAAGATCAAATCTCACAATTATAAACAATCACTTACAGCTGTCCTTGAAGATATAATCTTACTAGAGCTTATAAATAGCTTATATGTAGTTGTATATGGACGGAATTTAATCACTCCTTATTTAAGTACTTACACGAGTAAAGCTGCAACCACACAGACGCAATGGTATCGATCGATAATAATATCACAAAGCACGATAATATTTCTGTAATCCGTGTCACATCCTTTCCTACTTGCATCAAGGGCATATACCTAAGTAATTATTGCAGTAACATTTATATCGAGCAATAATAACTCACCAATGGGGATAGCCTTAATTGCTAAATTAACTATATAATATCTAAATGGACGGACTATAATCGCGTTCGGTGGTATTCGTAAAATGAAGAGGCGATCTTTCCTTGAAACTACTTCTTAGGACACCGGCGGCGGATATTTGCATCTCCTTTACGCTCAATGCCCGGTCGTGTGAGAGAGGGAGATACGAGAGGCTTACTCGCTTGAATTGAGTTCCAAGTATGAGGCGACGTCGTCGATTTTGACGAGACGCCTGTAGTCCACGTTCTCATCGCACATGGGACACTTGCCCTCCTCTTTAAGGATTCTGTAACAATAATTAGTTGTTTTTAATCACTCACTGGTCACTCAATAAACTCACTCAGTCACTCATACAAAAATACTCACTCTATAAATTCCGAGAGAATAGCTGGGAAATCGCATTCGGGGCACGCAGTTAGGTCGTCCTTTACGATATGGAGACCCTAAGGAGAAAATATTATGCGTCATTAGCGGATACAATAACGCACGATGCTGTTTAGATCGATAAGACTGATGTGCGACATACCGTGGCGCGTCTGCCTACAGACTGACGTGCGACATACCGTGGCGCGTCTGCCTACAGACTGACGTGCGACATACCGTGGCGCGTCTGCCTACAGCCTGACGTGCGACATACCGTGGCGCGTCTGCCTACAGACTGACGTGCGACATACCGTGGCGCGTCTGCCTACAGACTGACGTGCGACATACCGTGGCGCGTCTGCCTACAGCCTGTCGTGCGACATACCGTGGCGCGTCCGCCTACAGACTGACGTGCGACATACCGTGGCGCGTCTGCCTACAGACTGACGTGCGACATACCGTGGCGCGTCTGCCTACAGACTGACGTGCGACATACCGTGGCGCGTCTGCCTACAGACTGACGTGCGACATACCGTGGCGCGTCTGCCTACAGACTGACGTGCGACATACCGTGGCGCGTCTGCCTACAGCCTGACGCGCGACATACCGTGGCGCGTCCGCCTACAGACTGACGTGCGACATACCGTGGCGCGTCTGCCTACAGACTGACGTGCGACATACCGTGGCGCGTCTGCCTACAGACTGACGTGCGACATACCGTGGCGCGTCTGCCTACAGACTGACGTGCGACATACCGTGGCGCGTCTGCCTACAGACTGACGTGCGACATACCGTGGCGCGTCTGCCTACAGACTGACGTGCGACATACCGTGGCGCGTCTGCCTACAGCCTGACGTGCGACATACCGTGGCGCGTCCGCCTACAGACTGACGTGCGACATACCGTGGCGCGTCTGCCTACAGACTGACGTGCGACATACCGTGGCGCGTCTGCCTACAGACTGACGTGCGACATACCGTGGCGCGTCTGCCTACAGACTGACGTGCGACATACCGTGGCGCGTCTGCCTACAGACTGACGTGCGACATACCGTGGCGCGTCTGCCTACAGACTGACGTGCGACATACCGTGGCGCGTCTGCCTACAGCCTGTCGTGCGACATACCGTGGCGCGTCCGCCTACAGACTGACGTGCGACATACCGTGGCGCGTCTGCCTACAGACTGACGTGCGACATACCGTGGCGCGTCTGCCTACAGACTGACGTGCGACATACCGTGGCGCGTCTGCCTACAGACTGACGTGCGACATACCGTGGCGCGTCTGCCTACAGACTGACGTGCGACATACCGTGGCGCGTCTGCCTACAGCCTGACGCGCGACATACCGTGGCGCGTCCGCCTACAGACTGACGTGCGACATACCGTGGCGCGTCTGCCTACAGACTGACGTGCGACATACCGTGGCGCGTCTGCCTACAGACTGACGTGCGACATACCGTGGCGCGTCTGCCTACAGACTGACGTGCGACATACCGTGGCGCGTCTGCCTACAGACTGACGTGCGACATACCGTGGCGCGTCTGCCTACAGACTGACGTGCGACATACCGTGGCGCGTCTGCCTACAGCCTGACGTGCGACATACCGTGGCGCGTCCGCCTACAGACTGACGTGCGACATACCGTGGCGCGTCTGCCTACAGACTGACGTGCGACATACCGTGGCGCGTCTGCCTACAGACTGACGTGCGACATACCGTGGCGCGTCTGCCTACAGACTGACGTGCGACATACCGTGGCGCGTCTGCCTACAGACTGACGTGCGACATACCGTGGCGCGTCTGCCTACAGACTGACGTGCGACATACCGTGGCGCGTCTGCCTACAGACTGACGTGCGACATACCGTGGCGAGACAGAAGGGCACGTCGGCCTCGCAGCGTGTGCAGCGCAGCTCGGCCACCGGCAGCTCGGCGCCGCACACGGGGCACGGCGCGGCCGGCGCGGGCGCCGCCGCCGTGCGGGGCGCGTGCCGGACCACTGACTCTATCTTCTTTGCGTATTTCGGGTCAATCTGTAAACATACAAAAAAAATTACATGGCATTTGATATGAAAGCTGTTCTGTGAATATGTATGAAAGAGACGGGTCTATACCTGGGACCTGTATTCGGGCTGCATGAGCATCTTCGCCCAGTGATGCGCCTGGTGCTTGAGGCCGGCGCGGCCGCACTCTATCACCGCCGAAGTCAGGATGGATACTTGATCTGCAACACGGAACGAGAGCATCGAAGTGAGCCACCGTTCGTTATATTACGCACCGATTTTAGGGTTTCGTACCCAAAGGCTAAAAGGTGACTAAGGCACTGCTGTCCGTCCGTCTGTCACCATGCCAGGTCTGTCGCATGAACCGTGATAGTTAGATAGTCGAAATTTTCATAGGTTATGTATTTCTGTTACCGCTATAACAACAAATACTAAAAAACAGAATTAAATCAATATTTAAGGGGGCTCCCAAACAAGAAATGTGCTTTTTATGTCGTTTTTATAGATAATGCTACGGAACCCTACGTTTGCGAGTCCGCCTCGCAGTTGGTCGGTTTGTCTACCCCGGCAAAGAGAGGCGGAGGCTTACGTTGCGGCGCCGGGAAGAACGTGACGTCCTGCGCGGTCCGCGTCAGCAGCCGCGCCGCCAGGTCGTGCCGCCCGCGCCGCACGTGCGTGCGGACCTGGGGATCATCAGTGCTATTGTAACAACTAATTGATATAAGTAAAGTATGTAATTAAATTCAAAAATTAAAATACAGTGGTTGCTTTTTTATGTTATGCTACGTGTGGCGCAGCACTATGCGCGCCGCGCGGTACCGCCCCGCCGCGCTCCGACTGCACTATGTGAGTGGTCGCACCAGTATGTAGGAGTGCAGCCGCTTGAGCGCGTCGCGCATGTCGCGGCGCACGGGCAGCCGGCGCGCACGCAGCGCCGCGCACGTGTGGCGCAGCACGTCGCGCGCCGCGCGGTACCGCCCCGCCGCGCACTCCGACTGCGCGATGATCACCTGCGACAGAACACGAGAACCAAACGAAATTTAAAAAATGTGACTGTTTAAAAGTCGGAATCGCGCACGATTACAGATGGGAATGGGTATAGATGGGAATAGGTGCAGATGGGAATCTGTTGACATGGGAATGGGTGAGATAGGAATTGGTAGAGATGCGAATGGGTTGAGATGTGAATGAGTACAGATGAGAATGGGAGATGGAAAAGGGATGAGATAGGAATGGGTACTAATGGGAATGGGTACAGGTGGGAATGGGTACAGATGGGAATGGGTACAGGTAGGGATGTGTACAGGTGGAAATGGGTACAGGTGGAAATGGGTACAGGAGGGAATGCGTACATGTGGGAATGGGTACAGGTGGGAACGGGAACATATGGGAATGAACATATGGGTACAAATGGTAATGGGTATTGATGGGAATAGGTACAGATAGGAATGGGTACAGGTGGAAATGGGTACAGATGGGAATGGGTACAGATGGGAATGGGTACAGGTGGGAATGGGTACAAGTGAGAATGAGTACAGGTGGGAATGGGTACATATGGGAATGGGTACATATGGGAATGGGTACAGGTGGGAATGGGTACATATGGGAATGAGTACAGGTGGGAATGGGTACAGGTGGGAATGGGTGCAGATGGGAATGGGAACAAATGGGAATGGGTACAAATAGGAATGGTACAGGTGGGAATGGGTAAATATGGGAATGGGTACAGGACGGCAGGGGTACAGATAGGAATATGGTACCGGTGGGAACGGGTACTGGTGGGAATAGGTACAGATGGGAATGGGTACAGATGCGAATGGGAACAGGTGGGAATGAATACATATGAGAATGGGTACATGTGGGAATAGGAACAGATAGGAATGGGTACAAATGGGAATGGGTGCAGTTGGGATTGGGTACAAATGGGAATGGGTGCAGGTGGGAATGGTCACAAATGGGAATGGGTATTGATGGGAATAGGTACAGATGTGAATGGGTACAGGTGGGAATGGGTACAGGTGGGAACGGGTACATATGGGAATGGGTACAGATGGGAATGGTCACAGATGGGAATGGGTACAGGTGGGAATGGGTACATATGGGAATGGGTACAGGTGGGAATGGGTACCGGTGGGAATGGGTACCGGTGGGAATGGGTACAAATGGGAATGGGTACATATGGGAATGGGTACACAAGGGAATGGGTACAGGTGGGAATGGGTACAGGTGGGAATGGGTACAGGTGGGAACGGGAACATATGGGAATGGGTACAGGTGGGAATGGGTACATATGGGAATGAACATATGGGTACAAATGGTAATGGGTATTGATGAGAATAGGTAGATAGGAATGGGTACAAATGGGAATGGATACAAATAGGAATGGTACAGGTGGGAATGGGTAAATATGGGAATGGGTACAGGACGGCAGGGGTACAGATAGGAATATGGTACCGGTGGGAACGGGTACTGGTGGGAATAGGTACATGTAGGAATAAGAACAGATGGGAATGGGTACAAATGGAAATGGGTACAGATGGGAATGGGTACAGATGGGAATGGGAACCGGTGGGAATGGATACATATGAGAATGGGTACACGTGGGAATAAGAACAGATGGGAATGGGTACAAATGGGAATGGGTACAGGTAGGAATAGGTACAGGTGGGAATGAACATATGGGTACAAATGGTAATGGGTATTGATGGGAATAGGTACAGATAGGAATGGGTACTGGTGGGAATGGGTACAAATGGGAGTGGGTACATATGGGAATGGGTACAGATGGGAATGGGTACAGATGGGAATGGGTACAGATGGGAATGGGTACAGATGGGAATGGGTACAGGTGGGAAAAGGTACACATGGGAATGGGTACATATGGGAATGGGTACAGGTGGGAATGAGTACATATGGGAATGAGTACAGGTGGGAATGGGTACAGATGGGAATGGGAACAAATGGGAATGGTTCAAATGGGAATGGGTACAAATGGGATTGGATACAAATCGGAATGGTACAGGTGGGAATGGGTAAATATGGGAATGAGTACAGGACGGAAGGGGTACATACGGTTATGGGTACAGGTGGGAACGGGAACATGGGAATGAACATATGGGTACAAATGGTAATGGGTATTGATGGGAATAGGTACAGATAGGAATGGGTACAAATGGGAATGGGTGCAGTTGGGATTGGGTACAAATGGGAATGGGTGCAGGTGGGAATGGTCACAAATGGGAATGGTTATTGATGGGAATTGGTACATATGGGAATGGGTACAAATGAGAATGGGCACAGGTGGGAATGGGTACAGGTGGGAACGGGTACAGTTGGGAATGGTTACAGGTGGGAATGGGTACACATGGGAATGGGTTCAGATGGGAATGGGTACAGGTGGGAATGGGTTCTGGTGGGAATGGGTCCCGGTGGGAATGGGTCCCGGTGGGAATGGGTACCGGTGGGAATGGATACAGGTGGGAATGGGTACATATGGGAATGGGTACTGGATGGGAATGGGTACAAATGAGAATGGATACAGGTGGGAATGGGTACAGTTGGGAATGGGAACAAATGGGAATGGGTACAAATAGGAATGGTACAGGTGGGAATGGGTAAATATGGGAATGGGTACAGGACGGCAGGGGTACAGATAGGAATGGGTACAAGTAGGAATGGGTACCGGTGGGAATGGGTACTGGTGGGAATAGGTACAGATGGGAATGGGAACAAATGGGAATGGTTCAAATGGGAATGGGTACAAATGGGAATGGATACAAATAGGAATGGTACAGGTGGGAATGGGTAAATATGGGAATGAGTACAGGACGGAAGGGGTACATACGGTTATGGGTACAGGTGGGAATGGGTACAGGTGGGAACGGGAACATATGGGAATGAACATATGGGTACAAATGGTAATGGGTATTGATGGGAATAGGTACAGATGGGAATGGGTACAAATGGGAATGGGTGCAGTTGGGATTGGGTACAAATGGGAATGGTACAGGTGGGAATGGGTAAATATGGGAATGAGTACAGGACGGAAGGGGTACATATGGTAATGGGTACAGGTGGGAATGGGTACAAGTGAGAATGAGTACTGGAGGGAATGGGTACATATGGGAATGGGTACAGGTGGGAATGAGTACATATGGGAATGAGTACAGGTGGGAATGGGTACAGGTGGGAATGGGTACAGATGGGAATGGGAACAAATGGGAATGGTTCAAATGGGAATGGGTACAAATGGGAATGGATACAAATAGGAATGGTACAGGTGGGAATGGGTAAATATGGGAATGAGTACAGGACGGAAGGGGTACATACGGTTATGGGTACAGGTGGGAATGGGTACAGGTGGGAACGGGAACATATGGGAATGAACATATGGGTACAAATGGTAATGGGTATTGATGGGAATAGGTACAGATGGGAATGGGTACAAATGGGAATGGGTGCAGTTGGGATTGGGTACAAATGGGAATGGTACAGGTGGGAATGGGTAAATATGGGAATGAGTACAGGACGGAAGGGGTACATATGGTAATGGGTACAGGTGGGAATGGGTACAAGTGAGAATGAGTACTGGAGGGAATGGGTACATATGGGAATGGGTACAGGTGGGAATGAGTACATATGGGAATGAGTACAGGTGGGAATGGGTACAGATGGGAATGGGAACAAATGGGAATGGTTCAAATGGGAATGGGTACAAATGGGAATGGATACAAATAGGAATGGTACAGGTGGGAATGGGTAAATATGGGAATAAGTACAGGACGGAAGGGGTACATATGGTAATGGGTACAGGTGGGAATGGGTACAAGTGAGAATGAGTACTGGAGGGAATGGGTACATATGGGAATGGGTACAGGTGGGAATGAGTACATATGGGAATGAGTACAGGTGGGAATGGGTACAGGTGGGAATGGGTACAGATGGGAATGGGAACAAATGGGAATGGTTCAAATGGGAATGGGTACAAATGGGAATGGATACAAATAGGAATGGTACAGGTGGGAATGGGTAAATATGGGAATGAGTACAGGACGGAAGGGGTACATACGGTTATGGGTACAGGTGGGAATGGGTACAGGTGGGAACGGGAACATATGGGAATGAACATATGGGTACAAATGGTAATGGGTATTGATGGGAATAGGTACAGATGGGAATGGGTACAAATGGGAATGGGTGCAGTTGGGATTGGGTACAAATGGGAATGGTACAGGTGGGAATGGGTAAATATGGGAATGAGTACAGGACGGAAGGGGTACATATGGTAATGGGTACAGGTGGGAATGGGTACAAGTGAGAATGGTAATGGGTACAGGTGGGAATGGGTACAAGTGAGAATGAGTACTGGAGGGAATGGGTACATATGGGAATGGGTACAGGTGGGAATGAGTACATATGGGAATGAGTACAGGTGGGAATGGGTACAGATGGGAATGGGAACAAATGGGAATGGTTCAAATGGGAATGGGTACAAATGGGAATGGATACAAATAGGAATGGTACAGGTGGGAATGGGTAAATATGGGAATGAGTACAGGACGGAAGGGGTACATACGGTTATGGGTACAGGTGGGAATGGGTACAGATGGGAATGGGTACAAGTGGGAACGGGAACATGGGAATGAACATATGGGTACAAATGGTAATGGGTATTGATGGGAATAGGTACAGATAGGAATGGGTACATCTGGGAATGGGTGCAGTTGGGATTGGGTACAAATGGGAATGGGTGCAGGTGGGAATGGTCACAAATGGGAATGGTTATTGATGGGAATGGGTACATATGGGAATGGGTACAGATGGGAATGGGTACAGATGATAATGGGTACAAATGAGAATGGGCACAGGTGGGAATGGGTACAGGTGGGAACGGGTACAGATGGGAATGGTTACAGAATGGAATGGTCACAAATGGGAATGGGTACAGGTGGGAATGGGTACATATGGGAATGGGTACTGGTGGGAATGGGTCCCGGTGGGAATGGGTACCGGTGGGAATGGATACAGGTGGGAATGGGTTTAAATGGGAATGGGTACTGGATGGGAATGGGTACAAATGAGAATGGATACAGGTGGGAATGGGTACAGTTGGGAATGGGAACAAATGGGAATGGGTACACGTGGGAATAAGAACAGATGGGAATGGGTACAGGTGGGAGTAGGTACAGGTGGGAACGGGAACATATGGGAATGAACATATGGGTACAAATGGTAATGGGTATTGATGGGAATAGGTACAGATAGGAATGGGTACAGGTGGGAATGGGTACCGGTGGGAATGGGTACAAATGGGAATGGGTACAGATGGGAATGGGTACAGATGGGAATGGGTACATATGGGAATGGGTACAGGTGGGAATGGTTACAGGTGGGAATGGGTACAGGTGGGAATGGGTACAGGTGGGAATGGGTACACATGGGAATGGGTTCAGATGGGAATGGGTACAGGTGGGAATGGGTACATATGGGAATGAGTATAGGTGGGAATGGGTACAGATGGGAATGGGAACAAATGGGAATGGTTCAAATGGGAATGGGTACAAATGGGAATGGATACAAATTGGAATGGTACAGGTGGGAACGGGTAAATATGGGAATGAGTACAGGACGGAAGGGGTACATATGGTAATGGGTACAGGTGGGAATGGGTACAAGTGAGAATGAGTACTGGAGGGAATGGGTACAGGTGGGAATGAGTACATATGGGAATGAGTACAGGTGGGAATGGGTACAGATGGGAATGGGAACAAATGGGAATGGTTCAAATGGGAATGGGTACAAATGGGAATGGATACAAATAGTAATGGTACAGGTGGGAATGGGTAAATATGGGAATGTGTACAGGACGGAAGGGGTACATATGTTTATGGGTACAGGTGGGAATGGGTACAGATGGGAATGGGAACAGGTGGGAATGGGTACTGGTGGGAATAGGTACAGGTGGGAACGGAACATATGGGAATGAACATATGGGTACAAATGGTAATGGGTATTGATGGGAATTGGTACAGATAGGAATGGGTACAAATGGGAATGGGTGCAGTTGGGATTGGGTACAAATGGGAATGGTTATTGATGGGAATGGGTACATATGGGAATGGGTACAGATGGGAATGGGTACAGGTGGGAATGGGTACAAATGAGAATGGGCACAGGTGGGAATGGGTACAGGTGGGAACGGGTACAGATGGGAATGGGTACAGATGGGAATGGTCACAAATGGGAATGGGTACAGGTGGGAATGGGTACATATGGGAATGGGTACTGGTGGGAATGGGTCCCGGTGGGAATGGGTACCGGTGGGAATGGGTACAAATGGGAATGGGTACTGATGGGAATGGGTACAAATGAGAATGGATACAAATAGGAATGGTACAGGTGGGAATGGGTAAATATGGGAATGGGTTCAGGACGGCAGGGGTACAGATAGGAATGGGTACAAGTAGGAATGGGTACCGGTGGGAATGGGTACTGGTGGGAATAGGTACAGATGAGAATGGGTACAGATGGGAATGGGAACAGGTGGGAATGAATACATATGAGAATGGGTACATGTGGGAATAGGAACAGATAGGAATGGGTCCAATGGGAATGGGTGCAGTTGGGATTGGGTACAAATGGGAATGGGTGCAGGTGGGAATGGTCACAAATGGGAATGGGTATTGATGGGAATAGGTACAGATGGGAATGGGTACAGGTGGGAATGGGTACAGTTGGGAATGGGTACAGGTGGGAATGGATACAAATGAGAATGGGCACAGGTGGGAATGGGTACAGGTGGGAACGGGTACAGATGGGAATGGGTACAGATGGGAATGGTCACAAATGGGAATGGGTACAGGTGGGAATGGGTACATATGGGAATGGGTACTGGTGGGAATGGGTCCCGGTGGGAATGGGTACCGGTGGGAGTGGATACAGGCGGGAATGGGTACAAATGGGAATGGGTACTGACGGGAATGGGTACAAATGAGAATGGATACAGGTGGGAATGGGTACAGTTGGGAACGGGTGCAGATGGAGATGGATAAAAATGGGAATGGGTACAGATGGGAATGGTTACAGACGGGTATGGGTACAGTCTCTCTCATTCGTGAGGACAACAAAGTGTTGGACGCTCGACGGTACGGTGGAGTTGCGAGAAACGGTTGGCAGACTGGATGAGGCGACCCGAAGATTGGGCTCAGTGGCGTTCAGGAGAGGCTTATGTCGTTTAGTGGATAGTATAGACTGATGGTGATACAAAAATCTGCCATGTTGTTAAATCCTGGTAGTGTCGCCATGTAATGTTGTTACTTGTGGTATGGTCGCCATGTGATGTGGTTGGTTGGTGATGTAAGAATTAAGTGAAAGGGCGGAGTTAAGTACGCATGTTTATTGCTAGGCGTCTTTGACGACTGCATTAGTGACTGAATTTCGTCATTAAATGTCACGACTAAATGTCGTCAATGAATGTCGTGACTGAATGTCGTCACTTAATGTCGTGATTGAATGTTGCAACTCAATATCATGACTGACTGACGTGACTAAATGTCATGACTAAATGTCGTGACTAAATGTCATGATTAAATGTCATGACTGAATGTCGTGACTAAATGTCGTTAATAAATGTCGTGACTGTATGTCGTCTTGACTGAATGTCGTCAGTTAACGTCGTGACTGAATATCGTGATTGAACGTTGCAACTGAATATCGTGACTGACTGACGTGACTGAACGTCGTCGTGATAGTGGATTCAGAAAGAAAATGGTAGATTATCGTAGAAAACTGTAATCTTAGTAGGAATGGTAGATTTTAGTGGGAATGGTATTTTTTGTAGGAAACTGTAGATTTTGGTATAAAATTGTAGATTTTGGTAGAAGATGGTGGATGTCGTAACTTAATTATGTCGGATGTCGATGTCGAAGCCATGGTCTATTTTTATTGGTTAAATATATAGTCCACGCGGACGAAGTCGCGGGCAACAGCTAGAACATCACTAAAACAGTATAATAAAGAATATAATAAAAAAAAAACTCACTGCTGTCTTAGCCGCTTCCGAGAACTGGCGCTTAGCCATGTAGAGACGAAAGAGATGCCGCGGCTCTCGAGGATTGCCATCCGTCTCGCCCAGCAGAAACTCTATCAAACTGCAACATTATTATATCACATCATCACAAATTACATTCTAAACGTATGGCACTAAGGCACTTTTTCGCCTTTGACTCACCGCCTCGTGAGCCTGTCGTCGTCGCTCGCCGCGGCGGCGTCTATCGCCACAGTAATGGCCTCCCCCTCCTCCTCCTCGGACCCGCCCGCCTTCATCAAGTGCCCCATGGCCTTCCCGTAGTCCCCCGCGTGGAAGTAGAACTTCCCCGCCAACAGATGATGCTTCTCCCCCTCGAAATGCAACGCTAGACTCTTGAAGTCCTCCGGGCGCGCCTGCGACGTCTGTATCAGTATCTCCCCGTACAGTTGCAGCTTCCCATTCTTCCGGGCCAGTTGGAACGCTTCGTCGTAGCACAGGGACATGACGAGAAACTTTATCGCCGAGGTCGGATCGTCGCTATTCTGGAAGTAATTGGCGACCATTTTCGCTCCTTGCACGGATTTCGTCACTTGTACCAAGTTGACCGCCTCGTCGATGTCCTCTAGCTTGTCCAGGTTGAGTCTGATGGCGGCTTCGTAGTCCTGAGCTTTGAGGTAGGACTTGAGCGCGTCGTGGTATCTGCCTTCGGCCTCTTTCGCTTTCGCGTATTGAATGTGCACGCTGGGCGAGTTAATTTTGGGGAGGAGCGCTTCGACCTGAAACAAATGATAGAATATGAGTATAAATTGCGAATTTAGATTAGGGTCAATATGAGTTACGCTTATTGTCATCATTTAAAATTATACTTTAGTGCCGAGAATTGTAAGTATTGCACAAAAAGACCAGGGGCGACCCCAAACACCACATTGAAATAAGCGCCATCTAGCGCACATCTACAGAAGCGCGTGCATCGCGGCCCCGACCGACCTTGAGCCAGGACTTGAGGTCGATGTAGAGCTCGGCGGCGCGCTCCCGGTCCCCCGCGCGCTCCAGCAGCGCGGCGGCCTGGCTGCCGTGGCGCGCCTCCAGCAGCAGCGCCGCCACGTCGCGCAGCAGCGCCGCGTCGCCCGCGTGCTTCATGGCGAGCGCGACGGCGCGCGCCGGGTCGCCGCAGCGCACGGCGGCGCGCGCGATGCCCGCCTCGCAGCGCGCGTTGTGCTCCGCGCCGGGCCCGCGCTCCGGCTCCGGCGTGATCATGCTCTTCTCGTAGTTGGCGAGCGCTTCGTGGTAGTCGGCGCTGCGGGACGGAACGCTCGTTATTGCCCGGTGCGGGTAGCGCTCGCGCGACAGCGAGCCTCGTCCCGTACGCACGTGAGCTCTAGATGCTGCGCGTGGTGCAGCGCGATGTCCCGCACGCGGTGCGGGCAGGCGAGGCGCGCGATGTCGGCGGCGCGGGCCCAGGCCCCGCGCGCCGCGTGCAGCTCCAGCGCGTGCGGCGCGCCGCGCGGGGAGCTCTCCAGCCAGCGCGCGGCCGCGTCGCCGCGCCCGAGGCACGCGCACAGCATGCCGCTGTGGAAACTTATTTGATCACGCTTTGTTTTTTTTTTTTACATTTAGGCTTGACACGCTTCGTCACTGGCTGAACAGAGAACACATGATCACATCGTGATCGTAATGTATACCGTAGCCAGTATCAAGATTTTAGTTTTTTTTTTGTATTTCGTTTCTAGGGCATTTCTAACCATTTATTATAATTTGTAAAATTTACCACAATATGCTAAGGTCTTCGATGTGCGAGGCGTCTTCTAGCGCCCACACCATAGCGACGTCGCTCAGTTTAGTGTACACACGTATCGCTGGAAACAAAATGCTATCATTCAATATTTGAATTATTTAGGTACATAAACTACATTTAACTCTTCTCCACGTCAAAAATGGCGTTAAAAGGTCATATGCTAAGCTTTGTTCATTTGCTATTTATTCAAAGTCTGTCTTGCGATACTGATACTAACTTCAGCTCGAAGGACCAATGACTGAGCTCGGTTGGTCCTTCTAGCTATATTTTTAGTATGCGTATTCTCACCGAAGTCGATGTTCAAGTCTGCGATGGCGGCGTCTCCGACCGTCCGCCACAGCGCCGCGTCCGCCACCGCGTCGCAGAACAGCCACGCCTCCCCGAAGCGCCGCAGCGCGATCAGCTTCTCCACGTGCCGCTTCTGATTCGCGACGCGTTTCTCCGTGTCCGCATCCGCCAGACCGCTCGTGTTGTGCGAATCGAGAGACACTTTGACGACGCTAAACCGTACAATATAGAGGAGCTAATTTGAATTCAACCCAAAACAGCAGCGAAAAAGAAATTGAATTTAACGCCACCTAGCGGCTTCCACGTCCCAACCGTCGCGTGTGCTCACCCGCCGCCGCCGGTGTAGCAGTAGGCGTCCCCGCAGAACAGTATGAGCGGCGCGTGCCCCGGCAGCAGGGCGGTGCTGCCCGCCGCCGCCACGTGCGCGCCCAGCACGGACCCGTGCGCGTAGTAGTACGTGTGGATGGCCTCGTCCGTGTACAGGATGAACACGTTGCGCTCGGACAGACAGATGTCCCAGACCACGCCCCTGGAGATCACAAGCAGGATGTTGCAGTCGGTGCGGCGAGTACAGAAGAGACTGGACGGCGCGCCCGCACCTGACGTGCCCGTGGCGGGCCGGCAGCGCGCACAGCTCCCCCGCGGCGGCGCTGTACACGTGCGCGCGCGCGCGGCAGTCCAGCACGCAGGCGCGCGCGGCGCCGAGGTCGCAGTACAGCGCCGCCAGCGCGTGCGCGTGCCGGTACCGCGGCGCCGCGCGCCACTCCTCCACGCCGAAGTACTCGATGTGCCCTTGCTGGAACGGGGGCCCGCGTTAGTCGTCGGGCGGACGGGTTCAGCCGACCTCTAACTGAATCGACTCACGTCGGTGATGAACACGAAGAAGTCTCCGGTGAGCTGGATGTCCACGATCTTGGCCTGCTGCATGTGCGGCTCGGGGAACAGCATGGCCTCGCGCTCCGGCTGCGACCCGTCGCCCGGTTCTATCTGTGTCAAAAACAAAGTTTACATGTCGACCGGCCTACAAGCGTGCCAATGGCGAATTTAACATTAAAGGTAGGAGTAGGAATAAAAAACAGGCCAAGTGCGAGTCGGACTCGCGCACCGAGGGTTCAGTACAAACGTGTAGATATACAAGTAAAAGTTATTTTTAAGTGAGGTCACAATAGTAGTTTGTTTTACAAGGGACGAAAACGACTCATTATTTACTCGATGTTTTGCCTCACGAGCGTAGCGAGTGTGGCACATAGAATCGAGTATGAGTGAGTCGTTTAAGACCCGCGTAAAACACACAATTTTTTACACCGAGATTGCGAGAAATATAATAAGTAGGTAGGTATAGAATTTAAAAAAGCTAAGAATATTTTCAAGTAGTCACGTTCACTTTCATATAAAAAAATAATCACATTCAATCTTTTAAAACCAATTTGCATTGTTGTCAACATTCTACACACACCTAGCAGATTATAGGCGGCAATTACAAACTTTTTAAATTTATTCTAATGTTGGAAACACACACGTACACATAGCGTACATCCAATGATCGCCAAAAATGTAGACGAGAATTACAGTTTCATTTAAAAAAGTAAACTGTTTAGGCTTCGCACGGTTTGTACATTAAGATACCCTTCTTTTTTTTCTAAGTAATTATGTCAAAATGGAAAATATAAAAGTCGAATTTTCAGCCTGTTGATAATAGCGAGTATAAATAAAATAAAACTACTTTCACTCCCTAGTGCCCAACAACCTCGTTTGGTCCCGCTAAGCTGAGCTTATATAACACACTTTTTGAGCATGAGGTGTGAAAAAATATTTAAGATATTCGTCATTTTTCCTTTGTGTGCTATAAAACGTTGCTTCGTGCCAAATCTCAAGATCCTAGGTCGACTGGAAGTATCCTTTAGGTTTTGATTCCATTGCGAGTTTCACAATATCTTCTGATTGCGTTGACATAGAAGTTCAATTTTGTTACGGAACCCTAAATAAATAGTCGTTATTTTATTTATTTCAATATGTTGTAGTAATTTGTATTTAATGGTATAGTAACGTCTTACTCAATATAATTATTATAATTTCACCTATCCTATGTACCTAGTCTGACCTGCCTGTAATATGTCAAAGATATGAAATGTTTGATAAATGAAATGTTTTTTTTTTTGCAAGGTATATGTGAGAACTAGTGACCGTAGTAACAGCCTAAACTCGCTACAAGCAACATATTATAGCTAAAATGAAAAGATACCATTGAAAAAAAGCACTGACGAGTAATGTTAGTGGAAAAGTGTACTATTATTAAAAAAAAAAAACTATTGACCGTGTGCAGCATGGCGCGGCCCTGGAACAGCGCGGCGGCGCGGTCCCCGGCCAGGCGCACGGCGTCCAGCGGCGCGGGGTAGGCGCGGCGCGCGGCGGCCGCGCCCGACAGCGGGTAGAACCAGGCCAGCGCGCCCGCCGCGCAGCACACGTGCGCCGCGCCCAGCGCCAGCAGCCGAGGCTCCGTCGGCAGCGCGTACGCGGCCAGCGCCGCCGGCTCCGCTGGAACAAACTCACCGTACAACCTCACCGGACAACCTCACCGTACAACCTCACCGTACAACCTCACCGGACAACCTCACCGGACAACCTTACCGGACAACCTCACCGGACAACCTCACCGGACAACCTCACCGGACAACCTCACCGTACAACCTCAGCGTACAACCTCACCGTACAACCTCACCGGACAACCTCACCGGACAACCTCACCGGACAACCTCACCGGACAACCTCACCGTACAACCTCACCGGACAACCTCTTTTTTTTTTATATGCTTGCTTTTTTATTTTATTTCTATCTCACTCGATGTAAATTAAGTGACGTTGCGATCTATGATGGTTGCACGCTTACCCAAAAATTAACCTGTTCATTTGGGATGATAACTATGGAGAAACAAAGATTCCAGCAAGAAGATTCATTTCTCATGAGTTTTTGAAATATGTATGTTGTTGCAAATAAATTATCATTCTTCCTTACCTTGCTAGAACTATTATAAAAAAAACAATGAGTATTTTTCGTTCACTAACGCACCGGTAGGGGCGCCGTGCAGGATCTTCTGTCTTCATACAAAAGCGATAGCTGACACTATGTCGAGCTAGTAAAAACTCACAGTAGGGGTACTGATCACTTACATTTATTGAGTGGCTCCGGCTCATCGCCGACCCCGATGCACTGGTAGACCGTGGCCTCGGTGAGGCTGGTGAGCGTGACAACCCTGGTCCCGTACGCGGCGTACAGCGGCGGCAGGGCTGTCACGTACACGTTGAGGTAGGCGCGGCCGGCGCTGGCCAGCAGCCGCCCGTCCGCGCTCCACGCGCAGCGCTCCGCGCCGCCCGCCGGCGTCGCCGAGCCGGACACCTCGCCGTTGTTCCAAACGGATATTAGTTTCAATCTGTCAATCAGGATTTAGCTATTGTGATCTTACCATTGGGTTACCTATATTGCCCTGTAACTTACATAACATTATAGCTATTTTGTGTCATGATCTGTGATCTTAGCATCGGGGTATATTGCACTCTAAAATTGTATGTCTATTTATCACCCTGTAACTCACATAATATTGCACCTCCGCCGAGATATTGGTGGCCAAAGGTCTTAATTTACATACGATTTTTAGAAGTAAAACTTCTTTACCCACGCTTGACTTGGGGAGTGACCTAGTGAATGCGAACAGAGGTTGAGAGGGAGATATAAATTAGTGAAGATAGAAAGAGGGAGAGAGTTACGTTTCGTGTAATACTGTGGGGGGGAGAGATAGAGACGCGAGCACACATTTTCTTTCTCCCTCTCTCATATAGCCAGTTACGTTTCGTACTTATAATAATATCTAAAACACAGTGCAGGTCTATTCTCTGTATCATTGATGGAGCTAAATATGTTTTACCTCAGTTGCTTGGTCTAGGGTAGGTACACTATTTTTTTTTAACTATTATATTTTTATCAAAACTTAAAAAAAAAACATAAATAACAAAACTTACTGGCCGTCCCCACATGAAGCTGCCTGCCCATTCGCTACAGCCACATCGGTCAAATTATCCTTGTGATTCTTGACTTGAAACAGTTCCTCCCCCACTTCCTTGATATGGGTAGATATGGCTATAATGAAGCCGGCACTGAATCCTATGAGGATGTATCCGTCACCGTACCACTTGTACGAGACTATAGAGCCGTAGCGCTGTTGGAACGCAAGCTCTATGGGGTTGTCAGGGTTCAGTAGGTTGTACAGGTAGAGAGTCCGTTTGCCTACAACTAGACTCACCTGTGGCAAAAAGACAGAAAGAAGCATATTATAAGTTTTTGTACCTAGTCTCATGTCATTTATGTGAGATTAGTATGTATTTCATTTACTATTATATACATTCTCTATTCAAGACTCTTATGTTCAAACATAGTGATCGATTGGATTTCGTTTTAGAGCTGTACCTACTGTATTTATATTAGTAAATACTGAACTTACTGTATTTTCGCCAGCAACTCTCTCATCGGTTTTCATCTCTGAGAATTGTAGATCGTTAGGAGTGTCCCTCAATGGGATTACCCTAAGAGTATCCCCATCCGAGTTATTGATAGAGAGGGTCTTGTCTTCCGATGCTAAAACTAGGATACTGTCTTTATTCCATGCAGCACAGATTATTTTCTTTGTGTGTTTGCCTATGATGGGGATTCTCCTGCAAGCAGAAAGAGGTCTTATTGCTCTGAGCACCTCATGGTAAAAATTATTTACTACAAAGAAATATTATAACACTGTCTCACTTAGTCGTATGATGATTGTAGAGAGCCAAATTGCCTTTCTGGGTGCCAACAGCCAACAGAGGCTCTCCATAAGCCCAGGCGAGACATGACGGAGGCTCTCGCAGTCCAGTCTCAACATTTACACGCTTGTTAGCATGACATTCCCATAGAAAAACGGTGTTGCTGTTAGGGGTTATGATGGCTAAATAGTCACCATCCTGGTCCCATTCCATTCCAGCGCAAAGGCTGAAATAACAAACAACAACTAAATAAAACATGCATAACATGATTTGGGGTTGCAAGCAGCACAGTCTAGGCAAGCATTTTAAAAAGATATAGAATTAAGAGAGTAGATACGTACCCCTGTAGTTTTATTCTTTCTACAAGCTGGCCTGTTCTATCATGAATGGCAACTGTGGCGTCAGTCCCTGTAGTCGCCAACAGAGAGTGGGACTCGCCCTTCTGCCATTGAAAATACAGCTCGCCCAGGCCATGAGGCTGCTCTATAGTGTACAATAACTGGAAATTTCATGTAAAAACATGGGGTTTTATTCAAGGAATGTGCACACCGCAAAACGAACCATACAAAAGGCAATTTAAAACTTACTTTGGGAGTCGTCATGTTGAAGTGAAATTGTATCTCCGCAATAGATTTGATGAAAAACTTAGGATTTCATATTGATTAGGTAGGTACCTACGTAATTTAGAAATAAAATAATCCCGCAATAATTGGTATGTATTGGTAATGTTTTCTATATCCGGTTGCTAGGCAGTGCTACCAGTGCCGGCCGGTAAGCTTCATTCGGACGGTAGGTTGCTTGAAAAGGGGCGGTTTATACAGAAAGGGCTGGTTTTTGGAAAAAAGTAGATAATATGATTGTTTTTGTGTGCTAGGTAAATCAAACGATGTTTGCATTACTTAGTACTTATAATAATATATTATGCACGAGCGCAACGCGAGTGTTGAATTTTTTAAGCGCTGTTTCAGTAAAGTACCTACTTATATTATTATGACCATCGAACATTAATATACCTACCTAATAGTTTGCAGTCAATGTTTTTAATAATAATTGAATTTATGTTATTATTTTATTTCTGGTAAAGTGTGGATCAGGCAGTGTAAAATTTCGTTTTTGCTGGTCTTTCCAGGCGACCACCTTGATTTTCTCGATTAATCTACTAATTCTGTGGTTTGTGCCCGTTCGAACCTGTGCGTATGATGAGTTCCAGCGACTGTCCTAAATAGGACGGTTTTGATGAAGGTACGGAAAAGAGGCGGTTCAACACTGAAGGGACGAAAAACCGTCTACAATGGGACGGTCTGGCAACGTTGTTGCTATGTAACAGACAGACAATGTCAAAATCAAATTATGGACAAAGGTTGGAAGTGCGATGCCAAAATCCTCGAATGAGGAGAAAGAAAAAAAAAGGACTAAGGTATTTTTTTTTTTTTTTTTAATCTTTTTTTTTTTTTTTAGGAGTTTTATCAGTATTTGATAATGTCACTCCCGTAAGTCATGTTACTTTGTATGTGCAGTCATGATTACATCACAGAATTAATTATCATGAACCTCCAAAAATAAATAGGTATAATTTGAGCAGTATGTCGGCCTCGGGCGATGCAGGGGAAGCCAAAATACCGTTACAAATTCCTATATTACAATTCACCACCAATAGGTTTTGGCGCATCGCCTCGTTCCGAACACATTCCATTAACACATGTTGAACGTCCTCTATAATACCGCACTCTGAACAATTTGGCGAGTCTGACATCTTCATTAAAAATTTAAACTTGTTTGATGGGATGTGTCCGGAGCGAAGCCTCAACAGTGCCACTACATGTTTACGTCTAATCTGCATCTTATCGAACCACGGGCGGCGAGGGAGTTCACACTGGATAGTTTTGTACCATATTCCTTTGGACACCGATCGCTCATCGAAATATTCATGCCAACTGCGTCTGCACATGTCTTTAATCTGAGATAACGCTTCGCCATATAATGGTAAACAGTTATATGGAACTCCGTTTTCTATAGCATCCCTTGCCGCCCGGTCTGCCTCCTCGTTGCCCGCAATGCCGATATGTGATGGTATCCACTGCATAATTACTGATTTATTTAAGTCGAGGAGCCTACAAAACGAGTCTAGGATGCTGTAGGCTATCGGATGACCTCGAATGTTCGAGGTTAGCGAAGCCAAGTGTAAAAGTGCACTCTTTGAGTCAGACAAGATAACAAAATTGCCACTGTCTATAGTGGAAGCGTAAGACAGTGATTCGGAGATGGCTATTAATTCAGTATGCATAATCGAGATGTCCGCGTCTATTTTAAATTTTGCATGTATACCCATTTGAGGGTCATAGAAAGCGGCACCTGACCCTTTTTGATCCTTAGATCCATCAGTAAACAATTTATGATGCCTGCCATATTTACTGTTAATTACCGTAGTACACGAATTTGCAAGCTCCGATGCATTAATATGTCTTTTAGCAGTATTGATTCCATCTATGTCTACTACTATATGCTCTGACAAATCAAGGCCACTTATCCATGTGTTTAAAGAGTGGATTTGAAGCTTGCTTACTGAGTGAATCGATCGATCTTTGTAAATTCTATGAATAGTTACTAATAAAGGTTCCTTTTTCCTGACCCAGTAGCTACAGTGGATATCATCGCAAAGCTGTTCTAAAACTTTTATTGTTACATTGTCATCAAAGGATTTCGACCTCAACCAAAATTTGCCAGCTAGGTACATTCTACGGATATGCAATGGTTGCAGACATAGCTCGCTTTCCATTACGTGTATTGGAGTACTCCTAATGAAGCCTCCTATGACTCGCATTGCTTGATTCTGCACTATGTTAAGTTTATTCAGATGGGTTTTAACACTACAGTCATAAAGAAAACTGCTGTAATCGAGTCTACTGCGAATAATTGCGATGTAAAGTCGTCTGAGGTGTATAGGATGTATACCCCATTTTGATCCAGCTAGGACTCTGAATATATTTAAAAACTTGAGGGTTTTGTCTCGAATCTCATTAATGTGCCTACCCCATTTCAAGCTCCTATCCAACCACATGCCCAAATATTTAACACTGTCTACTTGCTGAACTATATTGTTGCTAATCTTTACTTTTATATTGTGCACTGACCTACCTCTACTAAACAAACATATTTTCGTCTTTCTATAAGATATGGTGAGACCCAGTTCATCAATGAGATTGCATAGAATATCTAGAGAGTTTTGAAGATCTGTTGCGGCAAGGGATATGTCACTATTTGAGCTATAGATTACGAAATCATCCGCGTACTGAGATATAAATACCTGTTGGATATTATGGCAAATTTTGTTTGTGGCAACGTTAAAAAGTAATGGAGATAAGGGATCACCCTGTGCTATACCCGTGCTTGTTGTTCTGCAGAGGGCTTCGTGGTCACTTATTTGTATTCTTAGGGATCTTTCATTAAGGAATTGCCACAAGTACGAACACAGAGTAGATCCCACTCCAAGACCGTCCAATATGATCATAAGGCTTTTTACATTTACATTATTGTAAGCACTGTCAATGTCTATGAAGCATCCTATAGTCGGATACCCTTTGGTGAATCCTATTTGAATGCGAGTAACTAGCCTAGTTAGATTGTCAAGACATGATCGTGCTCTTCTAAATCCCACAGTCTCTTTAGAGAAACAGTCATTTTTCTCCAAGTACCAGTCAAGTCTACGGTTAATGATAGTGTGCAAAATTTTACAGGGGCAAGATAGCAAAGCAATAGGTCTAATGTTCGATGTCGATTGCTGTTCACCACCTGGTTTCGGTACAGGAACTATGTTCACTTTCTTCCATTGGGTAGGAACAAAACCCGCGGATAGAAATCGGTTGTATAATGTCACAATAGTCGTTTTACCCAATTCAGGGAGATTATTAACCATAGAGTAAGAAATATTATCAGCCCCGGGAGCCGTGTCTGAGCGTTTGATACAGTTATTGAGTTCCTGAACCGAAATTGGAGTAATCAATTTCTGGTTAACTGAAGTGAATTTAGGTATATCTGGACATGCAAAATCTGGTGTTAAACTATTTAATAATGTTGCCGCTCTCTCAGCGTCTGCCACTGTCCTATGTGGTTTGTATCCTTTCAGCCATTTCATGCGGAGCCACATTTCACTCGATGAAGTAACACTGCCTATACTATCACAGAAAGTTTGAAATGATTTAGTTTTCCCACGACGAATAACCCGCTGAGAATCGGCGACCTTATTCTGTAAGACACGTAAGTTTTCAGGGGTAGGGTTTCGTCTGAACTTTGATAGGGCTTTCCGACGAATAGCAACGGATTTAGATATCTCCTGCGACCAATAAGGCTTAGGTGTGAATTTATTAGGTCTTGTAGGGTTTCCGTGAATTCTGGTAGTCGGTATACATTCATCAGCAGCTTTGTTCATAATATTGATAAAACTGTCGTAAGCAATCTGATTATCCATGGGTAAGTCGTAGTTGCATAAATTTTGATCAATCTTAAGTTTGTATCCCGCCCAATCGGCTTTTCTGAAATTCCGTCGGCTTTTGTAGGTATTTTTCGGTCTAGTGTCCACACTCATCATCACTACTAATTGGTCGCTTCCTAAGTTCTCATTCAGCACCCTCCAATTAAATTTAAGCGCAATATCTTCAGATGTAAGAGATAAATCTGGAGACGTCTTATGAGGCACGCCACTTGACAGTTTGATGCGTGTGTGACTGCCATTGTTAAGGGAGATGAAGTTATTGTCCAATGCTGAGTTAAATATCTGTGTACCTCTCGGGTCTGTCTTTGTTGACCAGTTTGAGTGGTGACCGTTAAAGTCTCCAGCAATTATCGTTTTTCTACTTAGGTTCGAAAAGACCTCATCCCAGTCACTCATTACGGTTCTAATAGATGGGGGGCAGTATACTGATACTACGTTTTCTATATGTTCACAATTCTGTATTACCACATGGATTATTTCGATACCCGTATTGGAAATATTTATATTACGTTGATTTGCTTGTACTGACCAATGTGTTAATACTGCTACACCACCAAATCCGTCATTTCGATCTGATCTGTAAGTATTGTATCCGCTTATGCGATAACAGCTATCTGGATCGAACCAAGTTTCGCTAATGATTGCAATATGAATCTTTTCTTGGTTTAATAAAAGTTCAAACTCAGTGGTCTTTGGTCGTAAGCTTTGCGCATTCCACTGCAGTATGTTTACCACAGTGGAATGCGCGGTATGTCCATCAGTTATTTGTAGGGCGTGACTATCCATACTTGCTTAAAAAACTTAAGCAAGGCCATTCAGCAAGGTGGAGTACAACAAAAGATACAAGTCCGTCAAAAATAATATTCATGCTGCATTTCACCTTCTCTTCCCATGATAAATCTTTTTCTAGTATCTTCTCTTTCAACTTGTCTAGCAACACTTTCCAGGATATCTTATATTTATTTCTTTCTCTTTCCTCGCTGTGATTTTGCTCCTGAGTAGAGCTTTCACATTCGCTGGCCTCAACAGCTGTGTTATGTAGAATTCCGTCATCGGTAGTAGTCTTTTTCTTCTTACTCTTTTGTCTAGTCCCCTTCGGTATTGTATTCGAAATATCTCCTTTTTTTGTGACTGCGTTCGCATAGGTCTCAGATTTGTTATGGCTGGTGAAGGTTTCTGGCTGGATTGGTTCATTCACTGTTGTTTTCTTAGAATTGTTTGAAGTAGGTACCGGAAATATGTGTTCAGGTTCAGGTGAGTTCGTGGGGTGTAGAATGCAGGCCTGTTTGTAAGAGCAATTAAACTCAGCCATCATCTCGCGTAATCTTTTTTCCTTTATAAATATAGGACAGGTTTTTGACAGAGCCATATGTTTTCCACCACAGTTGTTACACAAAAATGAAGTAGTTTCGCAATTTGAGTGGTTATTGTCCCCACACTTTGGACAGATCGCTTTAATCGCAGAGCACATTCTTACCGTGTGTCCAAATCTCCAGCAGTGGGAGCACTGCGTAACTGGGTATACATACGGGCTTACCCTAATTTTGGTGTCAAAAATGTAAACATGCGCTGGCAGCGATGAACCTTTAAAGCAAATGCGTACTGACTCACTTGTTTCCCACCGTCCATCAAAACTATTTTTTCGTTTCAATCTCTTTGCGCTCATAATCAGTGTCTCACTACTCAAACTTTCTAATATTTCTTCGTCACTAAGGTCAAGGTCTATGTCTTTAATGACCCCATAAGATTGATTAACTTCCATAGTTTTTTGGCACTTGAAGCCGTTCTCATTAAATGTTTTAGAGCTCAAAAATTTCTCAGCACTCTCTTCCTTACTAAATTGAATTAAGACCTTGAAGGCATTAATGTATTTCACTTGTACAACATCCAAAATATTTTCCGCTTTCAAGGTTTTTGCCAACTTAAATTGTTTGGGTAGTTTTTCCGTACCAGTTAAAGACACTTCTATTAGTTCCTCCGGTATTCTGGTCGACCCACCTGTATCTGCCGCTCGAGCAAACCGTTTTCCGTTCCTTCCCACAGTAGTCCATAACTCTTCCCGATCTAATCCTCGATATCTCTTAGCCGGAATCCTTAATTCGCCGACATTGGTGCTTCCTTCCATATTTCCTTCTAAGTCCATCAGGCTCTCACAGCTCCTAGTCATCTCTCCGTATTGGTGCATCAAAATTCCTAAATCATTCTCCTGGTCTTCCACATTATTAATTTGTTTCTCGTTCATTGAGTGACAAGAGATAAGCGCATCGTATACAATGCACTCGATTGCGCGCGGAGCGAGCTGCCCGAACCGGTTATGCGTATCGCACACACGCGTCCCGTACTAGCAAGCGCCTGCGCGCGACTAAGGACTAAGGTAAGGATCAATCAATGCTCGAGACGGAGTTTTCATGAGTTTTGGCGGGAATCCGATAGTGAGACTTTGTTGATTTTATATTATTTTCTCAAACTTGTGTTTCTTCGAGTGTTAATGTGTAATATTGGTGGAATATTAATCATTAAGTGTTCGTTAACGTGCACGAGTGTGGGCGAATGATATAAACTCAAAAAACGTGTCATTTTGCATTTTTTCCAAAACTTCCAGGAAGTTTCAGTAAAGCATCCACTACTTTACTGAATCGTGATTTTGACGATGTAAATAATTGACTTGACTACTTGACCACGATTGCTATAATTGCTGTGACTTTCTTAATATGAAATTAAGAAATACTTAAATAATAAAATACTTGACACTGGCTATATGCACAAACCGTGCGAAGCCATAACTAAAACAACACAAAAAAAATACTCGAGACCTTTAGTTTTGGCGGGAATCCGACAGTGAGATATTGTTGGTACATAGGTACAGCTATTGTATTTTTTTTAACCAAATGTGTTTCTTCGAGTGTCAATGTGTAATATTGGTGGAATATAAAATCACTGAGTGTTCGTTAACGTGCACGAGTATGGGCAAATGATAAAGACCCAAAAAGCGTGTCACTTCGCATTTTTCCCATAACTCCAGGAAGTTTTACTATTGCATCCACTACTTCACTGATACGTGAATTTGACTATGTAAACACAGGCTAGGTTAGGATACTACGTTATGTAAATAATTGCCTTGACTACTTGACCATGAAAAATGCTCTTATACTATGACTGTCCTAGAAAATAAAATACTTGACTAGGGCTAAATGCACAAACCGTGTGAAGCCATACTTAAAATAAAAAATCAACGCTTGTCAGTTCCAGAAATGACAGATAGTGACAAACATAAGCTCAGAATAATTGGACAGACTCATTCACAATCACATTCAGTGTCTCGATATTGCGATCGCCGCGTGGTGAAATACGAGTCAATCGGAAAGAGTACCGTTAAAACCCTTATTAGACCAGACTATTATCCCACACTAACTTACTTTTTATTTCTACTCTCTCACACTTACTTAATCTCTCCATCTCTTTCTGTCACACTCACTTTATTTTCATGATTATCTACAGTTATAGATTCCCGGAAAATATCTCAATGAAGCGTACTTAGTAGGTACCTACTAAAGAATCCTGTAACTCTAAATGATTTTTCAAAATTAGTTATATAATAGCCTATTCAATAACTCGATACATCGATCCTACACATAGGTACTGATTAGTGTACAAAATCGATAGTTGAATTTAATGTTCCGATGCAGCAACCACTGTCTGATTGAAGTTTTTGATTTTGACAAGTGTCAAAAACGGGTTGAAGGCTTGAATGAAGGATGGGACTAGGTATAGGTAGGTTTCAAAAAAAGTTAAAACTCAAAATGAAGTACGGCTTGGAAAAGGTTGAAGATACAATCCTAACCTATAATGTTTTGCGACAATTTCACCAAATTATAAGAATTATGGATATGTACCTAATACCTATCTCTTCTTTTCAGATAGCACCCAACTCACTTTTACGCAACCTGAGGAATCTACAGATTTTATACAAGCACAATGAAAACAACTTTACAATACATGGAGTGGAGTCTCGGGCTTCCAAATATGAAGAAAAGGATCATACTGAATGTGATATCAAATCGTCAAATCAACATTCAGAAATTACATACACTGTTGACAGAAGCACGTTCCTAACAGAGGCATTGCAAAAGAGTTCAGCTTCAGCAGAACTATTAACAATGCCGAAGAAGATAGTCATCGATTTTAGCTCCCCTAATATAGCCAAGCCGTTCCACGTAGGTCACCTCAGATCTACTATAATAGGGAACTTCATAGCTAATGCCAGTAAATACTTTAACCACAAAGTCACCAAACTCAATTATATGGGAGATTGGGGTACACAATTTGGACTACTTCAGTTCGGTTTAAAAGCTAAAAATATTGATGTAAACAAATTGCAAGCCGACCCAATAAAGACATTGTATGATGTCTATGTCTATGCCAATAAACTAGCCAAGACTGATGAAACTGTGCAAATTGAAGCTCGGAAATATTTCTCTGACATAGAACAGGGCAAAAGCAGCTTGCAAAACTGGATAACCATTCGAGAAACTACTATCCAAGAATTAGAAAAAGTCTATCAAAGGCTGGGCATTCATTTTGATGCATTTGACTGGGAATCTGACTACAATGGTGCAGCAATCAAAGATTTAATGAGCTCACTAGAGCATCAAAACATAATCAGAACAGATGAATTAGGGAAAAAAGTGGTAACTGTCAATGATAGAGATGTTGCAGTCTTGAAAAGTGATGAATCCACATTGTATCTCTCAAGGGATATTGCAGCTTTGCTGGATAGATATAAGAGATTTGAATTTGATAAAATGCTGTATGTAGTTGATAATGCACAATTTGATCATTTTACTGCACTCTTCAATGTCGTTAGTAGAATAAACAAAAGATGTGCTAGTGGCTGCAAACATATTAAGTTTGGCCGTATCAAGGGAATGAGTACTAGACAAGGAAACGTTGTGTTTCTCAATGATATTTTAGATGAAGCTAAAAGTAAAATGCGTGAGAAGCAGTCCCAATCCAAAAGTAATCATGTTATGTTTGTTTATGCTTTGGCTAACATATAATTGCAACATTATTCTGTTACTGAATTTTAATAACTTATTTATTAATTCTTTCACAGATACTCGCAGTTCCGCAATGAATGAAGAGACATGTGATATCCTCGGTACAACTGCTGTTATTGTCAATGATTTGAAGCAGAAGAGGTTGAAAGAATATGACTTCAACTGGGACCGAACTCTGCAGAGTGAAGGAGACACCGGAATCAAGCTACAATATCTACACTGCAGACTTTGGAGCTTAGAACAAAACATTGGAGCATCAATTCCAGCAATCTGTGATCCTTCTTATTTGACAGAGGAAGTTATAGGCGATGTTGTGGCTGAGATAGCAAAATTTGATCACATCTTACAACGATCATTGGAAGAGTACGAAGCCTGTATACTAGTAGGATACTTGTTTCGACTAGCTAGACATGTAAATAGGATGTTCAATGAACTGAAAGTAAAAAATGTCGAATCTGACTTAGCAGCACAGCGGTTATTGGTATTCCATTCTGCACGATTGGTGGTGAAGACTGGTCTAGAAGTTTTAGGGGTCAAAGTGCTTTATGAAATGTAATTTATTGGTTGGCACAGTACATAATCTAGTCAAGAAACAAAGCAAGAATGTAGTAAAAATACATTGATACCCGAGTTTAATTTCCTGTCTCCTTCCTAGTAGATTCATTTTCATTCGGTATATAATTATGAAAATCATGGAATGGCTAAGTAGGTACCTACATTATAATAGTTGCAGTGGTGTTGGTTGAGTGTCTTTCAAAGTTATTTTGCTTCCACACCCCAGGTAATGTAACGGTAGGTATGGTCAGATAGATAAATCAAACGAAGTCCTCCTCTTTATACCTATGTAGGTATACTTTACTTAAATTTAAAAGCAGGCTTAGTTGACAAAATATATATAATAACTAGCTGTTGCCCGCGACTTCGTCCGCGTGGACTATATTTTTTACCAATATTCCTAATAACTAATAATAGACCATGACCTCAACTTCGACATCGAAATCGACATCCGATATTCGACATCCAACATATTAGGTATACTACATATTATGATACTCATCACCATCTTTCAAAATTACCATTTTATACAAAAATCCACCATTTCATTTAAAAATCTACCATTTCTTATCAAAATGCCATTTCTACCAAAATCTACCGTTCCTACCAAAATGTACAATAACTACCAAAATATACAATTTCTACCATGTCCTACCAGAATCTATCATTTCCTACCGAAATCTACCATTTCATACTTAAATCTACCATTTCCTACCAAAAACTACCATTTCCTCCCTAAATTTACCATTTTCTTTCTAAATCTAATTTCTACCAAAAGCTATCACTTTCTAACAAAATCTAACATTTTCTACCTAATTCGACCATTTTCAAGAAAAGTCTACCGTATTAACCATAGTCTACCATTATAACCAAAATCTACCATTTTCTTTCTAAATCTAGGTACTATTTACCATCAAAATATATTTGTTTTAACGTAATCTAGCAAATTCTTTCTACTTTTACTATTTTCTACCAAAAGTTACTATTTTATACCAAAACCTCCAATTTATCCAAAATCTTTATCATTTTTATCATAATCTACGTATAAACCATAATCTACCATTTTAACCAAAATCTACCATTTTATTCCTAAATCTACTATTTTCTACCAAAAGCTACCATTCCTTCCAAAATATACCATTATTACCAAAAATCTACCATTTCTTACCTAAATCTATAATTTTCTACCAATATTACCATTTTCTTTGTAAATCCACCATTTTTATCAACCAAAATGTTTAATCAAAATCTACAATCTTCTTCCAAAATCTATCAGTTTATACCAAAATTACTTATAACTAAATGACTTTGACTTTGGCATCGACATAAGACATCCACCATCTTCTACCAAACTCTACCATTTCCTACCTACATTTTAGGGGTTGAATATTAAAACACGATGACACACGTGTATAATTGAATTATTTAGAACATAAATGCTAAATTTGAAGTTCATCAGACCAATAAAACACGTTGCTCCATACTAACTTTGCAACCCCTTCGCACCCCTTTAGGGGTTGATTTTTCAAAAATCCTTTTTTAGTGCACACCTACGTCACGGAATACTTGTGCAAAGTTTCAATTATAAACTAAACCTGATGAAAAATATTTTGCAACCCCTATTATTATTTAGAGGTTAATATTAAAAAACGATGAAACACGTGTTTAATTAAATCTTTTAAAATATAAATGCCGAGTTTGAAGGTGATCAGACAAAGAAAACACGTTGTTACACAAAAACATTACAACCCCTTTCCTTTTCACCCCTTTAGGGGTTGAATTCTATAAATCATATTTTAGTGCACTCCTATGTCACTTAAGGCATAATTGAGCCAAATTTCAATTATGAACTAAATCGGATGAAAATATGTTGCAACCCCTGTTTCTCACTTTAGGGGTTGAATATTAGAAAATAATGAAACACGTGTTTAATGAAATGTTTTAAAGAATATAAATGCCAAGTTTGAAGTTGATCGGACCAAGAAAACACGTTGCTCCATACAAACTTTGTAACCCCTTTTCACCCCTTTAGGGGTGGAATTTTCAAAAATCCTTTCTTATTGCTCGCCTACGTCACATAAGGAATATTTGTGCAAAATTTCATGGTTCTAGACCCAGCGGTTTCGGCTGTGCGTTGATCGATCAGTCAGTCAGTCAGTCAGTCAGTCAGTCAGTCAATCAGTCAGTCAGTTTTGGCTTTTATATATATAGATAAAATTAATGAATAGGGCAACTCATCCTGCGGACAGTTTGGAGCAGGCAGGGGTAACGTAACAGCCCAGGTAGGTACCTCCTATTTGTTTTTTACTGACTGGATATTTACAAGCAAGACCCGACGATTTTGGGGTGCCGTCGGGATTATGTGGGATTTTTAACCACTAAGTCGCCCCCAATGCAGGCCACTGCAATTTTGAGAGGGCACTAGGATCTGCATAGAACTGCGCTAGTGCCCTCCTTGCAGTGCGCCTTTGAGCTCATCCCGAGAAGCATAGGATGCTTCCCTTCCGCTGCATCCAGCTATCCCTGTTGCCCATGGCAGCTCTGCGTTGAAGTTGCCACCCTTCCCGGGCTCGATTGGATGAGGGGTCGAAGCCACGAACCCGAGGAAACCTTTTTAATCGCCTATTACGAGAGACAGGGATACCGTAGGTCTTGACAAACCCGTGCGTAACTCCGTAGCAAGTAAGTAGGTACCTATTAGGTAGGACCTACATAGTGAACTAGTGTAGTGACTTGAATTGAAATGTGTACCTACGTCCTTTTGGATTCATATTTAAAGTGTAATTTTTATAACGAAGCTCTTGGTTACAAAACGAATTTACTCTTTTTAAAGCCGGATCGGTATGTTCAACAAGAACGAGGGCGGAACTTTTAGAAAACTTATTTTTTCAACAATTTAAGTTTCCCGCAATATGGACGAATTCGGATACATTATTTTTACCTCCATTATATGACATTTCCGGTTCCTGTTAAAATGGGAACGGAAAACAGATAATATTATTTTGGTGAGTTCCACCAAAATCAATAAAAAAGTATGTAGGTAGTATTACCCAACTGATATGGCTTACCGATGTACCTGCGCAGAAGATGAATTTTCAAAGCGCGGGAAATGTTATTGACCGCTATTGGTCGGAATGGTCGGCAGCCGCCCCGCCATCTTAGCGATCGCCGCGTGGCATGAGTGAGATGGAACTAACAGCCGCAGTGTATTATGAACCTTATAATAGTGATCTTAGGTTAATTGTAAGTTTTAAGCATTCTTTCGTTAATCTTCGGACCATACTTTCTTTTCTGCGCGAACGAAGATTCACGACGCGCCTTATAAGTTGGGTACTACTGTACCTACTACCTACCTATAAAATATGCGTAGTAATGTAATAGTTGCAAGAATTACAGGTATTATTTTACAGGTAGGTACCTAATTTTATTTTATTTTATTATCAAAGGAAACTAACGGCAAGATATAAAAACAGCTGAGAGTTATAAATAAAGAAAGCCAATTAGAAGTTTTCATAGATATTACAAAAGATTGACAAGCACAGTAGAGATATTCTCGTCCCATGGACCTAGTACCAGAGATGGATCTGACAAAAGGGTGGTTCCCAACGAGTCACACCAAATCCGGTTACAATGTGACTCGTTGGGAGTTTTTTCCCCATCGAGTTACACTGTTACACGTTGGGAACACAGCAAGTAGGTTCACCTAATAAGGACCACGTTTTTACAAATCCTTATAAATCTGGTTTAAGAAGCGTTTCAACTGAAAAAACAACTGAATTATAGTAATTGTTCATATTTGAACTAAAAATAGTGGGCAAAAATCATTTATTGCAAGTAAATTAATGACAACAATAGTTTAACAAAAACTTGTCAATGGACCTTATTAAAAACAGGTGATCTCAATAAGGCCCATTTCTTTACTGCAAGTGTTTCTAAAACTACTTTACTTTATTACTTTATTTCAATTTTGTGAGATACAGTTACTGTTATTTTTATCATTCCCGAAAGATTAATCTATAAATTAATAAAAATAGATGTTGTGGTCTTTATTAAGACTATAAAAACTTAAATGCAGTATAACAACATTTAATTATGTATTTCAATAAAACACAGTTTAGTTTTGTATTGTTATGTATTAAGTGAAATAATTATCAGCTTCAAAATAATGTGATTTAGATATATTATCAGTCACAGCTCTTGGGCCTTATTAAGTGAAGAGAAATCACATTTTTGTAAAGTAATACTTAAATTACTCAAAATGCCACCAAGGAATATAATAAATCGACCGACGCATTGTGACATGTACTACATTGACAAGTATACTGACAAAATGGTAGCGTAAAATGTAAATAATGCCAATGCTCTTATATGATTGGTCAATAAGGAACGTCAACACGAGTTTTGATTTCTATTTTATCATCGGGAACTGGGTTTTTGAAATGGTGGCCTTTATTAGAAACCGGTCCTTATAGGGTGAACCTACGACAAATTTTCCCGGAATCCATGTAATTCCGGGAAAATATTTAATTCAAGAATTCTACAGTGTGTGATAGAAAAATTTACTACCTAGGTAACATTACAAAAAAAAAACATAAATAATTACAGCCATATAAGTTTAAACACCATTAAATAGGATTAATAACAATTGTAGGCTATTTATTTATTTATTTATTATCTCGTTTATAATAGAAGGCTATGATATTCCTTTGGAACAAGAGGTCTGCCAGTGCTTTGGAACGTGATAAAACAAGTAATTTAATTTTTTGGCTGTTTAAAGTTATACATCATTGCCACGAACATACACAAAAGCAAAATGATTGTCTGTGGTGTCCTCAATCAATCATAGACAATAGAGACACGTCGTCGTATTGATGTTGGCCACTCCCGATTTGGAGGGAAATTTGAAATATTAAGTCCATTTGATTTTTAAGTTGTTTCTAGGGTATGTATGTAGCTATTACTTATTTTCTGGATTCATATTCATATTTTGATGTAGCGTGAAACGTATTTAATTACTTTTTGGATGGTTTATTTACTAAAAAGTTAATTAAATGATAAATGATCTTCGGATTTCTTCGGCTATCTTCGGATTTTTACGCTTTGACGTCAGAAAATTTAGACCGATCCTGCGTCAAATCGGAACTTCCGGCGATCACGTGGTACTCTTCGACCAATCAGCAGGCGTATTCTCTTTATAGGCCGACATTTTCTGACAAGCGTAGAAAAACTTTTCATCAACAGCCGCCATTTTGCGCTGGAGAGACTGAGAAGAATTTCGGAATTTGTCGTGTAAATTTTCTGTTTTTTCTTACATCCATTTATCATAAACTCTACCATTCCGTGTATTTCAAAGTGTTAAGTGAAATCGTGTTGTTCGATCGCATAAATATTTCCATAAAATAGCTAAAATCTGGTGATATTGTTTTCATTTATTGTGCTAGTTCCGACGGAAGATGGTGAGAGGGTCTGTGTAGCTCTTCGATTCGGAGCTTTGTAATGGCGAATACTTGAGTGAGAAATTTTAATATGTGCCTTCACTGGTGCGAAGGACATCGAACGATCGCGATGTGGGTGAATTACATTTTCATGAATGACAAATCGCTCTAAAATGTTATTTCGTAAAAATATGAGACATATATGTGTTATTTGAATCGGCGGGCCGAAATATTCACGACGGCTTTCGATTAGTAAACAGAACCATGGCTGATGAGCCGCCTAACAAGCGGCCCAAAATGCTCCGGGAGCCTTTCCAGGGGCCATCGGACTCCGCGGGTGAGTATTTTACGATATTTTACGAGTTTACAAAGTGTTGGACCAGTGTTCTGTCATATTATCTTTCTTTGATTTTTGACATTTTGTCTTGCTTCTTGTTAGCGCCTTGCAAGTTTTGCGTCGTATTATTGTTTCTTTGCATAGAAATAAGAAAAAAAACTCCTGTTTATTCTAATTTCCGTGGTATTTACGCGTATTTGACTCCGATTTTAGTGGGTATTTCATTTATGAAATTATGTTGAGTCCACTTTTCAGTATGTTTGTGACATATTTTCAAAAGGCAAACAATAAAAAAATAAATTGTAAATGCAATGAATGAGCCATAATTTTTATTTTAGAGCTATCTTCAAAAATAGCGTCTAGTATTTTTTGTGTTTTGGTTGTCTAAAAAGAAGGTCAGAACCCTGCTCTACAGTTTACACTATTTTGTGGTCAATAATTTCTGAACACAGGAGGGGAAATTTCAATAATAAATTTTATGAAACAATATTTTTTTCCTAACAAGAAACCTAGTCATGCTATTTTCCACTTACACAACATATTATTTTATTATGAAAGTAATTTGATTTATGCATAACAGGACCCTGAATTTGCCTTCTTATGTTTTATCACATAATATTTGGTTTATGTATGTTTTTGACAGAGCTCTCATTGATAGTACATAACCTCTCATTATCCCATGCCTTGCGATGTTACTGATGCCAATTCTGTTGGTAGGTATAAACAATTCGAAAGTTTATATTCTATCCAATGTTTTTTTTGGCTGTAAATCTTTAAGTATAAGCAAAACTGGTAGCAATAAGTACAGAACCATCCAACTGTGTTTATATCAAGAGAAGTTGTAATAATCGAAGTGTTAATAAATAATATAGGTAGGTACAATTTAAATATTTACTGTATACGGATACATTCTTTTTTAAATGACTATACCTATTTCACTATCTTAATTCAAAAAATTTACAAGTAATTGTATCGACACTGTAAAACCTATAACTTATTTGTTACATAAAAAAAAACTTGTAAAATTACCATTTCTTTATCAGATTTTTTTTTGTGAAATAAATAAATAAAATATATAAAAAAAAGATTATGAAGTTATGGTACTGCAATATTAATGAATAAAAATGAAAATGTATCTAAAAGGGTTTTAATAAAATGAATTAATAGATGCATAACATAAAAAATAAAAAAAAAGTTCGCCTAACAACTATTTTTCTTTACATGTAAAATAAAAACTAATTATTCTGATCTCTTCTCATTCTCTCTCTAATTGTGAAAATTAATTAAATATTATCACTAAAGTAATACATAAGTACTGTGAAGAAAGGTAAGATTTATGAAAAGGTGTAAATGTGAAAATAATTGTAAGATCTCAAATTAAAATATTTTCCAAATAAAATTATCACCAACCAAACATCTTTGAAATACAAGATTCTCTGGGGAAGTAATTACATTTTAAAATAATGTTAATACTGTTAACCCACTAATTTCAATAATTACTTATTATTTGGTGAATGTAAGTAATTTTGTAGGAATTTTATCAATAACTATAAACCATATTATTAATTAAAAAATCATTTAAAACCATACTCTGAATGCATATCACAATATTGAATTAAAGATATCCAATAGTTTGATTTGTATTTATATATATTTTGTATTGATATGTCTGTGTTAACCACTTGTATCAATGCACAATAATTATCATATAATTATATTATGACTTTGTATCATATGAATTTTATACCCGACTGCCAAAGTAAGGTGGTTTAAATAGTTTTCCAGCATAATATGTATGTATCTAATTTATATAAATCAAATGAAAATAATATAGTACCTAATATGACGTCTCATTACATTTATTTCAGCTGGTTTGAAGAGAACATTTTTCTTTAAATATGGGTCATTCTAAGTTAAGAGGTAATATGTTGTATGAAGTGACGGCATGGTATTTTTTTTATATTTTTACATAAGTATATATATGTTTTTATGGAAACTTTTAAGTTGAAAACGTATACAAAGTGGCCAGTCAATTTGTTGGTTTTTTCTCGTTTTATTAGGGCCCAGGGTAAATACTCAGTACAGGGGAGAGACTTTATGGGAGACTTTATGGGATACTTTAGGGGAGAGGATACTTTATGGGCAGGGAAGAGAGATAGACATATTAAAAACAGGGTTATTTTTAAGAATCAACTTTATTTAATTAATTTTATTGTTATTTTGAATGATTTATAATCAGACTTGTCATTTCTTAGCAGTATTTACTCTTTGTTTATAAAATTAAATGTGTCTTATGCGCTAGGTATAAAACATAAAAAGGTTTGTACTTTTCCACTCCATCAAGACAAAAATATCTATAACTTTACTGTTAATAGTCACGAATTAAATAAAAATTAACAAAAACTTCTCTGAGTAACAATATAACATTTTTCTTGTACAAACATTTTAACTAAAAGGTAACTATAAAAGTATTGTTTTTATTCAAAGACATTAAATAGATTAATTAAATGCATAAACAATATGCTGCCCCTCATTTTTAAGTTAGGGGAGGGTAGTTTTTTTAAAACCTGATTCCATGTGATAAAAGATAATTATATAGTCATCATTAATCTGAACTTTTTCCAGTGTCAGGCAATTAATAATAATAAATACGCAACCGGTAACTTGGTGAACCTATGGTGTGCCTGAAAAAGTCTTTACTTATCTTTGGCATTTTCAATTTTTTGGTAGGTAATCGTTCTGCTATCCTTATTTTTTTCGAGCCGTTCTTCGCGCTTCATTTTCTTTCCAGGTGCCATTTATCTGTCAAAAAGTAATATTAAATTGTAAAGCTAACATATACATAATCCCAAGTAAAGGTTCAAAGAAAAATGTAGAAGTATTCATGAAAACGCATACAAATGTATCTCCCCTGGACATGAAGTATCTCCCCTGCCATCAAAAGAGCCAGGGGAAATACGCCAGAGGAGATACATTTTCGATTGATATCTAAAATAGCCGCAAAAGTGTTTCGCGTACGCAATTCACAATCAAACGCAACAATGCATGCACTATTCATAGTAAATATTTAAGTCTATATTCGTATTTTAATAAATAATTGCTAAATAAAACTTACCAGAGGAAAGACTGTATTCACTGAACATTACTATATCCAGCGAGCGGCATGACTGAAAATGCCGTTAAAATGGCTGCGAAGTCAGCTTATGTGCTGCTTGCTGCTAGCTCCACGTTACATCCTATGCACTCAATGTCAGAACTTCCACAAACTAGCAAAACAAAACTGATTTTTAAGCGAAAACAAAAAGCCAGGGGACGAGACACGAAACACGGAGGACAAATTTCGGTGTTGATATTATTTATGAAAAATTGGAATAAACTTAATTTTAATTAGTAGACACTGTCACTAAGTTATTGTTCTGTATAAAATTAACGATGATAAAGTAATTATTGAAGTTTAATACATTCATAATAACTGGTTTACAAATAAAGTCGGCTTGGGGACAGACCAGGGGAGAGACTTTTTACTTATATTCGAACTTATTGTGACTAAACTACGTACATTTCTGTAGTAAATTTAAGTGAGCATGAAGAAAACACTTAGTTTTAAGTAATGAATAGGGTAATTAGGAAGTTAGTACAAAAAAATAGTATTTTTTTGGCCTGGCCATGGAAAGTACCTCTTAACTGAGAATGACCCATATATTGAATAAAATAAAAAAAATAAAATAATGTGAAATAAAATTAATTAGGTATATAAGATGCTCTAAAATTTGTTTGGGCAAGTAAAGAAATAATACATATTATTGTGTGTAATAAAAACGATTCCATGAAAAAATGGTATTTGATATTTTTGATGTGATCTACCTGGGAAACAATATTATGTATTATACAGCAATGTATCACATCAATACAAAATATCAGGTTATTGCATGGTTTTGTAGCAATAAATATAGCTACATATCAACCATCCTTATACTGAATGCCTTTGTAAATAAACTCAAAAATCTCTATTATTATTATTATTATTATTATTATCTAATCAAAAACTGAAAATATCTATAATATTTATTTATCTCCTCAGATGGGTTCTCGAACCTTGACATGTTCGACCTGGAAAAGGACCTCCCAGACGAATTAATGGGAGGCTCTTGGGCCGAACAGCCGGGAGTCGCGGGCCCCAAGCCTCCGGCGCACGGGCCGGGGCCCGGGGGACAGATGGTGTCCCAGCAGCAGCTGAATGGGGATGACCCCACGGCTGCTATGCACAGGCAAATCAACAATCACCTTATACAACAAGTGAGTATCTGGGACTGATGGATATTATCGTTATGCTTTGGCAACGCTACTCTGCTAAATGTTTAACTTGCTTGATTGATACTAAAATGTTTTATTTTTTATTGCAAAAAGCTTTCAATGCTTATAAACAGTTTGATCTTGTTTTACGGGTTTACTAATAGTGTATGTGTGTGTTGGTCTATTCACAGGGCAACAAGAGTGGCTTAGTAGGCCACAACAATCCATTAGGTTTGAGTAGTTTAGGGAGTAAAAGTCCAAACTTACAGTCGCCCCCAAACGTGTCTGTATCCAAGGACCTCATGGGTGGAATGCACCCGCAACTAATGCCAAATACGAGTCATCCAAATCAAATACATTCGACAATACCGATGAGCTCCATACAAGGCGGTATGAATGTGGCCAACGTCGGTGGAAACATGATAGTGACGAACAGTACCATGGCCGGGGCAGGAATGCTCGGCAGTGGAATCATAAATAATGTTAACAAGCAGTTGCCCACGCTAATGGGCAACAATCACCATGGCGCACCGCCTCATCATCCACACCAGGTATGTTACTCTTTCCAATAAATTTGACACTGTATTACTGCTTAGATTCAAAATGTCCCTTGGTTCCAAAATGTCTTATTTCCCAAATTGCCCCTTTCCCAAACATCCCTTTACCTACATAGATTGTAATTCTAACAATTAAGTAAGATAGCAATTAAATCATTTATTCTTCCTTTTGTCTGAGAACTGTAGGATCCAGGTTTGATATCTGAGTACTTTCACTGTTTGTCACAAGAAAATTTGAAGGCATGAACTGTATCTGGGGGCACGGCAGTGCCCCCGCCAAGTCGAGCAAAACATAGGTGTTTACTTGATACCTGACTACGTCTGACTATGTCTTACTAGCAGTAACGGCATGAATTCAAATGATGGCCTATTGTTAACTTGGATTACATTATTGAAATCAAATTGATTAGTGCAAGATTTCTCCTGGCTTATTATTATTTCAGTACTTTATCTGTAGAAAAACTGATTTACCATTTATTTTAACATATTTAGGACAAATAACCAAAATAAATCACTATACGCTCTCACCTAGTGTATAGCAATGTAATTTCGTATTCAATGCTTTTTATAGGTGTTTGCATTTGCGACAGTCTGTTTTCCATTGAAAAACTGCATAATGTTGAAATTTGGGACAGGTTTCCGCAGTGCGACCCACATTCCAGGGGATGCAAAACGGTCCACTAAGTGGGAGAGTGGGCGTGGGAGGAGTGGGGGTAGGCATGCAAGCGCCCAACATGCGAACAGCGTTGCAGCAACACCATCAGCGAATGCAGGCACCGGGGGGCGGCGGCCACCCGCTCGCACCCTACCATCCCGCCTACGGGCAGTCGCCGGGAGGCGGCGGCGTGCCCCCCGCGCAGCGCCCCGCCGCCGCGCGGTTCGGGCCGCCGGCCGAGGCGGGCGGCGGCGCCGCGCAGGCCGTGCCCCCCGCGCCCTCGCCGCAGACGCCGGGCGCGCCGGCCGGCGGCCAGTCCCAGCCGCAGGCCGCCACGCAGGCGCCTCCGCCCCAGCAGCCGCAGCAGCCCCAGCAGCCCGCCTCCGGCTCCATCGCCGACCCCGAGAAGCGGAAGCTTATCCAGCAACAGTTGGTGCTCCTCCTGCACGCGCACAAGTGCCAGCGCCGGGAGTCGCAAGCGAACGGCGAGACGTGGCAGTGCTCGCTGCCACACTGCAAAACTATGAAAGGCGTTCTCAATCATATGATGTCCTGTCAGGTTGGTATCGATATAAATAGTTCATACAGGATAACATTGATTATTGTAGAGGGAAATTGATGATTATCTTATTTTCGTAGGCGGGGAAAAATTGCGCCGTGCCACACTGCTCGTCATCGAGACAAATCATAAATCACTGGAAACATTGCAACAAAAATGACTGTCCGGTTTGTTTGCCTTTGAAGCAGGCAGATAGGACTAGAAATCTTAATGGTGAGTTGTAATTTAATGACACATTTTCGATGTATTAAGTATGTACCTACTGTCCTATTCTATTTTAAGGAAACCTTTATTATCAAGAAATGTGTGGAAATTGGGTAACTCTGTGTTTTTAACACCAAAAGCTGACACACATTTTCCGTAGCACGGTCTCTTGTCGCTGAGAGGCGTCATTTGTTAGAATGAGATACAATTAATGGTATGGCCGAATGCGGTCGCGTCCAGGGTGCGGCCGCATTGCTTTTACGCGCGTGCAGGTGGAATTCAACTCTTTAATTCGTCCGTTCCGTCAGCAGCGGCGGTAGCCGCAGCGGGAGGCACGCACACCGCGCCGGCGGGCGTGGCGGGCGGCGTCCCCGGGGCCGTCAACGCGGTCGGCGGCGGCGTCACCGGCGTCGGCGGCGTCATGGGCGTCGGCGTCGGCGGCGGCGGCATGGGCGGCGTCAGCACGCTGGGGGCGGCGCCCGCGCCCGCGGCCGGCTCGGCGCCCGGCGCGGACATGAAGCGGGCCTACGAGGCGCTAGGCATCGCGTGCCCCGCCTCCGTGCCCAACATGGGCGGCGTGTTCCCGCGCGCGCGGCCGCCGCAGCCGCGCCCGCCCGGCCTCACCGACGTGGTGCCGCAGCAGACCATGCAGCAGCTGTTCGCGCCGCAGCAGCAACAGCAGCAGCAAGATATGCAGCAACAGCAGCCGCAGCAACAACAGCAGCAGCAACAACAACAGCAACAACAACAACAGCAGCAGCAGCAACAGCAGCAACAACAACAGCAACAACAGCAGCAGCAGCAACAGCAGCAGCTAGTGAGTCCACATATTACTTAGATTATTGAGATTGAATCGTTTGACATACTTTCTTTCAATTAGTAACTATAATTTTCAAAGTTCATGCTCAAAAAGCTGTGTTTAAATTAACCAATCCATCTTTGAATATAGAACATGCACTTCTATACTTATTTTATAACAATGATCATACCTATTGGAAACAAGCTATAAGTGTATTTTGTACTGTAATCCGGTAGGTGCATTACATAATTATTATAGTCCCTCCTAGTCGTAAGCTTGTTGAACAGTAGCAAACGGGCATTAGTTGAATCTGTTGCAGATGGGGTCCGGCACCCTGCAGCTGGCCGGCGGGCCGGTGACCGCCAACCCGTCGTCCGGCACCAAGGAGTGGCACCACTCCATCACGGCCGACCTGCGGAACCACCTAGTGCACAAACTGGTGCAGGCCATCTTCCCCACGCCCGACCCCACCGCCATGCTGGACAAGCGCATGCACAACCTGGTGGCGTACGCGCGCAAGGTGGAGGGCGACATGTACGAGATGGCCGGCACGCGCTCCGAGTACTACCACCTGCTCGCGGAGAAGATCTACAAGATACAGAAGGAGCTGGAGGAGAAGCGCCAGAAGCGGAAGGAGCAGCAGCTGCAGGCGCAGCAGCAGGCGGCGGTGGCGGCGGCGGCGGCCGGCATGCCGGGCGGGCCGGGCGCCGCGCGGCCGCCGCGGCCGCAGCTGCCCGCCATGCGCATCCCCTCGCCCGGCGGCGGCATCGCGCTCACCCGCCTGCCCTTCCAGCCCAGCCTCGTCGGCCCGCCCGGCCCCAGCCCCAACCAGGTCAGTGCACCTCACCACTTTGGCGCTAAATACATTTACATTTTTAATTTCTGTTAAAATAAATTATATTAGTCAAGACTAGAATAAAAGAGCTCTCCGGAGCTGAATGACAAACATGCAGCCATATTTTAGCTATAATAATAATAATAGTAGGATCTTTTTAGAATCCATAGAAAAATTTAAGTTTTTTGTGCAGATGTCGGTGACGTCGAACGGTTCAGTAGGCGTCGGGTCCGTGGGCCAGCCGGGGATGTCCCCTTTCGGCGCGCCGATGACGTCGCCGGCGCCGCACTACCCCGCCCTACCCAGCAATGGGCCCGCGCCGCTCGCCTCCCCCTCGCACAACGACAAGGTAACCAACTTATTTATGTGAACAATGTACCTAGACCTACCTACATGCTTGTGGATATTTGTCACGCCTGCCACGAATCGCCATTCCTATTTATCTAGCCTATTTTTCAAACCATACCGAACATTCGATGTGAAAAGCGTGAATGAGCTCATTCATCTAGAAATCCTACTAATTTACTCTCAATCGGTTCACTGAAAAGTATTAATCTCAATAAATAACATTCACAATATGTCTCATAGTAGTGGTTTAACTCTGCCCCTGTCGGTCCAGCGCCTGGGTCCGGTGGCGAGTCCGTTCGTGAGCCAGTTCGGGCGGGACAACACGGCGTCCCCGGGCGGCGCGGGGGCGCCCGCCACGCCCGCCACGCCGCTGCCTCACGCCTCGCCCGCGCCGCCCGTGCCGCACGCGCCGCCCGCGCCGCCGCCCATGCCCAGGCTGCCGCCGCCCACCCAGACCTCCATCGACGAAAGGTAACAACATACTTATAGGGCTCGACACTCGCTCGCACGTCCTTGAAGTACTTTCTTGAACGATAGTAATCTTGTCGTCCGAGTTGACCCTACTCACGTCTATCGTTTTACAGCTCGCCGGCGACGGAGGACGGGCGCATAAAACAGGAACTGGACGAGTCTCGAATAAAAGAAGAGCCGGAGGACGAGATGAGCGGCGGCAAGGGCATGCGGGACGAGTCCTCCTCCTCCCTCGACAAGGGCGACGGACCCTCCGCGGAGTACGCGAAGCCGGAGATCAAGCAGGAGATCAAAACGGAGATGAAGGAGGAAGCGGGGGAGACGAGCGTGCCGAGCGTGCCCGAAGCGGAGAGGAACGCCAAGCGCGTGTTCGCGTTCAAGCCGGAGGACCTGCGCGTGGCGCTCATGCCCACGCTGGAGAAGCTGGTCCGCCAGGACCCGGAGTCGTTGCCGTTCCGGCAGCCGGTGGACGCGCAGTCGCTCGGCATCCCGGACTACTTCGACATCGTGACCAAACCCATAGACCTGTCCACCATCAAGATGAAGCTGGACCGGGGGGAGTACAAAGACCCGTGGGAGTATGTCGACGACGTGTGGTTGATGTTCGAGAATGCGTGGCTTTACAATAGGAAGAACTCGAGGGTCTACAGATACTGTACAAAGGTGAGTTTGATTCTTAGTTCACATTCAAGTTGAAAGTATAAATAGTACTATCATATTCTAGGTTTAGTTAGGCCTGTAGCGGCTGTAGCTAATAAAAAGAGACACGGCAGGGTGAATAAATGTATCTTTGCTGTAATTGGTTTTTATATGAAACACTTGAAATTGCTGGATTTGCCTACGTTTTATCAGTAGTCTATCTTATTGAAAACTGTTGTGCCTCTTCACCAAGATTCACATTTACATTAGTTCCAACAACTGCGTTTTATTTGTAGCTCTCGGAAGTGTTTGAACAAGAGATAGATCCCGTGATGCAGAGCCTTGGCTACTGTTGCGGCAGAAAGTACACATTCAACCCTCAAGTGTTGTGCTGCTACGGTAAACAGCTGTGCACCATCCCTAGGGACGCGAAATACTTCAGTTACCAGAATAGGTGAGTACATCCGATATGTTTATGTAATGTGTAGAGAGTACTGACTGATTTATTACTGTTTACTTTTGGATGGTGTAAAATACTTGTATGTAAGCAAGTATGCTACTGTTGAATATGTAAATTCTTTATTACAAGTCAGACCTCTCTATTTGGGGAAAAAATTTACTAACACAATTTATGTGATATGCTGGATTATTGAGAATCGTTAAGTTTAATTGGCCTTTATAATTATAACTGTATGTTTATGAAAGCATAAACAATTTACTTACTTGTAAGTTTTTTCTTGTGTCAATGCCTCAACATTTGTTCCTTTCTATGGTTGAAGTGTTGTAATGATAATAATAATAATATAGGTACTCAATAATTCAGTATGATTGAAAGATATTTATCATACTAAGTTTTAGTTTCATTTCATACATTTTTGTACAAAATAAGAATAACTTCATAAAAGCACAAGAATTTAATTTTTGTTATGATAAACGGGGTAGTTTTTTTCATGTCAAACCAAAGGTTAAACTAACAAATCGATTTGTATTTCATGTTAGAATTAATCGGTCTTACCCAGACCAGAGTTAAACAGATGTTTCTAAAATTTCGTTCAATTAAATCGACGTCTATCACTAGCGTTTTCTTACTAAATTCTGGCATTCCTAATTATTTTCTTTGCGAATTTATTATTGAGTTAGAAAAAGCGAGGTTTAGATATTGATTTGTGCAGAAATAATGTAGATTTCGCTGTTCAACTCTGGTTTAAATCTTTTGTGGTAATACCGCATGTGGTTCTAGATATTTTATACCTGATTAATAAATCTATCTCAAATACAGCATCATCTCAGTCACACTTAAGACCTGATAGCGTCATTAATAATTAGATACTTAGGTCCGTATTAATAAATCAAACTTAGCTCTGAGAGCTATCTTCAGTGTGCACTTGCTCTTTTGTTCTATTTAATAAATACTTCTTAAGTTGTAGATTAGGTACAGAAACTTACATGATCTCTGGCAAATTAATAAATGACACTCAGCGGTTAAGTGCTATCCGATTATGACACAATTGACACACACAAGACAGTATCTAGTAGCCAGTGCAACATCTCAATATCCATTTATTAAATAGCAACGATTTCAAGATGTAGATTACATTTTGAGTGTGGATCAGCTGATAGCGCACTTGGTAGCGCTATTGAGGTTAATTTATTAATACGGCCCCTAAACTATTATTGGGAGTTCATCTCAAGTAATTGTGAGACAGACAGATTAATGTCTTGTTAACATGATCTGTCAAAGAATTAAGTTGCAACTCATAGATTTACTGAAATCACTACTATCACTATCTCAAGTGAAATCTCAAGATTTCTCTTGAGTGCTGAGCTTAGTTTATTATTAGAGCACTCCAGTGAAATCTCAAGAGCGCATTTAAGATTACTCTCAAAAGCTGAGATCGATTTATTAATATGGGCTTTACTGTTCCTAAGAAGCGAAATATTAAGCTGTATATTATCACATAATTGCTTTCAAGTTCCTACCTATATTTTCAACTAACTGCTTCACATTTCCCTCCTTTCATGGTGTCAAGGTCTATAAAACTAATTATGCTGGAAGCACAAGCATAAAGCTTATAATTCGTTGCTTGTTTACTAAAATCTAGTTAGGAACGAGAAAATAATATGAATTTACAATTGGCTCAGTCCCGATACAATGTTCACGAGGGCTTTCTTTTTCAAATGCAATTTCTAATCTTATGGATTGGTTGTAAGACCAATCATGCATTCAATTTAGTTTCTAAGGCAGATTGTTCAATTTATCATCAGTTCAATCACACAGTATTTCTGGCAATAAAACGTGATGGAAAGATATGCAATCGAAAGAAATACCTGAGCTGATAGTTGATGAAAGGTTGAATGATTAACCCTGCCTTTTCATTAGAGTAACCATGAATAACCCATGTAACACCGTTAGTCCACGGGTCGCGACCGTCGCTAACAGTATCCACTGTCTATTAACCCTTTATGTTATCATCGCTTACTAATTTGTTTTTCGCCCCCTCCACGCACGTCCTTGCCCGCACAATGTTCCTGCTCACGCTCGCTTCACATCACCACTACGCTACGGACGAAATGAATGATTAAAGTCTAAAAGCATATGGGGTTGTGTCCGATAGATACACCTTCTGCCAGAAATGCTTCAATGACATCCAGGGCGACACCGTGACGCTCGGGGACGACCCGCTGCAGCCGCAAACGTGAGTGTAAAAACCGTCATGTCACTACGCTTACCATAACCTTGCTGTTCACAACTATGTCCATTCGAACGAATCACTTAATAGCTTTCACAATTACAGTGCCATCAAGAAGGATCAGTTCAAAGAGATGAAGAACGATCATTTGGAACAAGAGCCGTTTGTGGTCTGCATGGACTGCGGCAGGAAGCAGCATCAGATATGCGTGCTCCACCATGACTCGATTTGGCCCCAGGGCTTCTGCTGTGATAATTGTTTGAAGAAGAAAGGGGCTAAACGGAAAGATAACAAGTTCAGCGCCAAAAGGCTGCCCACCTCGAAACTCGGCATTTATATTGAGACGAGAGTCAATAATTTCCTAAAGAAAAAAGAGGCGGGAGCGGGCGAGGTGCATATCAGGGTGGTTGCGTCTTCCGATAAGGTAACAACACTATTTTGGAACTTTTAAAATGTTGCTAAGAAAATTTGTCCTTTATTGTTCAAGTGCTTAATAAATTAGTTTCGTTTCGTTATCTGATTCTAATATTACTTTCAGATGGTGGAAGTGAAACCAGGAATGAGATCGAGATTCGTTGAATCTGGTGAATTATGTTCAGAATTCCCGTATCGGGCAAAAGCGTTGTTTGCATTTGAAGAGATCGACGGAACCGACATTTGTTTCTTTGGCATGCACGTTCAGGTAAATAGACATAACGCTAATTCATACAATTAGTTTACTTCGTCCATATTTTTGTCGTTCAAAATGTAACTTTATCCGATCTTTCAGGAATACGGCAGTGAAAGCCCGTCGCCGAACACGAGGCGAGTTTACATAGCATATCTAGACTCCGTACATTTCTTCCAACCGCGGCAGTACCGAACGGCCGCGTATCACGAGATCATATTAGGCTATTTGGATTACGCGAAACAGCTGGGCTACACCATGGCCCACATATGGGCGTGCCCACCCTCGGAAGGCGACGATTACATATTCCACTGTCATCCGCCCGAACAAAAAATTCCCAAGCCCAAAAGACTACAAGAGTGGTACAGGAAGATGTTAGACAAGGGTATCATAGAGAGAATAATATTAGACTATAAAGATATATTGAAGCAAGCGATGGAGGATAGCATATCGTCAGCGGCGGAGCTGCCTTACTTCGAGGGAGACTTCTGGCCCAACGTCCTCGAGGAGTCCATCAAGGAGTTGGATCAGGAGGAGGAGGAGAAGAGAAAGCAGGCCGAAGCCGCTGAAGCAGTGGTCAGTATATAGTCCCGAGTCCGGCTCTGGTCACAAACTAACATGAACCCCACTAATTTATAGTGAACCTTTTCTAAAACCACAATTTGCAGTAAAACATAATATTTTTGCATAGCCATATCTATCAATAAGGGAGATATATCTAGACCGCATTGGTCCGTTTTTGCTTTACCTAGATTATATTGTATATTTCAAGACCCCATGTTAACTAACATGATTTTTAGATATTCCAGTCTTCGGAGGAAAGTGAACAAGGTCCAGACGGAAAGAAGAAAGGTCAGAAGAAAGCGAAGAAGTCGAACAAATCCAAAGCTGCACAAAGAAAGAACAGTAAGAAACAAAGCGACCAGCAGCAGGGGAGTGATCTCAGCGCAAAGATATTTGCCACCATGGAAAAACATAAAGAAGTGTTCTTCGTCATTAGGCTACATTCCGCACAGTCCGCCGCCAGCTTAGCAGTAAGTTTCTTTTGATTAATTACACCTACAAGTGAGGTAGACGATACATGGCAATATTCCATCAATCAATCGCCAATGGCAGCAGTCAAAATGAAACGATCCGGAATGTGTTCCAAAGAATCTGAATAAAATGTTGCCGACGCGCTGCGCCGTCACCGTTAGATTGTACGTGTAAATTCCGCATACGATCTTAACAAAAACGTTATTCTGTCTTTTGCACTGAGAAACTCGTTTCCTTCAGCCCATCCAAGACCCGGACCCGCTGATCAACTGCGACCTGATGGACGGGCGCGACGCCTTCCTCACCATGGCCCGCGACCGGCACTACGAGTTCAGCAGCACGCGGCGCTCGCGCTTCTCCACGCTGTGCATGCTGTACGAGCTGCACAACCAGGGCACGGACAAGTTCGTGTACACCTGCAACAGCTGCAAGGCGCACGTGGAGACCCGCTACCACTGCACCGTGTGCGACGACTTCGACCTGTGCGTGCCGTGCCACGGCAAGGAGGGCCATCCGCACAAGATGGAGCGCCTCGGCCTGGACATCGACGTGGGCTCCTCCCCCGGGGACATGAAGCAGGCCAACCCGCAGGAGGCGCGCAAGCTGTCCATCCAGCGCTGCATCCAGTCGCTGGTGCACGCCTGCCAGTGCCGCGACGCCAACTGCCGCCTGCCCTCGTGCCAGAAGATGAAGCGCGTCGTCACGCACACCAAGATCTGCAAGCGCAAGACCAAGGGCGACTGTCCCATCTGCAAGCAGCTGATCGCGCTGTGCTGCTACCACGCGAAGCACTGCCAGGAGACCAAGTGCTCGGTGCCGTTCTGCAGCAGCATCAAGCAGAAGCTGAAGCAGCAGCAAGTGCAGCAGCGCGTGCAGCAAGCCAAGCTGCTGCGGCGCCGCATGGCCGCCATGAACACCCGCGCCGCGCCCGCCGCGCCCTCGCCGCCGCCGCCCGCGCTCTCCTCGCCGCCGCCCTCCAAGCCGCAGCCGCATGCGCTGCCGCACAACGTGCAGAAGGCATTGCAGCAGGTCAATATTATATATTATTCATTATACTGAACTAGCCAAATTCAGGATGAGACAAAGAAATTGACTAAGCTAACTAGTTCTACTCGCGATAAGTACTTATTTTACTGTTAGCGATAAATAAGTACTTATCGCGCGATAAAAGACTCATACCGACCCTTCTAGCCGGAACAATAATAATCTTTGCACACTATGGGTTGGCGATTTGATGTAGATCTGCCAAAGGTACCATCCAGAAGTCTACTCTACAAGTATATCCAACACGCCCCATATACCTCTCAGTCAGTTTGATTTGTTCGGACGAGCTTTATGTTAACCTCGGTTCCGTTTCGCGACGGACAGGTGCAGGAGGAGGCGGCGCGCCAGCAAGCGCCGTCGTACGGCAAGCAGGCCGCCATGGGCCCCCCGGGCGGGGCCGGCGCCGGCGCCCCGGGCCCGGGCGCGGCGCCGCGCGCGGACTGGGCGCCGCGGTACCGCGCGCCGCCGCCGCTGCACCACCCGCTGCACGCAAGGCTGCCGCTGCACCACCCGCAGCCGCCGCTGGCCATCGTGCACCCGCAGCTGCAGGTCAGTGCCCTGTGATTCTACTTGAGCATATTCTATCACCGTCATATTATTTTTCGGAACTTGGCGGGCATGAATTCAAAAAGACCAACCTCACAAAAATAAAGACAACTAAAGTTATTTAATTCTACTCATGTAATTGGATTTACGTTCCTACTAATCGGCGGTAGTTTAAAATATGATCGACGCCCGATTCACTCACTCTGCTCGGTCAGTTTACGTAAAGAAACCCAATATAACTTACAATATTGTCCCACAGCAAAGAGCGCCGGCGCCGCAGCAGCAACAAGTGCAGCCGCAGGTGCACACGAAAGCGCTGCAGCAGCTGATGGCGACGCTGCGCTCGCCCACCAGCCACAACCAGCAGCAGGAGATCCTGCAGATACTCAAATCCAACCCGCCGCTGATGGCCGCCTTCATCAAGCAGCGACAAGTCACCGTAAGTGCGGAGGCGCTGCAACGGCTGGGGGCTACGATAGCTGCCACTTTGCATTATATACCCCGCACTCGTCTGGTAGGGCTTTTATGCTGTCGGGTAGAGGAGTAGTTGAAAAAGAATTCGTCAGATGTCGCGTTACGTTTCAATTCATCGTCAGGTTGCAACGAGAGGTGTAACAGATATTATTATTTCGTGTCAGGTTGCAACAAAAGGTGCAACGTTTATTAATATTTTGCGTCAGTCTGTAACAAGAGGGGCAACATTTATTATTACTTAGCGTCAGGTTGCAACAAAAGGTGCAGCAACATTTATTATTAGCCTTGGACATTATAATGTAAGCAACATGTCATGTAACATTTCAAATAGTTTCGTAATATGGGCGGAAAGTCAACAAATAAACACGGTTGTGTTTAGGTACATACATAAATAGATAGTACAGTAACTAGTAAGCCAATGTGAAGATAATGTTCCCCACTATCCAAATGTGGATAAATTACTGCATTGTTAGCACTTCCTCTACTATCTTGTGGCGATGTGTTTGGCATTTAGAAATAAACGCAGCTATGCAAAGTTATTGTTTGCCCGTTTCTGACGTTTACTGTTACGATATTTTTTTATTGTTTTCGAAACCGAACTTTTGATGTTGTAATTACAGAACGCCCAAAGCCAGCAGGCAGCCGCGGGCGGCGTGGGCGGCGTGGGTGGTGTGGGCGGGCTGGGCGGCGGGCCGTGCGGGCCGGGCGCGCTGGGCGGCCCGCAGCAGGCTCCGCAGCCGCAGCTGCAGCACATCATGCAGCCGCAGCAGCAGCAGCGGCTGCAGATGCACCAGATGCTGCCTCAGCAGCAACAGGTAATTCTACCATTGTTTGTTTATTCTAGTGGGGTGTACGGAGAGTTCAAATCCCGGTGCGAACGTGCTGATAAATTTCTTGTTAAAAAAAATATGATTGACTCATTTCGATGAAGGAAAACGTGAGGAAATCCAAATGCCCTAGAATTATAGGTACGTTATCAACCAACCGGTCCGGGACCGGGCGCCTGTGGTGGGTTATGACTTAAACTTCTATATGCAAGTGGGAGGGGTTCATCAGCAGTGGAACGATAGGGGTTGATGATAAGATGATGATGAAAGTATGTTTATTCGAAGTCGATCGGTGATATTTATGAAACGCTTGGTATTTCCAGGTCGGTGGCGTGTCCGGCGTCGGCCAAGTCGGCGGCGTCGGAGGCGTCGGCGGCGTGGGCGGCGTGGGCATGGGCGGCGCCGGCGGCGTGGGCGGCATGCCCGCCGGCGGCTGGTTCAAGCAAGGCGCCGGCGGCATCATGGGCATGCGCGGCGGGTACGGCGGCGCGGGCGGTGTGGGCGGCGCGCGGCTGGCGGGCGGCGCGCGCTACGCGTTCGGCGGCGGCGTGGCGCGGTCCCCGCCCGCCACGCCGTCGCCGCGCCCGCCCACGCCCTCGGAGCTGCTCCTGCTGCGGCAGTCGCCGGCGCCGCCGCAGCCGCACCCGCCGCCCGACGACCAGCTGCCGCCCATGACGCCGCAGGACCAGCTCACGAAGTTCGTGGAGCAGTTGTAGTGTACATAGCCGAGGCGCGCCGCGCCGCCCTGTACATATATCGGGTAACGGCGGCCGGCCGCTCCGTCTCCCTCCCCTGTCCCCCCCCCCTCCCGCTGCCCCTCGCTCGTGTCCCCTCCCTATTTATTCTCGTTAGCGACGCGAGGGACGTTAATTAAGTATTACGATGATCGAGCGCTCAATGTACAAATTGTAAATATGTGAGGAGTACGTCCTTGTCCGCTTTTGCGTAATTGTAAGTTGTTCGTAGTGTAGGTACATTATGATACTTATTCTGTTTATTGTAATTAAATCATTTTATAATATAATTATGTGATCATTATAAACTGTTGTTTCTGTTATACCTTACACTGTTGTTGCGTACAAGAGGCTAGGCTAGCCAAAACTACGATCTTCAGTAGTAATGCTCTCGCAACCAACTCGCCTGATGGTAGTGTAAAAGCGATGCTCTGAGAATCGTAGAGGAAATTAATATAGGTACGTTGAGAATGGGATCTCAAAGATGTTCTATTTAAATCTTGAAAATACAGAGTAATAAGTGGTAAAAACTAGAGGAAATAAATACTTGACACTTCTCAGAACGGTAATTTTTTTTTTACTCCATACCCGTTTTGGTCTAAACATTAACGTTTCTGCAGGAAACTGATTATTATTCAGGATGGAACAAGTGGTAAGAGATACCTTGTCTACCCTGATACTTCTTGTATATGATAGGTCGGAAAACAGTATTCAGGTCGCATTTTTTAAACTTATCCTTTACACAATCCGGTAAGAGCTGATTGGCATCGCCCTTGATAACACAGACTGTGAATATACAGGCTAAATAACTAAATAAATTAAAACAATTTTAACACAGAGATACTCTAATCTTTTAATTGTATGCACGTTAATAAAAAATGCAAATGTCAGCATTGTGTTACAGGAATTCTTATGAATAATAAATAAGTGTTAATATAAAATTATGCCAATTTTAATAGCACAAAGGAAAACTTGTTCGATTTTAAAGACTGACAAATGTAACAACAACAATACCTACTTAAAACTTCCAAAAATTATATTCTATTCAAAGTGTACCTAATCCCTCGAAACAATCGCACTATACCTTTAATTCATTGTAATAAAGCTCTAAATACATATGTCATATAATAATACAAATGTACAAAACATACTATAAAACAAAGTTTGTAAATATACATTCTGGTAGGTACTAGCCGATAGCATTTATTCACAATTTCCATTGTACTGATTAGTGCTAGACTATTGCGCTTAACATAGGGTTGGATTCCACTACTTCGCTCTTTTTCAACATTCGATACAACATAAATATCGACCAGTATCTATCAACCATTAGTGACTAGCATGTGCGATTGTTTCCAGGTAAGTGACAGTGCAATAAGGATGTATTTGCATCATCATAAGACAGGACAAAATCTACAAAACAGTGATGAATAAACTCGAGAAAATCTGTAACGTCTTCGGGCACATAAGAATTTACGATGAACTCGCTACTCCGTATTACATAGCTTACCAGTATCCCATTCCAATATAACTAATTACACATAATATAAAACAGTCAATAAAAACAAACGAACATGACGCAAGGATTACATGTATACAACGAATAATAAAATGTAATACATATTTAATATTAGGCGTTTTGTGTATTTTTTGTACTTAGGTGATAAAAGCAGTTAAAACAAGTTAGTTGGTGGCGAACAGCGAATAATGTTAATTTTAAAATATGCTAGACTAACACAGGATCAGGAAACATTCTAAACATTCACATAACAATGACATAGATTAAAATATATTTCAAACACATGTATTATGCACATTTACTTTTATATTTTTTTTCATTTATTTCCCCTCCATAACTAATACCTAATTTAATTATTAATAAGTACGCAAAACCATGCGGTTCTTTTTTAAACATAATTATCCTATTACTATTATAATTTTAACTTCTATTAAAGGTGTGTATGACAATAATGTATGATAAGGCAAAAGTGTGATAAAATCGATGACTGAAATATAAATAATGTTCTCTGATTTTGCTTTTGTAAAAACACGACAAGTCATTATTTTTATTTGTAGTGTATTTAATTTTGAATTCCACATATTATACTGAATTATAATCATAAATGCGACTGCCGTGAAGAGCCTCAACTCCTCATGAGTATATCTACTCAATATAAAAATAAAAAAAATACAAATACGACAAGATTAATTCCACGGTGAGAAATTGTGATAAAAAAATGTACAAAATCACATAGCATATTTAGTTGCTTGCAACTTGATCGAGGTTAATTTCAGACGAGAATACCGACGTTGGAAGCGTCTAGAAACAGGTCGATCATTCCAACCCAGTACAAAGGAATGTGCAGTCCAAGATTGAGTTCTTTACATTCCACGATTTAATATGCCATCGTTCAGTCTTTCAATTCATGCAATGGTTTTGAGGTCGTCCGATTGTGTTACTTTTGCACTTTCTGCAGCCAGTTTGCACACTGATCGGACGACATTGTCCATCGATCCAATTCAAAATACTGCAATTCAAAATATAACATATCCAGTTATGCAAATTAACATACCTATTTTTTATTTTATCGGAATCATTACATTATAATTATTGTTATTTACAATCTACATAGTTACTGATCAATCTAAAAGTGTGAAATTTAACTTTTATGTTCTAATATGTAATATTTTTGTACTCACACTGAATTTTGTTTGTTTACAATGTCAATAAAAGATAAAATGTCAATAAATATTTAGCCACGCAATTTAAGCCAATGAATGTTCATGAATATCGTCAAACTCACTTCAAATGATCCGATTAAAACACTTCATTATATAAATTATGTAGTCATAAACGCCTTAAAATTTGTGAATTTAAGCTGTTCTTATAATATACACATTTTTCATAAGTCTGTATTGAAATGAAACCTTATTCTCTATTTCTTTTTTTACTTGATTTTATAATATTTACAAAACTCTGAATATTTCTGACTACAAGGACAACAATAACCATCTGTTTTAACTTGATTATGGTTATTTTTGGTACGAAATATAAACATTCAAATGTTGAATTATCGCACACTTGATCGTATAAAGGACATTGATTTACAAATAATCTAATTGAACTACAATGAATCCGACATAAAATATGTTTGTTTCTAAGAAGTGTTCATTATGACCCATTTGGGTAGACATCAATTACATATTTACCTATTTATATAACATTTAGTAAATAATTTATTCTTATTGAAGTGAAGCAAACTGTTGAAATCCATGCAGCCCTAGTCGGTGTAATTGACCGATTGATATTTCATAGTAAACTAGTGGTTTTTAAATATAAGTAGATTTTTGAAGAAGCTACCTTTTTACTATGGTCTGATCTCTAGTGGTGCCCACGGTACCCGAGCAGATATCCTAGGTGCAAGCCCCAGTTCAGACTATATCTAAACCATTGTATACCCTACCATCACACTCGATTCCAAACAATCACAACTCAAGCTACGGAAAACCAAAGCAATTAGAAAGTCCAGTCATCATAATAATATAGGTATTTATGTCCACATCAATTAAAAGTTTTTTTTTACACTGATTGACCAAACTTAACCGATTCAAGGCATACACAGAGGATGTGCAAAGGACACGTTAAACATGTGCCAGAGTGCCACGTTAAACATGTGGAACGAAAATATAAGCTGACTACACCAACATGACCAGTAAGCCGGAAAAAGGGGGGGGGGGGATATAGAGGGCGATAAAAACTAGTTATTGATGTGGACGCCACTTCAGCAGTAAATTAAGTGGAATCGATAGCTTCCTCCAGTAGTTTCTGCGCCGTTTCGTCTCGGTGGTCTTTGTATTGCTGCAGCACAGCGGCGACTCTGGCGGGGCGGAAGCGCGGGCGCCGGCGCGAGTGGGACACGTACGAGACCACCGGGCGCAGGACGGGGTGTGGGTCTGCCAGGGCCGCCTGCACCGCTTCCTTGGGCTCTAGGAACACGCAGCAAACGTAGGTGACGCGCGGGCGGCAGGCCCGGGCCGCGGATCACTTGGTCTTGCGGTCCTCGTCGGCCGCCGCGGCGGACGTGTCCGTCTCCTCGGCCTCCTCGTCCGAATAGTGCGTGGGCTCCTCGCCCGGCTTCAGCAGCCGCCCCACCAGCTCGTACTTCTCTGGAATACGCGGACGAGGGCTTTGTTATTAGGGGTATAGGATTCATTTTCTGTCGTTATCTTATTGTTATAGAAACGTGTATTTGTTAGTAGGCTCCGCATTTGCCAGATTCGTAGATAGATACAGCTACGAGCTGTACGAGTGCGGAACTAACCGGATAATTATTGATGATAATAATGTGTAAATTGTTTTAACAAGAATCCTTACAGAAATCTCATAATCCTATTGATACGGACTAGAGATATCGTGAAATCGATAATTCATAAAATATCGAATAAGCGAGTTACTCAGTTGTGATTCACGATACTGTGCCGAATCCGTAAAGTCATTGCATGACTTTGTAACACTGACCAACAAAAAGTTCATTAAACTGTTCGGACCAATAGATGTGCATTCGGAATTGCTTTGCATATAAATACTACTATTTATAGTTTGTTTAATTTATTATTAGCTGTTATCTGATTCCATGTGGTATTTTTATCGATATTAGACATTGAGTAATTCATAATATCACAAATTATACAGACAAAATAAAATAAAATTCAAATAAAGACAGCATGGATGCCGATATTATGTCTACATCACGACGTTTTGAAAATTACGTAACAGAAATGTTTATTTAACGTTAACTCCTGTAACGGTGATTAATTAGTTCGTAGCCAGTTATCGAGTTAATACTTGTAGAATCATCACCCTCATTTGGCAGTCGGGTAAAAATGGAGTTTGATCAAGTTGCAGTGTTAATTTATAAAACTCACTAATTGTGTAATATTATTTCTGGCATTACTCCATCGAGCTATTATACTTATTATTCGTATGAATGAAAATGGGACCTCATTGATTCGAACGCCAACTATAATCTAGGATTCTAGGTCATTCTACCTGTTGACTATTCTATCTGCGATCAATATGTTTGCTCAATAATGCAATTGTACGCTGCAAATTCTTATTCGTTGTTCAAGCCTTCTTTGACGACGTAAATAATTGAAATCGATTCGCTTAGTACGGTAAAAAGTAGAAAACAAACCATACCATACATAATTATCGAATGGAGTTCTTTACAATTAATTGTTTGTCAATTTGACCAATCGACAATTAAACTTTCGACACGAGGACGATATCGAATGGAATCGATAAGGCGTGCCATCTTCGACACTGCAATATTATTATGATTCTCGTAAGTTATGTGGACTTCCATCGCTCCGTGCTTTAGAGGGCACGGTGCCGTCTATCCTAGTTGATATCGATCGATAACAGGTCCGATGCTGCCTTACAAACTAACACGAAGGCGGCCCACCGTAATTAGACAAATGAGGGACCACACGGGAAATATCTAGGTCATCAGCCCGGAGCACCTGTACAAGTAGGTATACCTAAATCCAGACCACGCACCTTACTGCGCAGCTAAAAGTGATCGATCAGCCCGCAGGAGGCAAAGCTGGGTGCAAGATAGCGACCGATAACGACTATCATGCAACTCCCCGATAAACGTCAGTCCGACTCGGGGGTAGATAAACCCGGTCTTCCATTCGGATATAAATAGCCGTGAAGAGATCGAACGTTATCTTTAAATGTATAGAAATAATATTAAAGAATCGGATCTTTTTCTACGCTGTAACTAGTAATATTCAATTTTCAGGCTTTTTTAAATGTTGGTCATAGGTCACGAACATAAGATGCGAGGGCGTTTCAAAGATCCTAAAAAACATTACCGTTCTTCGACAGTTGGGTAAAAACCACTTAAGTGTATAAAAGTCCCCTGCCCATAAAAAAAAAAAGATTTTGATTTTGACGCGAGTTTTATGACAGAGCTTTAAAGAGAAGGAATTATTTATCAAGGTACCATTATCCCACACTGGACTAGTGCATGTTTGTAACTGTCATCATCATCATCATCATCATCACCAGCCCATCATTTGGTTCCTAAAAAAGATAGTCCTTTTCTTCGAAAAAGAGACAATCCTGGGCTATGTCTCGGTTGCTCTATGACGTCCTAGGATACTGAAATCATCATGATGTTTTCCTTCACAGTTTATGAGCGGTGGCATGGAAACCCGATAAAAACCTACTGGTTTTCATCAATAATAATGAATATGGCAGCAAAGCGTTCTGTTACAGGTGGAACGTCAGCCGTAACACGGATCGTGCGGTAGGTACGCCTCTCCGGTCTGGTCGTCCGATGGAATACAGTGGAGAAAGAAGAGTATGTAACTCCTGGGTCCACTGTCTAGTGGTACAGTAAACAATAAACATACTAACGCCCGAAATTAATATTGTATCTACTATCCAAGATTAAAATCGATCTTTCATTGCTGCCTATCGTTCGATCGATCTCCAACCTGCGTGCCTTCATTAACCAATCCACGGATTGGTTATTGGCACTTTTGACCCTAAAATGGATTGTGATATCAGTCCCAGATAGCAAAATTTGGATTAGGATTGATTATTAATTTCGGCCGTAAGAGACTAGCAACCTTGCATGTACGTGAGAACGTACACGCAGGATTAAATGATGAGAGAGATCTCATCTTTTAATAGTCTAAAGCTTATAGGTGGTGTAGGGGTGTAACATGAGCTTGGAAAAGCGTACGAGCAGTTCAGTTCCGAAGTGCTGCCTCACTTTATAGCAGCTAATTTGACCTTGGACATAATAACACGCACTAGTATTAATTTATTCACTCATTTGCCAGCGTGTTACGTCATATCGGATGCTTTTACGCGATCGTGTTCGTTACGAATCGAGGATCTTTTTCTAGAATTGCTTTTCAAACACGTTTCACAGTTTATCTTTCGTATTAATAGTATTCTATGCTTTTGTTTAAATTGGATACTTAGATACATACAGACAGAAGTCATGCCTTTTTCCCGTCGGGGTGGGCGGAGACTAAAGACTACATCTTTCCACATGCTACGATCCTGAAACACCTCTCGCTTCTTCCACTTTCATGAGTTGTTTGAGACAAATCTTATTGCTTAAATATCACTTACCTATTGCATTAAACAGTGTAAAATAACTGATATGCTTGTAAATGTTTTGATTTTGATATCATAATGTATGCAACATGTGCATCAAAGGAAAACCTTGAGATATGTTTTTGTCTGTTGCCATTTTGAACTTCAACCTTGATCTCTTCCACATTGGAAAGTCCCCAATTACTATAGTTGGTTTCTTTATTGCCACAAATACGAATGTAAATCCTTCAATGTCTTGAGCATTCAGCCTTATTGAATCTATCTACAATCTACACTAAATTATTGAAGTAAATTCTGTTCCTGAATTTGTATGATTGTAGAAGGTTCTGAAAAATATTTCACTATGAGAAAGCTATATTAAACCTGAGTGCTTTAGGCTAACTTTTATCCCTGCAAAATGCAGGTTTCCTGTAAGAAAATGGGGATTTTACAGATCAGTGTCAGTGGTAGCATGTCAGTAGTTTTAGGTATTCCTCAGGAACTACTTGTCCCATTCTGTTTAAATCTTCCACAGATAGGAAGTCAAACTATTCCCTAGTGACATAGGCTAAGAATCAAGACACTTAAACCAATATGGAGATTGGTTTTTGGTTGTACAAGCTGCATTGCAAATAGGGCAAGCCATATCACAACACACATTGCGATATTACACGAATAATGTAATGCTGGTACTAATTTTATACATATAAATTTGTATCATTGGATGTTGTTACTCAATCAAGCCATAACAACTGAACAGTTTTGGATATAATTGGTAAGTCAGATAAGGCACTGGATTAACACAGACTACTTTTTGTCTCCCAATTGGTGGAATTGTGACTTGACTTTTAAAGTATCATGTATACTGTTTTAACAGAAGAACAAATGCCAAACAGTTGAGACATGCAACAGGTTGGTCTTTACTGCTGACTACAGGTTTTGAGTGGTATGGCATATGACACTAAATGCTGGTTCTACTTCATTCTAGAAACTAATAAACTGCAAATAGAAGTTCATAAAGTATTACGAACTGAAAACATATTTAACTAGTTAAAAACGGGTCTAATTTAAATAGTAGTTTAGTAGCAAATTAGGTAGTTAACAAATTGTAAATATTTAATTTTAAAGATATCTGAACCTCTTGCTCACAACTAAAACTCATTTCAGTTTGGAATAATGAGTTAATGGTAGGTCCTTAGCTTCGCAGATTTAAGTTCTTTTTATGAAACATTAACATTTTTTTGAAAAAAAGATCTTTATCTCAGAAATAAACACAATATTACTAAAAAAAACAACCAGAGATCCTATAAACTATCATCGGCTCCTTAAACTGCAAAATCAGTATTTGACAACTAATAAAATGCATTAAATTTACCTCGGAATTGAGCCTCCCACTCCTTCACAGATTCCATTTCCATCGAGTTGAGGTCGCTCAGATCATCATACACTTTGTCTGATGATGTCACAGAAAAGGTAGCGAGTCCACGCGAGGCATCCTTCCCACCAAATGCTGCATATGGACCACCTAGACAACAATAAATTATTCACTCCAATTAAACGGACCCAAGGTTACTTTACACCATCTAACAAGATCATCGTATAAAGGAATTTAGTATGTAAATAGCAAACGGTAAGACTCCCTAATTAAATTTGCATGTGAAGCACATATCCACATACACAAGTAATGAGTCATTGTCACCTCTATTTATAAACAGCGCATGCTAATGCACTTACCGGGCCCGTAGAACCGCTTGCCGCGGGTCACGTCGAATATCCATCCGTTGACTGCCACCAACACGCGCCCATCGTCCTGTGTGCCGTCGTAGTGCCGCAGCTCCGCCACCGTCATGTCTTTGCGCATCCTCGGCAACTCATCTTCACTTATATCGACCGGTACAAACGTGAAACGCTTTACTAATTTGTAAGCCAGCACAAAAAAAAATAAACTCATCAGGATACTGAAGGGAGTAATGGTCTCCAAAATTAATTTTTTTATTGGACCGTCCGGCAGTTCTACCTCCGGGTTTGAGGAATCCATGTTTGCGGAACTATGCAAACGGGCGGCCTGTAGCACTGGGATTTAGTTTCAAATAAAATTTAAGTGTTTATCGCCATTCGCCGACCGATGAGAAATAATAAAAATTCACTGACGTCAGCGGTGTTTTTCTTTCTTCGATCGACCGAAGCAGTGTCTCCAGATTGGGGGTTTTTTTCCCCATATTGGGGAAATATATTTTTTTTGCGAAATTTTTGGGGAAACGAAAACTGTGGGGAAATTTTTGGGGAACGCATTTTATTTTGGCGAAAGTTTGGGGAAAAATGTGAAGACATTTTTAATTCAGTTTATGTAACAAATACATATTTTAGCTAATATTTGTTCTGTGTCGTAATTGAAATTGCACGCGTATAACAATACAATGCTGCTAACATTATTATTTCAATAACATGCCCGTAACCCGCGCGTCGCACCGCTGCCAATGGCAAGTCAAACATGTCATTCATTACTATTATTTTAGCCATGGAATGTAATAAAAGTTCTTAAACTTTCGCGAACTGAATACATGTTAATTAGTATTTATTTGATATTCGTTTGTGCGCGAATTAGACCCGTTTAAATACTAATTAACATGGAATGAAATGTTTACTAACTTCATTCCGACTGAAGAGTATTATTGATTATGATTGAAACGGGCATTTCTATTTTTTTTTAAAGTTAGTGATTAAAAATCCATGTCCAGGAATAGTCCTTAACACAAAGTAAATCTCACAGATAAAAAACTTTAGGTTTTTAATCAGTTTTTTAATCTCACGCAGTGGCAACGGCGCTGTAGCGTATTCTGCCAAAGATGACGTCAGCATGCTAAATTTTATAATATGTTTAATAAAATAACTATTCCATGGAAAACTAAAAGATTCAAATTAGTTTCTTAAAGTTTTCTAATTTTAAGAAAATTATGTAAAATTATAGGTCAGGAAATTTAAACACTGCCCATTGTATGTTCAAGGAGCGAAGTCGAAAAAAAATAATTTAAATTGTGTACTTTTTGTTGAAACATGTCTAGAAATGTCAGACATTATCAGCCTGCAATACTTACTTATTTTGAATTGTATGAGAGTATAATATCTGATACCCATAGTAGAAAATTTATTTTTAAATTTTTGTCTATCTGTCTTTTAGTCCTATCTAGGTAATCTCCGAAACGGCTGGACTGATTTTTACGGGACTTTAATTAATAGCTGAGACCACTGGGCGTATAATATGATACTTTTATTCCGATATTCTCACGGGAACATTGGGATAAAACGGAAAAACTCACTTGCATGGGTGAAACTGCAGGACGCAGGTAACTACAATAATAAAATACAAGGACAAATTATTTTGGGGAAAACTTTAGAAAAAGGTATCATTTTGGGGAAAATTTATACCTGATCTGGGGAAATTTCACATACTCAATCTGGAGACACTGGACCGAAGTCACAGACAATTTTTATCTTTTAAATATGTTATAGTCAAAGTCAATATGACTTTGACAGTAGGATCGTCAAAGCCCAAAACAAAAAAAAGGCATTTAAATAGATTTACTGGTAGTCAATCTATGGAGCCATACCTATTCTAGGTACCATGGATGTACTACCCAAAATATATACCCATAGATTTACTTATTACTTTACTTACTTATTTCACACACACATCACATCACATCTCATTTTTTCCAAAACTCCTAGGTAATTTCAGTAAAGCATCCACCACTTTACTGAATCGTGTCTTTGACTATGTAAATAATAGACTTGACTACTTGACCACGAGGATTCTATTGTGAAATACACTGGCTAAAAGCACAAACCGTGCGAAGCCATAACTAAAACAAAAAAAAACAACTTTTTGACAAGTAATGTTTCTGATTGTCAAAAACAGGTTCTGGCTTCTGAAGTTCTGTCTGTCTGTCTGACTTTCTGTTCTGACTGAGAGAGAAATGTGACAAACAAAAGCCATAGGTACTGCCATACATTTTAATCAAGAAGTCAAGTCAAGTCGAATAGTAGGTATATTTATTTCATGGCATTAATAATAAAACAGAAGTATACCGACCGAAGAACAGACAAAACAGTGTGTATGTGTGTGTAGTGGTGGTCTGGTGGGTCTATAAATACAATATTATATATTTCAGTCCGACCCGGCATGGACCCGGCTCGGCGGCAGAGTGCAGTATTCGTTTCTCTTCCGCTGCCTTCCTAGCAAGCTGTAGTGGTGGCGTAGTTTGCTGCCTTGCCGATAGCAAATAAATTTTTCACTTCTGTGACTGCTAAAATTAATTCCAGCATAGCAAATAAGAAGATCAAAGTGTCGTTATCATGAAGGAACCTCGTTCAGATTTGTGCTCCCGATACATACAGATATTCATAGTGGTATCTTGTTATTGGTGAGTTATTGTAAATAAATGATTCTTTTAATTTTGAAGAATACTTACTTATCTATCAAGTCTTGTGATGTTATGTCAAGCCCTTACGAGGAGGGAAAATGAGGTGAAATGCCCTCTATAAGAATCAAAAACTTGTTACAGGGTTGTATCGATAGCAACAGTATTTGTGAACAAGACGCTGCTAAGCAGTCAGAGTGTAGCACTAGAGGCTCCACTGTTCATCACTTGGTTCCAATGTGTGGTCTCTTTTACAATTTGCTCTCTGCTGAGCAGATCGGGGGGTATTCCTGGTGTATTTGCATTTCCTAAAGGCAGCCCTTGGAGTATTGATGTTGTTAAAAAGGTTTGTTGGATATCTTATATTCATTTTAGGGTTCCATACCAAACGGGTAAAGTGGGATCCTATTACTAAAGCTCCGCTGTCCGTCCATCCATCTGTTAGTCTGTCACCAGGCTGTATCTCATGAACCGTGATAGTTAGGCAGTTGAAATTTTCACAGATGTATTGCTGTTGCTGCTATAACAAAAATAAATAAAAAACAAAATAAAATCAATTTTATTAATATTATAGTTATCTTTCGTGTGCGAGGCCAACTCGCTCGTGGCCGGTTTTTTAATTATTTGTGTGTTAATGCTTTTGCTGCATGTGTCTGTGATTTAACTGATGGAAAGGGGGCACTCTAAAATATTAGCAGGTAGAGAACATTTTAACCTATGCAGGGTATTGGTATATTTTTGTTCTAATTAACAGTCTGACCTTATTTCCGTTGGGTAGGCAGAGACTACATCTTTCCACATGAGTTGAAGGAGGGACGCCTGTTCTGGCATGACTATATGTATGTAAAATTAATGTGGATCATTGGAATACAAATACATTATTTCAGTTAGGTATGTCTGTGCCCTTTTTCAGATCATCAGTAGTCAGTACTTTAGTATAAGCAGGCTTAAGGAGCATGGTTGCAGGATCATGAGATGGCTCCTATCATTGACCATACTATAATAAAGAAAAATGCATCTAATCAAAGCACAAAATAGTAATTAGTTACTTAGTGTTAAAAATGGCAGTTATACTCATTAGTCCAATAATTGATAAAAATAATAAGTACCTAAACAACACATTCAACAATGCGATAATTTAGAAGGACACCTTTTATCAGATAAAATTTTACGTTCTGTACACAGCATAATGTTTTGTGTGAATTTTACATAAAACATTTAATGGGCAGTTCATAAAGTTCTGATAATCTAGCTTATCAGATTTCGGAAACGATTATCTATCTAAATTCCTAAAAACTATCAAGATCAATGTTGTTGTTAGATTAGATAACATTTTCAAAAACGATTCATTCAGTTTTTCCAAATAAAGGTAATACAGTTTTAACATTTATAATGTTTGATAGGACTAATTACTTAAATTCTTCAGAAATACAAAACATAGGGAATCGATCAGCTCTTGTCAACAAATTCAATTAATTTGCTTCATGAGAGGTCAACATAACTTGATCTAACTTGCCTATATCTCAAACTTTTCAGGTAATACCTCTATCTTTGATGTTTACATTGATGATAGCAACCAACAATCTATGTCTGAAGTATGTTGGAGTGCCGTTCTATTACGTTGGCAGATCTCTGACAACTGTCTTCAATGTAATATTCAGTTGGATACTTTTGGGTCAGACTACATCATACAAGTGTATCTCGTGCTGTGCATTTATCATATTTGGATTCTACTTGGGGGTTGATCAGGAGAGCTTATTGGGTTAGTATTTATGTAACACATAGACCAGAAACAAATATATTTTGTAAATCACACAAATTAATATATGCTCCGGGCGGGAATCGAACCCGCGACACCAAGCGCAGCTGTCCGATTGCTCAGCCACTACGCCGAACGCGTCGTCCTGACGTGGCGTGATCATGACGGTTATTAAACCCAGGTCATCGGTTGTTTATTATTCACATGCAACAGAGTTGTTTATATGAAAATGTTAAAATCTATGCTTCGATGTCAGTAATCAGTTTTTCTAAAGTCCTCATTGTTTGAGACTAATATAAAATTATCAATCAGTGTACATCACCCCTAGTATGAGATTTTACTAGCTCGACATAGTGCACGTCAACTAGCGCTTTTGTATGAAGATCCTGTACAGCGCCCCTACCGGCGCGTTTATGAACGAAAAATCTTCATACAAAGAGCTAGTTGACGCGTACTATGTCGAGCTAGTAAAGGTCATACTAGGGGTACCTATTGTATGCTACTCTGCAAATTCAACAAACGGTTCAAAAAGTCGAGTAAAAAAAAACTGGTACTGGCTGTAACTTTTCTTTACATGGTGTAATTTTGATTTTCCAGGATCATTATCTATGATTGGAACAATTTATGGTGTGATTGGATCGCTTATGCTCTCCTTGTACTCTATCTACACAAAGAAAGTGCTGCCGAGCGTCAACCAGGAGGTCTGGCTCTTGTCCTACTACAACAATGCATATTCCATATTTCTATTTCTGCCGCTGATCATAACTAACGGAGAAATGAATGTGCTGTTGGATTATACGAACTTCCACAGCACATATTTCTGGACACAGATGATCATTGGCGGTTTATGTGGATTTGCTATTGGGTACTTCACATCCCTTCAAATTAAGGTGGGTGTTAGAAAAACTTAGACGCTAAACTCGCTTTTATAAAATGCATTGTTAGTATGTACTCGTACCTTCCTAGGTACTGCATATTCAAATTGGGTCCAAGACTATCAATTAGTATTATTTGTTTGTCTATTATACCGTTTTATAGGTGGGTGTTTCTAAAATGTCTGTTTGGATGTTGTTACGCCATCACCTTAAAACGGCTAAACAGATTTTGATGAAATTGGTAGGTATTGGAAAATTCGAAAGTAACATGGGCTAATTTTTATTCCGGAAATCCCGGAATTAGACCGCAGGGTTAGTATTATTATAATATTTAAGATATGTAAGAAGAAAAACTACTTTGGATTATCTTGAAATGTGATTAGCTATACATACTCTGTGGTTTTTTAATTATTCTTTTTTGGTTTCAAGGTTACCTCACCACTAACACACAACATCTCGGGCACGGCGAAGGCTTGCGCTCAGACGGTGATCGCTACACAGTGGTACAATGAGTCTAAGAACACTCTATGGTGGACTTCTAACGGTATCGTCCTAGCCAGCAGCGCGCTCTATGCCAGATTCAAACAACAGGAAATGGAGGAGAAATCTAGAAGACCCATCCCTGAAGAAAAGAAGAGTTTAGTGTAAATGCAACACACAAACACAAAGAATTTAGCCACAAAGAATTAAAATTATTGACAAAGATTTTGTGCAAAGACTGTATAATTTTACTATTATATTTTTATTAGTGCTTTTAAGAAAACTAGTTTTCAATTAGCGTAATACAGTGAGTTTTAGTCAAACTAAGTTATACAAATGTATAGGATAATGAGTATTTATATAGACTACTATAGCTGCTGCGCCCCGTTGTTTCGATATCTCAAGGGAATGCATTTTGACGGGATAAACAAGCATATTTTCTGCGCGAAAGAAGCAAAATCAACTAACGCACTTTTATAATAATCATATAATTTTATAATATTAGTAGGAATAATAGATGGCATTGGCAGTGCAGTGATTGTTAAATATTCCATTATTATTTGTTAAGTTACAATGTTTAATATCAAGTAAAATATAATATTATTATATTATTATATTCTTATGATCAACTGTTGATCTTAACATTTTAGATAACTTATTTTTAATGTTTGTATACGTTGAAATTAAATATATATTATTGGATTCCTCGGGATCCGAGATGTGATCGTATAGTTCCACGCCATATAGTTTATTCCAGTTGATTCTGAATGTTGTGTTATTAAAAGTCGCCCATTCAGTGTATCTGTATCTTTCTGTTCTTATACTATATCCCATAATTTTAATGTTTTTCAGAGGAGGCTTGTCAGAATTTTCTTGGGGGTATTCGCTTGGCCTGGGATATTGACTGATGCCAAATAAAGCTTCGCTAGCAAAAGATTGAGTCATCATGGGTACCAAACTCTTTCCCTGGAAGCATAGTAATGTTTTGTCAGAGTTGCTATCGCATCTCGGTATATTCTTGGATATGTTAGCAAGCTCTACTAGCGTAGGGAATATATCGATTAATTCCACTGGAGTGTTTACTATCTTGGGCCGTGTTCCAGGCGCCATAAACAGCAGAGGTACTTTGAGAGCTACGTCGAAGTTGCTGTATTTTGCCCATAAGCCGTTTTCGCCTAAAGACCATCCTGAAACATCAATGTGTATTGGTATAAAAATTCAGGATGTATTATCGAGATTAAGATGGATAAACACTTCAGCGAAAAATAAAAACAAAGAACCCAATAGCAAAAAGCGGAAAACAAGCTCTTATAATATCTCTCTAGTATCCTACAAAAGTTAGTTAAGGTATTACAGGCGGTACAAGCTAATCCCCTTTAGTAACATTCATATGATACTAGAGATATATATATTGTAAGAGCTTGTTTACACAATGTAAAAAAAAAAGTCTATAGCACTCCCACAGCTGAGACGAATCTAATAACACCTCATACGTTGAAATCCCTCAAGTGGATTAGGCTGTAGAGTGGCACAATGATTTTAGACATACATACATACATACGATCTAAAAACATAACCCTTCTTCGGCAGTCGGGTAAAAAGATGCCGGCGAGGTCTAGCACTCGCCATGTATACGGCTAGAAGGAGTTTGGAAACCTACCATGGTCACTAGTCAGGACGACTATAGTTTTCCTCGTGTCAACATAGCTCATTAATACTCCAATCAATGTGTCTATGTATGTGGCGGCGGCGAAATAGCTTTGTCTAATTTTCAAGGCCCATTTCTCTGGCATTGTTCCGAAGGGAAACGTTATGTTGAGGTTCTTTATATCATCCCGTTTCCGAACGTCGGTCCACGGGTGCCAGGCCACTAACGGCAGCTTTCTAGGAATTTGCGGGTATTTTGGAGGCTGGACCTTACTTATAGGAATATAGTCTGAAAAATACCGAACGCAGTTTTGGTCTTTCTAGTTAGTCGGTACAAAAAACTAGCGTAACTAGAATAACTAATAGGTACTTTAAATTTAGAATGATAAACCTAATTAACTTACGTAAAAATTCCTTTGGAAATTTCAAAGGGATGTGGGGTTTGTGAAAACCTACAGCTAGGAAAAAAGGTTTGTTACTGTCGCTTCTATTTTTGAGGATATCGATCGCGTAATCAAGGGTCTCCAAGTCTGGCAAGGTCTTCCCAGGCTGTTTACTGACTTTCACAGGGCAGACAAGGTTGCTTTGAAGCTTCCTTGTTATGGTGTCTCTACAAACAGCCGCGTCTTTGTATATTTCAGTAGGAGGATGGTAAGGGTAATGCGACCAGCTGTAGGGGTAGTCGTCTGTGAAGTTACTACTTTGCCCGGGATGGAAAACTTTTCCGACGGAAAAAGTTTCGTAGCCGTTCTCCTTGAAGAACTGTGGCAACGTAGTAAAGTTAGCGACAGTATCGCGCCAGTAGTTGTAGAAATCGTATAGTCGTAGGGAATCAGGGCGCCGGCCGGTCAATAACGAGTTTCTGCTTGGAGCACACAGCGCCTGCTAAAAATGTCACGATAATGTAATTTTATAGTTGAATAATGTAGAGTAGCTAGGTGCGAAAAAGCAAGCAACAAAAGTAGGGAAGTAGGTATAATTACTGTACTTACTCACCTGAGCAAAAGCGTTTTCGAAGTTAACGCCTCTAGCAGCCATATTAGTTATGTGTGGTAAGCTAACGTTTTTGACCGACAGATGGCGTAAATCATCAATTAAAATAATCAAGACATTTCGCTTAGTCGCGTGTACAGTTTCAACATATAATATTAACGCACAAAATGAAACGATTGTACTACATTTTATGGACATTTTGTTACTAAATCGAGATATTCCTGTTGATTTAAGACGCAGGCAAGGTGTGTGACTGTGATTGTTAGCACAAAGTAGACAGACGTTGCACTGTATCGATTTTCTCACTATTCAACTAACCGTATAGATATTGAACGAAATATAATATTATAATTGTACATAATAATATCAAGTAAACACAATCACGCGTATAGCTTTTATAAGTAGTGTATTATTATTTTTATGTTGGCCTCGCACGGTTTGTGCATTGCATTGTATAATATTTAAGTATTTCTTATTTTCACAATAGGAAAGTCATAGCATTATAGCAATCTTCGTAGTCAAAGTCAAGTCAATTATTTAGGACCATAGTCAAAGCCACGATTCAGTAAAGTGGTGGATGCTTTACTGAAACTTCCTGGAAGTTTTGGAAACATGCGAAATGACACATTTTTGGGTTTATTACTATCATTTGCCCAGACTCGTGCACGTTAATGAACACTCAATGATTAATATTTCGCCAAAACACGATAAAACACAAGTTTCTAAAAAACATACAAAATTAACCACGTCTCACTTTCGGATTCCCACCAAATGTAAAGTAATGTAGATCTAACAGAATGGTTCAATCTGCGTATAACGAAACTCTCTTATAATCGAAAACAATATGTAAAAAATTTAAATGTGTGAGTGGAATATTGTCAAAGAACAACTTATGTAGGTACTGACAGACAGATAGTGCAGCAATAGCTGTAAGTAACTATAATTTTATATAATATACCTATCTCTATAATGTGATAACGACACTATTATTTATTCTCATCATTTATTTTATAATCTTAAGTTTAATTTTTTTTATAATATTTTTATATAAACCTAAAACATTATCAAACACTTAAACCTAGGGTACCTACCACCGATAGCGGAGCAGGACCCAGACTACCGGTGGTTAGCGCTGCAGAGAGAGAAATTGTTATTATTATTATTATTATCAATGCGACTGCGTAGTATTATAAAGTAGCAAGATGATAATAATATAGGGATAGATTGGATCCTGTGATCCTGTCCTTACATGTTATTACTTATTAGTCAGCGCCGACGATTAGTAGTCGGTTAGTAGGCTTATATTTTGACAATGCAGATGGAAAAAAATGTTACTGCGCATCATACAATATCACAGATTAAAAGATACAAGTTATACGTAGGCATTTGGGCATTGGCTTATTTGGCTACTATTAGGCATTAGGTAGTGTATAAATAATTTATTTTAACCTTGTAACAGCGATAAGATAAAAATAGAAATGGCACAATCATTCTCAAGTGTTTGATGCGTACTAATATGGAAAACAATGCATAATATTATTAAGTTATTATTAAGCTTCGTGGTCCCTTCTGCATCAACGTGACTAATCTACTTGAAGTGTTTTTCCACACAGTCACATTTTGTCTCTGGGTAGAGAAGCAATCTTGTAGATACACAAATCGAAACACATAATATGACAGACAGACGCACACACTAACAAAACCAAACGAAACGAACAGTGGAGTGGAGGTGTATTGTCATTCAAATCATCTGTTTTTGTGAATTGTTGTTTATTTGTACATAAAATAATTTATTATAGATTTAATTTATTTGAATAATTGTTTTGTTGAACCAAAAAAGTATTTTCGAAGCGTTAGGTAGTGAGTTATGTATGTGGGTTTTTGTTTTTTATTCGTGTGACGTCATTGTTTTCGACTGCCAGTTATAAACGACGCAATTGCATTTTACTTGAAAATGGATTTAAAATGAGGATTGTTTTCGTAAACAAGGTGAGTTAAATAACTGCGACGTAATAATTTTGCTTGAAAGTGGTCAAGGCGTTTAGATAATGTGTTTTGTTGTATGGATAGCTTGAATCGATTTCCTTTGTCCTCGGTCCCTTTTTATGTTTGTAACATATAGATAGCTAAATAGCTAGGTATCTGTAAGTGTACAGAGAGAGAGGAGTGCAACGAGCCAGCTGTTTTCCAACATCAAATGAAACAATCGTATCTAAAGTCTTCATATAATATTTGTGAGTTCAATTGTTTTTATTATGTAATCTGTTCATTCATGTTGCTATTTTTGTTTATTGACTCAGACTAATAATTATTATCTCTATAGAAAAGCAGCTAGAGCACAAAATTCTATGAACATGGAATCCATAATATCCATAATGCAAAGTACAAAATAGCATGAAGCCATGAACCTCTATTTATTTTTATTGATTTTTGTATGTAACTGGCTGGTTTGGTTTGGTAAAAAATCATTTGTTTGTCTTTTCATTCTGACAAAATGAGAATTATGATTTTTGCTTACAATAGGTACCTACCTACATAAAGTTAATCTACTCATTTGTTTCATTATGTAGTAATAAATATTATTATTCTAATTTAGTATGTATATAACTACCTACTTACCTACTACATTATTTAACCTTTATGGTAAGTATAGGTAGTTATTAATCTATTCTTACATAATTTTTGCAAGATTATGTTCTGAGAGTATGCACCTATGTATATTTTACATAACTGATTATTTATAAAAATAATCTAAGCCAATATTGCTTATTTAAAACAAGTATAATTTTTATTAACCATTATTTATTCTCCTGAGAGGTGTGTGTTGCTAACCTGTAGGTGAATGACCTATAGCTAATTTTTGACCTGCTAAATAGAAGGGTGACCTTTGCGCAATCATAGCATAATATTACATCATTGTTTCTAATGATTTAAATGATTATATAATTATTTAAAATCTGAACTTGAATTGCACTCACTAGTGTTTGAGACTGCGCTTGATTTCACACAATGGCAAATTACCTAACCTAGGCACACTATGTGGACAAAATAATATAATTACAATTCTTAACTAATGTGTACAAAAAATCAAATAAAAATATGAAAAAACTCTAAATTGAAATTCAAGCATCTATTATTTCACCCAGAGCACTAAGAGGGCACCCGTAGATAAGTGACTCTACTCTTCATCTGATCATAAAATGAATCATATACAAGTACTGTTCTTAGATAGGTACAAGGAATTCTATTTAGGGATGTCATGTTCTTGTCTTTTACAGGCGGCAACCAGACAGCATGTCGGCCGAGTCGCCGCGGCACATCCGCTCGGGGGGCCCGCTGACGGTGCCCTCGCAGCCGCCGGCGGACCACTCCCTCATCGACGCCGTCTCCGGGTTCATCAACGACGTCAAGCTCACCTCCGCCACTGTTGATCCTAAGGACGTTATACAGTGGGCAAGGTATGACTACAAATAGGTTTTTGAACTGATCAATATATATATGAAAACTTATTGTATGTTCATAAAAATATTAACAAGTTTGCTAAAAATTGTGACATACATAATTTCAACACTAGAAATAAAAATAAACTCAATGTACCAAGATTTCGGTTGCAGAAGGTTAGTGGTTCATTTATGGGGAACTGTATACGCTTTTATAATAAGTTGCCAGAGGGAATTGATCAATTATCCATGCAAAGATTTAAAACTTTTATTAAGGCTAATCTCATAAAGAAAGCCTATTACACTGTTAATGACTATATTAAAGATAAAAATGCATGGCCTCAATGCCACCAGCTCCATGGTAGTAATAATTAACGTGAATTTTATTAATATGTTTTGAAATTTTTATATTGATGGTCATATTTATACCAATGTAAATATTGTGATTGAAAAAAAAAAAAAAAGAAAATTATACATTATGAGAAAAAAATATGACATCCCCGTAGAGTTTCTTGGTGCTGTCTTCTCTAACGGGCGTATTCCGAAGCACTGGTAGAATCAAACGGAGTTTCCTTTTCCTGTCTGAGATTCATTCCTGGACTTGAAAGGGAAACATCCTTTTTCAAACTCAAACCATACCTAATCAATTAATTATAGTTTGTTTTCTTTTATGATTTTATTAATTTGTTTATTAGATTGAAGTGTTTGACTTGTAAAAGTGCGATTTTATTGCCTATTTACAATAAATGATTTGACTTTGACTTTGACTTTGACAATCGACCTCAAATCGATGTAATTAGTTGATGCCCCAGGGCTTTTCAAAGAGGGGTGAAAAGAGTCTTGTTGTCTAATGATTGATATTATGTCTGGTAATGGTGAATCTTGTTAGCTCTGGATGTGAGAGTGTAAATTGCTGGTGAAGCCAAATTTTGTTTTAAAGGTCATGTTGCAGTTGCACAGTCAACTTGACCAGTAGAGTTAGGTAGATGTAGGAAGCCTTAAAATGGTAAGAAAAAAGTCCTGGATGCTTTCGAGTATTGCAGGTCTCCATAAGCGGCGTTAACCGTTTACCATTATGTGGGACTGCAGATTGTATACCGACCATCACCTAAATACCCAATCAAGCATACCAAATTTTCCCCAGATTCGAGACAGCTGACATAAACGAGCCCACGCCAGAAGGTGACAGCGATAGCGACATTTCTCCCCTGCTCCTCGTTCTGGGCTACGGGACCGGGGTGCAAGTATGGCTGATCTCACCCAACGGGGAGGCGCAGGAGGTGCTGTCCTGGCGGCAGGGCACCGTGCGCGTGCTGCGGATCCTCCCCACGCCGACGAGAGGAGACTGCTTCGCGGCCAAGAGACCGCTGATAGCCCTGTGTGACTCCGCCAGCCCCGGACCTGCTTTTTGCTCGTTGAGCTTCATTTCTATTAGGGGCGGTGAGCAGGTGTGTATAGTTATGTAATTGTTGATAAAAAAATTACTTAAAGCTCCTAAAGGTACTTAAAGGCCCACTATCTCACCATGTAGTTGAAGGTGGTAAAGGTCAGCCTAGAATGGGATTTACTCTCCATTGAGAGTAATTCCGGTAACGGCACAGAATAATAAACTAGTAAACTAGTACAGAAGCTTTACTTCGCAATGGTTTTCAAAGAAATATTGACTCTATCTGATAAACAATATGATTTAATTTAGCTCGCGGTCCAGTCGAGCACGTGTTCATTTACATACCTACCAATTTCTTTTTGAAGGAATATGGGCCTTAATTCACTACACTACGGTTCATTTAGATTGGCCCTTGCGCAATGGCCGCCGCCCGTAGGTATGTTTCGCGGAGTGACACAGGCCTGGTAACGGTCATTACCGTTACCGGAATATCCCGATAGAGGTAATCGTAAAAGTTAGACGAATTACAAATGCTGGGGGAATTACTTTCTCGAACCATACAAATAGAGTTTTATTCATTATTGATGAAAACCTGTTTCTATTGTCTTAAAATCGCATTGCAACCCTACTTGTGCATTCATCGAGTAAGACGCACGCGAATGTGACGTCACTCACACCTGCATGCGCGCATTTGAACAATGGAATCTCCACTCTAATAATATTCTGTTTAATACACATCCATATTAAAACCCAGATCATGCACACTTCTATAATAATATACCTACCAATTTTTTTCTCGACAGGTCAAAAGCATCAAATTCAAGAACCCGATCCTCGACGTGCTAGCTAACAAGCGCTCCGTCGTGGTGTCGTTCTCGGAGCGGTTCGCGGTGTTCGACGCGGGGAACCTGGAGGACAGGATGGCCGTGACCACCTGCTACCCCTGCCCCTGCCCGCTCGGCGGCGGCGCCCCGGCCAACCCCCTGGCGCTGGGCGACCGCTGGCTGGCGTACGCCGACAAGAAGCTCAACCCGTCCAAGAGGAGCAGCGGCGGTTGCGAAGGTGAGGTCATCTTCATAGACTGTTTTTTTATAATTTTGGCTACGCACGGTTTGTGCATTTAGCTAGTGTATTTATTATTCCAAGAATTTCATATTTTCACAATAGGACAGACTTATAGTACTGCAATCCTCGTGGTCGAGTAGGCAAAGCAATTATTTACAGTCAAAGTCACGATTCAGTAAAATGGTAGATGCGTTACTGAAACTTCCTAGGGCTTAGGAAAAAAATTCAAAAATTACACGTTTTTTGTTTGTTTGTATCATTTGTCCACACTCCTAATATCGAAGAAACACAAGAAAGAGAAAAAATACAAAATCTACGTCTTACTTTCGGATTCCCGCTGAAACTTCCACTAGTGGTATAAATACCTAAAGAAACCTTTAGTAAAGCCACTCTAAATATAACGGTAGAACTCCTGGCAGAAATATTTCTCGCTCCAGCGACCAACCTTTTTGAAAGTGGCAGAAAGGTATGCATATTGTTCAACGGAGAACGAACCATTTTTATTCATCTTTGAGTTGAGTTATTGGAACCTTCTTGCTCTACTTTTTAAATACCTTTTTGGCCAGCAATTTACCACTATCTCACCTGTATCTATGTATACAAAGGCGTGGTAGATACCGCGCGGTAACGAGCTGTTTTACATGTAATAGTCAATTCGCTCTTACATTGTGCAAAATTTACATATTTACAAAGTCAATTGTGCCTCCGTTGACTACAGTTGAAATAATAGTCTCAATAATTGCACAGTTTAAGATATTCATCTAGCATAGCATTGCATCATTTAAACAGTGGGCGTGAGTTAGAATTTATATCTTTGCATTGGCTTCAAGGTTCCCTTCTTGATTTTTGTTAGTACGTGCTGCAAGTTGACTTAGTGCTAGATTATTATTTAAATGACCAAATTCAAGTTCCAAATAGGCATACAAAAAAAAGTTAAGTATTACTTTTTCATACCGTTTTCGCTATGTCGAAACTTAGTAACGTCTGGTTTCTGTTTATCTCGGCCAGTGTTTACGCTTTGTGATGTAGGTACCTACACTTTTTCTATATAGTTTATAACTTATCAGTCAATATTAATTAGTTGTCTCGTAAATAGACAATCTTGTCGCTCATTAGCACTATCAATACAGTTTACTGAACTGTATGGCTACAACTACATTGATTTCACAATGGTTGTTTCCTAATGTGTTGTTTTAACGGTTTAGTTCTTTGTCGCAATACAGCTAACTTTAATTTTATTAATAGAGTAATATTGACCATTATGCATCTCTAAACTGACGAAGTAAGAGGCACTTCGGGTTCCGAGCTTCAAAACTATTGATGAGTTATGCAGGCTTAGTTCTTTATCTTTACTCCCTTGTTATTTATGTACCTATAATCGTGATTTAATGTTTAAGTGTCAATAAACATATCATAAATAACTCCGAGGTGGATTTCACTAGCCATATCTGGAGTCTATAGTGACCTGAATCTGACACCAATTATTTTTTCCCATATTCCTAAGGAATAAATTTAAATCGCCCTAGAAATGAACTAATACAAATTTACAATTAGGGCTAAATTAGTCAGAATTGTTCTGCAGTAGGTTGTTAGTAGGTACTTACTCTTTTCATTGACCTTACAAGCGTTACAAAACAAATAAAGCCGAGATGTGCGTGCGAACTCGTAGGTTTGTTAATCAGCATTATTAATTAATATTTCTCAATTTTATTCTATGATCGGTCTACCTACGTTGCTTTGTTATGATATTGTTTGGTCAAGGTTTTTTTTCTAGTGATCGTTACATTATTTGATGTCTTAATATGTCTGAAACTGGAAATGAATACACTACGTTTCCAGCTTTTAAAATGTGTTATTGAAAAGGCATGCGTTAAGATAGTGGTCAATTTCATCTTTTTTGTGTATCGAATGGGATGTGCCGTCCTTTAGTGTCGGAGTTTGTCAGTTCTAGGGCCTATGACGCGTACCCCCCAAAGCACAGAGCAATGTTATCTCGTACATACTGGAAAACGTGGCTGGTAGGGTGGATTACCGTTCGGCCATCATCTGTCAAAGGACAGCTGTCGATGTTAATCGATAATGGTACCGCCCTAGATGTGACCCTCGTGACTCGAAGGCTCGAACTGACTCGAAAAAAACTCCATCAAGAAGTCCTTTGCGTTACAGTAGGTAAACAAACGTTTAGATGGTGAATGCCTACACGACCCCATCTCGCCCCAATCGCAGGATCGGCGACTCACGGGGGGGGGGGGGGAGGGGGGGGTTTAGTGGGCTCATGCCCCACACGCCCCCTTCCACAACCCCCGTGGCGGAAGGGAAGTGCGAAGGCATGGCCACCCCTAAAAATAAAGGTAAACATACGTTTGTTATTGCAGGGGAAGGGCAAACCAGCTACACGGCGACCGTGCTGCACGCCGCGAAGTCCCTGAGCAAGGGTCTGCGCGGGCTGGGCGAGAGCGTGGCGCAGAGCCTGGCGGGCACGCGCGCCGCCTCGCAGTCCCCGTCGCCGCCGCACGCCGACCTGCACCAGCCCGGCGTCGTCACCATCATCGACATAGAGGTACAGTATTACCCAACTGATATTACCCAACTGATATGGCTTACCGATGTACCTGCGCAGAAGATGAATTTTCAAAGCGCGGGAAATGTTATTGAGCGCTATTGGTCGACAGCCGCCGCCATCTTAGCGAGCTTAGAGTGAGATGGAACTAACAGCTGCAGTGTATTATGAACCGTATAATAGTGATCTTAGGTTGATTGTAAGTTTTAAGCATTCTTTCGTTAATCTTCGGACCATACTTTCTTTTCTGCGCGAACGAAGATTCACGACGCGCCTTATAAGTTGGGTACTAGTATACCTGTTCATATCCTACAAGAAGGGACCGTGCTATTTGTAAATTAAAGCGCTTTAGCGCGATCGGGGTTTTGTATGAGATTTTGAGCGTGTCGGGTGACCTATTGAGTACCAACGCGGTATCAACGTGGACGACGCTATTGCTTCGTATTCAGTTTCGCTTGTCTTTTATCCGATTCAGCCGTTTGTATGGAGTGTCTTCTAGTGCTAGGGGGATGTAGATATTCAATGTTGCATAGCGGGGACTTGCCATTTTTAACTTAATTCAGAAAGGAGACTTTTTATATGGTACCTTATACTTCAGTAGTTTGTAAATTCCAGTTGGGTTATTCTTAGTACAAGTTGTTTACTAAAACCAACTAAAAAATAGAAAGAAAACTGACGTCCGCACAATATTAAATTTGTTCAGGGCATCGAAGAAGAAGACGGCCAAGACGCGGAAGAGCCGTGCGACCCGATCGTGGCCCACTTCGTGGCGCACTCGGAGGCCATCATCGCGCTGAAGTTCGACGCGAGCGGCATGGTGGTGGTGACGGCGGACCGGCGCGGCCACGACTTCCACGTGTTCCGCGTGCAGCCGCACCCCAGCGGGCCGGCGCTGGCGGCCGTGCACCACCTGTACGTGCTGCACCGCGGGGACACCACGGCCAAAGTGCAGGTCGGCGTCGCTTCTCTGCGGAACGTGCAATGTTCGCAGATCTTCCCAAAGCTATTCACTAATTCTATTTTTTTCGATGGGTATCCTACCGATTGCGCTACTCGGTTGAGTCGTGACTAAAAGTAGAACAAATTGGCATGGTATAATAGATAATTTGCGTACCCCGAACGTCTTTTGTTTATAATCTGGAGAAGTCTAACTTCGAACTCGTTCCATCCGCTGTCTCTGTGCCCTCAGGACATCGCGCTGTCCGGCGACTGCCGCTGGGCGGCGGTGTCGACGCTGCGCGGCACCACGCACGTGTTCGCGCTGTCGCCGTACGGCGGCGCCGTCGGCGTGCGCACGCACACCGCGCCGCGCGTCGTCAACCGCCTGTCGCGCTTCCACCGCTCCGCCGGGCTGCCCATCCACGCGCCCGCCGGCAAGCGCGCGCCGCCCATGCCGCCCGGCAGCCCGGTAATGCACGTCCACATAGCGCCCGCCCGCCGGGCTGCCCATCCACGCGCCCGCCGGCAAGCGCGCGCCGCCCATGCCGCCCGGCAGCCCGGTAATGCACGTCCACATAGCGCCCGCCCGCCGGGCTGCCCATCCACGCGCCCGCCGGCAAGCGCGCGCCGCCCATGCCGCCCGGCAGCCCGGTAATGCACGTCCACATAGCGCCCGCCCGCCGGGCTGCCCATCCACGCGCCCGCCGGCAAGCGCGCGCCGCCCATGCCGCCCGGCAGCCCGGTAATGCACGTCCACATAGCGCCCGCCCGCCGGGCTGCCCATCCACGCGCCCGCCGGCAAGCGCGCGCCGCCCATGCCGCCCGGCAGCCCGGTAATGCACGTCCACATAGCGCCCGCCCGCCGGGCTGCCCATCCACGCGCCCGCCGGCAAGCGCGCGCCGCCCATGCCGCCCGGCAGCCCGGTAATGCACGTCCACATAGCGCCCGCCCGCCGGGCTGCCCATCCACGCGCCCGCCGGCAAGCGCGCGCCGCCCATGCCGCCCGGCAGCCCGGTAATGCACGTCCACATAGCGCCCGCCCGCCGGGCTGCCCATCCACGCGCCCGCCGGCATGTCGTCATGTAAAATCACCATCATCATCATCATCATCATTATCATCATCATCACCATCATCATCAATATAAGAAGATATAGGTAATATAAGAAAGTAAGTATATAAGTAAGACTGATTCCTCTTTTCCTCATTCCAGGTAAGCGACGGACTAGGCGCGGGGGCGTGGTTCCCGAACCCGCGTCTGCCGCCGTATCCGCTTCCGACGCTGTGCACTCCGCTGGCGCAACTCCGCCCCACTGCCAACCTCGCCACGCACACCATCACTCGCACCAGCTCGGGTAACTATAGAGCTGTTTTGACGCGTTTCTCAAATCGAGAGAGAGAAAGAGAGAGAGAAAGCATCGTGTGAAACGCCTGTGTAATTTTTAGTTCATAAAAATGTTTTGATACAAAAGTCATTGGATCATATACAAAGTCTTTGGATCTGTTTTTGTAAAATGGACTTGGACACAGTCATTATCGAGAAGGAAGCGTCATTATCCGTCTATAAAGAGTTAATATTTCGTCTGAACCATACCTTCCACATTCCAGGCCGACAGCGGCTGTCGTCGCTGTCGGAGGAGAGCGCGGCGGCGCCGCTGCTGGCGCGCGCGGCGTGGGGCGGCGGCGCGCCGCGCGGCGGCGGCGGCGGCGGCGGCGCGCCGCACGCGCTGTACCTCATGGCGGCGTCCGGCGCGCTGCTGCACCTGGTGCTGCACGTGCGCCCCGCCAGCAGTCAGTACTTTTTTTAAATCTATTCACTCTTTGTGAGAAAAGGGGTTCAGGCGACACTCTGCATTCATCCTAACGCAGTGAACGTAGCGTGCGGCGTTGAACACCCTGACCCGTCAGTTCCAATCCAAAACACGCCATTATAGAATAAAAAAAGATGCCTCGTTATAAATACAATCAGTGTCTGGTTCCTCCGCAGGCGTGCCGAAGGAGAAGATCAGCGACGAGTCCCCCATCGAGGTGGAGGTGGAGCCGATGGCGCAGTGGCCGCTGCAGCGCCAGGCCGCCGCCGCCGACCTGCTGGCGCCGCTGCCGCCCTCCAACCCGCTGCTGCAGCCGCTGGAGTGCAGGGTCAGTGTAGCTGCCGTAGGGCTCCCCGAGCCGGAGGCGGAGCCGCTGCAGCGCCCGGCCGCCGCCGCCGACCTGCTGGCGCCGCTGCCGCCCTCCAACCCGCTGCTGCAGCCGCTGGAGTGCAGGGTCAGTGTAGCTGCCGTAGGGCTCCCCGAGCCGGAGGCGGAGCCGCTGCAGCGCCCGGCCGCCGCCGCCGACCTGCTGGCGCCGCTGCCGCCCTCCAACCCGCTGCTGCAGCCGCTGGAGTGCAGGGTCAGTGTAGCTGCCGTAGGGCTCCCCGAGCCGGAGGCGGAGCCGCTGCAGCGCCCGGCCGCCGCCGCCGACCTGCTGGCGCCGCTGCCGCCCTCCAACCCGCTGCTGCAGCCGCTGGAGTGCAGGTCCGACATCAGGTACAATGCAACAAAAGCTTGTACCATTAGTGTAATGTGCACGGTATCCCCCGCAGCGGTACCCGGACATGTGCATGAGCGAGGAGGAGCGCTGGCTGGCGCAGGTGGAGATCGTGACGCACGCGGGCCCGCACCGCCGGCTGTGGATGGGGCCGCAGTTCGTGTTCAAGACGTACAACTGCACCGGGTGAGTAAGCTTCGTGCCCCTACATACTCCTTTAAAGTGCAGCAGTTTGTATGTAAATACTGTTAGCATAACGTTACAACAGAGATGTGAGCGAAGCGAGCGTGAAAAATTTTCGTACAAAAAAAGTGTTTAAATTAAGCGTATATCAAACGAGAAGAATGTGAAGTAGGTGCAAGCGAAGCGAGGCTAAATTAAGTACGAACAGGATTTAAACTACAAATCTGGGTAGGATTGCCATATCGTAGTCTTGCTCAAAAGCCGGTACAACGCAACGAAGCGAGCGCAAAAATCCGATGAATAAATATCGACACAAAAATCGACTGCGTAATTTGCCTTCCAAGTTTAACGTTTCTTTACTATAAAATGTATTGTACAGGCATAGAATACTTATCAATACCCTAGAAGAAGGTACACTCTCTATTTTGAAATTAAAGCGAAATGCAGATCGGGAGTTTGTATGACATTTTGACCGTGTCGGGTGACCTATTGAGTACCATCGCAGTAACAACGTGGACGATGCTTCGTATACAGTTTCGCTTGTCTTTTGTCCGATTCAGCCGTTTGTATGGAGTGTCTCTAAGGGCCGTATTAATAAATCAAACTTAGCTCTGAGAGCTATCTTCAGTGTGCACTTGCTCTTTCGTTCTAATTAATATATACATCTTATGTTGTAGATTAGGAACAGAAACTTACATGATATCTGGCAAATTAATAAATGACACTCAGCGGTTAAGTGCTATCCGATTATGGCACAATTGACACAAACAAGACAGTATCTAGTAGCCAGTGCTACATCTCAATATCCATTTATTAATTAGTAACGATTTCAAGATGTAGATTACATTTTGAGCGTGGATCAGCTGGTAGCGCAGTTGGTAGCGCTATTGAGGTTCATTTATTAATACGGCCCCTAGTCAATGTCGTATAGTGGGGACTGCCATTTTTAACTTAATTCATAAAAGAGTATTTTTATATGGTACCTCATATCTGAGTAGTTTGTAGCGGTATCTCAGTAGCAGTATCAGCTAACATGTGCCCGGGCCAGGTCCAGCTCGTCGCTGTCGGAGGCGGAGACGGTGGACGTGGCGGGCGGCGCGGCGCGCTCCACGCCCGTCAACATGCCCGGCGTGCGCGCCGCCGTGCCCGTGCTCATCGACTCGGGCTCCGCCAGTGAGTGACCCTACCTTTTCTAACTCTTTTTTATTATATTTTTTATTTGGTTTGCTAACTCAAACCATTATTCGTTGCATTATTGAATAATGTAGGGGTCATATTTATTTTATTCCTTGTCTGAATGAGTTTTACCTACTGTGTTCGATTTGTTAAAGTGCAATAAACATTGTTTTTATTTTTTATCAAAATACGTCCAGATTTACAAGTTCATATTCTTAATAATTAATCATTACAACTTCAATACCAAAATTCAAGTGTTATTACATTACATAATTTTAGTTCAGCGCCATCTATCGAGCCAACTTGTAAACATGTTGCAAACCTGAAACGTCAATTTGAAGAAAGCTCCCCTTACCCCAGGTTCCCTGGAGCAGTCCCCCGTGGACAGCCTCCGGCGCGCGGCGCTGCTGGCGGAGCCCCGCGCCGCCGGCTGCGACGTGCAGCTGCGGGAGGACCTGGCCGAGGCCATGAAGGAGGACCACGGTCAGTGCCGTTTTATGACCTCCGTTGTCCTCGGCAAACTTTATCATTCGGATTTTACAAACGGCGCCGTCACTTTCCAAACGGTGCCGTCATTTTGCAAACGGTACCGTCATTTTACAAACGACGCCGTCATTTTATAAATGTCGTCGTCATGTTACGTACCGAGTGATTGCGGTGGTAGGTTTTTGTCCTTCAATTTGTCTGAATTAATTTACAAACTGACGACGCCGTTTGTAAATGCCGAATTATATAATAGTGAATGCCAACGACAACTTAATATTGCATGAATAGCGCATTTACGAGAACAACGTTGAGCAATGTTCAGTAACTTTTTATAATATTTGTGGTCAATTTTTTTATAATCGCGTCTATACCGCCGAGACACTGGCAGGAACCGACCAAAAAAAATAAATGGATAAAATGTTACTGAATATTAATGATCATTTCGGCAAGTATCGCTTTATTCATATTTATTTCGGCTGATCGTCACGACATTGTTATGATAACATGACAATGTTATCGTGGTTTATTATATTCTATTAGCTAAATTTTCTACAAACGGGAGGGGTTTCAGGACTAATTCGTATTGAACGTCCAATTATTTAGAAAATCTTCCATTAAAAATTCGCCTTAATTTTCATGCTAATTAATGGTGTTGGAAGTCCTTTCTACGACATAATATTTCATTGCAGACGTTTTTTATTTATTTCAAAACATACTATGTGTCTTTAAAAAATATGAAATTCGAAACTAAACTAATATGTCTGCTAAGAGATTATACTGTACAAGGGACGGTGGATTCCAAAATTAAGTAAAATATTTTTCATCATTGACAAAGTACTCGAACAACATCACACTGCAAAGTACCTTCTAGCTAGGTAGAATTAATCGTCAAACGAATCATCAGTTTCCGTCATGAAAACGGTCAAACATTCGTTCAGTTCAATAAAAATACATATCTAATATTAAAACCTACGTTACATTATAACCTCATCAATAATCCGAAGTTAATATAACATGCGTACAATAACATTCGTTCAGTGTTCGAAACACGTTTGCGACATGATCGTGGCCACATTAGTGGAGCGGATGCCGAATTAAAGCTCAATGATCTCGCAAGAAGTGTTAAGAGGAGTCACGAGACGGTGTCATCCAGCGCACACCGCCGCCGGTCCTATACCGAAGCCAAAGGCATCCATCGCACTAACCCCCCCTCTTAAATCTCCAGATATCACACCGCAATACCTCACAGTGTACTCTACCCCTAACGGTCGGGCGACGTGATATTTTGTACAGTCGCGTTCACGATCGCTTTTACCGCGCTACGGATATTCTATTTCACGATCGCCGTTCGACATGTCAACCTAAAAACGAACGTAAATAACCCTAATCTTAGCCGCACGGAATCTGTGAGATAGAATATCCGTAAAACCGACCGATAAAAACGCTACTGGCACGTAGAGCGATCCCCCTGTACAAAAATTGAGTCGGCCCCCGACACGCCCGGAGCGATAACAGAGTAACATGGTTGCCTTCGGTTTCGTATAGGGTCCCGACGCGCCTCGGCGGCGCGGCAGGCGGGCGCGGGCGCGGTGGACCCCGCCGTGGACCCCGGCGGCACGGTGGAGCGCGCCGTGGACCCCGCCGGCACCGTGGTACGCGCCGTGGCGGGCGCGCCGCCGCCGGCCGCCGACCCGGACGACTACACACGCGCCAACAGCGACGAGGCCACGTTCCGGCCCGTGGTCCGCGCGCCGGCCGCGCTGCCGCCGCCGGCGCTTCCCGCGCGCCCGCTGCCTCGCACCACCACCATCCCCGTGCAGTCGCTGGCGGCTCCGTCGCCTGCCGCCGCCGCCGCCGCCGCCGCCGCCGCCGGAGTCGGCGCGTCCTCCGCACTGTCCGCCTTCCTCGCGGCCGACGCGCGCCTGGAGCGGGAGATGTACGACGCTAGCGCCGACGCCGCCGACGCGTCTGTCGCGACGCGCGTTTGCAGTGATATTAGTGATGGTAGTGCTAGAGTTAAGGTGGCCGATATGGTCTCTGCTGACGTAGAGCGAACTCGGGTATCTCCACGAGATTCTCCGAGGAGAGAGCGAGAAGAAAGAACGGAAAAGGAAGATAGAAGAGAGAAAGAAGAAATAATGGAAAAGGAAGATAGAAGGGAAAAAGAAGAAAGGAAGGAAAAAGAAGATAGAAGGGAGAAAGAAGAAAGAAGGGAGAAAGAAGAAAGAAGGGAGAAAGAAGAAATAAGGGAGAAAGAAGAAAGAAGGGAGAAAGAAGAAAGAAGGGAGAAAGAAGAAAGAAGGGAGAAAGAAGAACGAAGGGAGAAAGAAGAAAGAGGAGGGACAGAGAAGTCGCGGATCGTATCGGTGGAGGAGGTGCCGGCGGAGGGAGCGAAGATCGAGTCGTCTAGGAGGGAAGTGGCAATGACTTCGAAGGAGGGGTCCTTCGATTTGGAACTCCCATCAAAAACTAAATATACGGAATCAGAATCGTCTTCCAAGCCGGAGCATGACGAGCCAAATTCGATCCGAGACAAGAAACCGGATTCGAAAATTATGAAATCTACAAGAGGATCTACTGAAAGCAAAACGTTGAAAAAAGAATTACCTGAGCCGAAAAAGCAGACGTGTGCGAAAGCGTCGACGAAGAAAGAAGCTGAAACGAAAAAGGAATCGCCTGGAACTAAGAAATCGACCAAGGAAGCTATATCTGAAACTAAATCTTTAGCAAAAGAAGAAGAATCTGATGCAAAAATATCGGGTCCCGGTACAAAAGAAGTAGAATCGGAAACAAAAAGAAGATCGAAGAAAGACTCACCTGATTCAAAAATAACTATAACAAAAGAGATAATAGGTGAGATTAAATCAGGGAAGAACGAGCTATCAGGTTCTAAACTATCGACAAAGAAAGTAGTGTCGGAAACAGAAGTAGCAGTGGAAACAAAAGCAGCAGCTAAGAAGGAGAGAGAGGAATTATCTGATGCAAAATTGTCGACGAAGGAAGTACTATCGGAATCAAAATCACCTGCAAAAAAAGAACTATCTGATACAAAATTACCTACAAAGAAACATTTACCTGAAATAAATTTGACTGCAAAAGAAGACGTAGCTGAAGCAAAGTCATCCAAAGAACAGCCCAAATTAAAAAGTACGAACAGAAATTCTTCTGAACGAGAGAATTCGCCAAGAAAAGAACTAACAGAATCAAAGACAGCTTGGAAGAAGGATTTCACTAAATTAGAATGGCCTGTAAAAACAGAGGCAATAGTATCTTCGAAAAAAGTATTACATCAAGCAGAAGAGGTCGAAATAAAAACAGAGGATCAAGCGTGGGACTTACTTCTATGTGAGCCAGAAAAACAAGTATTGAGTGTCAGTCTACAGTCGGCAGCTAGTGATAAAAGCGACGAAACTAAAACAAAATCTAAAAAGAACCGCAAAATCAAGAAGTCCCAAGATGACACGCAAAACAAATCGGAGGATGACAGTTTCGTAGAAATACATGCCATCGAAGATAAGATACAACCCTCAAGTGGAGAATTAGTGTCTATTTCAATGCCTTTCGAAGAAATAGAACAGTCTAGTTCTTACTCAACGAAAACTAAAAAATCTCGTTCACCCAAACCTACTATGGACAAGAAGGAACAATCTCAACCAAAACTAGATGATTGGTCGTTGGAAGATATTGACTATACTATCAAAATAAAGAACTCTTGTATGAAGAAGAGTCTCGCATCTGAAATGGATAAACTGACTGAATTTGAATCTAAAAAACCTAGAGAATCGAAGATTGAGAAAGGAGATTTTCTTAGAGTGGATAACAATGACAGTGCCATCATAGAAACCACAATCTTGAAAGAATTTACCAAGGAAAAGAAACCTAAATGTATGACATCTAATCAAGAAAATCGTAAATCAGTAGAAAAGTCTCTAGAAGTTGATGTAAAAGATGTGTATGTAATCGATAGTACAAAGGACGAGTTCCCTGAGATTCAGATAACTAGCAGCAGGGCAAGCAAAATGCGTAAGAAGTCACCTCAAGTAGAAAAAGATAAAACAATCGAAGAAACAGAAATACCAATAGAGGTGATTCCAGAAATGCCAGTAAAATCATGGAGCTCTATTGCTGCCTCTAAAAGCTCTAAAAAGCCGGATGAGGTTACAGGAAAGAAACACGAGACTAAACACATTGAAAATAAAATTGAAGATAGAAAAACAGAAAGTGCTGTCAAAGATATCAATAAATATGAAAGAAAAAAGACTATAACATACTCGGACGATGACGAACCCACCACGCCTCTATCTTTACACGAAGAATTGATGAGGCTCTGTAAGAGGACTGATATAATGGTGGCACAGTGTGACGCCCCTTCAGGGCTTAATTTTGTTGAAGAACATCATTCCCTACTACAGGACTTGCCACCTCTACAATTAGACTTCGGTTTAGACGACTTTAGACTTGAAGTAATGAGAGACGGTCTTCTCGACGTCAACGACACCCATCTATCCAGTCCGATTTGCAAAATCGACATCGATAGTATTCTCTCGTCGATCAAAGAGTCTACGAGTGCTTTTAATCTGATAGACCTTGAAAAGGTTCCAGAGAAAAAAGAGAAAGGTTTCAGTGTTGTTCAGAATGATAAAATAACAAGTCAGGAGGTGAAAGCGGATGATGACTCCAAAGCTGAGGATAAGGAGATGGAAGCAATGGACAAGTCTTCGGATGATGACAACGCTTCGCCCGCACTGTCGGCTGATAGCGACAAAGAAGATAAAAAATCGACTGGTGCTTCGAATGTAACCTTGCCTTCTTCAAAGCAATCGTCTAAATCTAAAAAATCGCGTAGGAAGAAGAAGTAATATCAGTAATGTGTTCATTTTCTCGATTGTAATAAATTAAGCTAGTAGTTATTCAACATTTGCTGCTCGTAGTAACATTAGGATAAGTAAAGCAATTTAGTTAAGTACAGGCAAAAGACAAAAAAAAATTGTGATGGCAAATTCTACTACAAATGCCTAACCTTAGATATAGGCAATAATGATTTTTAAATTATTGAGATGAAGGTAGTGGTGTTAGCATATCGAAAAAAAAATGAAAATAAAAATATAAAAATTTGGCAAAATCTCAAAAAATATATTTAAAAAGTTCTAGATTCTTTATGAAGATTTTCGAATTATTCAGTAAATTAACTCAATAAATATCTGTGACATAATATTAGGTCATGCCTATCTAACATGGACATCAGAAATTATTTATTGTGTTTTAAGTTCGAAAACTTATAAAAAATCGGAATAGTCAATACATAAGTGTATTCGCTCCTAGTACTTATTTCTTGGATTTAGTTTTTAGTTTACAATATTACTATACTTAATAAAATAAAATAAAATACAAAACTTACTAATTTCAAGTTTTTCTTAGTTATTAATTAAAAATTCAGCAAAACATGTAACAAAGGCCAGTATGCTAAAATGTTACCTTTGTTTGCACTTAAAACTAAAAAACGCGTTTTATCAAATAAAACAAACACAGCTTAAAAAGTACAGAAAAAACTTACGAGCACCTACTAAAATAATAGGCATAACAATTTAAAATAATGTTCCATGATTTTTTACGTTCTATAGTTACTACATACAATATTTTATTTCTCCTAATACTCGTAGGTACAGTAGTACCCAACTTATATGGCTTACCGATGTACCTGCGCAGAAGATGAATTTTCAAAGCGCGGGAAATGCTATTGACCGCTACTGGTCGGCAGCCGCCCCGCCATCTTAGCGATCGCCGCGTGGCATGAGTGAGATGGAACTAACAGCTGCAGTGTATTATGAACCTTATAGCAGTGATCTTAGGTTGATTGTAAGTTTTAAGCATTCTTTCGTTAATCTTTCGACCATACTTTCTTTTCAGCGCGAACGAAGATTCACGACGCGCCATATTAGTTGGGTACTACGTACTTGTGTTATTTAGCTATAATATTTGCACACGTTTTGTAAGTACATCAAAATAAAAACACCTTTGCCATTGGTGCCGTAAACAAATGTCAAATCTATTTTATTGACTTCCTAACATCTCTTTTCAGCTTTTGCTTTCGAAAATAACAATATCAATTGAGGCTTCGTTAATAAATATTAATATATTATTCTTTCCTAACTTATGCAACAATACCTCAGTATTCGTTCATCAATGCTTATTGTGACGTGCCGCGAAAAGGGTGTGCTGTATTTTAAATGGAGGTTTCTGCTAAAGCTAAACATAATAATATACTGACATAGTCATCTGGTATGTAATACCTTGGCCCATAATCTCTGAGAAAGCCGTTTGATTCCATCAGTGGCTATACATTATAGGCTGATGATATAATATCTCATTACGTACGCGGCTGTCTCTGTACAAATATTATTGTAATTATTCAACGAGTATTATTTTATAAAAAAAATCCTATTTAATAAGCTTTAATGTGTTAAATCATGACAAATATTTATTTTTTTATGTTCATCACTTTATGAAATTATTTCATTGCATAGCGATACGTAATTGGTGCATAATATGTTTAAATGGGAAGCTCTAGCCGTTGTGGCTTATTTATTTAAGTAGTAAAATTATTACTTTTAAGTTAACTGTATGATCTGTTGACCATTGTGATGATGGCAGCTCATTTTGATATTATTTAGTACAATTGTCTGCTAATGTTAAATATTGTTTTACAAGTTGCTTGGATAATTGGGAATGAACTTTTGTACAAACAGCATCAAGGATTGATATGAAATGCAGATTTATTGGGTTTATTATTGAAGCAATCGTCACTAAGAAAATCCCGTCACTTACAGCCGAAATTAATATTGTATCTCCTATCCAAGATTGAAATCGATCTTGGATTGCTGCCTATCGTTCGATCGATTTCCAATCTGCGTGCCTTCATAAACCAATCCACGGATCGGTTATTGGCACGTTTGACCCTAAAAATGGATTGTGATATCAATCCCAGATAGAAAAATTTGGATTGGATTGATTACTAATTTCGGCCGTTAGTTCATCTCATGACACGATGGTGATGATGGTGAAACGTCTGATTGAGTAACAGTTACTTAACCAGACTTCTAATAACATTAATAAATTAACATCAAAGTTACTTTATTGCTTGGCCACAAAAAGCAGATGTGTTCTTTTTGATCAGCAAAAATATGCTCAGTTCCTATTATTTGATCACAACATTGTAATGGGCCTTGTTTTTATAGTTTGAGAAAGGGCGACAATAATATTTTGATCTGTAAAAATTGTTTGTCTGACAGTTCATAAAAGTTTAGTAAGCAGTAAGATCTAGTTTGACTTATCGACATAATATGTACATAATACGGGGGTGTAATTCAGGGTACAAAATACAAATCGGCATAAGATTTTGTCTTGTCGACAGATGAGTATCTTCAGTTAGCGACCGTTAGATAGGATTAGAATTCGGCCTTACATTGACGTAATATACAAATAACTCGAGTAAATAATAACAGATATAGGTAGAAAATATCGATTCTATTTATTCTCAAAAAGATTCATCTTACCTTTAGATTTAGGATTTTTCGGAACTGTTTTCTAACAGAAGTTGTTTTAGTACATCGATGATTTTTGCACTGTGATTATTTATTATTATTCCAAGATTGGTACCAAATTATGTATTTATTTAATAGATCTTGTTTTTAGAAGATAAACAAATTTATCTCGAATTTGCTTAATGTATAATCTGGCTTATTAAATATTACTGTACAATGTTAGAGTAATTCAGCGAAGATTATCGAGCCATGCTACTTTAAATTTGTAGTTAATAAATTAATATATTATACATAACTATATGTACACATTAAGAAACTTCATGAACAAGAAACGCAATGGGATAGAATCAGCAATTATTGAGTTACATACAGCGGATTCGAAACGCGTGGCAAACTCTTGTTCTAAACGCGTTCTTGTTTTTAACTGTTTCATAATGTGCCCTTTGAAAGTATATTATTATTTATGGTATATAGATGTATATTATTTATAGTATATATAAATAAACTGTTCTGTATATTTGGCTGCTTCACACAGTATCTACGGTTTGTTGATAATGTTAAGGAGTGTTTAAAAATCAAGTATAATAAAAATGAAATTCAAAAACCATTTGCGTGTTTCTTTCATGTTTATCCTATAATTACTTTTGAAATTTACTTTGCAATTGAGAGGGAAATATTAAGTTGTGTATTTAGCTAGTTTTATTTAACGTTTGTGATGATAGGAATGTTAAACATTGTAGGTATATCTGTAGATAACATCTCATTGTCCACAGAATAGATTAATCTGAGTCATGCACTGATTCACTGTACTTGCATCACAAAGAAAAACTAAGTCAATCATATAACGCAGCTAGATAAAGCTAGATATTATACGGCTTACCTGAGAATGCAATGTCATGAAGGCAGAAAAAAACCCGATCCATAGTTTATAGTAATTATACTTTACTCGTAATTAATGTTTTTGTCTAGTTTCTTGGTCTGTAGTATAGGTTTTACCTACTGCGAATCAGTGCATAAACAATATAAACACATATATTTTCTATCGCAGATTTGTTACGATTAAAAGAATAGGAACTTATGCACGCCCTCCCAAAAATCTGGATCGTATATTATAAAAAAATCTGGATTGCAGTTCAAGGTGGCAATGCAGCCAGATTCTGGAAACTTTCCATCCGCCAGAGGTCTTTTAGATGTTTGATCTGCTGCATTACAATACGCCTAGTTAGTTTAAAAAACCGCGCTTTGTGATTAAGCTCAAATTATGATGTTCGGTTCCAGGTATCGCAACGAGCGGTCGCTACGAGCCGGAGCAAGAAGAGCTTAGCTCGAGCAGCTTCAGTTCTACCTCCCGTGCGTCCCTCGACCCCCCTTCTTCCCCCACACCCAGCTGCAGCGGCGACAACCTGCTGCACTTCCCCGGAGACTCCAGCAGTTCTGTTTAAGGCCATCTCTGCGAGAACTGTCAACCATGCCATCTTATCTGGAATAGCTCAGAACCTTGTGCCCCAATTCCAGCCGTAATGAGAATAAACTTAGGACTTCACCTGGAGATTCCAGCGGTTCGGAGTGACGTCACTATGTGCAAAAACCGTCAACTCTGTCATCTTGTCTCAAATTACTTAAGCACCTGCCTTCATTTCTAGCAGTAACGGCAACAACTTTCTGTCCCTTCCTAGGAGATTCCAGCAGTTCGGTTTTCGCCATCTATTTTGTGACAACTGTCAACTATGCCGTTAAAGCTCGATTTGAATCCGAAGACCTGGATTCAACTTTCCAGCAGTAACGAGAATAAGTTTCTGCCCTGCTATAGTTTCCAGCAGTTCTTTATAACGTAATATTTTTTGTGAAAACTGTATAACTTATTGTTATCAGGTGGCTTTAGACAATATTGTTTACCTCCCAGACATTATAGGGGCTTGTTCACACCATTGTGAAGTTCAATTCTCGGTTACCCAAGTCTTTTTTATAAGGGCTTTCCTGGGCTTTCATACTGACAATAAGCGCAACACCATCTATCGCATAGGTTGAGTAACGTCTATCTCGGCCTGAGTGGCCCTGTAGGATGTAACTGTAAGTGTAATCAATTAGTACTATCCTACATTAACAATATTAGGTACACATTTTACATTTTGTGTAATATTTTTTACGATTACATCACATGTCAATATTTAAACATAGTAATTAAGTTAAAACATAAATAAGGTAAGAGTTACTAAACGCAGCCAGAAATAAGTGCAAACGTAACACACATTGTCGATCTAAATCTAATGTTAAACACATTAAAGTGAATTAGAACATAAGTGTAGGTTTGCCGGCCAGAATGATTATCAGGATAAACTGAACCTACGTTAAACTGGGTTTGAGGTTTACATTCGTAGAGTATGTTTCAAACTGTACTGGCAAACTAACTCTATTATATATCATAGTATAGGGAAGCCGTTTGTACTTGAAATAGAGAAACGCTAATAATGTTCAATGTCAAAAACAATTTGTATTTGCGGCGTTTAGTTTCTTCATACGTTTGCGGGTAGAACAATGGTTAAAGCAAGTGGAGTAGGAACTTATTTCCTTTACCTACTATCGTATCGATCGACATACGCAACACATGTCTGATACTCATACTAGTTTATCCTGAAATTGATCTTGGTGACATAGTTTTCAACAGAGTTCATGAATAGAAATCTTGAAGTAGAATACATTAATATCAACCAATTATTACAATTAGGAGTAGAAATATGAACATTTGTGTCGATTCATGTTGCAACAAACTAAACTGAATTTAAATGTGACCGTTAAACACTTATTGAAGTTACATACTAAGTTGAGCGCTGTTTTTAAAGTTAGCTTAGTTTAGTGTATTCAGAATCGTTATCACTGACTGGTTACAAATACAGCTTGTACCTACTAATCGACGTCTAACCCTGGCTTATTCTAACTCAATAACAAATTCACAAGTAAAATAATTAGGTATGCCAGGATTGAGTAAGAAAACGCGAGTAATAGACGTCGATTTTGTCGTACAAAATTTTATGTAACATCTGTTTAACTCTGGCCTAAAGTTTTGTGGTAAGACGGTAAAAGTCCGCCACTAACTAAAATAAGCCATCTATCCAATCTATGTCAAAATCAATAATTCTCGAATGAGTCAGTTTTTCAGGCCAGAGACCTCTGACGTGACTTAAGGGCTGCTATCAATAGCATCCAGGATCGATGGCTTAACGTTGCCTGCAAAGTAGTCTGACGTTATGCCGTACGTAAGCACTATTATAGTCATGCCAATAAACGGTCACCAATCCCTCAGTGAAACTATACCAAGGAGCGCTATAGTTGGGTCTTTTACGTCATAATGTACTTTATTTGTAACCAGATACTGTTATGAAAAATAGCGTGTATTTTCATATTCTAGTGCGCATAGGATAGGTTAAGTACCATGTATTATTACCATGAAAGAAAGCGTGGATGTAGCAAAACATATAAATGCATTTGTTTACCGTAACTGTGATATGAGGGTGGAGTAGAACTTAAAAGAGCTTGCTTAGTGTAGACGTGATTTGGACCTTAAAACCTGTTACCCTATCGTACAAAATCATTTAGCAGTTTAAAACATTCCAGGATGCCAGGAAACAATTTGCTGGTTATCAGCAAAAAGAGGCGTAACCAAAAAAAACATGCGTTGGAAGAATTCTGATTTCACAGAATGTTAAAAGAGGCCCCAGGTTTTTAGATTAGTTTCTTATGTTTTATTTTTCTGACTAATCTTAGGTTACTGATGAATCTGATTCATAATGTGAAATTAGTTTCTATTCTTGCATCCGATATTTCACAAAGATTTTTTTGACAAAGCAAATTTATTTATTTATTTGTGAAATTACCATATATGTACATTGTTTTAATAAAGGCGAGAGTAAGTAGGGACTATTTAGAAACGAACGAGTAAAAAAATTGGATAGTATCCAGAGAATTGTCTTCCTTAATTATTTATTTTATAATAAAAGCTTTCCATTGGTTTTGTAATTTTATTTATTTATTTTGAAAAGACAAGTTTTTAAGTTATTCATGCCTAAATTATTCAGCAAAAACTAAGCATTGTGTGTCTAATATTATTGTATTTAGTATTGTGTTTGTAAAATTATATAAATATAGTTACTTAATTCTTGATAATTATTCGAAATGTTTACAATTAATATTGTAGAGCGAAAAATATAATCATTATTCATTAGGATGTATTTGTAACTTGTATTTTTGAATATTTAATATTTAAATTATATAATTTGTATAAAAAAATTAACAAAAAGCATGGAATGCGAGTGTGGTGATGACAATTGTATGTAATGATTGTAAGATTAGACTGAACGAGAAACCACCGTTTGGTTAAAATTCAAAATTGCGATATTACTTAAACGATGAAAATAATATTAATTATATAATCTAAAAATAACGCATAATTATGCTTAAATTAGTAACTAAATTAAAACTTGTGGCGAAGTATTAATATTATATGTATAATCCGAGTAAGCCAATAGGCTTTTGTTAGCTTTAAATCTAATTTTGTCACCAATCGTTATTGATTTATTAGAGCACCATCATATTTCCACCAGTTAACCTTTGACCACACAATCCAGGATGAGAACATTTGAGCTGTAAGAAAAACCGCGATAAAGGAAAGCAGCTTATCTATTTATCCTTACAAAGAATGTTCAACTACCTATTCCAATGTGGCTACAACACAATAATTAAGCGTATAGGATAGACTAACAACATCACTGTATGTATGTACAGTGTAATCTCTATCCTTTACGAATAAATAATAAACAAAATGCGAATACTAAAAACTGATCGGCATTCCTCACTGTTACCATAGAGACTACCATGAAAAGATTTATAATATTAGAGGCTTGAGTATATTCCTAAGTCAACTGGATGCGTTTGAAAATAATTTAAATGCTTTTTTAAATAACGTTTAATAGTTCCATTGTCTAGAATGTTTTTGTTGCACTGGCAAGGGGGTTACCCAAAAATGGATAGGTTTTGTGTAAAAATGCTTATTGCTTTTGGCCATAAAATTAGTCAGAATTTGATATTGAATTTTGTAGAAATAGAACGCAAATGTTTGGTATACATACCCGGCTTCTGCAATACTTTGAGCGTGGTCTTATAAAATAAGGGGTTTTCTAGTAGCAGCTGTCACAGCGTGGGGTGTGATTGCAAAGGGGGTTGCGGGAGGTGCGGGCGGCAGGCTTATCACAGATCACGCAATAGTTACTTCGTCCTCGATCCCCTTTGACATCCTACCCCTGTGTGCCTCGTGCGAGTTTTGTCAATTTATTTACGCGCTCGGTCCGTTTGGCGTAAACTTGAAATTGTATGGAATAAGAGCAGCGCCATCTAGCGTCAGTGAATCAGTCACTAGATGGCGCTGCTCTTATTCCATACAATTTCAAGTTTACGCCAAACGGACCGAGCGCGTAAATAAATTGTCAAAACTCGCACTAGGCACACTGTACCCCGCGGGCGAGGTCCGAGTTAAACGGTCGCACTATAGTTGCATGCGCAATCGCTCCGTCGTTCTATTCATCTGTGTATAGTTCTCGACAGTAAGCCATGTGCGGTTAGTGAATATATACATTTGTTATGTAAAACCCTTTATTCAAGAGATCGAAGACCTAAAACGGCTGAAATTCCGTTGCTCCAGAAGTCGGGTTCAGTGATGGTCGGATGTGATAAGAATAAATGTTAACCCTAAGAATTTTAATCATAAAATAATGTAAGTTAAATTCCTATATTTTATTAAGGTAGATGTTTTCTCACTCGATTTATGTTATTTTGTAAGATTTTAATAAAATAAATACGAATTTACTGAATACGGCGTGTTTTATTTCAGTGGGAAAATAGATAAAATATAAATAAGAATAACGTTAAAATCGAGATATTTATTCATATTTATACTTACACAATAAAGTTTATCAAAAATAATACGAACAATAACAACTTTAATCTAAAAACACAATAATAAATACTGTTTTATAAATATGGTTTTTTCTACGGGGGTGGTTTTTTCTACGGGGGTAGTCGGAAATAAAACAATAGTATTAGTCAGCTGATATTTAAATTAGATTAAAATATAAATAGACACTATATTATTGTGCAAATTATATGTATAATTAAAAAGGACAAGTAAATACCTGCCGGGGAGTGTTATCTTTCACTTTGCACACTATACCATCACCTTTTGCTACCAATCCATTTTTGCGATATTGCACTGCATAAGATGGAGGCTGTAATGGAGTCACAGGCACAGCTTCAGCTACTCTTCTTGCAGAAGATGGAGACATTCCAGGCTGAACTCAAAAAAGTCCCATCCATTGATGGTAGTGCAACATTGGCGGAGGACTTTAATTCTTTCCGGGCCTTCATTTTGACTGCTCTCAAGGGTCTTCAGGATCAGATTTCTCTTCTCGCCCGTGAGTCTGACAGCCAGGAGATGCGAGCCCGCCGGAAGATACTGCTGATACATGGCCTGACCGAGGAAAAGAGTGAGGACACTGTGGCCATAGTTGTGAGGGCAGTGGTTCAGCAGATGAAAGTGACTGAATTCACTGCTACAGATGTTAGTCGTTGTCATAGAATGGGTCGCTCCTCATCCCCAGATAAGCCCAGGCCAATATTGGTTAAGATCCATGACCTAGCACTTCGCAATAAAATCTGGTACGCTAAAACTGCTCTCAAGGGGTCAGGCATAACTTTGTCGGAGTTCCTGACGAAGCCCAGGCATGACACCTTTATGGCAGCACGTCAGCGATTTGGTGTGAAGAATTCCTGGACGCGGGATGGGTTTGTCTTCGTGCTTGGGCTTGATGGGTCGCGGCATCGTGTCAGCGGTCTCGCCGAGTTGAGTAGGATTAAGGCACCTGCTCCTCTAGGTCCGAAGCCAGTTTCGGTCTCGAAGAGTCCGAAGCCAGTTGCAGCCAGGGAGCCATCAGTCAAGGAGGCAGCAAGGACTACAAGGCGAGCCGCTACCACCAGCAAAAAGTGAGCCATTTTTGGCATAAATTTAGTTTCTATTTGTCTTGTCAACTATGTTTGAAATGAATAGAATGTTCACTGTTCAGTAATAGCACTAAATATCAGTTGCTTTTACCCACATATTAGTATTTACAATAATTTTACACAGCTTTTCCTACATCCAAATGAACCTAATGTTTTGTTACCTATCTTAGCTTTTTTTCTTTTTTCTTTTTTGTAACTGTCAAGTTGACGTTTTAGAAACGTTCCGTACTCGCAAATTGTTCCGTACTATTTTAAGTATCAATATTGAAATCGATTCTGCTAGGATATAAAGTCGATTAATGTTTTCGTTTCCCGTGCACTCTTGTAATACTGTGGACATTTCTTTCCTAGTTAATTTTGTTTTTAGTGTGTAAAATAATGTTTATTTGGTTCTTTAGCGTTTGACACAGCCGGCAGGTGGACTTATAAAAGTACATAGGTACTTTACATAGCCATAATCACTATTTTAATTATTATATTATGTAAATTATTTATTTTGTATTTATATATTATATTACTAGATGGTGCACATCAGCGATAGTGATAGCATTAATAGTATTGAATATTTATCATGTTCCTCTTCAGATGATAGCAGTGGAAATAGTTTTAGTAGCCTACCAACCCTCTCTGAAACCATTGGTTCATTAATTAGTGATGTTCCTAAAAACTTTAATGTCCTACATATAAATGCGCAGAGTATTCCGGCCCACTTTACAGATTTGCTGGCGTCATTCGATCAGAACAATGTTCAGGCTATCTTAATTTCAGAATCCTGGCTCAAACCCTGTCTCTCATCGAATTTATATGCTTTGCCAGGTTTCCAACTTATACGCAACGACCGTGTTGGTTCTGGTGGTGGCGGTGTTGCCATATACCTTCGTGCGCATATTCCTTTCACTATTGTGAGTATGTCAGCGCAGCCGCCTCAGTCCAATGCTGGTGAGCATCTTTTCATTGAAATTGTTCTTTTTCACACTAAAGTCCTACTTGGGGTTTATTACTGTCCATCTCTACGTATTAACTTTTTCTCTTCTTTTGAAAATCTTCTTGAAGATTTCTGTCCGTCTTATGATCACACCATCATTATGGGTGATTTTAATACTTGTCTCCTCAAGCAGGACTCCCGATCGTCTACTTTTCAATCGATCATTATGGCTAGCAACCTGATCATTCTCCCTTTAAATGCGACTCATAACTTTCCTCATTCTACACCTTCACTTCTGGATCTGATCCTAGTTTCATCTTCTGATTTTGTTGCTAAGCACGGTCAGTGTGCGGCGGATGCCTTCTCTTATCATGACTTGATTTTCCTCTCTTACAAAATCCGTCCACCTAAATGCAAGCCAAAAATTCTTCTGCAGCGCAGTTTTGGTGGTATTGATATCGAGTGTCTGCGAAAGGATGCCTCAGAGATAGATTGGGTCGGAGTTGTAAATGCAGACTCAATTGATGAAAAAATTGAGATTTTCAATAATATTGTAACTAATCTCTATGACAGTCATGCTCCCCTAAAGCCTGTCAAACTAAAGCATCTTCCTGCTCCGTGGCTAAATAAAGAAATTCGATCGCTTATGCACAAGAAACTCGTCGCTAAAGCCAAACTCAAATATCGATCATCGGATGAGAATAGGGAGAGATACGTTGAGCGTCGCAACAAGTGCAATAAGGTGTGTAGGAATGCGCAGCGCCGGCATATTCACGATTCTGTTGATAAGGAAGATCCCGCGAAAGTGTGGAAATTTCTTAGGTCACTAGGAGTTGGTCAATCTCGTCAAAACGCTTTTCCTAAAGATATAAACATTGATTTATTAAACAAACATTTTTCCACTTCTTCCAATTTTGATGGTCGTACAAAGTCTGATACCCTTTCTAAACTTTCTTCTATTCCAACTCCTGACCATTCTTCTTTTGTCTTTAATCAATTTACCGATAGTGATGTTAAGAAGAGTATTGCATCTATTTCCTCCAATGCTATGGGTAGTGATAGTATAAGTCGTAAGATGGTTATCCTTATTCTTGATGAACTTCTGCCAGTTATCCAGTATATCCTGAACACTTCCATTACTAGTGGCAATTTCCCTACTGCATGGAAAGAGGCGCAACTTATTCCACTTCCGAAAAAGCGCAATCCTTCCTCTTTTTCTGATTTCCGGCCTATATCTATCCTTCCTTTCCTATCCAAAGTTCTTGAGCGCCTTGTTCATGAACAACTTAACTCATTCCTTAATAGAAACTCCCTCTTGAATCCATTTCAATCTGGCTTCCGACGAGGTCATAGTACTGTATCTGCGCTAGTCAAAATCACTGATGATATCCGATATGGCATGGCAGAGGGGCAGGTGACTGTACTATCGCTACTGGATTTCAGTAATGCCTTCAACAATGTAGATTTTGATGTTCTGTTAGGACTTTTGCGCTCTCTTAACATATCTCCTACGGTTGTTGATTGGTTTCGCAGTTATCTTCATGGGCGTCGGCAGCGTATTCGCATTGATGATACTTTTTCATCCTGGTGTGATATGTCTGCGGGCGTCCCTCAAGGCGGCGTACTATCTCCTCTTCTCTTTGCAATTTTTATAAACACAATATCTCATCAGCTTATTTCATCCTACCACCTATATGCCGATGACTTGCAAATTTATACTCAAGCTCCACCACAACAAATAGATGAGGCAATTGAACGTACCAATCGTGATCTGCGGCGAATTTCAGAATGGAGCAAATCGTATGGACTGAGCGTAAATCCACAGAAAACGCAAATAATAGTGATAGGCAGCTCCAGGATGATTTCCAAAATTGATTGGTTCCGCCTTCCACAGGTTATCTTCGACACTACCCACATTACAATTAGTGAGACGGTAAAGAATCTTGGAGTGCTTATTGACAGGCAACTGTCATGGGTACCTCAGATGGCGGAAACCAGCCGGAAAGTTTTTGCTTCAGCGGCTTCCTTGCGAAGATTACGGAACTTATTACCAATTACCACTAAAACTGCACTTGCACAATCCCTTCTGCTCCCTATTTTAGATTACGCCGACGCTTGCTATCTGGATTTAACCGAAGAACAGCTCAGTAAACTTGAACGCCTTCAAAATTTCTGTATCCGGTTCATATTTGGATTACGCAAATATGACCATGTCTCCGAGTATCGCTGTAAGCTGAAATGGTTACCTATTCGTCTTCGCCGGAATGCTCATATTCTTTCACTTCTTTATAACATCTTGTTTATACCGTCCACTCCACTCTATCTCAAAGAACGCTTTGAATTTCTACATCTTTCCAACTCTTTAAATCTACGTTCTACAAACACCTTCCAACTTAAAACTCCTGTACACTCTTCTCAATTTTACGGCAAATCATTTACTGTGCAGGCGGTCCGTCTGTGGAACGCACTGCCTGTCGACATCAGACGCGCTAAATCTTTAGACATTTTTAAAAAATTGGTCAAACAGCATTACTTTTCAAACCACTGCTAGACTCTTTATTTAACCTAATGTTTATAGTATTATATATATATTATGTAGGTATATGTATTTATGACTATCTTATTATTGGTATGTATATTTAAAAAGGAGTATTTGTGTAATTATTTGTATGTATGTTTTGATATTTTGACACTGATGTCAACCGCCCCAACCCCTTTTTCCTGCTCTCTATCTGGTCCATCCAAAGGTTGTCTGGCAGAGATCGCTTTATGCGATAAGACCGCCCATTGTACCTAGGTATTAAGTTATGTTTCGTTTTGTTATTGTTTTTTTCTTTTTTTATGCATCTTGGTGTCAATAAAGAGTTATCTATCTATCTATCTATGATTAAGTACGTAATAATCACAATAACGGAATGTATAAAATAAAAAAACATTACGTCAGACAAATTACATAATATTAACCTTTTCCTTACAGCTACATATAAGTACCTACCTATAAAATATCATAAGTACCTATCATTATTGGGACGGCTTCTATTATCATTATATTAATTATCATGGTACAGCTACATAATTATTTTCCTATTGTAACATTTTAATACTTTTGGAATGTTGAGATTTTCATGTTTGAGATTCAACTGTGAACAAATACTGAACGGTTTTGAAATAAACCAAAAAGAAAAATAAATAAAGAAGTAGGGTTCGGGGCATGGTGCATGAATAATCATTATAATAGAGATAATATAATGTGTAAAGAAATCCATTTCCTTTATGTGTAGCTACTTTAAAGGTATAACAATGTATACAATACATATAACAAAAATGTAACGGATCGTTGTCTGTACATGGAAGATATATGAGAAAAAATATTATTGGGACTTTTATCAACAATAATAGCACCCAAAACAATTATTGTTAGTATTTGTGTCCGTTTGTCTGTGCGTTTGTTCACGCTAATCTAAGAAACGGCTCGATTTAGATGTAGTTTTGACTAATATGTTGAGGTAAGTTTCACTTAACTAACATTTTGTGTTTGTTTCATGTCAATCGGTTCATAAATAAAAAAGTTATGTCAGTTTAAAGAAAAATTATAAACAAACGACTGTGTTTATGATTCAAAATAAACCAAACGGTATAATTATCCAAAAAATGCTGCTCAAAATAACTATTCCACGCGGACGAAGTCGCGGGCACAGCTAGTAAATAACTAAAAAAACGACTACACTTGCTCGCACGGAATCGCAAATTCTATTCTCATTCAACGTCGGTGGAAGAAGTAAATAAACCTTATTTTTTACATGTAGAGATCATAATACGAACACAAAAATGCGCCATTGACAGCAGTTATCCGTTATCTGTTCTTGTTTTTTATTCTCTACTTCTGAACAAATAAGGTTCATTTCACGATACATCTGCTATTATGCGTGTCGTGACGTGAATTGAGCTTAAAAGTGCAGACACTTGCTATCGTTCTACCGAAAGACGTCTCTATTTGTTAAAAAGAGATAGCGCTAATGCGGTTCCAGACTAGTGAAGCCACTAAAACCTCCCACACAGGTACGATAGCCTAATTTTTATCTTTCGTTTATATATATCTAGCTTCCTATCGTATCACCGTTTTTGACGCAGGCGTGTGTATTATTACACGCATTCTAATAACAATGTATCAAAAACAAATGTCACAAAAACTTCCCACTTCTATAAGAACATTATTATTAACATCTGTAATCAAACTATATAAATTCAAAGACATCGCAAAAACGCCTGCGATATCAACGCACCTGTATGTATGTACAGGTACAAAATGTGCTATAAACGGCTATAATCACCAAACCGTCCTCTATCAACCGCAGCGTCACTATCGCACCTGTGTGAAGGAGCCACAAAAGAACAAAAACATCACTCCTCATGTCATACGCACTTGATATTGACCCTGACTATCAGCACGTCGTCCTGGACGAACCCGTCGCTCACGACATCGTCCACGACCGCGTACTCCGAGTACCCGAAGCCGCGCACGCAGATCTCCGCGCCGGGCTTGCGGAACGCCACCAGGGTGGAGTTGGACATCATGGTGTCGCGCTGGCTGAGCTCCGGCCGGCGCGGGTGGATGAGGGCGAAGGAGATGCGGCCGTTGAACGGCCACTCCAGGTAGTCGTCGTGCTCCGTCCGCATCAGGTGCACGTGCAGCGCGAAGCAGTGCGGGTTCTGCGGGGATATGTTGAGGCGGACGCAGAATCTATGGGAAAACGGATAGAAATCATGAAGCTATTACGCACTGGAAACGTTAACTAGCTAAATACACACGGAAGTCAGAGACAAGAGTGAAAGTGACTTAACTAGATATCTGAATTGTGACGTTATTTGACTACACTCCGACTGTGTTTCAATATTTTGACAATGTTAATAAAAGTCCAACTAGAGACACTGGTTAAAACACTACAATTTAACAAATATTGTGCACAAAACTAAACACAGAAACCCACCTGTATCCATTAGGCGAGGTGTAAAATCCGGGGCTGTATAGCATCTTAAAGTGATCCTTCAGCATCGCATCGAGCCTGGCTCTGAAGTTGTCTATCTTCCATACGTAATTCCCCATGCAGTATCGCAGCATCATCTCGTTGTTTTGCTTCATCTTGGCCATCGCGAACGCGGACAGCTGTTTGGATATGTTCGCTATAACTATGTCCTGTTCGCGGTTCCGTTGCTCCAAGACGACTACGCGCTCGTAAAGTGCCCTGCAAGCAACGGTGGACACTCCATACAAACGGCTGAATCGGACAAAAGACAAGCGAAACTCTATGCGAAGCGATAGTCGTCTGCGTTGGTACTCAATAAGTAACCCAACGCTCAAAATATCGCACAAAACCCGATCGTGCTATCTCGCTTTAATTTAAACATAGACATATCCCTTCTTCTATGATATTTTAATAGGTACATTATGACATTGGTTCCTAAAGTACATAATGCCCTTCAATCTGGAACACAGTAATATTTGCACACTACCGCTAACCGGATAAGTATCTGGCAAAGGTACTAATTCCTCGCAGACTCTTGCGGTCAAGACCTCTATCTGTATCTCGCTCTAACGAACTCATTTTCTAAGTAATAGAAAGAGAAAGAGCTTTCAACGTGTGTGTGAAAAGGGCACTATAAGTAAATGATAAAAGGTATATCCGTACCGTATAAGTGCGCTGGTGTTTTTAAGCAACGGTTTCGCAACTTCGTTGCCTTCCTTATCGGGTGCTTCCCAAAGAGTCATGGCCTCTTGTTCCTTCGCGTCGAGGCTTGCGTTCGACATGTCATTGTTGATCTTCATTTCTGAGTAGGCATTCATGAGATACTGCAAAGGGAACAGTTTTAAGGCATCTGAGATAGAAATCTCTAGATGAAGGGCTGTCGTGAAATTCATGTAGGGATTATTGTATTGGAGGTGTATTATAACAGTTGTAATGACTGGTAAACAATTTGATGCAAGATAATATTTCTATTATCTAATTACTCATCAAAGAGAGTAAGTAGTAACTTTTTTTTAGTTTTACTTATTATTATGTTTCCACCGAAACAGTTCATCTCTGGGTCCAACCCTTGAAATTTTAAGCATCCATATGCTGCAAAAAGACTTACGCTCATATGGTTCTGTGTATCACTGTGCAAATGTACATTCATTTCCTCTTGGCTCTCAAACAGTTCCTTGCATCCTACTGCGTGGAATGCGCATGGCACTTTGATTTCTGGCTGTGTTGACGTCTCGGGGCGATTGTACTCACAATCTGCGATGTGCGAGTCGAGGTCCAGAGGTGTTACTTTGACTTTGCAACCTGTAATATACAAATGTATAATATGTTCTAAGTTTTTTATAAGGCTGCAGTTTTATTGAATGGTATTTAAAATAGCGCCATCTAGTGACAGTTTTTAGACTTTTAGGTTCGAGACAATGGGATGCGCGCAAAGATCTTTATGATACTGAACAAAATGATAAATATTTTCCGTCTGTTGGTTTGTATTTGTATCACATAAAACCAATTAAATCAGTCGCAATGTGGATTTCACAATTATTTTTTTTTGCCTATAGTCTAACTACGCTTGTAGATAGGTATAGATTACATCTGAATCCAACACAAAGACACTAAGCTATTTCGAAAGTGTTTATAGGCGGTGCCGGTATAGTATAGAATAGACCACTGGATTTTAGTAAGAAACACACACAAAATAAATAAGTCCTAGAATAGATCACAAATATCTTTGATGTATGGTGAACTTGAACTTGGACATTATTAAAATACAACATGTATTTTTACTTCAGTTATAAATTAACTATTGGGGTAGAGAAACCAAAACTGTGATTACCTTTATTAGAAAATGGACAGCTCATTCTTTGTTCTTGAATCTCTCGTTTTGTATAATTGTCTGGAAAGATATCCACTTTCATACTTAGATTTATATTATCGATGGGACAATGGCCACTATTTCTGGAATGAAAATAAATAATTATCACTCAGTAAGAATACCATTATGTGATTACGATAATTGACGAAGTTATGAATAAATAGATGAAAAAATAATATTTAAACATCCACTTTTTAGTATTTTACTACATTTTCAATGACAATAATAAAACATGAAAAATGAAGGTACCTACCTAATTTGTATATTATATGCAAAATAATTAATTTAAAATTTCAATTAAAGTTTTAATGGATGTAACTTATTCTTAAAATATTTAACATAGTTGTGGCGAACCTCATCCGCCACACTAGACAAAACGGCATGTAGCGGGCATTTACGGAACTATCCTGCATCGCGCAAACGATATTCGCGCGGCCCCGACATATAAGTAGAAGTTTCAACGAGGAACAATTGGACAGCTGTCCCCGAGCAATATCACCTGGCTCGGTCGGAAGACTTCCCGGAATGTTGGAGGCGCTTCTGTAGTGGATCATCATCACCATGATCCACTCCACACCTTTGACCTCCACATAGTCATAATTATTTATGTCAACTAGGCTATTACTTACATGGTAATTCACATTGGATTGGCATTTAACTAATTTTAACCATAATAATTACTGATGAGTACCTACATTTAACAAATCATTGGTTCTTTTTCAAAATCAATCAAGCAATGTGTTTCCTAATTACTTGTTCGCTAACTGACAACTATGACATGGTCCCACAGTGACCACATAAATTACATTACTTATGCATATAGGTGAGTCAGAGGACGAGTAAATAGACTTAATATGGAGTGGTGAGTGAGCAGGGATGTATTTGAATTTCATACTCACACAAACTATACTATACTATACCACTATTTACGTATGTACAGCCTGTGAGTGTATTTAGTAAGTGCTAAATTATTAGTATTTGGTACCAATAAAAAGTGCCGAAGTATACCTACATGGTTCAATTAAAACTGCTACAAATATTTTGTATAGGTACCTGCCTACTCCCTTCATGAAAACCTAAAGAAATACACTTTACAAAACTATGATTTAAATTACTTTAAGGCTACTTTTTGAGCTGCCTCTCAAGTTACTGGCGATTAGTCATCAGGTCCGAATAATTTTAAGACTTTTTAGATGTGGAACAGCTCGGCCTCATGACTTCAAAGTATTGTGGACTATTTTCATAATGACTAAATAAATACTTACTGCAGCCAAGATGTAATACAGCTTTTACAAAATTTGTGCCCACAGGTAGTAATCACCGGATCACGCAGCCAGTTGAGACAAACGGGACATTCATATCGGGATTCAGGCTGGTCGCTCAGCACCGTCTCGTTTAGCGCGGTTATGCCCATTGGCTGAAATATGGATTTAAGTATTTGGAAAAGTTCATAGACGTAATAACAAAAATACAAAAGTTCAAAGAAAAAGCAGTTTGTACCTATACCTATTTAAGTTTACAATTGAACAAAGTGCAATTGATTCAGTATGAAATCGAAAACTACTTGGTTATCATCAGTTGGTAATCGTATGCAACGGATACAACAGGTAAGTATCGTCGTAAGGTCGTAGAAAATATTCTAATGGCACATAATATGCAATTTATAAAAATGTATGAATGGAAGTATAGTGGTAGTGTTTACTTACTGCAATTCCTTCTGAAGCATTCTTTGGTTTGTGCGGATCCATTACACTTTACTTAGGTACGTAGGTATTGTTTTATACCGTCGAATTTATTATCTCCCGAATTTTTCCAAAACAAGAAGTCTCCGTAATTTGTAATATTTTGTAACCTTGTGGCTGTTAGGTCAGCTGGTGGGTGGGTGGGTAACAGTGTCTCCAGATTGAGTATGTGAAATTTCCCCAGATCAGGTATACATTTTCCCCAAAATGATACATTTTTCTAAAGTTTTCCCCAAAATAATTTGTCATTGTATTTTATTATTGTAGTTAGCTGCGTCCTGCGGTTTCACCCGCGTAAATGAGTTTTTCCGTTGTATCCCAATGCTCCCGTGGGATTATCGGAATAAAAGTATCATATTATACGCCCGGTGGTCTCAGCTATTTATTAATTAAAGTCCCGTAAAAATCGGTCCAGCTGTTTCGTAGATTACCTAGATAGAACTAAAAGACAAATAGACAAAAATTAAAAATAAATGTTCTACTATGGGTATCAGATATTATACTCTCATAAATTTCAAAATAAGTACCTACCTAAGTATTGCAGGTTGATAATGTCTGACATTTCTAGACATGTTTCAACAAAAAGTATACAATTTAAATTTATGTTTTTCGACTACGCTCCTTGAACATACAATGGGCAGGGTGTACATTTTCTGATTTTACATAATTTTCTTAAAATATAGAACACTTAAGAAACTAATTATAATATTTAAGTTTTCCATGGAATAGTTACAATAAACATAATATTTTAAAATTTAGCATGCTGACGTCATCATTAGCAGAATACCATGTAGCGCCGTTGCCACTGCGTGAGATTAAAAACCTAAAGATTTTTAATCTGCGAGATTTACTTTGTGTTGTTTGTTTATCTTTTTGATAATTGGTTAATCTATAGACACAGACACAGATTTAACTTTTTTTGGATGGGTAAGGCTATTCCAGGACATGGATTTTTAATCACTAACTTTAACAAAAAATAGAAATGTGCATTACAATCATAATCAATAATAAGCTTCAGTCGAAATGAAGTTACTAAACATTTCATTCCATGGCTAAAATAATAGTAAAGAAATGACATGTTTGACTTGCCATTGGCAGCGGTGTGACGCGCGGTTACGGGCATGTTATTGAAAGAATAATGTTGGCAGCATTGTATTGTTTTACGCGTGCAATTTCAATGACGACACAAAAAATATTAGCTAAAAGATGTATTTATTAGGTACATAACTGAATTAAAAATGTGTTCACATTTCTCCCCAAACTTTCGCCAAAATAAAATGCGTTCCCCAAAATTTTCCCCACAGTTTTCGTTTCCCCAAAAATTTCGCAAAAATTTTATTTTTCCCCAATATGGGGAAAAAAACCCCCAATCTGGAGACACTGGTGGGTAAGTGACTCTGGCAGGTGACAGTGACATAACAACTTGATAATGACATAAGACTGTAGAGTTGAAGTTGGCTTTTAGATTTTGGTTTAGCATTATTAATGCCTTTTATATATTTTTTTTGTTTTAGTTATGACTTCGCATGGTTTGTGCATATCGCCATGTCACAGCAATATTATAGCAATCGTGGTCAAGTAGTCAAGTCAATTATTTACATCGTCAAAGTCACGATTCAGTAAAGTAGCAGATGCTTTACTGAAACTTCCTGAGAGTTTTGGAAAAAATGCGAAACGACACGTTTTTTGAGTTTATATCATTCGCCTACACTCGTGCACGTTAACGAACACTTAATGATTAATATTCCACCAATATTACACATTAACACTCGAAGTAACACGAGTTTGAGAAAATAATGCAAAACCAACAACGTCTCACTATCGGATTCCCGCCAAAACTCCGCCTTTTATATTATTAATGCCTTTTAGCTTAGCTATTAGCTATCAAAGGGTATCACTCGTAGTTTTTACCCGACTGCCAAAGGAGTTTTTGATTGAAGGAAGTTTTTGATCCATAAGTTTTGTAGGTAGGTAGGTACCTACCTACTTTCAATAGGTGAATAAGAAAAGGAACACTCTTGAAACAGCTCAAACAGCTAAATCAAACAGGTAAAACGACGGCTCTCACTCGACCTGAATGAAACAAAATCGCAGTTAGGCATTCGTATATACATTTTTGTTCCCTTGCAATAGACGACATAGGTATATACCTACCTACTGTAGCTAAGTACTACCTACTCTACTGTTTAGAGTCTAAACAAACAGTGTAAGACAGCGAACCTAACTGTGACACCCACTATATTATTATCTTAGACCGGACTAAAATACCATGAACAACTGCACTAGTAAGTAGTTTTTTTTTTTTTGTTTTAGTTATGGCTTCGCACGGTTTGTGCATATAGCCAGTGTCAAGTGTTGTATTTTAAGTATTTCTTAATTTCACATTAAGAAAGTCACAGCAATGTTATAGCAATCGTGGTCAAGTAGTCAAGTCAATTATTAACATCGTCAGTCATGATTCAGTAAAGTAGTGGATGCTTTACTGAAACTTCTTGGGAGTTTTGGAAAAAATGCGAAATGACACGTTTTTTGAGTCTATATCATTCGCCTACACTCGTGCACGTTAACGAACACTTAATGGTTAATATTCCACCAATATTACACATTAACACTCGAAGAAACACAAGTTTGAGCTAATAATACAAAACCAACAACGTCTCACTATCGGATTCCCGCCAAAACTCTAGTAAGTAGTTATCTAAGAATGTCCGTAAGGATTGAGGTGCCACTTTTGAAAAATTAACAATTTCTAAATGGAATTTCACGCAGTCCCGTCGAGTGAGGGGCGGACTACCGCAGCCCGTTATTGCAACACCTACGTCGGCTGTGGGGCGGGCTAACGCAGCCCGTTATTGGCGCGTCCAAAACAAAATGCTCATTTTTCGACAATGACAATGACAAACGGTTCCAGCAAAGTTCTATTGAATCTATGGATAATGTACCTTTCATTTCATTGGCTTTTTGTTGTGATTGGTCAACTAGGAAGAATGAGTGAACGCAAAGAAATTCACGGCGAAGAAAAATTGTGATTTAGTCGGCCATTTTGGGCCATCACGGCACTTTGTGTTGTGACGCGTTTCGTAAAATAAATCATAAAAACGGCATCAGTAAAGCAATGCTAAGTAATGTTATATCAAATTACTGGTAAAAGAGTGTAGTTTATTTATATTTCATTTGTTTTTGAAATAGTGAAGTGTTTGTATGTGAAAAAAGTATCGAACTTTTGACACGGCAAAAAGTCATTGTAAAAAAAATGGGGTAGGAGTCTATTTTTGAATTTTTTACAGTTCCATTGTTTTTTTCAAATAATTCTTATGAAAGTGTTTCAGTGAGCAGATAATAGATGTAAAAACTTCTTATAATCAATATTTACGATCGTTTAGTGGTAAAAAATGAACCTAACAGGTTTCAACTAAAAATTAGTGAAAAAAATGGCTGCGTGGTGTTTTCGTTACGTAAACAAATAGTTATTGTGATGTGATAACTCGATCTAGGAATCTGTGATTTATGTGGATTATGTGCGTAAATATACGCACTAGTGAAATATAGTATTAGATATGGTGTGTAATAACTGAAAGTGAATAAATTCAGTAACTAAAGTGCATGTGTTGGGGAATTTATGTAAACAACAAACAACTGGCATCATTTATATATCAAGTAAGTGTTTATTTGATACAACAATTATATAATCGGATAGGTAATTTCATGGCCAAGACAAGAGTGTACGATTTATATCGCTAACTCATAGGGTTTTCACGTAATAATTCATTTTGTCCGAACGAAACCCAAAAACTGCATTGCCACTGCATTGCCTCTGCAGACTCGGAAACGCGGCTAGTGTAGCCCGCCCCACAGTCAAGGGGTTAAATGTAGATGTGTCAATAAAATTTGTATCCTAGATTTGGTTTTTGATTATTAGTATTTTCGGATGCATAGATAATGGTTCGTGGTTGATTAATTTTATGTGACATTTTTTTAGTTTTAATACTGTACAGTTTAAATAATAATCAAACCGGTTACAACTAAAAAATAGTGAAAAATATCTTTGCATAGCGTTATGTTGTCGCGCTTTCGTTTTATGAACAAATCTTTATTGTAAAATGATTATACTTACCCTGATCTAGGAATCCGTGATTTATATCTGGTTTGTGCATTGTGCATTGTGCACACCTTCAGACTATAGTATTAGATATGGTGTATAATAATTGAAAGTGTGTTTATTCAGTGCAAATAGTCCATGTGTCGGTAAAAAAATATCTAAACGACAAAAATTCGCATCATTTCTATGTGAAGTGTATTTTTATCCTCCTAATAATATAAACGCGAAATTTTGTAAGTATGGATGAATGTTTGTTGCTCTTTCACGCAAAAACTATTGAATGGATTTTGATGAAACTACACAATAATATAGCTTACATTATATCAGAATAACACATGGACCACAATTCATAAAGATACATCTTATATTATCCAAACGTGAGTGCAACCGCGGGCGCAGCTAGTTAATCGATCAGTCAGTCAGTCAGTTTTGGTTTTTCTATACTAATATTATAAAGAGGAAAACTTTGTTTCTTTGAATAGGCTCCGAAACTACTGAACCGATTTGAAAAATTATTTCACTGTTGGGAAGCTATGCTATCCCCGGGTGACATAGGCTACCTTTTATACCGTAAAAATTAATGGTTCCCGCGGGATAGTAGCTAACGCGGGAGAAACCGCGAGGTGCTTCTAGTATAATATTATTATAGTAAATATATTTACAAATTTATTTTACGTGCGTACTATTTATAAGTTTTCACATCTCATGCTCAAAAACTGTGTCATATTATTATTATTTGCTCAGCTTAGCGGACCTAAACGTGGTTGTTAGGCCCTAGAGAGTGAGAGTAGTTTAATTAGGCCTGAGTAATATCGCTTTTTCTGAGTATCGCATCTAAATCTGATTTCTAGTTTCAATATATGAATTCGAAACCATATATTTTAATATATAGATATTGTGGGTACCTACGGTATGCTTCAAGCATGATCACAATCACAAGTAGATATTTGAATTAAAGCTAATCGGATATTGGCGATGCGAATGTATTTTCATACATTATCTCCCCTCTTTCCTCCCACTCTCCCCCTCTACCCCCTCTTCTCCCCCGCACTCTCCCCTCTTTCTCCCCTCTTCTCCCTCCACTCTCCCCTCCTTTCCCCACTCTCCCCCTTTCTCCCCCTCCCCTCCCCGCACCCTCCCCCCTCTCCTCCCATCGCACTCTACCCGTTTAATTACTTGCCAAATTTAATTACGATCCGGTCAGCCATTTCTTGTGGTCCGTAGGGGGTCCGTAGGGGCCACGCGGCGATCGCTAAGATGGCGGCGGCTGCCGACCAATAGCGGTCAATAGCATTTCCCGCGCTTTGAAAATTCATCTTCTGCGCAGGTAGAACTGCGATGTGCAACAGCTGCAGTGTATTATGAACCTTGTAATAGTGATCTTAGGTTGATTGTAAGTTTTAAGCATTCTTTCGTTAATCTTCGGACCATACTTTCTTTTCTGCGCGAACGAAGATTCACGACGCACCATATAAGTTGGGTACGACTGTACATGTTAGTCTAGGCCTCAAGTTCACTGACATTGCCCAGCTGATAACTAGGGTTGAACGATGGTTAGTTTTGCAGTAAACTTTGACGTGTATTAATTAATTACCGTAACTACTTACAGATTTATAGTACCTCCAGACTACTTCGAAATATGTATGTGTATGCGTAGTTTCAGTATTACTACACCTTGCTGTTACACTTTGTATATAATTATATATATATAATTGGAATCTCGGAATCGGCTCCAACGATTTTCATGAAATTCAGTATATAGATCTAGCTAGGAATCATTTGTAGAAAAAGTCATTTTATTCGTGTTTTTTTATGATTTTTTTCTTTAAATACCTAACCAGTTCATATCTTTTTATTATTCTATCGGTAAGATCGAAATATATTATTCATATTTCATAATTCTATTAGTAATTCGTACTTAAATATAATTTCCACGATCTAGCTAGGAATCATTTGTAGAAAATGTCATTTTATTCGTGTTTTTTTATGATTTTTTTCTTTAAATAACCAGTTCATATCTTTTTATTATTCTATCGGTAAGATCGAAATATATTATTCATATTTCATAATTCTATTAGTAATTCGTACTTAAATATAATTTCCAAACAACAGAATTTTATAAAAAAAAAATACCGAGCAAAGCTCGGTCATCCAGATGTTATATTATTAAACGAGCTGTTTACACTGGCTGACTGCACTAACAGTGCGGGTCCACTACAAAAAAGCGTAAGTAACTCTCGGATTCCATATCCCTGGTTACATATTTAAATTATGGTCACCACTTAAGAAAATTTGTATGAGAAAGTAAAAAATTGTATGTTTTGACCAATATAGGATACGTAGAGTGATTAAATTATATATGAATATTAAGGCACGCATATCTACATTTTTTTGGGATATTCATCGTTCGATTTCGTTATGTTGTCACGTAGTTATAGCGAAATATTATTTCCAGACCGTAAGGATTGAGGAGCCACATAAAATTAGTCGCAGCAAAAAAACCACTTGGTTTTATTACTTCATTCTCTGGCTACAATTTCAGCCAACTATCTACAAATTTTCCATTAAGTTTATTTTGTAAATTGACTAGTTATATCAACGAAAAATAAAAAATCTAAAATCGATTTTTTATAGATTTTGGCGCCACTTTGAATCTTAAATATCTTTTTAAATTGAAGCCGTTCAAGCCCCAGAGTTTGGGAGCAATCAATATACAACACGTCCGTAAAGATATTGCGTTTTCAGAAATATTCATCCATAACTTAACCAGTTCTATTCACTTGAAAAATGGCACCTCAATCCTGATTTGCTGAATTGAGGTGCCACCTTTACAGTAACAGAACTTTTTATGCATAAAATCTACCAAAATCTGCTTTAGGATACAAATTTTATTGACACATCTACATTTAAACTGCGTGAAATTCCATTTAGAAATTGTTAATTTTTCAAAAGTGGCTCCTCAATCCTTACGGACATATCTAAGAGGGCCAGCATACTGCACAATGACATAATCATGCATTGACCATGATTGGGGGCCATGATTCATGCTCTAAAGCTCTCCGAGAGTGTAGGCTAGCGGCCGAAATTAATAATTAATCCAATCCAAATTTTGCTATCTGGGATTGATATCACAATCCATTTTTAGGGTCAACCGATAACCAATCCGTGGATTGGTTTATATAGGCACGCAGATTGGAAATCGATCGAACGATATGCAAAAATCCAAGATCGATTTCAATCTTGGATAGGAGATCCAATATTAATTTCGGCTGTAGGTGCCTGTGCCCCAACACTAGGTAGGTATACGTGTGCATGAACGAAATAAGTTGATAACGAATATCACACCACAACATAATATACGCCCACTAGGTACCTACTGAGCACGGGTTTGCACTCACTTCTGTGAGGAGGATTAGGCTATATCCTTAATTAACTGTGGTCCGGTCCGGATAGGTGGATACATGCCCCCATAATTATTCAAATACATTACTACTGCCATAAAAATGTCCAAGACATAAAATGCTACATTTCTCCGATTCCACAATGTTCTCATCAAATTTAACAAGGTAGGTATAGTAGGTACCCCGAGGGCCATCGGTCTTGCGCATCTGGCTATAAATCGAGCACCAAGCTATATAATTACGTAATGGAGGCAATAAATAGCGATAAGGCTGCCGGTTTTTAACGTGCCCATAAAATCTCATCAGCCTAGGCAATGTTGAATAGTCCAACTTACTAATAAAACTGTTTAGGTATATACTTAGCAACGGGTCTTGGTTATTCACTTGGTAGGAGCCACTTGGCTTTTCCCAAGGGAGAGGAAAATAATTCCCTGGACTGCCCATAAAAATGGAGTGCTGCCCTTTAGGTGCCATATAGCAATTTACATTGCAAAATATTTTACGCTGCATTGCACTATGATTGACACTTCCGATCTTATCATAAAAGATTTAACGGCTGCTGCAGGTGCTGGTGCCGCAGGTGGAGAAGATATGCATCGACAAGTGAGTATCGCTACCGGGAGAGGGCCGCCGAATAGAAAACAGGATACTTTTGACCCCGTAACATTGGACGGTTCCTGTGGGACACAAGCAAACAAGAGTTAAACAGATGAGTCTAAATATTTTTTCCTTAAATCGACATCTAACCCTCGCTTTTTCCATCATAATAATCAAAGAAATTGTAATAATTAAACGCCATAGCGACCGTAACTTCGATCATACTTACTAAAAAGCAACAACAATTACTAGGTAGGTACAGCGCAGAGACAATACAATACGTAAATCAAATTATCTCGATCGACAATCGATGGTGGTAACTGTATAATCGGAAGGCAGTTTTTCCCGCCTAGGGTCGATCAACCTCGTTTAACGGTAAATCGAGTCATGGGCAGCGTGCTCTATAAAACCAGCTCGGTTACATAATAGCGTCTGGTTCTGCTTAGACAGACAGACGGTCGGAGATGGTATCGTCGGGAACAAAAAAATTGAAATGTAATAATACTATAAAGTATAACCTATAACAAAGAAGATAGGGGGTTTTGGCGGGAATCCGATAGTGAGACGTTGTTGGTTTTGTATTATTTTCTCAAACTTGTGTTTCTTCGAGTGTTAATAATTGCGTAATATTGGTGGAATAAAGGGTTCGTTAACGTGCACGAGTGTAGGCGAATGATATAAACTCAAAAAAACGTGTCATTTCGCATTTTTTCCAAAACTCCCAGGAAGTTTCAGTAAAGCATCCACTACTTTACTGAATCGTAATAATTGACTTGACTACTTGACCACGATTGCTATAATATTGCTGTGACTTTCATAATGTGAAATTAAGAAATACTATAAAATACTTGACACTGGCTATATGCGCAAACCGTGCGAAGCCATAACGAAAGCAAAAAAAAACAAAAAAACAAAGAAGATTAGGAGGTATTATAAACTCAACGTCATTGAAAATGGCATGGCGCGAAATACAAGTTTGCTGCGTGCTGGAAGCCAGGAAGCGAGGGGTAAAGTAGACTCGGGGGCTCGGGGTATCTCGGGGGCGCTCGGTAGAAGAGTCTTCCCATCCGCGCCCCTCCACAGCTCTCCGAAAGAGGATCGTGGTAGAAGAATGTAGAGTGGCGAGGAATCAGTAACAACGCCGTCGGTCGACGCTCAAATCAGCAGGACACTGTCAACTATAATAGTCATAATTAATGTTAGTGAACTTCACTAAGTACCCGCTAACGGCCGTATATACTCAAACGCAACTCAAATCGCCCAGAATGCATAAAGATAGCGCTTTTCGTCTTTACTGTACCTACCTTGCCTATTTACATTTTTTGTGAAGACATCTACTTACAGTTATGACAAAAAAACAATGAGAATTACATAGGTACATCGACTGTTAAATTAGATCAAGCGTACGGTTATGAATTATTATTTATTCTTTATCACAGGAGAGTATATAAGTATATAGGTATACCTAAGAGAAGTGCATGAACCACTAGGTACGCTGGCTCAGTGTGGATCCCTATTTGCTATTAACTATATAATCTCAATGTAGGCGAGAGATAAATAAGTTAAATGTGCCTATCTCTTAACGTTTTATTTATGTTTCGTTATAAAAACAATTATTATGTACCTATACCTAATGTATTGATGTTTGTTTCTGACTTAGGCCCACTGACTTGTTTATAATACAGCCTGTAGGTATATTATTATGTACTTACTGATTATACTCGTGTATTTTATACCGGCCAGTATGTACCTACGTTCACATACGAGTATTCATTCGATTTTGTAAAAGTAAAAGTTATACCTACCTAAGTAGGTAGGTACCTATTTATTCTTCTGTATATAATATAATATATAATAAGTATAATTATAACTCTTATCGTTCTGTATAATACATGATTACTAACATCATTACCTAATTATTGTTTGACGCAAACGCAACTTCAAAGGCATTTTTAATAGACGCCTATTTCGAAAAGAAAAGAGTAGGTAGGTATAGCTACTTACTTTAAAAAAGGCTTTTAAAGTTGCTAACTGTGTAAACCAACAAAACCTAACTTTGTTTACACAACATAAATACTTATGCACGACTTATTACGTGTCTTTAGATCTCTATCTGATTGAATTTCGCAATTGCTAACAAACTGTAACCTACATTATTTATGTGCACTTTAACGTAAAAATTTAATATGAGCGATATTTTATTTGCGATATTCTATTTAAGAACCGTGTCAAGCAAAATATTTTATTACTGACATAACGACTTCTCGAAATGCAAACTTTTTTAAAAATATGCCGCGGCTGAATACATAAAAAAGGATTTTATTATAATACACTTATGTATTTATGGGCCACCTCGACGTTATAATATAAATTATAATTTTGTGTCTGTTTGCGTATAATCTTGAAAACGGCTACATAATAAATAATTCATGCTACGAGTATGTTTTAGTAAATAATAAGAAAATGTATTATTTTATACAAATTCACCAATTTAACATCGTCCCACTTTATATGTATAGACAATCTATTATGGATATTTAGAAGCAGTGTTGCCATCGCCGCACGTAATGCCCGAAGGCAGAGCTGCGGCAAAAGCTCTCCTCGCTTTTAGTAGCGATTGAGACGGGCGCCGGAATACCGTACCCGGCGGCTGACGTAAACGAGCGCGGTCGCGTTCGCGGTTCCTACACTCTACGTGTTCAGTGATTTTTGTAACTTAAACTTTTTTGTTATGGGTTTACCTAATACGTATTCGGTTCGAATAGGCTACGCTAGTCAATAAAAATATTTCACGGTTACTGTCTAGATGTAAAAAACACGCGTATGAATTCCTTTTTATGGACGAGTTATGACATTTTTAATTTAAAGTTATCTGTTTTAGGTTCGTGGAATGTGCTTATGATTTTTTTTATATTATATTTAGGGACTTATTTGTCATACCTACATATTCTAATTCATCAAAATGAATCACAGGTCACACAATAAAACAATACGTCTGTGTAAATTGTAAATAAGCAGTTATAGCCTTGACAGTGTGTTCAGTCGATATTTTTTTTGTAATGTTATGTTGCTAAAGCGATTAACATTTCGAAAAATATAAAAATGTGTCATGGCTAATAATTCACGGTAATTTACCCACATGGGACATCAAATTGAAAAACATCGGTCATTACCACCTATTGGTGGTAGAGCACAATATTAAATCCAACTCATATATTTTATAGCTCGGAGTGCCTTCATGTCGAAGTTTTCTTTAGGGTTAGTGTGATTGCCGCATCCTCGCTAACAGAGATCTCGCATAAAAAATAAAATAAAATCAACACTGTTTTCGATTTCTAAAGATTTACGATGTTTTACACTTACGGTGGATTACGTTTCCTAAAGATTTTTGGTAACGAGCATAGTGATCGCGTGCAGATATTTATCAATGTCCAAATTTTGTAGATTTGAAAGTAGAATTGAGAAGTTTTATGACCTGCGCAATTTGAAAAGTTGCAAAAAGTAAACATTGTGTAATGCAGTTTTGTGGACACTTCAAATAAAACTATAGCTACCTGTATAATAGTGAGTATTTATATATATAGACGCTCTACTATTAGCCATTTTCATCACTATCTATATGCGAGCTGACTGCTCATGTCTCCAAGATGCTTCAACCAAATCAGAAATAAGTTCTCCATCATCATAATTATCTCACGATGAACCTTGACGAAGAAACTATACAGAGCAGGATTCGAACCAGAAACTTTGGGAATGCAGTTCCATTTCAGTACCAATTGTACCAAATAAGCTCTTCGTGATGAACGATGATGCATTAAATTTTTCATTATATTTAATATGTTAGTATTTTGAGTAAAATTATGTAATGTTTTACGCAGAAAAGTCTGAAATTGTTAAGCCTATATTGTTATCTGTAACCGTTAGCAAAATCCAGCTTTACTAAAAAGTGGTTTATTATGCAAAATGAAACGTTGATCTAAAATTTTCAATCAAGTAACGACTATAGTAATTATTTAAATGACCGCTAAATACGGAAAATGGTTTAAGTACTCTAATACACTTTGATGAAGCCAAGAGTGAATACATTAATATCAATACATTGCATCACTAAGCTACATAAAAATCTCTCTAGAGCCATAAAGCTGCGTTATTCGAGTGAGTTCGGCCTCCGTATGCTAATGCGGAAGACGTACGAAGACCCACATCCTTTCTATACAGATGAACGCCTTTTGTTAATAACTTTGTTAACTTATGAATAATACAGAAAAAATACTATGGGCTTATAGGGTTGCTACCTGTGTCAATAATAACCTATGAAATTGAAACATTTTTTTCAAACTCAAACAATAATCAATTAAATATAATATTTTGTTTTCTTTTATGGTTACCTATATTTAATAATTCGATTTCAATGTTTGACTGGTTTAGGTACGATTTATTGCCTATTTAGGTACAATAAATGATTTGACTTTGACTTTGACTGTGTGGTGGTATAGTGGCTTAAATATTGTTAAACTCATTTTACAGCTTTATTATACTACAAAATTAAATGCCTACCTACTAGTATAATTTACTATCAATAATAAGAATAATAACTCTTTATTGTATGTAACGTAAGCAAACTACAATTATTCTATGGCTAATAACAATACCTTACAGACTAACATAGATAGCTTCATATCTTTATAGTGCTACTAACAGGAAACTATTTTTGCCGACATTCCCTTTGAAAACAACTAAGTATATAGGTGTTCTAATTATTTCTGGTTAGAAAATCATGGTAGTCAGCGTATAATCTAAATAATAAGGCATGACAGTAGCGACTATAATAAAGGCTGTGTACCTTTGCGCACTCATCCTAATAATACACAGGGTGGCAACCCTAAAAACACAAAAATGTAGACGACAAAAGAGATTACCCAACGATTGTTTTGCAACTAACAAGAAGCAAAACTTGTTATTTAATCTCAGTTACATTTTGAAAAGGCTCTCATTATGAAAGTTACGCCATACAAAAGAAATAACTTAGTAGGTATTAACTCGACGATAAAACTTGTAAAGATGTTTCGGACGCTAAGTTATTTATTGCTTTGGGCCGAAATAAACGGCGTACTTAGTTTGTTTCTAATACCTTATTATAATATACTCTTTAGTATAAATTGTCTATACAAGCGCTTATTTAAAAAAAAATAGAAACACCAACTCGTACCAATTGGTTTTGTGTGATCTCAACTGAGATAAATTAAAGGTAACCCTATTTAGCGCTGTGACTTCTTGTATGTGGTTGGTGCATTTAGCTTGTGTTTTTTTTAATATAATATACCACTATTTACCATGTATACCTTCATATTTTAGATGTCATTTACATTCCTCAATTATTATATTTTAATTAATATTATGCTTTGGCGACATCATCGGAAATACCAGAATAGATATCACATAGCATAATAGACAAAAATATAAAAGGAAAAAATACAATGACCTATTTGGTAATTACATAACACTAGGCACTGGCCACACAGAGGTATTTTCATCTATTTGTATTAGGCACTTGTAATTTTAAATACCCTCACATTTTTAACACGCAATTTCTATGAATTCCTATTGAGCTGCCTCCATGTAAATATATTATAGATTTGCTTGCTATTCATATATTCAAATAATCAAATTATTCATACCTCTTACGCTATTAGCTATTCACTCACACTCCATTAGTAATGCAACTCTGAGAAATACATCACTATTCAATCAGAGCATTCTCAATCGATTCAGCGAATAATGGGAACTTAAAGGCGCTACCGATTTGTTTTTTGTCCATCAGTTTTTCTTTCAAAGGTGTGTTTTTGTGGTTGTCTCAATAGCGGTCCAATTGGCGTAACAATAATAACAGTTATTGTGTCTTGGTTTATTGTTAATACGTTGTTCGCGATACAGAGCCTTATGTTCTAAAGCTTGTAAGCTGCTGTTTTCAGGCCTAGAGGGTCTGGCATAAACCAAAACATAATTAGTTGGAGATGGCTTCAAAATTAGGCATAGGTAGGTACATATCTTATATCTATCTAGAGACCATGACAAAGTAATTCAACACTATCATTATTGAGATTTGAAAAAGAGAAAGTTTGTGACTTGCGATTTAAAATAATGGGCACATTGCGACCGCCCTCGCCTGTCAAGGGCTGTGCAACTATATAACGCACGTCCCAGATACTATGGAACATTATCATATTATGCAATGTAAAGCCTTGCTAAGTTCCTACAGCTAACATTATGCCTTGCGTCACGAATACAAAATGTTGACCACATCTGACGCGTAAGAAGAAAATCTTCGCTTTTCCGCCACCTTAGAAACACTTAAGTCACACGTAACGTAATCTCGAACTAGGCTATAGTAATCGTTGTACATTTCGACATTTCGGTTCAATGCGCACGAGTTGGCTCTAGCTGCAGACCGAACGGTAAAGCTGCACCGTTAGATCGGTTACCAATATTACCATGAGCGAGCTACCATCGATAATTTACGGCTGCGGTTGCCACGGCTCATGTATGTATAATATTCTTGATTTAATCTTACACGTTACGGTTGAACGTGGAAAAATGCGGAAGATGATTATTGTGGGGCAATTTTCTCGGACATAGAGATTGGATTAGCTAACCAATAAGATAGCAATGCGGCTTGTGTTTCTGTTACCGATGAAATTAATGGCATTTCAAAATCGAATAAAAATATAGCGCTTTTTTCGAAATACATATAATATTGTTCACGAATAAAGCCCACCGTTTCTTCATAAACACAGATTTCTATAACGTGTGACATCATAAATTATCCATTCGATATAATTTACAATCGTAAATGTATTACAACATATCGATCACTCGATAATGCAGTTCAACACGCGGCAGATTCACCTCCAAACATCGTAATACGAATATTAATAGCTCCAGGAAGTAGGCTACGGGTGACCTAACGCAGAATACGAAACGTGTTACGGAAACAAAGATACAAAACTAGATAGAAACACAGAACAACTGACATAATACAAGACAGAAGTAGGCCGCACGGCCGAAAACTTGACTTGAATTATGAGTGGAGGAATTGGTTGTATTATAATAGCAAGGGCGACAGTCTGTACACATTAGTGTACATTAGTTAGCTACCGATATCGGACGCTAAGGCCTAACGTACCGAAGATGAAACAGTATGAAAGCTACATATGAGTTAGGATGATACCGAGATCGTGAGATAAAGTTAAACGTAATTGTTTCTGAGCTAAGGTTGTCAAAGAATCTGTACATTTTCAAAGAAATATAATAATTTTGATTGAATCTTGTCTACCACATTTCCCTAGACTTGCATTTAACGAAAGTGTCGTTACTTACAGTAAGCGTGGTTAATTGCTCCGGATTTAGCTATCGTTATGTAGCGATGAGATGTACAGACTGCCGGTCCTGGTAACCTAGAGCGTTCATTATCATTATCGGTTCATTATCGGTACAAATAATACTATTATTATAAGCATACCTATAGATAAGCAAAGGATACGTCTTATTATATTGGTGATAGGCAATTAGGCATTTCAGTGGAGGAAAACGGTTTCAGCATATTTTGTTTGGGATAAAAAAAACAGCAACCCAGATTTGGTTACCACTGATCACGGACCTCACCTCACTTTCGTGACGAAGATAGGCCATAATCCACCACGGAGGCACACTCCAGATAGGTGGACCTCGCAAATAATTCTCGGGCACGTGGATTTCCAGCCGATGTTTTCCTTTACCGAAAAGCAAGTGATAATTACGTACCTAAATTATATTTTACAAGATACACATTGGTACGCCACGCGATGGGATTTGACGCGATGGGATTTGCCAACGTTAGCTATATTTTAATATGAAGAGGAAATGAACACCATGTTAGGAAAATCACCTAATACGCCTACGTCTATTCAATAAAAAAAACATTACGGCTTCTCATGCAATTAATTAGTCACTTCCTTCTCCAGGACACTCTTGAACTTGAATATAATATCCTCCATACACGAACAGTGCACAATGTGGTCACCGCTCCATCGAGCTCTCAAGTAGACTATAAAACTTTACGAGCATACGGACGGCGAGTGAACCTAAGTTCCGGACTTAAGTGAACTTTCAATATGAGGACATAAAGTGAAGTGAAGAGTGAATGAAGTGAGGATTTGTGACGATGGCTACGTGGATGTGGCTAGCGGCGCTGCTCTGTGGCAGCCAGGCGGCCGTGCTGCCGCCTCCGTGGGCTGATGTGCGGAGGAACCCCTGCGCGTCGCACCCTAGGGGCTGGCTCATGCTATACTGGCCTAACGACGGGAAATGCTACACTATCTACAAGGTAATAAGGACCTTTTTATTGCTTAGTTTATGCCAAAATATTAGTGAAGTGGGTTCTTCTCACGATTTTTGCATTTAGCAGTGCCCAGCCAATTGAATCAAATCCGCGATTATTTGAATAATTTTGGGTAATCTTAACAACGATTTTTGTCCAGGTTTTACTTTGTGCTCTGACTTGGGCTGGTTTTATTGTTATAAAGTGGTTCCTACACAACAACAGCCAAGTAGGTTATCTTATTTAAATTTTGAAGCTAAGATTTACACAATAAAACTTTTTTTATGTTTAGTAACGTAGTCTTAAAAAACTCTAAGTTTCTTCAACGATGAGAACACCATGTTATATTGTGTCTATATCTATATAGTCGGAATACCATAGAAATTCAGTAACCACATAGAACGTCTCCATACATCATTAGAGAAGTGTATTGACATGTGGTCGACAACCAGTATTTCCTGTCACCACCACCGTGTGCATAGAGATGAGTGGTAGGTGGCTGTGGGAATGCAGCCCGGCTTTTGTCACGTATTGCGTAACTAGGGACGACTACCCATGGTAAGTGGTATGCTTTTCGGCGTGTTTTGTGAATTGTCGAGCCTATTAAACGGTCAGTAACTCGGTAAAACGGGATCCTATGTAGATTACTTTGTTCGGCATCTTTAGTTGAACCACTTTAGTTCTTTTATATTTATGGTTGTGTTTTTTTTTATGATTGCCCATTTTGGGCTACCCGATGAAGAGATGCTGGAAGAGGAGATGCCTTTGATCTGTTTGTGTGTATTATGCTTATATATAATTTTTTTTTTAGGAAATATATATTTATCATTTTAAAAAATCCGAAAGTTTTTATAAAGCAGCGTTTGAACAATATTCCTACCTAAGTAAGATCTCTGCTCTTTTCGACGAAATATCAACAAGAACAGAGTATTATACCAATACAATGTAAGTATCAATACAAGTTTTTCCAGAAACATTGCTGGTAATGTGACATGATGTATGTATGGAGAAATATTACTTGATATGTATGGATGACGAAAATCTTGCGTGTCACATTACTTTCTAGAGTTTCTCAAGTACGTTTCGTATCACAAAGAACTTTGCTCTAGAATTTGTGGTACCTACCTAATGAGTTGCGCTATCTTTATAACAGTGTTCATTAAAATGCATTTAGTAGTAAGTACCTAGGCACTTTTTTATAGAGGCAACTTTAGTAATTTGAAGAGGGGTTTCTGTACATTTTAATAGCAGGGTAAGGTTGAAAATTTGCGTTAAATTGTTATGAATAGTGAAGGATATAATAGTGAAGAAGCGCAGTCGTCAATCAAATGATAACTCTTTTTGATCGAATCACAGTTTTTTAACAAAAAATAATGTGAAAGTTCTGACTTTTATCTACTTGCCAAAATATATTAGAGTTCCCCTTTCTTTTAAGAATTTTGAGTCGCTGTGATAGACAGGTAGCTAGGTATAGTATATAGCCAGAGAAATTTATAATATTCCTAGTCACTAGGTTTTCACGAATAGTACAATATGATACAAGTTAACACCAAGGCCCATTTGTGACACCTTTCCAATTGTTTTTTTTTGTTTTTGTTATTTTGTATAATTTTTATGTGTTGCAAATAAACAAATTTTCTTTCTTCTTTCTTTCTTCTTCTTTCAATGAATATGATGGTGACAGAGCGCAGGCTTGATAAAGACCGAAGGTAGACGATGGAGGTTTTCAGTGACTAGGAGTACCTAGACTGATAGGGTCTTACCACAAAATATTTAAACCAGAGTTGAACAGTTGTGTCTAAATATTTTCTCCACAAATCGACGTCTAACTCTACATTTCTATAATTCAATAACAAATTCACAAATAAAATAATTAGTCATGCCAGGATTGAGTCGCAAAACGCGAGTGATAGACGTCGATTTTGTGAAACGTAATTTTAGTAACATCTCATTAACTCTGGTCTAAACTTTTGTGGTAAGACGTATAGTGTTTGGACTCATTTTCATCAGCTTGCAATACCGAATGCGTAATCTATAAAAGTTTGTCAGGAGAAAGATATTTTACCAACATTTTTGTTACCTTTTGGAAGACATGCTCAAACAATTAGACCGTGCACAAAATACGATTATGCGTAGTGACGAAACAGCTTGTTAGCGAATTGAGTAGGTCAGCGGGTCTGTATAGCGTTGCTGAAACTGGTACCGAGTCTCGGTCACGGCCTCCGGTCACAATAACCTGAAATATACCGAAACAGGTTACACCGGAATTCACCGGATCCGTTGATATTGTGTTTTGGTACCATTATACTCGTAATTAATCTTATACATGCTTGTAATATGTACCAATGTGTTTCTTGTTGTACATTTATGTACGTAATTATCACTCGCTTTTCGGTGAAGGAAAACATCGTGAGGAAACAAACATGCCCGAGAATTACTTCGGAGGCATGTTATCCACCAATCCGGACTACGCCCCAGTGGTGGATTATGGCCTAATCCCCCTCACAAAAGTGAGGGGAGGCCTTTGCCCAGCAGTGGGATAATTACAGGCTGAATTATTATATTCTTTATATTAATAAGCTTATACCACAGATTATTTAAAGTACACGTTTTGTACCAAACTAATTGTGACCCGCTGCTTCGTCGGAGTTGTGCTGGTCGATGGACCATGGATGGATGGTCTGGTGGAGTGACGATGTGGTCGAAGGTGCTCAGCATAGATTAGAATAGAACTTCTCAAGGACACGCCGAGGGGCTTGACGGCATATTTTCTTCTAGAGGATGTTACCTAACCAGGCTGCCTCCAAGATTTTTAACGATGTTTTCCTTCATGATTATGAGTTGAGAAGTACTCTTTGTGTTCTTTCAGGATCGATAGTGTCACTTCAATACTTTCTAATGACAATAATCTAATAGAAATGTTGCTACAATAACAGGTGCGAACGATGTTACGCAAGTAGGCATGTAATAATAATTTCCGGCTTTACTTTCTTGTGGGATTTATGTTTTTGTTTTATACCTACTTTTGTTGCTTTTTATTTATACATTAGAATAAAAATAATTGTATTGCCACAGCTTTATACATCCTGCATTACTTATTCACTTCTGACTTTTAATTTTACTTGATATCTCTGCACTTTATTAGTTTTTCTCTACTCTCGTTGTCTTGTACTAAAATGATAAGTAGTAAAAGATTGATTGATTTGTTTTATTTTTGACTAGCTGCACCCTGTAGAGCCAAGCGGGGCTGATTATGACAAGTCGTGTATTATTATTGTATGAACATGTTTAAAAAATATTTCAGGGCGTACCTACCTAATAATATTATGTACCTACAAACAAAAATTATTTTTAAGACCCATAAAAACTTCCACTAATTTTTGTGAAACTATATACATAGTAGCATTTTAATTACCATAATATTAAAAGGTGGCCTCATTTAACAAGCAAATTTAGGGGCGTAAGACGAGTTCATAAACTTTTCAAAATCGTTGAGACTTTATCAAATCATAACTTTCTGGGGATGAGTAAGAATTTAAAGAGTTAATCGTCTGGCCGTATTCATTAGGTACCTATATATCATTTTATCTTAATCTTAAGACACGAACATGATGAAGATCAATGGAATTAGATATTGAACTAATCTGAACGTGACCACCTTGCGATGCCGAATACGTATTTGATTAAAGCTTATCTGAAAATATAATAATTTTGCTTTAAAAGTTATCCATACTAATATTATAAATCTGAAAGTAACTCTGTTTATCTGTTTATCTGTATATCTGTTTGTCTGTTTGTTTGTTTGTTACCTTTACACGGCTAAACGGCTGAACCGATTTCGATGAAATTTGGTATAGGGGTAGATTGGACCTATGAGACGGACATAGGCTATCTTTTGTCTCAAAAAATAATCTTTAAGGGGATGAAATAGGGGTTGAAAGTTTGTATGGGGAATCCATAATTCCTCAAGTTAGGGATCTGAAAATTCTTATTTAGGCTTTTGGTAAGAAATAAATAAATACGGGTTTCAGCTTTTTTGCAAAATCATCCCTAAAGGGGGAAAAGCAAGGGGGTTGAAATTATGAGGTATTCTTTAGATGCACCCTAAATTCGTAATTTAAATTGGAAAGTAATTAAGGGGGGAGAGTGCGATGGGAGGAGGGGGAGAAAGGGGTAAAGTGGGGGAAAGGGGCAGTAGATGGTAGAGTGAGGGGAGAAGAGGGTAGAGTGGGGAGAAAGAGAGGGGAGAGCGGGAAGAAAGAGGGGAGAGTGGGGGGAGAAAGAGGGGAGAGTGGGGTGAGAAAAAGGTTAGAGTTGGGGGAGAAAGAGGGGAGAGTGGGGGGAGAAAGCGGACAGAGTGGGGGGAAAAATAGGGGTGAGTGGGGTGAGAAAGAGGGGAGAGTGGGGGGAGAAAGAGGGGAGAGTAGGGTGAGAAAAAGGGTAGAGTGGGGAGATAGAGAGGGGAGAGTAGGGGTATGAGGGTAGAGGGGAGAATGAGGATAGAACGGGGGAGAAATAGGGGAGAGTGGGGAGATAGAGAGGGGAGAGTGGGGTATGAGGGTAGAGGGGAGAATGAGGATAGAACGGGGGAGAAATAGGGGAGAGTGGGGTGAGATAAAGGGTAGAGTGGGGAGATAGAGAGGGGAGAGCGGGGAGAATGAGAGTATAGTGGGGGGAGAAAGAGGGGAGAGTGGGGGGAGAAAGCGGGAAGAGTGGGGGGAAGAGGGGAGAGTGAGGGGAGAAAGAGGGGAAAGTTGGGGGAGAAAGAGGGAAGAGAAGGGGGGGGAAGAGGGGAGAGTGGCGGGAAAAAGAGGGGAGAGTGGGTTGAGAAAGAGGGGAGAGTGGGGTGAGAAAGAGTGTAGAGTGAATAGAAAGTGATGATACAGTGGGGGGAGAAAGAGGGAAGAGTGGGGGGAGAAAAGGGGAGAGAGGGGGAGGTAGAGGGGATAGTGGGGGGAGAAAAGGGGAGAGTGGGAGGAGAAAGAGGGGAGAGTGGGGGAGAAAGAGGGTAGAGTGGGGGGAGACAGTGGAGAGTGGGAGTGAAAGAGGGGAGAGTGGGGCTATAAGGAGGGGAGAGTGGGTGGAAATAGGTGAGAGAGATTGAGTGCGAAATATATAGAAATAGAGGGAGAGGGAGTGAGCGAAGGAGGGAAAGGAAGAGATATAGACGGAGAGGGTGAGGGAAATAAATATAATGGATGAGATGGACAGGGAGAGGGAACGCAAGAGATTGAGAGTGGAGAGGGATATTAATGATAGAAAGATAGGGAAAGATATAGAGATATAGGGAGAGGGAAAGGGATGGAGGTAGAGGAAGAGAGATAGAAAGAGCGAAAGAGGGAGGAATATAGAAAAAGAGCTAGAGGGAGAAAGATAGAGGAAAAGGGAGTGAGAAAGAGACAGATATATTCTTACCTATAACTGTTCCCCGCGACATCAATTGATTTTCTAAACAGTTTACATTTTATATAAAAATGCGAACGAAGTTGCGGGTATCAGCTAGTATTATATAATTATATATAGTTTCAGCTAATATTAATTTAATTGCCAGTCCAAATCGTGCTTATTGTTTTAAGTCAATTGAGTAATAAGGTCAACAATAACTTCCTTTTCTCCAACTTTACTTTTATAAGCAATAAAACTTTTTAATCGAGTGTACGTGCTTCCTGTGGAGTCAGGGTTGGAGGTCGGGCCGTTACTTAACAATCAAGTCGTGACCCAAGGAGTGCTCGAGCGGAGAAGGAAATGTCTTGCACTTGTGTAACTGAGCAATGCTTGCACCAAATGCTACGAACCGTATAGTTATCGTAGAAAACAGCACTGCGATAGTTGCCGAAAGGTAATCTGTGCTCTTTGCTAGACAATAACTTCGAAATATCTGCCAATAAGTATGCGTGTGTATTTCCTTTGCTCTGTGGTTCGGAGGGCCGTGTCAGTTTCGAATAACAGACACCAGAGCCTGGTAGTACCTCGTTCAAGAGCGCCAGATGTATCTATTTGTTGTTGAAGAGGTCTTGAACGGTTCTACTGACTGACACCATTTTTTTAAGATTAACTAGGACCTCTACCTAAATACACGTTGTTGGTTATCGATACATACTCGTAGCATGACTTCTTAGTAACCAACGTCCGCTCACGAAAGCACAGGAGCAAAGGAATTGGCAGCATTGTCCGTACAATTTTACCTTTTAGCAATTAAATTCTAAGGCACAGTTTCCAATGGATTCAAAGTTACATGAATTACCATCAAAGGGACTGATTTAACAGTCACCTGAAATGTCAGATCCTGTATAAACTATTCACACTTTAATCTGCAGATCATGTTTCTCGAGTAGTCAGGGTCGAAGTTCAGGTCAGGCAAGCTGTTATCCAACTAACTTAGTGTCGTGTCGTGGATTGAGAAGAGAGTTACGTTTGTGTAAAGGAGGAAATGCCCTCGCTTTTGTAACTAATGTATTTTGGTTGCCTGTATTTTAAAATGTTAAAGATATTCTGATCTAAGTTACTGATAAACAATATACTGAAAAAAACTATTTTGTTCCAACAAACTTGAATTGATAAATCTACAATAAGTGAGGATGTACCTACACAATAAGTTAGGCTTAAAAAAACCGTCCGTAGGATGAGTTCCGTACCATTATCTATAAAAATAAGCAAAACAATCACGATTGTTGTATGGGAGCCCCCTTAAATATTTATTTTATAGTGTTTTTTTATTGGTATAGCGGCAACAGCAATACATCCCCTGTGAAAATGTCAACTGTCTAACAATCACGGTTCATGGCGACAGACGAAGTCTTAGCATAGGGTCCCGTTTTACCTTTTGGGTACCCCTAAAATCAGCTCTCAGTTCAGCGCCTTTTTTATCCAGGAAACAGATAAAATTGTGATCGGAGCCCACAGTGATATCATTCCATTGTAGTTTTTTGTACATCGTGGTAAACGAATAAATGAAGAACCATGGGTTATCTCGTATCGTAATGTCTGAGAATCAACGATTCTGGCAATTAACAAATGCTTTACGATCTATTGTTTTGCGAAACAATAGAAATGGACTTTTGGTGATAATGATTGTCAGATGTTCAATGTACAATTTTAATTTGTTTATTTCAGTCCATTTAATTGTTTTTTTTTTTTACTATTTGTTACATATACGGCTTTCAAAATAACTTCATCGGTCACACTACTTTTCGAGGTATCCTCGGGCGGATGAGACAGTGGAGTTTCAAGACTAATTCTTTTTGAATCACTCTGCCATTTTACTTCTTTGCTATCAAGTCCACAACTGATATGTCGTGGTCGCAGGTCACTCAAAACTTTCAATAACTGACCAAAAATGTCTATACAGTACAACCTAACTCTAACTACAACTTCTCTATCTTCCAGAAAGGCCACCCGTGTCCAGAGACGCAAGAGCTTAGCCCAGGGCGCTGGGGCGGGCGGACCGTGGCGGAGTGCAAATGCCCCCCTGGCACGGCGCAGTTGCCCCACAGCACCAAGTGCCACAAACTGTTCGAGCGGGGCCCCTGCAGGCCAGGGGAGTACTTCGCCCCCGTGGAGGAGACCTTCAACAAACGAGGGTGGGTAAGCATCCCGAACTTCTCGAAGCGGTAGTTTGAATTAGAATCTAATACGTCAAGTCCACTTGAGCTTTTGAGTTTCGGGATGTCATCTTAATTTCCTTTTGTGTCATACAAAGTTATGTTGTATTCGTATTGAGGTCAGTAGGTGACACGGGTATAAAAATACAAAGAACATTAATTTGCGTAGGATTCACTACGCAGTAGCATTGTTTTATCCGAATCGCATTGCCATCGGGTCACGGTTACGCAAGCAGCATCGTGTCAAAAGACGATACCACCAACCATACTTATTTCCTTCACTCAACTGCTGCCATTATGATAATTTGAGTCAGTTGAGACCTCAATTTTAATGGCTATTTATTTGTAAACTATCTTTTCGAATTCGTTCACGTTACGACACCAGTTTTATTGCCCCTTCATAATATCTCCCCATAATATAGTCTGCACGAATCGCTTCAAACCATAAAAATAGCAATCAAAGTCTATAGAAACTTTGCGTACGTGGAGAGTGCCTGCTAGGCTGGGGTATTTCTCAGATTACAAAATAGGATTCAGGTCTTCCATTGTGATGAGTGTGACTAATCTAACCTCTGGTGTTTAATATTCCAGTGAACGCCAAGGCATGTGTGTACGGCCTCAGCAGTGTGCCGACGAGACCTTGCTCTACTGGCCCCCTGACGGGCGTTGCTACTTCAGACTGAGTCAGGGTCCGTGCTATGCAGGATCCATCTTGGACCTCGGAGAGGATGGCCTTGCTAATTGCACTGTAAGTAGCTCACGATAGTTTCCTAATGATGTGAGGGTGAGAGATAATACATCAGCTTAATGGCTAGATGATGATGAAGGAAGAACTGGTTGAGAATGATGAAAATAAATTTTGTTGGCAGTGAGGATCACGGCCATTGATGATGATCAGAAAGAGGTGGAGCTTATTCAAATCCAACGACATTGAAAAGTGAGCAAACTCACTGGCAATTGATAGATGCCGATTGTAGTATCTTGTCACCTGCTAGTAAACCCAATTGATTGCAAAGCAATTGATAGTTGCCAATTGTAGTATCTCGTCGCCTGCCAGTATCAAACTCCAAAGAAAAGACTTCAAGATAGCTAAAATTAGATCGAACAATTTTACAACCCGCGTGTTTTCCTTTAGGCAAATTTTATTATGACTTCGATCGTTCTCAAACTCAAATGTTTTGCCACTTCTCAACTGACCACATGTTCTTCGAACTATGTCAGGTGCTAGCATTATTTTCGGTACATGATTTCAATGATTGCGTAGTGCGAAACCTTTCAGTCAACTATCTATCAAATATTCTTCCGGATAACTCAGTAGGTCAGGTGTCAGTTTAAAATGCATCCGTGTTGTCAAATGTCTGTTAAGTTCCTTGCTCCTAAATTCAGTTAAAGGTGAAGATGATTAACAGCAATTGCTTTGGGGGCAGATGAGTTCTTCAAAAATATCCTTGATTTGACTTGGTATAGGAAAATAGTGACACGATGCTGTCAAAGATTTTGCAATGCAAACAGACAGGCATGGTTCTTACCACCAGGTGAACTGTGTTCTCGCCTCGTTATTCTGCAAACTACCCTCTCTCTTCCTTACTCTTACTCTTACCCTCTTTATTCTAGTGCGCCTCAGACGGCCCGCACTTCTGGTCACCAGACGGCGGTTGCTACGCTCATTACACCAGGGGCCCCTGTGAGAGGGGCCAGCTGTTCCTGCCAGGGGCCAAGTGTGGCTGCGAGAGCCACCTGCCCCATTACCACAACGGGACGGGGACATGCTACGAACTTGGTGAGAACGATAAGTCTAGGAGTTACTAACAGTCAAGATGCAGCTACTAATCTTAAAAAGATATGCGGTTGTAATCTTCTTCTAGGCACGAATCTCACTCTATACCTCATAGAGAGTTAAACATAGAATAGAAGCTGTGTTTCACGGTTATCTCCACGTTGAAAATTGAGTAAGTATTATTTCTTATTCCAGGGCTAAAGTCCCTATTATCTCAGTACCCGTTTCGCCATTATAAGTTGTATTGCAACAAACTTTCTATATAACTAAAAGGTCTACCATTTCCAACCATTGTTTCAAGTTCCGCATTTCACTATCACCTTCCAGACTCCCTCGGCCCTTGCCCCAAGGGTCACAAGTTCTCCATAACCGAGGTGGAGGCGCAGGGGTCCCGGGCGGAGTGCCGCTGCAAGCCGTTCCACGCCAGAGCGCTGGACGGGGCCTGCTACAGGCTCTACACGAGGGGCCCCTGTGCCCAGGACGAAATGATAGCGAGGGGAGGACGGTGTACTAAGGTGAGATTTTGTATATCCCTGGATTGTAACATACGGGTTTGATGGAGATCCTTCGGGAAATCCTCATATTTTGATCTCTGGGACTATAAAAATGACAAACGCGATTAGTATAATATGATAGTCTGAACCAACAGTATTTTTTTTTATTGTATTGTAACATTACAAATACATTAAAACATGATAGATATTTTTTTTGAACATTTTTCTACTCATAAGTCCTACTCAATTGACCGCCACACTTCAATACAGCAGTTTTATGCACAGATTGCCTAGAAAAACTGCGTCGTGACTCGTGTTCTTTGGCTACACTACAGAAAGCGATGTCCAAAACACCAGAGAGCTGTTTCTCAAGAACTGTCATCACCCAAGTCAATTCAAGACAATTGGCCGAATGGTCGAGCTACTTTGAGATTTCTAGTCCATCAAAAATCTTGTCTCGATTCCAGGTACCATGCGCAAGAGGCCGTCTCTACGTGCCAGAGCGCCGTCGATGCTATCGGCCCGGCACGGCTGATCCCTGTCCGATAGGCGAGGTCGTAGCTTTTGACTTCGAAGCGCGCCCGGCTTTGGACGGCCTGAGCCACAATGGAGTCTGCGCTTGTACCAGTGGGAATTGTAATAGGAGAGAGGTAAAGTCCGTTTTTGAACCTCGCGATAAACCGATTGCAGGCTGCCAGGGTAAAAATTAGGGATCACCTCAGGCATTTGCTCTGAGTTCTGGTGTTTATGGGATTATGGCTGACAGATGTTCTGATTCCTTAGACACAGGAAATCCCACAGGAAAACACGTAATATGTGACTCCGTTAGAAACAGTTGAACTGCATGCATCCAGTGGGATGGGCAGTATTGGCACAGACCACTACTAATTGGGGTTTCAAGACAGTCGACGACGTTGAGGCCGTCGTCAAAAGCGATGGCACAACGATCTTGACTGATTTTAAAAAGGTTGAAAAGACCTCACCCGAAATAGAAAAAGGTGGAAGGAATCAGGCGAGCCGTTAGCTCAGCAGTGGGACACATCAGGTTGGAGAAAAAAGGTAGATTTTTTCTGTGAACCATAAACTTTTGTGCAAGACATCTAAAGCAGACAAGCAAAAGCACTAATTCTACTAAAGTGACTCAAATAATTCCTCGTAAATATAAGTAATTATAAGTCAAATATGTTTCAACTGTTTATTGCAGAGGAACTCAGATTATAAGCAACCGTACGTGTTATCTCTCACAACAAATAATCGCTTATCACCAGCGGAGTTAGTGATCAAACCTTAAGAATATTGTACCTACTGTATCATTCTAGGTGGAAGCCTGCACTACCCGGAGCGGTTCTGCCTCTTACGGCGGGGCGTGCCACATCCTCAACGCCCAGGGTCCGTGCCCAGAAGGTGCCTGGTTGACCAGGGAGCCGACCGGCCAGGTCAAGTGCCAGTGCAGACCTGGTAGGGTAGCCCCAGAATGCCGAGAGGATACCAGACTTGTGGCGGTCAAGAGCTGACGGACCACCGTTTCATTCCTTTCGAAAGTGTATCTTGTGAAATGTCTTCTAGTGAAATATCTTGAGCCTCAGTTGTGTCGGTTTGGAAGAGCACTGGATTTAGACTCTGATGATTATAGATTGAAGTTTTGGAACTGCAATCAATGATTTTGGGAAAAGAACTTGGGAGAAGGCTTGAAAGATTTGGAACATCTTCAAAAGAGATGCGTTGGATACATCATATTTTATTTGTGTAGGTATAGTATTAAATAATAGAATTTACACATGTCATACTAATGAGGCTATAATTATGTCATCTGGGTGTCAATTCCCAGATTGTAGATTGAAAGTCATAAGTGGACTGTAAAGAAGTACCTACTGGTGTATGTACAGTATGAATACCGAGTTTGTTCCTATGAACGTTAGGTTGCTTTGACAGATATCAAAATTTGGAGACTAGGCATGGAAATAATTTTAAGACTTTTCCGCTAGTGAAATCAAAGCAATATACGATTAATATTTTAGACGTGACCAATATTTTTACTGTAATCCTTTAGAAATTTGGCCCGTCTAATTGGTATTACGATAATATTAAATAAGATGGTGAAAATATAATTTTATCTCTATATAATCATGATCTTATTTCGGCATTCGTCACTAGAACTAAACCGGAAAACATCGTATTAATTAATTTAATTTGAGTTAAAATGAAAACACATTTTTATTTTTATACAGAACTATAATTTTATTTCACTTCATATTTTTACACATGGCTTTCTTAAAATCACAATTTTAATTATTTATTATTTTATTTCATATAAAAGTAGTCAAAATACATTCTTAATACGTTTGGTTAAAACTATTAAAAATAACTTAGCACTAACTTAAAAATAATACTTAGTCTTTGTCTGGTTCTATTTGTCCTTTAACTTCGTTTGTGATTTTCCTGGAACAGTACAGTTATTATTATAACATATAGTTCTAAATCTATACTATATTATGAAACTGTAACTAAACCAGGCCTGTAAATTTAAGATATTTATGAAAAACTAACTGGGATCGACTATTTAGCGGTCACTAAATCCGAAAATTTGGTTAAAAAAATGTTTGGCTGTTTTTTGTTTGTACGGCTAGACGGATTTTGATGGGAGTTACGGCATTTGGTACCATTGATATGGAGTAAGTTAACGGTAGATTGGTAAAGTGTGTATATACCTACCTACCGTGTCCAACATTGCAGAGCCCTTACAATGTCTGCGGGTTATCGAAATAGAGTTGGTGACTGGGCTGGAGATGGGATAATGACGTCACACGTTGTGACAGTTCATGCGTACAAAGATGCGAGAATTAGCTACTATCAACATAATGAAGTTGAGCTTTAACTCACCGAAAAATATCCTGTACACTTGGTTGAAGGGCATTTCGATGGCGACCGTCGTCAATATGGATATTCCTATAATTGATAGAACCTCTGGGACATGAATCTGTAAAAAAGTAAGAATAGTTGATTTGTGTGTTCCATCTTGTAGCGAAAGTCTAGCTAGACCAAATCTCGGTTTATTCACAAGTAGTGTGTATAAATTCCCACCGGCCGAATCCGTGTTAGGAATTACTAGGAGGGATTTGTGAAAAAAACCCCATAGCATCATTCAAAGTTAAACAACGTAAAAAAATGTGTAAAGTTTAGTTGACAATAAAGTGTTAGCAGCTAGGGACTTGGCCTCCAAGGAAGTACTGCCAGAATACTGGGAAGGAGGTTTATGGGGACAGACCTATCTTGAGAGACGCACCAGGTTGTGTTGCCAGGAGGAAACGAAGGATCCCCAATCACCAAGGAATATTGTTATCGTCGAACAACCACCAAACGAGTACACATACAAACATACTACTCGTAGATCCTATGTTGACTTGGAGACCTTTGTTATTTATGATACTGTTAAATTAATAAATAAGTATCTTATACTAACGAGGGAGAAGGGTGAGTAGTAACCGATATGCCTCTGGACGCCGACGTTGTAGAAGAAGATCGGGAACTGTGTAAGGTAGACGCTGTACGCGATCTTGTTGAAGAACTTGAACACTCGGCTCTCTAAAAACGCGTTGCCTACACCTGAAATATTGCCGAAAGGAAGGTTAATTATTATAGCAAGAATATAGTTTGACCCCTAAAACAATTTTGTGCCTGTTTTAAAAGCAGCAGCATTTAATATAACTGCGATTTTGACGGTGTGGTTTGAAACCGCGACTATTGATCCTTCAGCTGCATAGATTGCATACTGTCTTAGTTCTGCAGAAGACAGTTTTCCGTAGATGGATCAGCTGCACTATGATGCTGTTTAGTTCTCTTATAGTTCCAAAGGTACAACCCAGGCTTCGTCATGGAAATGTTGACCTTTTTTACATGGTTCACGGTTGCTTTCCTCTGCGAGCTTCTCTTAACGCATCATGCTTGATGCTGAATGAAGAATGAAGAGGGTAAGTAGGCATTACTAACCTGCGTAATCGTGGCAAATGGCCCAGTGTGTGATGCACATGAACAAGCCCCACAGGATGGGCGAGAACGCTGCGAAGATGGCAGCTGGTCCGGCTTCGAACTGGTACCCCTCCAGCCCCATACGGTAGGGGCTGCACGTCGTGAACAGCGCCAGCGCAAGGCACGACCACCACAGCAGTTTTACTTGAAACTGGAAAATATAAATCCAATTATGTTAACACTCGAGTAAGGCACGTACTCTTTTAATTTCGAGACGAGGCTAAACGTGAAAATCGATTATTAATTGTATGGAAATCATTTTGTTTGATCACTCTCTCATTGCAATCTACGGTGCATGCTTATCTAGAATCGAGCTTTTTATTCGTGACAGCCAGGTTTCTAGATAGGATGTCAACAAGGAGTTCCACTCCAATCAAGGCTTTAAGATATACGAGTATTTATCAAATGGGATGTGGATCTTGACTAAAAAGGTGTGGTGGAACAATAAGCGGTTCCTTTATGGCTTGATACTATCTTGCTAGCTGATTTGGCGCCAATTCACAGGCTACTCAGTTGGTGAGAATCAGATTGGCGACGTTGAAATTTCAACAATAAAAACTTACTCTTTGTATGTCCGCATATGCAATGTGTCAGACCTAAACCGCTTCAATTTTAGCGTTTCTATACTTACATTATTGAGTGTGTAGTTCAATTTCTTAGTCTTCATAAAGTAAGCCATCACGACTCCGATGAGATAGATAGTCGCCCGATGCGTGGGCAAAATGTACGAGTATCTCGCTGCGTCTAAGAGTTTCTGTACTCTGAAATTTAAGTATACCATTCATTAATCCCTTGGAAAGGTAATAAAAAAACAATTGGAAAGTTATTAAGTTAGATAATCCTGCAAAGTCCTTCAGCATAAAAAGTATACCTACGAACAAGGAATTGCTAAGTTTAACCAATAGTGTATATCCCAATACACAATCATACTGTAATTTACTGTATGTGAAGCCTCCGTATATTTTATGCTACCTAGTTCTTCTGATTTTAAAATACCACTATTTCCTATCAGTACAGTTTTTAAGCTTTTATTTGTGTTCAAAAAGAACAATGCAAAATGACTACTGGGTCGATTTGCACCATGGTGCGTACTGGCCGAGGCGCTACACGCCCCATTACTGGCCATTGCTCAGTCTGGTCATTTTGACCACGCATGTATACCTACGACGTATCAAGACGTATATACCTTGGCTATACTATTCAAGTCGAGTGTGATATTGTATCTTCTAAGCAAGCATACTCCACCGGCATGAGCGCTGTCCTTGTCACTATTCAGGTCAGACCGTGGTCAAAAGCTTGCCTATTCGGCAACGATAATACACTCAAAAAGTTAATGCAAATACTACGTATACGCTTAATTATTTGTTCATACAAAGATATCAATGTAAGTGTTAACAAGGAAAATGTATCTTTGAAGTGTTGTGGAGTACAAAATTCAACCTGTGTTTGTTGTTTAGTAATGGATTTATCATATATCGAAATACATTAGTACGAATACCTACTAGTAATATGAAATATAAACATTTGTGACCGTGTGCTCTTGAAAACAGCTGTAACGATATCAACGTATTGCCTAGATTGTTGATCTATCATGCAAAACTCGGTAAACTTGGTACAGTCAACGATGAAAGTAACTCAACATGTCCTAAATCCTTGTTTAGCTTTACGCAGATACATACGATCCTACTCAAATTTTGCGCAGCATAGTAAATAGATGTAGTGATGACCGGCTTTTGTTGGAGATTGTGTACTTTGCAATAATTAAAAAATTACAGACTATTCAAGAGGTAACGGCGCGCAAGGTAGCGTGAGATACTCGTTGGACCTTTGTATCTATGTTGTTTTCCGATAGGAACAAAGTTGCCGAGTAATATACATCAAGTAGCCTCACACCCAAGTAGTTTAAAGTACGCTGGCCTCCAAAAATTAATTTTGAGTGGCAACTGCTGAATATTATCTTCTAATAACTTTAGCCTTGCCTTGACCAATAACTCATGCCCACACTTTGACTAAGCATGCGTTTTCAATAAAAATCTTTTATCACACGTTCATGCTAATATCCGTTCATACAAAGTACAATAATAATTATACTTTGTATTAATCCACATCATAGGTATATTACAACTATGTACTGTCCATCTGTTATATACACTAAACTAGTTATTTCCCGCGACTTCGTCTGCACGAACTACATACATCGCGATAAAAGCTATCCTTTGTCCGTCTTCAAGGTCCGATCTATCCCTATATCAATTTTCATCGAGATCGGTTCAGCCGTGTAGCTGTAAAGGGTAATAAACACACAAACAAACTGACAGACAGAGTTACTTTAGCATTTATAATATTAGTTTATATGCGAAAGTTTGGATATTTGTTTGTCACACCAAAGTGGCTAGAATTATAATGAACTTTTATATTACACGTATTTGGGGTTCTAACAGAGGGTACTTTTTATTCTTAGAATCTATTCTCAAAAGTATGAAATAGTGTGTCAAAGTTAACAATGTGTGAAACAAGAAAACAGCGGGTAAAACCATGGCACGCAACCAGTATGGAATAGTTCAAATATTTGCACAAACTGATATGACGTAAAATTGATACAAAGTATTAGGACTCTTTGCATATTCGTGTTAAGTTCAGCTCACATAAGGTACTCAAAATTATTTATTTTTCTGTTATCCCAAATACAAATACCTTATAAAGCGCTTCAAAGGTTTTTGTGTGGGCAGTTACAATCCTAAATCATTTTAGGGCACGTGTAAAAAACAAAGCTGTAGCGTAAGGGTTGAAACAGGCTGTGCGTAATACGCGTCTCACGTAGCATTATGTTAGCGAGTGTATCCGCTGAAAATACGCCGAATATATTCAGCAGGTAGAGGTGGGCTTACGCTGTGGCGTAAAACACGCACAGTCTGTTTCGGCCCTACAGATATTTAGGTCTGGAAAATATCTACCTTGATATTTTCCAGCCCTAATTATTGATACAATATTTTATCTAGCGCTTACTACTAGACTACATGTTGCTACTAGACCATTGAATACTAAGGTAGGTAATTATTATAACCTATCCTAATCACAGAATACCTGATCATACCTAGCTCTAGATGAAGGAACACTCTCAATTAAAGCGAGATAGCATGATCGGGATTAGTATGACATTTAAGCGTGTTGTCTCTCTCCCTTTTGAGTACCTTTTGAGTACGGAGTATCCAGTCCACCTTGGGCACTACTAAATGTTATGATATATGCGACGTCTAACAACAATGTTTACTCGATTCATAAGATACAATGTTACAACATAGGCACATAGACATCTCCGAGGATCTTGAAGACTTGAGTTAAAGTGCCATGAGTTTGTTTGAGGCCGTTACATTGTCCGAATTGTAGAGCACAGAGTAAGTGCGTTAGCATCGTTTATCTAATGGCATGTTGGTAGTAAGTGACGAACTGACGCAATCTACTGTGATCGTATGAACCTTATATACTTTGCCACGATTGCTCATCTAGACCTGCCGCGCTGATTTATGCCACGATTGCTCATCTAGTGCACTACCTGCCGAGCTAATTGAACGCTCTGCAAATTGGTTAATGTAATGGGCGTATTGAGCTCCACTTTTGTCTAAGAAAAAAGTATCCAAGCAGTCTTGTAAAATATATGTTTTTCAGATATATTTATACTTTGAATGAGTTCATCTGAGACATCCGTATAAAAATTAAGTCTTTCAATGAATTTTAATGTGTTGTTTTAATTTTGTATCTTTGGGTAGTTCAACTACTATTTAAAGTACTCTAGGCTACTACTATAAAGAGGAAAGATTTGTATTTTTGTGTGTAATGATAAACTCATAAACTACTGTGCCGATTTCAAAAAAGTTTTCACCATTGGAAAGCTACATTCACCCTGAGTAACATGGGCTACTTTTTATCCCGTAAAAATTAAAACGGTTCCCGCTGGATAGTAGTTAACGCTGGTGAAACAGCGAGGCGCTTCTAGTTGTTAATAAAAAAAAGATACTCACGATATCCCATAATAGACGAACATGCTGATTTCGTACCAGTAAATGGCCAGGTACCGCAGCACCGTGGATGCTACTCCGATGGTGACTAGCAGGGTCCAGCCCAGGATGCGATACTTCCAGAGAAACAGCATCAGCGGCAGTGTGGCCACGTACAGTTGCATGTCCATGCCGATTTGGTGAGTGTGGGTTAGGCACTGGAATTAAGGTATTATAAGCTTATTTCAACTTTCAACTTCATTATGTTGGGGGGTTGAACTTGTTCCCAGAGTGGTACATATACTGTATTTCCAGTTTTGTGGGTGTTATTATACAAAATATTTCATACATAATGGATATCCATTATACATAATGGATATATACATAATGGATATATAATAGATAATGGATATACATAATATCGGACAGAACTTAGTCTAGATGTAAGTACTTGTAGACTTATCGCGAGTATTGCAACCTACGCCACTATTTAGTAAGTTAATAAAAATATGATTCGGTTCTTATAGTTCAATTTACTTATATGTAATTGCATTCCTGTCAAGTTCCGATGATTACAAAATATAGTGTGATAGTAAGCTGATCTGATGATTGAGACGGAAGGTAGACAACGGAAGTCCTCATTTATAAAAGTAGATGGTGTTCGGGATCATGTTGGTCAGCTTTTAGTGCTAAATTATGTAGCTGCGTGATACCACGTAGCTGACCAGCTACGCTTTATGCACGTAGCTTATCGGTATACGCACGAGCGTATACCGATAAGCTACGACATATACGTAACGTATACGTATAGCTTATCGACATACGCGCGTAACTTCTCGCTATAGACACGTAGCTCTTCGCTATACGCGTGTAGTTCATCGGTATACGCGCGTAGTTCCTTGCTATAAGCGCGTAGCTCCTTACTATACGCGCGTAGCTCCACGCTATAGGCGCGTACGTTTGTATAAATAAAACCACGGCTGATAACATAATGAAACGTATAGTTGGCTTAGATTTCAACGTAGCTTAGCATCTAGCACGAAGTCCGTTTAGTGGAAATCTCGATTTAAACATACGTCATTTATTGTACCGATTTGTATTTAGTACAGTCTCAGATTGACATAACATGTTGGGATTATAAAAAGGGATATTGGCGCGAGTCGCTTTAGTTATATTTTATTCAGGGCCGATTGATCCGGCCCGAAGACGTGTGCCTGTCGTGCAAACCGCAAACTTCAGTGATCGATCATAATCTTTATTCCTTCGCATCACAAAAGTGCCAAGTTTTGGTAAAGGGTACAAAAAGTTTATTCGGTGATTTGGAAAGGAAATATTATATTTTATGCTTTGAACAGCATGTTCTTTGGTAAAGCTTGGATAAAGCTTTGTAATTTTCTGATAGTTTTAACAAAGTTATCGTGTTCTGTTTTTTTTATATACTATACAATATTTTTAAGCGTCGATTTAATTTCAATGTGCAGGCGTGTACCCATGTGTTTCTTGTAAAAACATACATTGATGAATGTAATAATTATCACTTTCTTTCGGTTAAAAATAAACTGTGAGGAACCCCACATGCCCGAGAAGAATTATTTCGGAGTATGTAAGGGTTAACGATGCACCAATCTAGACCGAGCCTCCGAGTTTTTTTTATACGTTTTAAAACTATCATTTCATTTGACCACTATCTCACATTGGTCTTAAGTGACGATATGGTCGAAGTTGGTAAACATGCTTAGCCTAGAATGGCCTTAGAATATTATTAATATTGAATATTTTGGAATATAGGGTAATTCCAGGATAGATGCCCGGCTCGGATAGATGCCTCAAATTCAAAAACTATGATTTCCCGGCTTGTTTTTGCTGTCGTTGATATTGCCAAACGAGAGACATCCCCGCACCTACCCGGTACCCCCCGCGAGGTAACCCCTGACCCGTCGTGCATTCCATCTATACTCAATGAAAGATTTGGTGCGACGAAAAAATTGCTAATTCTTTTTCTACAGTCTTTTTGAGGTGCTGGAACTTTTTACATGGTGACTAAATAATTTATATTTTGTATCTAAATGTTACAGTGGACTGTATATTAACACTAAAATCAGTTTTTTTAGAATATTTATTGAATACACATTTATGAATATAAAAGGCATCTATCCTCTACGAAAAGGATAGACACCTCGATTTATTTTCGCCTAGGTTTAACCATACAAAACAAATAATTCCCATTATTTTCAAACGATGTAACTAAATTAGGGTATAGATGCCTCAGGAAGGAAACTTATTTTGTGAGGCATCTATACCCTAATACGATTATAAAGAAAATACACTTTTTACGAACATTTTTAATTAACGTCTGTGTTTAGATATTACTTCCCATGACGAATACCTTATTTCTAAATGAAAAAGTGTTTTTTTATCAATGAGGCACATGCCTCATTGATAAAAAAACATGGGATACATATCCCATAGCTGGTTTTTACGCATGGAGCAACTATCCGCTATAGGGCATCTATACTTCCAAAAATAGAGGTCTGGGAAAATCGATATAGATTAGTAAATATCAACACTGATGTTTTCTTTTTCCTTCAAAGTGGTAGTCGAAAGACCAATCTATTAACATGTGTGACAATCATTCAGATCCATTAATTAAAATGGGAAATATAGAGCGTTTTCAAAAAGTATGGCAACTATCCTGGACTTACCCTATTGGACGAAACCTCCTCGAATAAATCGCTATTCTACATAGTACCTACGCTCAACTACAATTCAAACTATATAAGAGAAGTAAAAGCAAGAGGATCATTATTGCAATATCGCATAATAGTTAATCTAGTTACGAGCATGTCGGTGGCACAGTGATCGAGTTGAATAGGGATCTTGGGAACTGGCGCATCTTGTGAAACAATGCCATTACAATTAGCGTATCTTTGATTTACTTTAAAGCTTTTTATATATCGCCATATTATTACCGTTACTATGCATCTGGTTTCTCTGTATCTCGTAAATGTATCACATCATCGGCGATGCGTATTAAATGACAATGTTAAAATAGTGCAAATGTAATAGGGGTCGAATAGATAACTTTTTATTTACACCAATATGCATTGTCAGTCATTGATACATTATAATAAGTACATATACTTATGATTACACAAATAAGTGGTTTAAAATACATACCATAGAGTTCCGTAAAGCGGTCATGAATCCCCGAAAATTAGCTACAAGTCTATAATCAGCAGTGACCGGACATAGCATTGCGGCCTTACCATTTCTTCAAATCCAAAGTAGTTGTGTATGAAGAGGAAGCTCTTCCACATGTTCTTCTGGCAGACTCTGCTGTGCTCCTCAACCACCAGGTTCCACTGCGGCCCGTTGCTGATGTCGGGCAAGATGTACGTGCAGAATAACATCAAACTCAAGAACAGGGGGAATAACCTGCAGACAAACATCCTTATAACGACAAATCAATTACACTAAATACATTCCAATTAACCCATCAATCAATTGGAGTCATTGACACTAATGAGAGCTTAACACGTGCGCGTACTAATTTGATCAAAGTATAGGTAGATAGGTATTTAAGGGAAATAGTGATTTCGTTGCTATGACTGGGCATTTTATATGACTTTTTAATGAATACCTAATACCCAGTAGCGATAAAAATGTTTTTTTTTCCTCATTCATATAATGATTATCTGTTAATTTCTTCCAATGATCAAGAACGTTAGTGATCAAATATAATTCATCTTCTTCTTCATAATATTGAAGAGTATGGAGTAGGTAACCGCCGGCGTTCCTTACGAGTATCTTCCTATGAGTGAAGACAGTAAATGAACCCAGCAACAATGGTGCATGTAAGTACTGATAAATCAAACCTGTTTAGCAAATACCTTCGGTATGCTACAGGCCCTAGCAGAATCCGTCAGGGATACGCATCATTTCCGCATTAGCGCCTGAAAACAATCTACCCATTCTTCGGCGAACATCCCCGAGGCGCAAACAACAAACAAAACACAACACAGAAGAAAACTATAGTAAACAGTTACCGAAACCATCTGGCGATAAATCTGGCTTTCATGTCAATCGTTCCTTTCCTCTCGAGATCTTGCAGGAGATTGTGTGCGTTCAAAAACCCGCTTAGGTACAGGAAACTGTCCGTGTACAATATGGCCGAGCGGCCAATTACAGCCCACGGCATTCCAAACACCTGAAACAGATTAATTTGGCCTTTGATGAATACGTATTGTCCTCAACTTTTGAGCCCCCCTCGATAACATAATTCCGCTGGAGCTTTTTGAGGTGCCGCCGGCCTAAGTGGATAATCCCTTAAACTGCTTACCGAAATCGGCCCACGTTACAATCAAAGAGACTCAATATAGGTCATTAATTACTTCGCAGAGATCGGGGTGAGGTGATAATTGATCGTTTAAAGTGGAATTTATAAACTTTTCGGAGGATTTAATCAGTTAATCGCGATGAATGACATCGACTTATAGTGGAACTATCCCAAGCAACCCAAGCAACGATGAATTGTTCAAGTAGATTATTTTGGACATCCATGAGTGATGCCATCATTAGTATGACGGGTGGTTTTAAAGATACAAGTCATTTATTAAAAAGCTCTTTCTAATGATTAGATGTGAGTAATCATTTGATCTGCAATTTTATGAGTCATCGCGGTGTACATACCTCGGAATAACCAACTTTGTTGATGTAAGGGTTGTGTGCCATAGCCATCGATTTGTGAGCTATTAGAAGCGCCAACGCATTCATTCCTCTATAAGCGTCTACTCCTTTAATCTTCGACGGGCAATCGGACAGATCAAACACCTTTCTCAAATTGCGTTTAAGTGAAAACGCGTTGAGAAGCTTCTCAAAATTAGTCAGTCCTTCCTTCCCATCGTCAAGCACAGTCCCAAGGCCTAACAACATCAGTATGGATAAGAAGAATGTTCTGGAAAGGAATAAAACTTCTGTAAGATTTATTGCAGTTATCTGATGTTTACCATCAGACTGCCAGCGGGTAGGTAGCATTAAGCGAGTTGAAGTTATAATTGTATTAAGCCAGTGCGTGATGGGAAGTAACACATGCAAATCGTGCGCTTAATTTATAATGGGACTAAATAATTGCTGTCATTAAATTACCAACATGTGTAGGTAATCTAATGCTACAGTATTAGTGGCAGTAGATTGGCGGCTGTTATTGTTGCCAAGTAACTGTTTACAGATCGAGGGTAAAAATCTAACATTTAGAAATCAATTTAAATTCAGGAGATTCAGCGAAAGCGAGAAATATTGTAGCAAACTCGAAGATTACGTTCAAAATTATATTTGACAACAAACCTAACTAATAACTATCGTAAGTAGTAGGTACCTAGCAGATATGTTTGAAAAATAATAATGTAAGAGACCTTTCTTGGAGAAGGAAATGCCCAGTATACTGGCTACAGCTGCATTGCCACGCTTGATTCTGATCCTATGTCACATTCAATAAATGTTTTGCCAAGGTCCAAAGGTGTATCGTACGTATATCCTTGATAGATATGTACTTACATAGAAAGAGTCTTCGCAAACGAGTATGGCCTCTTAACGTCCTTTACAGAACACATGGTGTTGTGAACCCGCACTGATATGCCGACGTCTGCTAGACTTTGGGACAGCTCCTCCTCAAGGTCAAAGCTGCTGCAAGAGCTTGGGATGCAGACTCCCCAGAGGAGACTCGAATACCGAGGAACCCGGTGGCCCATCTGTGAAATAGAAAATTGAAAATGAACACAATGTGTGATAAACTTAAGCTGGATATGGTGATGGCATGTTCACAATGTAAATAGAAGTTTAGATCGTTGCGCTAGTAACTATGTTATAATCTAGGGTGCATCGGTGGTGTAGCAAATCTTCTGAACTCCTGCTTGATTTGTACGCTTCCTTTCCTCTCTGCTCAGCTAGACTATCATCATCATCGTAATCTTTTTCACATTTCACTGCTCTTTTAAAATGTTCTTCTAACGATCTTGTACCAAACAGATCCAGGTTCATATCACGAGGAGTAGATAACGATACATAATATTAGTTCGGGATGAAAATCTGCTAGGTTTATTCAGTATTTTATACAAAATAAAAAGATTGAAGAAGACACAGTTGAATACAAAAGTATAGAATGATAAATTGGTCGTAATAATTGCGCGAATGGTGCTGTTGTCAACACGCAAACTTAGTACAGAATAACGATCTCGGCTTCAATTACAATAAAACCTGAATGATTCAAAGGACGAACGCCAGCACAGATATCAATCCTAAAACTTTATCCAGCAGCAATCGTGGACAATAACCGTGCGGAATTTGTGCGCGCAATTACTTCGTCCTGCGAAACAAAGCCGGCGAGCAACAAAACCGAAATTGGGTCTTCAATAGCATTGTGCTCCGTTCAAAGGGAGGCATCGGTTGCAAGAATTCTTTGTACGTTTTCAGCGTCAGTCTTGGTCAAGGGCTATTGTGGATTGCACAATAACAATTGTGATTCAAAATCAGCTTTGAGACCAAATAAGCTGACATAGTAGACGGCTGGGTGCTCTCGGAATATTAACTAACGGAGGGAGCCTTGGAAACGTTTTGCGTGTTCGTGATCTAGATGATACTGCGGTGGAAACCATTGTTTGACGGCAATTTAAGTTAGTCAGCAACATGGAATATACTACAAGTCTAAGTGGGAAAAGAAATAGGTAGAAGATATATTGTGGATGATCAGTGCTAAGCCTTAGTTCTGACTAAGGTTTTGTGTCTTATGGAAACGTAGAAAACTCGTATAAAACTCGTTTGACCGTATGACCAGTAATTATTTTTATGTTATGTTAAGATGCTATATTTCGATTGTTATTTTCTCCGTCGTCTTGTGTGAAGCGCATAATAGTGATTTTTCTTTTACTGTGATTTTTAAAGAAATTTTTTATGTATAATATTTCAGCCCATGAAAATATATATAGTGAAACAGAAAGTGAAACAAACAGTTTAAAAACATCAAGATGCATTGTAATTTGTCATGTTTTAATTTATCATTATTTCAGCAACAATTTGCTCAAAATTGACATAAAACAACCGATGCATTACCTAGTTAGTTGTTATTCCTATGGTACTGCCGAAAAACATCGTATTGTCGTGGTCAGAATTTTAATATGGCCCCCGAAAGGAATGTCTGCTTATATCCGTCAGTAAAGATTGAAACAATACAGTTTATGACGTCAGGTTCAAATATATTAATTGATAATGATGCGTCGTTTACGGTTCGAAGCCATATAATTATACGATACATTGTATAATTTTATGGTTTCTAGATGTAGATAACAGATTTTTATTTTTTAATATTTTATTTAGACGACACGTTCCTATGATCTGGTTCACTACCGAAAGATCTAGATATTTTTTCGTATGGTGACCATTTCAAGCTGTGATATAAAATCCAGTCAAGCGCGAATAGCATGTCGACTTTCTGGATTTAGGATATATTTATATAATAATATTTTTTACGTAAACAACAAAATTAGTTTCAGTTGTTCACCTTGAATTCCACTAATATTAGAAGCATATTGACCACAATTATGTATTTAACTTGCAAATGCCTTACGATCAGCGATCATGCATTCACTTTAACTATAATTTATAAGTTATGGACGGTGATGATGATGGCAATATTAATAATGCTGTATACCAAAACCTAAAGTATACACCAAATTTTAACAAAAACCGTTCAGCCGTGTCATCGCTGTGGCAACAAACATACCCACATTACGACATAAGTAGGATATGAGAAGATCTGATGACATTGAGGGGCTAAGTGAGAAACAATGTAAGTGACTTCATGTAGTCTAAACTACATTTTCTATTGTTAGGCATCTTATCTGTTCAGCTGTTACGGGTTTAATGATCCATTAAGCTGTAATTAGCTTTAAACTACGACATAATATTAGAGTAGGTACATAGATATCCGCATTGGATTATACTCATTTGACAATCAACGTTAGGTGAAACCATTTTAACTTGGGAGTTCGGGACAGCAAGATTTGAATGGTTGAATTTGAATTGGCCACGATGGCTGCTTACAGCCGTTGTTTTGTTTATATTGACACTTTATATAGTACCTACATAGCCTGTCATAAAATAAAACAAAGCAATAATTCAGCCTAGAAACTGTCCCACTGCTGGGCAAAGGCCTCCCCTCACTTTAGCGAGGAGGATTAAGCCATAATCCACTACGAGGGCCTAGTCCGGGTTGGTGGATAACATACCTCCGAAATAATTATCGGGCATGTTGGTTTCCTCACGATGTTTTCCTTCACCGAAAAGCGAGTGATAATTACGTACATATGTTTAACAAGAAACACATTTAGTACGTGCCCGCACTGGGATTTCAACTCGCCACCTCCGCTTTGGAAGGCGGACGTTCTCCCACTAGGCTACCACCGCTGTATTATGTCACTTCATGATTTACCAAAATTCATCTAGATGCATTTTGGTTAGAAAAAAGTATTTTCTAAAATACTTTATGCTAGCACTTGACGATATAGGCGAAGGTACTAAATATGCTCAGCCTAGAAAGTACATCGTAGAACATATTTAGGTACATTAGACCGAAAAAATAGTTCTCCTTTTGGGCGCCGGGTAAGAATATGCTTTGGTTATGCTCAGCACAGATTGGGAAGGGATAATAATCTGATCCTAAGAAGGTACGTCTACAATTAACGTCGGAGTAAGATTTTTAAAAACAGCTCTGACCTTTCAGTGTTGGTCACGCGACTGCAGTCTGACATGAACATGTTGCGACACGACATGTTGGCTGCAGAAGCTGCTGCCACGAAGGTCATGGGTATTATGGCTGCTGTTGCAACAGCATTGCAACAGGATTGCAGCATGGTGCACCAGACGGGCGATTTTAATCGTTTTCGCATATCGAGACGGTCTTAAAAATGCCAATTTGTTTTATCAGTGTCAATATGAGGTATTCTGTGGTGGATCCAATGAAATGAAATGTCAATACAACCATCGGCATTGGTGTTAATTGTGAGACACAGCTAAAATTAAATTAAACTGACGTCTCGAAAATTATTGCTGTCATTTTCAAACGTTGTGAAAAGAATAGGTTCTGCGGCGTTACGTTGATTGTTGATAAGCAGGATTGCTGGTTCGATTCCCGTTTATTGTATTGTTTATTTGAGGATTGGTGTATCATCAGGGAACCTCGTATGCCACTGTAGCGTTAGTTTCACTCCAGCAACACCAGTTTGCTGTTAACCAACGGTTAATTAGACATTAAAGTATTCGCTGACACATCGTTTTTAAGTTTCATAATTTATGTATTTATGTACAATCGCTGGCCTTCATCATTATAGGCCCGATGACTATAAACAGGCAGGTTGACGACCGGTTGAATTCCTTATGTAGGTTAGAAACATGTTAATCGTTGTTTAGTGGATAAACCTCAAGTTTAAGGTCATGTGGGTGCGCCTGAAGATGCGTGCTGATAAACGGCCAGTTCCGTATTCTTTTGCAAAACACGTTTTTGTTTGGATAGGAATATTGTCTTCAAATTATTGATTTAAAAATATAATGCGTCTCTAAAATCTCTGTTTTATTCGATTTTTGCTAATTGTATCAATCAGTGAGGATGTGGTCGAACGTGATAAATCTGCCTAGTATAAGGACTGACTTTCAAGGACCGCGACGGAACACCCCGATACTTGAGATTGGTTAGCCAGGCAAGCATTTTAGAACCCTACCATCAAGGTCTTTAACACTGGTTTCCTTCGTCAGACGATCATGCTTTGGCCTTGCGGTCAACTGGTTTCGAACGGACACCCAACGGCTTGTGACCTGAAGATGGAGCCAACTGCGCTATCATCACTTCGAAAGTATACTAGACTATGAACGAGACGAGACCAACAGAATGCGGAAGAAAGTTACAGTTGTGCCGTTTTGTGATGAGACTTGGATGAGAGTTGAGTGTCAACTTGGTAAAAATAATCCTGACAGATCGGCCGAGCTACATTCAAATTTACCTATTTTTGTAGGGGGCAACTCGGCCGTAACGGTATTTATGTAGTCAAATACAAAAATAGGTAAATCATGGGGTTCGTATTAATTTTAGGGACCAATCATAGCGTTAGTTGGAGACTGACATTTCATAGACCAAACGGCACAAAAGTTAACGGTTATTGAAACTTGATATTCGACAGCGTTGAAGATTAATAATTTTACTGTAAAAAATAACACGTTTTAGCAACTTGTAATCCTACTAATATTATAAACGCGAAAGTTTGTGAGTATGGATGGATGGATGGATGTTTGTTACTCTTTCACGCAAAAACTACTGAATGGTTTTTGATGAAACTTCACAATAATATAGCTTACATATCAGAATAACACATAGGCTACAATTCATAAAGATATATTATTGTATATTATCCAAACGCGGGTGAAACCGCGGGGCGCAGCTAGTTAGTATATAAAGCGATAAATAACGGCAGCTCTCTTTACGAATCCGCCTAATGTTTATCCGTATGAAACATGGGAAATAGTTTCGTCATTATTACCCTATTTTTTAACACGAGAATTTAACTTCGTGAATGATGTATACTTAGTGTCAGTAGTAGTTTTAGCCGTTGAAGATCCCAGGTTTCACATTCGGCGGCAAGGTTAGAAAAAGGCAAATCTAGGCTAGGTTCATTGTGGTTTATTGGAAAGGCAAGATTTAGTTCAAGAGCTTTTTACTAATATTTCAATACTAATAGAAGTAATTAAGATCATTAAAATAAATAATAAACCTAATGTGGTTAATACCATATTAACCACATTATAAAGTTTGGTTCTATTGTTATATTGTAGATTAAAGTCGATACACGTTAAATAATAAAAAAACCACTCCATAACGAAAAACAGTATTCACAACAACAAAATACAGTGGTATCAGCGGAGTTTACCTAAGCGTGACGTCATGCGCTGTGATTGGTGTTTCAATCAAAATGGCCGATTGCAATATATTAATGTTTTATTTTATTGAAAACTTAACCAGTGTTTTTAATTATTTTAGTATGTAGATTGCCCTAAAATTATTAAATCTACGATTATTTGATACTGTCGTCACACCTATTTCTAATGTGTCGATTTGAAACTTTGCAGACTTATGAGACTGATGAAAACATTATGTATAATACAGTCCTGGCCGAGTTGTTATCATAATGGAGCAGGAATTTATTTTAGTTTTCTCAACAGAAATTAAATGTTTTTAAACAGAAGGAATTAACGATTCAGAAGGAATTAAGGAATTACTTAGCTCACTGTACTATATTACAAATCGAGCCAGTTGATTTACATTTCATTTCCATTTTTACATTCGTCGATATTATCTTCACATTGTTAGCCGGTTTTTGTTAATTTGTGGAATAGATAGCTATACCTCGGCGCATGCCCGCGCTATCTATCTCGCCTGCTGTAATACGAAGATGCGATCTACGATGTTACACGCTTCTAGAACTAACAACCTATTCAATGACTTGAAGACTCCCAGATTAATACCCTAGCTAGAAGAAGGGACACACTCTCTCTCTCTCTATTTATAAATTGAAGTGAGAAAGAACTATAGTCAGCTTGTTTGACATTTTGAGCGTATTGAGTGACATATTGAGTACCAACGCAGTACAACACGGACGACGTTGTCGCTTTGCATACAGTTTCGCTTGTCCGATTCAGCCGTTTGAATGGAGTGACCGCCCGGTGCCATAATTCATTTCTAGATACTTACATCACTAATGTTACTCCTGATGTAGTGTCCGCTGTGAACCAAGTAGTCCAACTGCTTGTGGTGTTCGAAAGAGACCTGCAGGTTCGCCAGGCAGTACTGGCCGTGGACGGCGCCGTCGATGCTAAGGCATTCGTCGAAGTCACCATACTGGTTGCCGTTCCCACTCAGTATGCCTGCAGGGGGCTTAGCTGTTGCATCGAACACTGGAACAAATATATAATGCTGTATCAAAGAACTGCCTACTACATTTCTGAGAAGGTTTAAAAAAATTGAAACAAAAACATCATGACCAATTTTTTCTGTGATGTTCAATAAAGAGTTTAGCTATATATTTGTCATAGAAGGTAGAAAGGAAGATAGGAAGAGAACCAGGACATTCACAGATCTGATAAAAGAGAAGATGTCATGTCGTATAGGCAAGTCAAAGCTTTTACTCCACCGACAAGAGCAAAGCTCTAAATAAGAAGAATAAAGAAGTACCACACCATGTTTAGATGTGTTTTGGTTCTTACACGAGTAGCTTCTGAACTTCTGACTCATTGGGTAGGTAGATTTTCAGAGGGGTAAGAACATACCTATAAATTATTACGCATTGTGTTTTTCTATGAACTGACCACATCCTTACTAATTACGAAAAGGCCAAATGCTCACCAATAAAAAAATACCACTTTAACATCAACATGGTTTCTATTATACACCGTCATCAGAATGAAAAAAAAAACATAGCTGGCTTTCTTGAACTTTATATATGCGAAACTATGAAAATATAATTATATTTTCTATCGAATTTATTGAGGCTATTGTTCAACCAATTCATAATTTAATGGATTTCTGAATAGTCTCGCCATAATTAAATGCTAAAAAAAAAGACGTCAGAGAAAATGGGATTCCCAAACCACTAGAGATAAATAATATAACAGATAATACTAAATAGTATATACCCATAACGGGTTCTAAAAGTTGCATTGTGTCAGTTGCTCACGGCTGGCTTGTACTTGAAAGGTCAATGAAACGAGTTTTTCTTTAAATATTTACATTTACTATTCATAACATTTACATTTAATAACATAGGTACCTATAAATAATAATGATATCGTCGATGTAGTTGGAAAACTAAATAACTAACAAAACCAAAATCGCGAGATAAACGCGATTTACTGTTTTTTTTTATAAAAAATGGCGATAACTTTTTTTATAGTCAACAATTTATCGTCCATGTTTTGATATATTAAAGATGCTCATGGTATCTATTTTTAAATCGAACTATAATACATTTTGGTTCATTTGTTTGTGGAAAAATAATTAAAATGCAACTATTTCTTTTTCCCTCAAAGTCAAAGTCAAAGTCAAAGTCAAAGCATTTATTGTAAATAGGCAATTAAATCGCACTTTTACAAGTCAAAACAGCTAATTTTCGTTAACAAAGATACTTCAAGCACTTATTTATTTTTGTACGTCAGTTATTTAGTTATACCTCGTCAATTTTCTCCATTGAGTTTAAAATAGTTAACGATAAGTACCTACCTTTATTTGATTTTCCTACATCTGTTAAATCATAAATCACCTATTGATTTACTTATTTTACTACGTTAATCGTATTAAAGTAAAAGATGTAACTTAAATTTGGGTGTATTTTATAATGAAACCTATATTTTATAAATGCCACTTGAGTTTAGCAATTTTTAATGCTATGTCAGTTACTTTGATTCTCCTCTGCTTCGTCTCTCCATTGCTCTCTGGGTGACTTTGAGCCTTCTGATAAGGCCCATGGTGAGCAACTATGTTTTGATGCCATAAGTCATCACTGGCTACTCACACTGGTTATAGACTTTCATCTTCAGACACCGTGGTATCTTGTCGAAAAGATTTTGCGTAGGTTCTCGAACGCAGCCCAGCCGAGTTGGGTTCGCCGATTGACCTATTTTTTAAAGTTTTTTCAAACTTTTCTTCATGGGAGTAGGTACAACATAGGCATTCAGCAATTCTTTGGTCTATTCCATGTTCATTTTAGGACCGACTCATTCGGAATCTCATCGAGATTCGAAGGTCATCGAGCATAGAACTCAGTTCTTCTTGGCTGCAACCATAACTACGATGTCATCGGCAAAATAGAAATGAGTCGGGTATTCGCCACTTAAGTCGATTGCTCGTCCTTTCCAGTGGAGAACTTTGAAGAAATCTTCCAGTGCATTGCTGAACAGTTTCTGAAATAAGTATACCATCTCCCTGTCTCACTCCACCCTGCAGGAGGATAGGTTTTAAAGTCTGGTTATGTAGTTGGACGGGCATGGTGGCTTTTTGGTACAAGTTTAATAAACATGGCTCAGATTAGAAATGAAATAGGCCGATAGTTAACAGTGCCACACTTCTGCACCATGCCTGTGGCGTTTTTCCTTCGAGTATGACGGAACTAAAAAGCTTCTGAAGGCCTATGGGCTCGTTTTTCACCCGCCTTCAGCAGCTCGGACGTGATTCCGTCATCAACTGATGCTTTGTTGTATTTAAGTTGTAGAGCCATACGAATCTCGTACAGACTGACGTCCGGGATATCATCTATTAGTGGCGGGCCAGTCTAGTTATGGGATCTCTTGCTCAGTCACGATGGGTATTGACGTGTATAGCTGTCCATAAAACTTCTGGATCACTTCGACCATCTCAGGCCTCGTCGATACGATTCTGCCGACATCTGCTTTTAACTTCATCTGCTGGCTCTGCCCAATAGACAAATCTCTTGCGAAGACTTTAGAGCCTCTGTTTTCTCTATCGCTTCTAATCTGCACAACATTGGCGTAGGTCGTCGCAATTCAGAGACTTGCAGATGTGCTTCTGACCATGTGGTGACCGCTTCCGCTTTTTTCACCAAATTGATCACCATTGCGCATCATTGAATGTGTACCTACTTGAAAAATGTACGTACTACCTACGCAAGCATATTAACTCATAAAATAATCAAAATTAAAGAAATTGTTGAACACAATAAATAAAAGGTAGGTAAGCTATTGAATAAATGTACTTATCCAATTTTTATAGTAGCTTTATATCACAATCATGACAATCGTGAGGCATGATAAATTACATAACTGATTTTAACGAGCTTTTCCGAACTTCATTGTTCTTGTAAGGCATTTCAATGTGTCGAGGGAAAACTGAATAAACAACTTTAGTCATTTAATTCGCTCTCTTACCCCCAGTTTCTGGAACGCTTGTTGGCGTTGACAGTAGATTAAAACTATCGTTGTCTCTATTTGACACTAAACAAATGACAAGGATGGCAATATAATTAAATAATTAAAATTCAAAATATTAATATTTTTGGTCAAACAACATTACCTTTCAAACCACTGCTAGACTCTTTATTTAACCTAATGTTTATAGTATTATATATATCCATACTAATATTATAAATCTGAAAGTAACTCTGTTTGTCTGTTTGTTTGTTACCTTTTCACGGCTAAACAGCTAAACCGATTTCGATGAAATTTGGTATAGGGGTAGATTGGACCTATGAGACGGACATAGGCTATCTTTTGTCTCAAAAAATAATCTCGAAGGGGATGAAATAGGGGGTGAAAGTTTGTATGGGGAATCCATAATTCCTCAAGTTAGGGATTTGAAAATTCTTATTTAGGCTTTTGGTAAGAAATAAATAAATACGGGTTACAGCTTTTTTGCAAAATCATCCCTAAAGGGGGAAAAAGAAGGGGGTTGAAATTATGAGGTATTCTTTAGATGCACCCCCTACGGACCACAATAAACGGCTGAACGGATCGTAATTTAAATTGGAAAGTAATTAAAGTGGAAGAGTGCGATGGGAGGAGGGGGAGAAAGGGGGAAAGTGGGGGAAAGGGGAAAGTGGGGGGAAAGGGGCAGTAGATGGTAGAGTGGGGTGAGAAAGAGGGGAGAGTGGGGCGAGAAAGAGAGTAGAGTGGAGAGAAAGAGCTGGGAGAGTGAGGGGAGAAAGAGGGGAGAGTGGGGGGAGAAAAGGGGAGAGTGGGGGGAGAAAGAGGGGAGAGTGGGGGAGAAAAAGGGGAGAGTGGGGTGAGAAAAGGGGGAGAGTGGGAAGAAAGAGGCGTGAGTGGGGGGAGAAAGAGGGGAGAGGGGTGAGAAAGAGGGGAGAGTGGGGTGAGAAAAAGGGTAGAGTGGGGAGATAGAGAGGGGAGAGCGGGGTATGAGGGTAGAGGGGAGAATGAGGGTAGAGTGGGGGGAGAAAGAGGGGAGAGTGGGGTGAGAAAAAGGGTAGAGTGGGGAGATAGAGAGGGGAGAGCGGGGAGAATAAGGGTATAGTGGGGGGAGAAAGAGGGGAGAGTGGGGGGCGAAAGAGGGAAGAGTGGGGGGATGAGGGGAGAGTGGGGGGAGAAAGAGGAGAGAGTGGGGGGGGAGAGAGAAGGGAGAGAGAAGGGAGAGAGAAGGGAGAGTGGGGTGAGAAAGAGAAGAGTGGGGAGAAAGAGAGGGGAGAGTGGGGGATAACGAGGGGTGAGTGGGGGAGAAAGTGGGGAGAGTGAGGTGAGAAAGAGGGGAGAGTGGGGTGAGAAAGAGAGTAGAGTGGAGAGAAAGAGATGGGAGAGTGGGGGGAGAAAGAGGGGAGAGTGGGGGGAGAAAAGGGGAGAGTGGGGGAAGAAAGAGGGGAGAGTGGGGGAGAAAGAGGGTAGAGTGCGGGGAGAAAGAGTTGAGAGTGGGAGTGAAAAAGGGGAGAGTGGGGGGAAATAGGTGAGAGAGATTGAGTGCGAAATATATAGAAATAGAGGGAGAGGGAGTGAGCGAAGGAGGGAAAGGGCGAGATATAGACGGAGAGGGTGAGGGAAATAAATATAATGGACGAGATGGACAGGGAGAGGGAACGCAAGAGATTGAGAGTGGAGAGGGATATTAATGATAGAAAGATAGGGAAAGATATAGAGATATAGGGAGAGGGAAAGAGATAGAGGTAGAGGAAGAGAGATAGAAAGAGCGAAAGAGGGAGAAAGATAGAAAGATAGCTAGAGAGGGAGAAAGATAGAGGAAAAGGGAGAGAGAAAGAGACAGATATATTCTTACCTAATTGTTCCCCGCGACATCAATTGATTTTCTAAACAGTTTACATTTTATATAAAAATGCGAACGAAGTTGCGGGTATCAGCTAGTATATATATATATATTATGTAGGTATATGTATTTATGACTATCTTTTTATTCGTATGTATATTTTAAAAGGAGTATTTGTGTAGTTATTTGTATGTATGTTTTGATATTTTGACACTGATGTCAACCGCCCCAACCCCTTTTTCCTGCTCTCTATCTGGTCCATCCAAAGGTTGTCTGGCAGAGATCGCTTTATGCGATAAGACCGCCCGCCCATTGTACCTAGGTATTATTAAGTTATGTTTCTTTTTGTTATTGTTTTTTATGCATCTTGGTGTCAATAAAGAGTTATCTATCTATCTATCTATCTATAATTAATCTGTAGTCAAAGTTGGCTGACGTTTCAGAAACCGGGTGTTAGAGACCCAAGAGTTCACTTAGCTATTTTATTGCCGAGTTAGCTAATTTTGCAGCGCTACTTTTTCTCCATTGTTGTAATGTTCATTTTTTCATTTGTGGTGTCTTGCAAGATTCATTTTCGTATAACTTTAAAAAAAATAATGATAATAATATCAAAGTTTTAGCAATAGAGAAAGATGCGAGTTGAACTATACTTTATGGAAATGCAATAAAGTCGATTTCGCAAAATGTGTTAGTTATTTAATTTTCCGACTACAGCGACGATATTAGTGTCTATATATGTGTGTGTGTACGAAATTGTGCATAACTGTTTATATATTTAGTACAGGGATGCCACAGATATTAAAAATTAAACGCGCCAATCAATAGAGAGTGTATAATTATTATTATGCCTATTTCATTTGATGAAATCCTTTTTTTATTAAAATTTTAATAACATTACCTACTTTCTACAACAGATTAAAACGTCGAGGTAATTAAAAATACTGTTTTTGGATTATGTACCTAAACCCTGTTTGGTTTAGAAATTAAATAATTATTAATAGGTAGGTACTAATATTATGATTGTAGCCAAACAGTTAAAATGTTGACCAAACAAAATACTAAAGTTCTCTGGTAAAACATTTATTTTGCGTTTTTTTTAATCTGTCGCACACCATTTTTGTATAATAATATTATATTAGTAGTGTATTGTATATTGTATAGTATATTGTGCAATGTACATACATATGCTATAAACTGCGTAAGCTATACTTAATTGAAAAGCAAAACTAACTTGAGAAATACGTGATATACCTACTTATCAGTAACAAACAGCCCTGGTAAAATTTGTGTTTTAGACTCAACGGGCTTTAAAAGTATATTTTCACTATGGGCACATAATTTTTGTTCTGTAAATTTTTATTACAACCACTTATATATATTTATACATTCTGTACATAACTTTGTATAAATCTGAAACTATTTGATGTCTGCAGCAGTTCTCTTCTTTCGCAGGCAACTTCGTGACTTGGGTCGATTTAATTGGAAATATCTGCTATCCAACTGAGCGTTTATTGGATTTTTTCCGGACAAAAGGATTCGAAACCTTCCAGTTTTTATCACTAATAAGTTCACATTTTAAAACGAAAAACGACTGCAGAGGAAAATACAGTGTCAGCACAAACATGGTGTACCTACGTATAACCATAGATAAAAGAATATTAGGGAAACGTACAACTCTATTTTAGAGCGTTACATACCTATTTTAATACGCGTAATAAAGGTGAATGAAAAATGTGCAAAGCATTGTTTATTTCACTTTTTGGAAGCTTGGAGAAGGGTATTTTACCATAATTTTATTGACATCAGTTGTTTAATTCTGGGGTCACGATTTTCTCTTATTCCACTGAATGTTTCCCGGAACAAAAATAATTTACATAGTCGATAGTGCACACTACCCCCACACAAAATTGCTCCTAAAGCAGTTTAGTCAGAAGGCGTGAAATAAATAAAAAGATATGACACTCAAAGTAACTACAAAATAATAATAATGTTAGTCTTATGTAAAATTTCGAAGTGTTACGACGTGTGCATAAATCTCAAGAACTTATCCGGACCATAAATAGTAGGAAAATAGGATTCCTCGGGCATGTGTTCAGGCATGATCACTACCGCCTTCTCCAAAATATAATGATGGCAAAGATAAAGGGGAACGCCATGTCGTGGTAGAAGGAAGTCGTGGCTTAAGAACATCGAGTCCACAATCGCCATCGTGAAAGAGCTGGTTCGTCAATATTCGTCATGCGAGAAACAGAACTGAACTGTCGCCAAGGCTGAGCAAATTTAGCAAGTAGAATTTTGTGGTGATCCTGCCTCCAGCAGCCTTCAGCATCCTTGAGTCAGTCGCATTCGAGGCGGTTATGCTTTACTCGGTACAAATCCCGTGACTTCTTACGCGATGACTGACTATAGCAATGTATGACGTCATTATAACAACTCCCGCCGTCTACACAAGATTATCGTCAACAGCTAGCGTATAACAATCAATATTAAAAAAAAACCGGCCAAGTACGAGTCGGACTGGCGAACGAAAGGTTCCGTGCCATTATAAAATCATCTACAAAAACGAGCAAAAATATCACTTTTGTTGTATGGGAGTCCCCTGAAAATATGTATTTTATTCAGTTTTCATTCAGTTATAGCGGCAACAGAAATACATCATATTTGTGAAAATTTCAACTGTCTAACTATTCACGGGTTTTGACATACAGCCTGGCGACAGACGGACAGACAGACAGACTCACGGACAGCGTAGCCTTAGTAATAGGGTCCCGTTCTACCCTTTGGGTACGGAACCCTAAAAATAGGCAAACCTATTTTTAGCATTTCCTACGCATAAAAATGAAGACGCCAAAACCTTAAATTGATGTAGTCAATAAATCTTCAATATTGGTACTCACGGGACTAGTCATTGTTGACTTAATCTTTAAGGAAATTAACGAGCAAAGTTCGAAAATTACTGTACCTACCTAATTTTCAGTGCTAACCTGTAAATAAATTAATAGGAATTAATAGGCAGGCATATGAAGTTATTTATTAGTTAACTTAGCAACATCTAAAAAATTGTGAGCTTTAAATCTTTAAAGAATACCGTTGGAATGACAGAGCGGTAAAAACCACAATAACTCATTATCGTCAGTCAAGAAAAAAAATTCACACTAAAACGCACTTTAATCTAAGCTGCCTAACGGAGCTTAGATTTACACAGATAAGTTTATAAAAAACCCCATCTAGGCTTTTTTTATGGATAAGAAAGAGTACAATACTTATTCGATGGCTTACTAAAACACGAAAAAAACATCTATCAAAGTCAAAGTTAAATATTTTATTGTAAATAGGCTCAGGTCTATGTAAATAGGCAAAACGCGCTTTTACAAGCCAAACAATTAAATCTCATTAATAAATAGAACCATAAAATATAAAATATAATACATTAAATGAATACCAGGAGGGCTGGCCGGACATAGGAACGTGATTCCTGGAAGGATTTGGGGGAGACCTTTGCCCAGCAGTGGGACAGCATAGGTAAAAAAAATGAAAGAGTAATTGACGACACGTTTGGCGTAGTGGCTGAGCAATTGGACTGCTGCGCTTGGTGTCGCGGGTTCGATTCCCGCCCGGAACAAATATTGGTGCGATCCACAAATGTTTGTTTCTGGTCTGGCTGTGATGTGCATGTGAAATTATATGTCTGTAAGAGGTACTCACAATACAGGAGCAATCCTAGTGTGGGGCTACGTTTTAAAAAAAAAATAGAGAAGTAGAGAATTGATGCTTTGAGTTTTAAAGGTTTTTAGGGATGTTTCCCTTTCAAGCCTCTCTTAAAATATTTCAATTCATCGTCCATTGACCAGCTATGGCGGGAATTCTCGAGTGCCAATTGCGTCCAGTGAACCTTGTCATGTCAAATGTCACAGAGTGGTGAAATGAAGGTAGGTTGTGAATACGAAATGCCCACGCACCCAAGGATGACATTGGCGTGACCAGAATGCCTATACCATGCGACTGAAGAGACTACTGCACCGGACTTTCTTCACGTCACGAATTTATCAGCGCGTCGATGTAATGGGTATAGTGTGATTAATTTCTTTCATGTCTGTTTTATTTTCTGTTCACCAGATTGGGCCATGGCTTGTCCACTAATCTAGCAGCGCGTCGATATCTCGGGTATAGTATTCTTCTATTTCTTCTTAGATCATTCTGTTTCTGATCATTAATTGTGTTTACCGCGACTTTTCGCTCAGTAGTAATTTTTTTATTGATATGAGATGACGTAAGACTTGGGCTGGTAGCCTCAACCGACGTCTACAAGCACTTTTCTATCAATAGATACAAGTTACTAAGGATCTCGTACCTACGCAACAGTCAAAACCGCAATGGAATATATTCAGAAGTTTTTATGTGATGCGAAAACAAATAAACTGGCATCATTTAAATAAATATACTTATTACATTCTGCAGTAGCTTATTCTTAGGTTCCTTTTACTATTTTATAATAAGGTTAGATTTACATTCTGAATTATTATTTACTACGTATTATTTTAAATAAAAAAGGTAAGGCCGCCGCAAAGTTGTAAACAAAATAAACCCAAAATGTTTTACGCTTGTATTTTGACGCGTACGCTATGCAATGCAGCCTATCACTTCCTTTAAAACTGATATGTTTTAAAATCCGCGCTCGCGTGGGCTGAGCCCGCCTTTTTGGTTGATTTTCCTATAAAAAATGCTACATTGTTCACACAAAAATATGCTACATTTTTCGCACGAATCAAATTTGAAGAAGATGTTCCGCTAACACCATTTTTTTTTGGTATTTTCACACATTTTGTCACATCTGTATTTTTCTGTAAGAATTTGGAGTCAGGGTGCGAATTGTGATTTTTGTGTCATTGAACATACTGATATGTAGTGTAACTTCTTACTCGTATAAACTCTGTGATAATGATCTAATCACAGACTGCCTTGTCACGGGAGATATTCCGCCACACTTGGTTACGGGTTACTAGGGCTAATGATGGATTAGCAGGTGTCTAATTAGACTTATTTTGGTAATTACCTTATATGAGCTAATAGGTGTCGTGTAGGCGAAAGTGTATCCTTCAAAAGCCTGATTTGTTGTACTTACTGTGTTCTGTGCGATTTATTCCATATGTAATAGAAATAATTGATTCTTATTTTCTCAATTATCGAGCCGAGTAATTAATTTATGTAGTAGAATTATGTGAGAATATTTCCACTTAGCTAATGAAATATACTTATGCCTACTTATATATTTTTATTATACTTGGGATATACTCTTAATAAAAAAACTTGAAGTGCATAGGTCCTGGCAAGGACATGATGGCCGTGATGCCATAGAGTTTATCTTAGTAATCAAGCATTCAACTCATGTTTTACATACCTACCAACCTACGTAATAAGTACCTAGTTGGTAATATCCAGAAAAAGGAGATGACATTTATGAATCTCTATTTTCGGCTATATTAGTAGAGGAGTCAAACGGTAACCTGAGTGTTTTGCAATTCACTGATACGGTCCGGATAATGGTCCGGGATTACCTCACTCGACCAACACATATAATTATGTATACATTGAAAAGCTTTGAAATCCTTCACAAAACGAACTGATTTGTCCAACGAGGAAGTCAGAGATGAAGAAACATAATAATGCAGTTTTAATTTAACAAAAATGTGCTGCAAAACCTCAAACCTGTTTGTAGGAAAAGGTCCGAGATTGTTACTAGCCCGGTAGTGATAGTTAACCATTTTTCCTTGAATTTTATTTTTTATTATTTTGAGTCGTTTCCGCACAATATTATATCTTACACCAAATTGGAAGGCCTATGTGAGAATCTAAAGTAACGAACACTGAAAATGTATCGAGAAAATTTACTAAAGTAGTAGCAAATGTTCTAAAAGTTTTTTTTTTACGAAAATAAAACTTCTTCATCATCATCATCATAACATTTCGTAGACGCTCATGGCCGAGCACAGGTCCACCTCACTTTCGATTATCCACCATGGGGCCGGCTAGATTGGTGGATATATAAATATATATTAAGTAAGTATAAATTGGAAGTATAATTTGACGGCTCGGTTGGCGTAGTGGCCGAGCAATCAGACTGCTGCGCTGGGGGACGCGGGTTCGATTCCCGCTCGTTTCTGGTCTGGGTGTGATGTGTATGTGCAATTATATGTCTGTAAACGGTACCCACGATACAGGAGCAATCCCAGAGTGGGGCTACGTTTAAAAAATAAAATAAAAATTACAACGTACAAATCACTACCATGTATAAATCAGATTCTATAAAATATTGTAAACAATACTCAAGATTACTTAAGTTACTATCAAAAGTGTTTACAAAGTCAAAGGACTTATGGTTTCTGGGTAAAAAAATAAACCTAAAAACTAAGCTTCATTGTAGCAAAAAAATGTTGTTTGCTCAACAAAACTTTTTGTATAATATCGATATAATAACTGGTATAAAACAATTAACTAGTTTCATAGGGAAATACCTGACCTGAAGTTATTGAAATCAGAATCATACAATGTCATCACGTGAGTCAGAGAGGTCAAAATCATTCAAACTAAGTACATAGGTACTATAGTAAATGTAGGCAATATATTGCACTTTTACGTGAAATATTACATAATAAACTCAAAAGGCAAATTGAACTTGTACAATATACGTTAGATTAAAAAAAACCCGATTTGAAAAGACACATTGTTTCATCCCTAGCGAATTATTACATAATTATTTTAGCCATATTTATATTTAGAACAATCAAATACTTAACTTTTTTAAATACGTGTTCCTTTCTGCATATAAAATCCCATCAAAAACATTACATGTACAAAAATGCACAAGTCTCGCAACGCAGTTTATCTGCCGTAAAAAGTTGTGAGATCGAATGTAAACCAAGTCGGTTAATTTCAATACCTACCTGTACCTATCTATGGGAGTAGTTATATCTTTATTTCTTTAGTATATAGAGTGTCTTGGCAATTGCACTCGGCAACATAAATCTATGTTAAGCGCTTTGTGCTTGTATTTGTTTGAAAGTACACCTATACGGAAGACTATATTATTATTTAGATTGCCTAGTAGATTATGCTGCTGTGTACAATTGCCAAGACACTCTATTTACTAAAGAAATAAAGATATAACTGCTCCCATAGATAGGTACAGGTAGGTATTGAAATTAACCGACTTGGTTTACATTCGATCTCACAACTTTTTACGGCAGATAAAATGCGTTGCGAGACTTGTGCATTTTTGTACATGTAATGTTTTTGATGGGATCTCATTTCTTTTTGTAGGTTTTCTTTCTTTATTTCGTTTTTTTGCTAAACACGCATCAACGCGCGCCCCGCGCCGCGCCTGCGCGGCCGGGGCCCCTTGCGACATAGGTCATGCTCATAGATTATCATGAACGAGTGTCTTTGCGTCTCCACAGATGCGTATTAGGTATAAAGTACTTAGGTAACTATTTTAATGTACCTTGGTAACGAATTTGTTCGACCTATAAAAGTGTAGCTAGGTATAGTATAGGGATTAGTATCTCTCTATCTATCGTGGAAGTTTTTAAAAAGCGCTCAACTGTCGAATTTCTCGAAGCCATTTCTCATTTTTACCCCTGGTACCCATTTAATTCAATTTCAATGAAATCTAATTATGAACTGTAAAAGTAACTTTGTAATCACATACAACTTAATAGGATTTATATTGGAATACAAAGTTATTTATGCAGATCATATATCTAGAAAACGGGATGAAAATTATGGAATGTCAGAATTTGTCCATGGCTTATAGGCTAAACAATAGCTATATTCAAAATTTGAAACTTGTGGGACGGCTAGAAGTACCTTAGAATTTTGATGATCGGTGAGTCAGTCAGTCAGTCAGTCAGTGGGCAGCAAAATTAAGGAACTTTGACTTGCAATAATTCTTAAAGTACTGGTTCAAATTTGATGTAACTTGGAATATTATCTGTAGACGTGATGCCCTCTTAGTCAATAAAAATTTAGGCTTCTGGTTTTATCCATAACGAAGTTACAGGGGGTCGAAAATGGCCCGAATCGCTTCGAGAAAAGGATAGTACGGCCGTGCCTTTTGTTTTGCTCGACTTGGCGGGGGCACTGCCGTGCCCCCAGATTTACCTAAAAAGAAATCCTTTCCTAGCCTAACAAAGCGTCTATGAGTAGGTAGTCAATAATTATTATACGTGTTTTTTGTTTTAGGTTTTCATTGTGAAGCTGAACACTGCTGTACCAACCAGCACAGCACATCAAATCATGGCCGCAGCAAGCAGATTTTGCTGAGGGCCAATATTATTCCTTCAATGGCATTTAACCGTCATATATTATAATAGTTATAGTATTTTGTGATATCGATTCGAAAAAAAAATCAATTTGAAAATAGTCCTTACTTAAACTTACGGAATCAGACTGCGTAATTTTATCAGCTAAACCCTCATTTTGTTAATAAGCTTAGAATAACATTTTAATAAGTATTACGATCAATGAAACAAAATGAAAACATTTTTCTCCCCAAAAGTCTAATCTAACAAGAATAATATTATGAATAATTCAATTTCTGTTGTAAGTTTATAATTTTGGTCTTTGTTCTTTTATTTCTTTTACATGGAGCTTGTTAATTTTAAGTGTCGGTATATTAGTAGTAATAAAAATGTATAGGTATGTAAATTGTACAAAGTGTAAATTGTTGTTTATTGTAACAATTAAAAACTTTGCGTAACTGCTATCGATAGTTTAAATTTATATTGCAGTTTACAACTCAATATTTTTGTTTTATTTGTTTATTTTTTTAGAAGTCTGTTCATGATTTATATTATATTTAATTACATTTTAATATTATTTTAATACTTGTCTGACGAGCCGACGCGTTCGCCACCGGCCGGCCGGTGTTTAGTTTGTTGCCCCATTATCATCTAGACTAGACAATGGAATTTACATACAATATTAAGTTACTTATTTGATATTTATACACTTGGTAATGAGCTATACTAAAACGAAATTACCTAAATTGTATCATTACTTTAAATAAATTTAAATGTGTTTATTACGTTTAATAGTACCTAATACCCAGTAAGAAGAAGAAATTAGCAATAGGAAATTATAGGTCGTGAATTAAAATATGACGCGAAAGTGTCTAAATTTACCTCTCAGTCCGTTGATGTCCTGTTAGGGTTGTCACAAGAAACAATTAGAAAGAAACTCCAAGTAACACGACTTAAACAAATAAAAAATGCCACACAGTCGGCTCGTTAAGCCCATCTTGAATAAAAAAAAATGTAGTTTACTTTTCAAGGCCCACAGCTCGAGGCGCTCCAGGCTGTCCAGGTACAGCTGACTGTCCCTCCGGCACCGCTCACTGCTCCCGTTTCGCGGCACCACGACCCTCGGAAACCTTTCCCACATATCCAACACATTGTACCGAGCACTTTCCTCCAAACTATAATTTCTCGCAGATATTTTTAATACAGTCCCATTGAAAATTCCGTCCGTCAATATGTTTTTGTCGTTGAGGGTGATCTCGATACAGTCCCGCGCGTGAGTCGCCGCGAACGCGAGAAGGAGTAAGGCGCATGCGCGCGTCGCCATGTTGCCAGACGCAATGATGCCGCGATCACATTTCGCAGGTATAACTCTGATACCAATTATTTATCGACTGGAGGATGACCTACGACACGACAATACAATGGGGTTTGGAAACCAATTTTTTTTGTCTAATTATTTAGTCTGATGACACTGTCTCCGGGTTTGACGTTGTCAACTGTCACAGTCATTATTTTAGAAGAGGGCAGGTATTGACCTAATATACTGCTAGGTCACTGAGGGTAGGTGATTAGTCTGATCGCGTTGTTGTAAATTGATCGATTAAATATCAATAAGTGTAGTGGCTATCAGTGGAGTTGATAATAGACACGCACTAGGATGCTAAGGTATGATAATTATTCTGATCTACAAACAAATGAACTAGGTCACTGATTCTGGTATTATACTAGACGGGAATTCTTAAAATACCTATGGCTAATCTTATATCTTTAAATGAGCAATTCTTAATAATATAATATATTAATAATATATATATATATATATATATATATATATATATATATATAATTGGAATCTCGGAATCGGCTCAAACGATTTTCATGAAATTCAGTAGGTATATAGGGGGTTTCGGGGAGCGATAAATCGATCTAGCTAGGAATCATTTTTAGAAAATGTTTTTTTCCGTGTTTTTTATGATTATTTTCTTTAAATAACCAGTTCATATTTATTTATTATTCTATCGGTAAGATCGAAAAATATTATTCATATTTCATCATTTTATTAGAAATTCGTACTTAAATATAATTTCCAAAATACACAATTTATGAAAAAAAATAAATACCGAGCAAAGCTCGGTCATCCAGATATTAATAATAGTATAAACACCCCACCCATAGCCCCCTAAGCATAGTTAGACGCGCACAATGGCGGGTTTTTGAAACTATTTAGTCCTCTTTTTTAATGTGACCATAAAGTGTGTGGGTGTAAAACGTGTTTTGAATTATCAAGAATATAAAAATACTGCCTACATTTACATAATATTTCTTTTCATTTTTATTTAATTCTTATTTTTTTTTACCGAGTATTTTAATGAAACAGAATTTAGACAGAGTTAAAAAGATGTTTCTAAAATTTCCTTCTACAAAATCGACCATTACGCTCGCGTTTTCTTACTAAATCCTGGCATTTCTAATTATTTTATTTATGACTTTGTTATTGGGTTAGAAAAAGCGAGGGTTAGACGTCGATTTGTGGAGAAAATATTTAGCCACATCTGTTCAACTCTGGTCTATATTTTACAGCAGTTCGAGGAGTTTTATTTAAATAGCCTAAAACTAAATAAATGTCAATCACCCAATAATATTAAGAAAATTACGTAACAAGCATCCTTTCTAGCACATACTTACTTATATAATTAAAAGTAAATATTTAAGTGTCAAATCATTTTCGCGGTGCACAGCACAAGGATGTCAATATAACTCTAAAATCTATTGAAAAAAAGCTTTCAATGCTCGATTAGCGTTAGTTGACGACTCGAGTCAATATTTTTAAGTTAGGCATTATGTCTTAGCGTCGAAAATAAGCTGCTGATGACTTAATTAGGTAAGCTTTGTTAATTACGATGGTAAACGCCCAAAAAATTATGAATCTACGCAGTGAAATAAAAACAAATTAGACTCCTATCAAAATAGGTAAATGATTGAACAGGAATCTTTTCAGATTGATAGATTTCCTTCGCTAAGTTTGGGATGAATCAACTGCCAAGCGTGAGGTTGCGGGTTTGAGTCCCACGCTAACCATCTATTATAATTTCGAGTAAACTTAGTTGCTGATTCCTTAGATAAGAGTCCAAGTTAGGAGTGATGTTATAATTAATAATTATAGTATTCATAACATCGTTTTCAGACAACCTTGTGACCAGTCCCGTCTTGTGATCGTGTCGTCACACCTCTCGCCATTACCACATAAAAAGAAATGGTACAGTCAGCAACAAAATTCGCTCAACATCTCTTACTTCTTTACCAGCACGCACGTAAAACACAGACATTTTGCGTAGAATTACAGATAGGTAAGGCAGAATTGTAAACTGAATATGTTAAGCGAATTTTGTGGCAGACTGTACACGCCATTACGGATACATCGGAAGGCCATCCACATATTCGAGTCACGAAACTTGTCGATATAAGAATTATAACACAAAACTAGACTTTACACGCGTTTCTGCCAAAAACCAGCAATAATGTAGGCAACGGACTTTCTATAATAGTAATTAAAAAAAGATTTGTAAAGTATTACATTTTTTATACTAGCTTGTACCTGCAACTTCGTCCGCGGTGGTTTTTATATCGCGTTCCTGATTTCATTAATAAGTAATAAGGTCAACCTTTTTTTAAAATTCAAAATAAAAATAAACAAATTATCATCATAATTATTTTTTATGTATTTTTTGTAGCTTATAAACGAAATAGTTCCTGTAGCAAAAAACAAAAAAGATGTCGAAATGGAGGGATTACGGCCTAATCCTCCTCACGAAAGTGAGGGAAGGCAAAGGCCCAGCACTAGCACAGTAATTACAGGCTGTTTTTATTTAAATGTCGAAAGCAGCCGTAGGCACTGCTAATAAAAATAACACATGTTAGTCATGTACGCAGATACACAGTCCCAGAAGAAAAACAACTTTGTATAGGTACATAGGATTATTACGAGTAGACTCGTGTTCACCTCAAACTCGCTAGTACTAAAGGTACCAATCGCACATGCCAGGTTGCCATTATCAGAATACCCTAATATTTCTGCCCTTTGTGACGGTAGACATAAAAGCGGAATGGGGCATTATCGAGCCCATGAAAATATTCTTTTATACCTACCGTTATCGATATTAACGATTAGGCACTGCTATTATATGGAGGCTGGAATTGGATTCGTAGATAAATGATGCTTCGGTCTCCTGCGGAATAAGAAACCACGTCATAAAATTACTCCTTTAGCTTAGTGTTTATCATTTCTACTGTCTGTGTGGCCGGCACTGCTTCTAGTGACATTCATCATCAGCCTGTAGACGTCCACTGCTGAATATAGGCCTCCCCCTTAGACCAACACACCGAACGACGATTCGCAACTTGCATCCACCTGGGACTCTTTTTTTTTAGCAAAATTAGTGCATGAGTGTACGTAGACTTTAGAACCAATGTCTCAGGGTGACGATCGCAGCGCAATGCCGCGAAAGATTATGCAATTTATAGTATCAGGTGGCATTTATCTCTTATGGGACGGTACACATCGTATCGTTTACGTATAGTACGTAATAATATTGTTTAGGCCTCATCTGTGGTGCAGACAATCAAGGATAACTTGTAGTGCGACTACCAAATAGATTTAAAATACAAACAATGCACGTCAGAGTTCAAGATTCCATTCATGAATGTGTCAATTGAATTTGTAGATTTCAATGGCATACTTCAAATGTACCAAAGAAGTCTACTCGTTGCCGATATATCTACATTTCAACAAGTTGAAAGGTTATCTAAAGGAAATTGCTGAAAGCGTTAAGACCGTAACTAGTCTTGTCTTCCTCTAATTTTGTTCGTGATTTTATAAAAAATATATACCTAGGACTATATAATAATATTATGTATGCTGAGTATTTATTTCGTCTAATGTCATGACATGGTATGGTAAACTGATTGTCATTAACATGCACGTCGCTCTGCATATTGGTACAAAAAAAAACATCACAGTATGAATTTTAGAAACTTTTGATGTGTGGTTTGAGCACTGTGCATTCAGGGTTCCGTGATTATTTAAAATATCCTACAATGTTTTTTTTATATCCGACTTTGGCAGTGTTTAACCGTGACCTTATCTGATGACTATAGGTACCTTGTATATTTTGCAACCAAATTCCATTCTGGCTTTAACCACTTTTCTCTGACATTGACAACGGAATCGATGGTTGTAATTACTGCGAAGAGAATACAAACTAATTGTATAAGTACTGTGATGTTTATTCCATTATCGTGTATGTGTTTTTATTTTACTATACAGTAATAGCACATTACGATACGAGCTGTCTAAGTAGTATATTAATACACGGCGGCGTGAAGTTAGCGCCCGAGCGAAGCGAGGGTGCTAACCGCCGTGTATTTAATAGACTTACTTATGCAGCGAGTATCGTATACTATTTTATAGCACGTGCGACATAAACCCGCCATCTACTTAATGTATTTAAAAAATATCTTCTAATTAATGCAATGAAAAGATGTTCATTTGACTCTTTGACTTAATAATAAACACACAAGTTGTAATGTGGGTAGGTTGGTATTCCACCAGTAGAGAACGGGAAAACAACTTCACACCTACCCGTATCACTTCTAGATTTGTTTTCTAGGTTACCTATTAGTATTTTTGGATGCATATTTATTGTTCGTGGATTGCCTACTGTGATATTGTTTCAGATTTAATATTGTTCAGTTTAAATAATAGTCAAACAGGTTTCAACTAAAAAACAGTGAAAAATATCAATATTGTAGCGGTTCATTTTGTAACCGAATCTTTATCGTAACGTGAATACCTACCTATTAATATAGGAATCTGTGATTGATCTGGTTTGTGCATAAATGTATTCACCATGAGACTATAATATGATATATGGTGTATAATAATTGAAAGTGTGTGTATCTATTCAGTGAAAATAGTTCATGTGTCGGTTACATTTTATGTAAACAACAAAAAACCGCAACATTTCTAAATCAAGTAAGTATTCGTATGTTTCAATTATTATATAATCGGATAAGAAATATTATAACAAAGGTACAGTGTACGGTTAATATCGCTAACTTAGGTACTTATAGCGTTTTCACGTAATATTGTCCGACGAAGACCAAAATGAAAACATGCAGAAATATGGCGCCAAAGACATTGGCGTTTCGGTCCCACACGTTACGGGTTATACGTATCTTCTCTTGCTTACTATGAGTTTGTGAGTGGTGTAAAAATGTATGTGGTGTAATAATGTAAGCTTTGGTTTAGTACTACGCTCGCAACGATGGGCATATTCTTAAACGGTGTGAAACTAGTGAACATCAGGCCGTTTAAAAATGTGCTACTTTGAACAGCGCAAAGCGTGACCTAAGTGCGGGTTTAGGTCGCACGGTGCTATAAAATAATAAGACGCCTCTAACTAGAACGGGACTAAAAAAACCTTGTTTTTCGTTTTTCACGAAAAGATGAACTATTCTTTTTTTTTTTTATAAAATGTTGACCTTTGATTTCTCATAGGTATACTTACCTATCGTGGGTACCGTATACAGACATATTAATATAATTTCACATACCTACACATAAGACCCTTCTGGTTTGGTTCTGTGCGTACGGATTCCTAAACGGTGAATAATTCATTCATGAGTTTCTGACAAGTTTGAATGATTCAGCACTTTGTAAAGTTATTTATATATACGTACAAAAATTAAAACCCCATTTCAAAGTATTTTTTAGCTAAAGTACCGCTGCCCCCGTTTTAAGGGCACGCCAATACTTACAAATTACTTCGAGGGCAACGAGACAACATCGAATGCAGCATAATAGGGTCAGTCTTTTTGGAATAAAGTTCAATTTATTAGGTAGAGACTACTAGAGACAATTTTTTTTTACAACTCATTAATTAGAGCATAATACATTGTTCTTAAAACTTTGAGTATCAATATTTTTAATCACTTTGTATTATTACTATCATTATTACTATCGGCTTTTTTATGAAAAAAAAACCAGCATCGCGGTGACAAATCTTTCACAATCATTAACTTGGACCAAAATGTTCTACATTAATTTAAATTAATTGATAAATTTACCACTGAACAGCTTAAATTCAACTGTTTTGAATACACAGAAATTGTTTACTCACATCCTAGTAAGAAACCCAGCGTCAGACCAACACCAATGTGCAATAAAATGTCAAGGTCTTAAAAGTAGCTTTATTACAAAAAGGGCACGCAAAAACTGTCGCCGCACAGCCCTTAGAAGTTCCAGGGTCTAGGGCCGCTGACTGTCCATGACAGTCGCGTATTAATCACATTTTGGGGCCACGCAATAAGCGGCTAGGTGAGCTCGAACTCTCCTTACTTTAGATCGAACAGTGATGTACATCATGTACACACATGAAAATGAGTGCTCATGTACGCGCGTGACCAAAATGCTGGCCTTTTTTAATTGCTATACAACGTGCCAATGCAGCCAGCAGTGTCATAACGTCTGCAATGGCAGTTTGATTAGGTTTATTTTATATACAATTTATATACCTATACTCGTAATACATAGTTTTCAACTGCAGTAACTTTTTTACAAAACAATAATTACATGCCTTATTTCTTGAATAAATATTAATACATTGATATAGTTATCAGTGTTTAGTATAGAAGAAGCGATGGCTGGCAAATAGATTAGTTAAAGTCAAAAATAATACATATAATACGATAATACATGTCCGTAGTTTGTGTTTGTAGTAGTAGTTGTAGTACGTCTGTACATTATTGGTATAAATATTATAAATCAAAATTAGATACGTGAAAATCAATACTTCCAAGCGCAAAAATGTAACAGCAGACAATTATGTTTGGCGTGACATTGAAATTATCAGATTATTTAATGTATGCAGTACGTTACCGAATTTAGCATGAATGGGGCAGTCGTCTAAACTTGTAGTGGTACCTACCTCCTTATGCAGATAGGTATTCTGACTAAGATATTTTGAGTCATAATATTATTATATAATTTGAAACAATATACCGCGAACCAGTATCTTTTTTACGAAACCTGTTTTAACACACGCAATTACTACCGCTTATTTTATATCTACTGCTCAGGTAAACTGGATAAAACCGGTATATATTTTTTTAATGCCATTGTTAATTTTTATACCTACTTACAATTTTGTTTATATTCAAGCTTTACCACATACCTAGTACTTATGCGATATAAATCAATAATTTATAGCGCTGAGTTATATGCTGTCATAGCTCATCGTTTATTTGATCATGGCTTCTGTGGATTGTTGTCAGAATAACCATTCTGCCATCGCCATTTTTTTAGTTATGCGTTTGTTGTTCGTGCATTTAGCCAGTGTCCAGCATTAAAATATTTGAAGTAGGTACCTACCTAGGTTTGCCGTTTCAATAGTATTGTCACACACAACCAATCCGATTATTTAGGCGTCATCTTGCCTAAATAATGTTATATTTGGTTTTGTCATCAACTGTAAGTAGATCTATAACAATAACAATAATGATAATTCAGCCTGTACCTACTGTCCCACTGCTGGGCAAAGGCTTCCCCTCACTTTCGTGCGGAGGTTTAGGCCATAATCCATGATAACGTACCTCTGAAATAATTGTCGGGCATGTTGGTTTCCTCACGATGTTTTCCTTCACCGAAAAGCGATAATTCCGTACATATAAATATAATCACCCAGAAACACATGGGTACGTGCCCGCACTGGGATTTGAACTCACCACCTCCATTATGGTAGTCGGACGTTCGCCCACTAGGCTACCATCGCAAAAGTTGATCTATTAATTATATTTTTGGACTCTCCTATCATAAACATAAAAGAACATAAGAAACATAAAAAAGCTAGCTGCAATTTAATTTTTGTACCTACCTTTTGTACCTATAATATTTTTTTTTATGATTCTGAACTTTGAATTAATTAGATTTCAAAACCAACTGCCAATGTAGTCCAAGGTGCACATGCACTTTTATTTTAGATGCAAGTCTTTCGCAAGTATGAATACATACGTGAGAGTTTGATCATAATAATTATATTTTGAAACATCCATGAAACCATAATTAATTGCTATCTTGAGTTTAATTTTGACGTTTTAGAAAGAAGATGAGCTCATGAAAATACCGCTAAAATCGAAGTATAGCTCTTGTATGTATCAGGTATGTTTTTAATTAAGTATAATAAGAAGTATTTATTCAAGAAATACCTATAAACAAATCGAATCTAATAAACCGCTACTAATGGCTAACTTTCCCAAAATATTGGCTGCGTTGCCACGTTATATTCAAATTGAAATATTTATTCATAATATAAAACACAGTTACCCATACATAAATTTAGTGGTAATCCCCACGCTAGGTCAGGCTTGAACCAAGTTACCAGTTTTATAGTAAACACGATTGAAACTAAGTACCTACCTACATCATTATATTATTATCGTGGATTTTAAATAACTAGAAGCGCCTCGCGGCTTCACCCGCGTTATCTGCTACCCGCGGGAACCGTCTATTTTTACGGGATATAAAGTAGCCTTTGTCACCCGGGGATAGTGTATCTTCCCAAATGTGAACTAATTTTTCAAATCGGTTCAGTATTTTCGGAGCCTATTCAATGCAAACAACAAACAATCAAGTCTTTCCTCTATATAATATTAATTATAGTATATACCTACGTAGTATAGATTATAAATCATTACCATACAGGTATTGTTAGATGGTAGGTAGGTATACAATTATACATTATACGTAGGTATGGCAGCGGTAGATACGTTCTTATATGGAACCGAGGAGCGGAGTGACATAACCCAATATTTTTGGCCACGTGTTGCTTTGACCAGACGCCCAGATAAATTTTTCATGAAAAAAAACACAATTATGAAGCTCAGTGAAAATAGACTAAATTGGTGTACCTATGCTTATTCTGTAATGTGACGAATGCGGATAGCGATATTGAGCAAGTTTCTGAATTTCTTTAATTAATTAATTATTTATTTTAATAAGCCCCGAACGGTCGTTCACCTATTGTAATATTGCATTGCAAATTATATTAAAAGAACATTGCATTGCCAAATCTTGCGCGGCACTGCATTGCGCTCGTCAAAAGTTTCGGTGCTGGCTGCGCTGGCATGCTGTGCTCGCGTCGCCATGCCGCATGGCCCATGCGTTTATCCCGCGGTATACCACCACCTTCAACGTACATCAATCAGGCACTGCCGGTGCAGACCATAAAACGGCACAATTAAATGGGACTTGGTCATTCAACCTGTATACACCAGCAAAATAGGTAAAAGTTGTTTGACGGCTCACTATTGACCCCGAAAAATAGTTGATGATTAGACAGACATCTATCAACCCGACTGGTCGGACCCTAGTCCAGCTGTGGGAAACAGTAAGAAAAAAGTTGACCTACAGAGAGTTAATAGCAACGAAATTACTGTAATTAAGTACCTGCATTTTTATCAGTTAGTATATCTATGACACACAGTTACGCCTTTTCCTGTTGCGGTAGGCAGAGACTACATCTTTCCACATGCTAAGATCCTGACGCACCACTTCAGCCTTTTCCATGTTCATGAGCTCCCTCGTCCTCCCTCGTCGCTCCCTCCCTCGGCGAGCATGTATCGCCGGTTCTGACAAAAACTGACACTCATAAAGAAACGACCCAAACCCGCATTGTCACAACAAGCCACGTCAGAAGAATTTGGACGGCCTTATAAACCCCCACTAGAGCTGAGCACAACCTCATACGACAAAGAAACAAACTGTCAGACAGAATGACCCTATCTAGGTTTCCTTATCTCCATTCCTCATATGTACGGTACCTAATTACATTTCCAAACTCGGTAAGTACATACCTACTGTAAAAGTACAAAGGTACTCCTTTATTAATATGACTGAAATGCTCGCACCAAAATGATAAATCCTGTGAAATGAATTTCGGAGAAAACGAAAACAAAGGTCTGAAAACAAGTATTATTATTATAATAATAAGCATCCTTTTCCTTTCGCCCTGGGGCCCTGCAAATAGGACGGCTTCTGAGAAGGACTAATACTCGTAGGTCGGCTTTTTGAACATTCCACATATTATTTTATCTACATACCCAGCATTGCATTTGAATACAATGCTTCGGTGTCTCATGCTAACCAATCGAGGTTCCGTTGCGACAGCCTGCAAGGGCGTTACAACTCTGAAATATCTAACCTTAGTCTAACTAAAGTCATTGTTTCCACGGGTGATCTTTGATCGTGGATTATTCTCCAGTTTCTAAATTGATGAGGTCATTTTTTGCATATTAACTAAGTAATTAAATAGTCGAGTATTTTCGCTGTAGCAGGCATTTTGCTAGAGATTCCAACCGGAAGTGCTATAGCTTGAAGGCTTGTGACTTCATCACTTATGATTTATGACAAGTAAGCGTTACATATAATCATACCCGTAGAATACATGAATAATAAGAATAAAAACTCTTTATTCAGGTAACTTAAGTATAACATTAAAAAACTAAAGTTATTCTATAATCCAAAACGTAGATAATACCTTGCAGGCTTACATACATAATATCTTAATATATTATATCACTACATTATTAAAATTCATAGCGCTACTAACAGGGAATTATCGACGCCTACACTCCCTAAATCGGCGGAAGACCATCCCTCCAGAAGACCGGGTTGAGGAACATAAATTAGAGTCACGTTACAAACTTACAATAAGATCATTAAGCACTTAGTGAGCAAAGGATCAGGGCCTTTCCAATGGTTGAAGAATTGCGCTTATTGAAGGTTTTATTGACTCAATCCATTTATTCAGATGAAAATATGATCTATAAAGTAGGAAATGAAACAAAAAACCGTTATATCTACAAATTACTTTTTGCCATCGTCATCATTTACTTCTTCAGTCGCCTAAAGAAATATGACAATGATGTCGAAGTTACGCAAATCTGCATAGCGGTATCTTGCGGTAAATATACAGGTGCTTCACCTCATGATTGTGCTCATAATATTGTGATTTAGTTTGAGATGCGTTAAAAGCATTTGACACAGTGATACTATGTGCTTCGTCATCAATCACTAACGCTGAACAAACGTAAACGCTATAATTAATATTATTTCACGATACATTTAATGTTTCAAAAACTTTGACGCCTGTATTAAAGTTTCAGTAGTCGCGTGGCTGCTTCCCGCGTCAGATTTAATTAAATTAGTAAAGGCGCTATTTCAGTCTCGCTGGGACTGACTGCGGCGGAGTTATGAGTTTCATAAATCGTTAATGGCAATAAATCTGGCCACAGAGCCTCACCGGCTCAGCGTGTTAACTTTCGGCCCAAATACACATTATCAAATCTATGATTCTTATGCAAGTTATAATTAGAACTGCTTTATAGTTATACTCGTAAAACAGATGTCTTGAAATAAGTGTTATTGAATATTCAGCTGGTGATTGATTCAAGGATGACCAACATTATACTTGCTAAATTTCCGATGAATAACGAATGGGTTGACATCTAAATTAATTATACCTGTCTGGTATTAAAAGACGCGTAAACAATTGATTGTTAATGTGATCATTGTTGTAATAAAACTCCGATCTGTCTCCGTGGATAGCGTTATCATCAAATCAGCCCGCTCGGCGGACAAGCGTCTTAACAGCACTATTTTTACACAGCTTTTGGACGACTGCCATACGCCGTGCCCGCTCGTCAGTACACTAGCATTAACCCCTGGCAATATACGCACCCGTCCCGACTAAATACCCGCTCGAACCAACCCATAACCTAGACCGAGAATCATCAATGAAATCCCACGAATTCAATGAGTGCAAATAAACGCCCGGGATCGTGGGTGAGATACGTGTCAGTTGAACCAGAATGGCGCGGTGAGCGCCACGAGCGTCTATTATGGCGCGGGAACGACGGACGCTGGCTCTAATTTTAATTTGCTTACCGATCTTAGCTACAGTGATAACCGCATTCCGTATACGCGACTTACCCAAATCCCACGACAGTGCCAAGTTAGATACGAAGAAAACGCAACATTGTGACGACTGTGATGTGAAGGTCAGTACGAAAGTGCATAGTGTTAAAATCGAAAGTGACAAACATAAATATGAAGATATAAAGAAAGCAGTGCGAGAGAAGCAGCAGCTTATAAACGAAAAGCTTACCGATGGTAAATCTTCTCACAAGTACAGTGTGAAGAGCGATGAAGACAATGACGACGACGATGATTTGGAGTTATCTAAAATACAAACTGGTTTCAGACAGGAATATCCAAAGGATAGTAAGCTAGATACATCTAAATTCGGTCTAAAGCCTGAAGTTAGTTCCAAGAAAATCAGTTTTAGTGTGTATAATGAAGACAGTGACGCTGACGTTGAGGATGAAGAGGATGACGAGGATGACGATAGTAATGATAAAGATAAAAGTAAGCTGACCTTTAGGACTAAATTACCGGATGTAAATAAAGCGAAGCCAGAGAAACCAAAACTTGATCTCATGATGTCCAAAATCAAAGGCACTGTAAAAAAACCTACAGCTGAAAGTACTGGAGGAAATGACAAAGACGATGATGACGACAATGATGAAGATGATGATGATGATGATGATGAAAATGACCGTAAAGTGATCCTGAAACCTAAAGTAACTGAAATAAAGAAACCACTATCTGAAAATACAAAATATGATGGCAAAAGTTCACAAATTAAAATAGTAGAAGTAACAAAACAAAAAACGGATAATCTAAAAGATGACGATGATGAAGATGATGATTATGAAGGTTTAGACAATATCGATGAATTGTTTAAAATACTTGACATGAAACCAAGTGCCAAATTAAAAAATGATGACAAAAGCCAAAAAGTGAATCCTCCGGTGGATATAAAGACTCACCTAACTCACAAACTCAGCAAAAACAAAGAAGATGATGATGATGATGGCGATGATGACGACGACGATGACGACGATGATGATAGCAACAATAGAAAAACGTTGCAAGAAAGCAAATTAAAGTCAATGTTAACAAAAAAGCCACATTTGGCCCCTAAAGATATCAAAATCAAAAGTGAAATAAACCTTAACAAGCCTTTGATGAAAATAGAGAAAAGCACAAATAAACCAGAAAATAAGCCGGAACATCAACCGTTAAAACCCAACAAAGATAAAACTGCAGAAAATTCAAAAAAACCAACCACTGAATTAGAAATAGATTTTGTGAACCAAGATACAGGGGCATCTGAAATTAAAAAACCGGTGTCTGCAAAAAAAGAAGCCTTTGATAAGACAAAGGTAGAAGAGCACTCGGCTACAAAGAGTGTTAAAGAAAAAAATGGTGACATAGAAAAATCTCAAGCAACCCCAAAAAAGGAAGATAAGAAGGTGGTAAAAGATGCTAGAAGTATCGAAGATAAGATTAATACTGAGTCAGCAAAGAAAACTAAAGAACCAGAAAAACAAACTATAAAACCTAAGGCTCAGGCAGACACTAAAAGCCCTAGTCATGAAGATATCAAAAAAGTAGACAAAAAACTAATTCAGGAACCAAAGAAAGACCAAACTGAACACAAAGATATTTTCAAAACGCCAGAACAAAAGAAAGACATCAAGTATGACTTTGAAAAACCAAACGCTCACAAAGATCAAAAATCGTTTGATTACAGCGAGTTTGAAAAGATGCAAGTTTCAAAATCCCCACATAAAGATAACAAGAAAAAGGAGCAAACTTCTGGAGAAAAGTTCTCTGACAGTCGGGAAGAGAGATATTTAAAACATGTCACGGATGCTCTGAATCGACGGAACTTGTTAAAAAGTGAATTTGAAGACTACTATGCATTTCTCCCGACCTTTGCGCCAAATTTTTCGCGTATTCATAATCCGGAATGCAGGCGGCACGGCCAAATACTGCTGAGGCAATTGCGCGGATCGAAATTATGGGCTTTAAATAGTAAGTACTGCAGCTTTTATTCATTTCAAGTCCATGTGTGTAGGATATGTTCAATTTATGATTCTAGATGAAGATTATTATTCCACGTCGCTAGTATGTATTTACATTGGCAGCATTTCAGAGATTTCTTAGATGAGAAAAAAGTATTTATCAACCACAACAACATATTATTATCAGAAGATTTCACCAAGAGCATATTTAATTTGTGTTACATCATGATATTAAATTGTATTTGCCCAAATCTGTGGTGGAAACGTTTTTAACACGAGTTATAGTCTTGTTAAAATAATTATGAAGCTAGAGGTTGAAAAAAGTTGTGAAGTAATAGATCTTTTATTGACTGCTTATATTGCGGTTGTGCGGCGCTTGTGATTTACAGATTTGGAAAATGTTTGTTTATGGCAAAATCGTGTAGGTTTTGTGTATGGTAGATAAGGTAGGTGAGTAGGGGGATGGCCTTGGTGAGCAAGGTCACCTTAATGGCCTGGTAGTCCCACCGGACCTGCCGCTGGGGCGGGATGGTGAATGCCACCACGGCCCCATCTCGCCCCTCTCCAAGCGGATCGACGGCCCACTGGAAAATGTTTGTGGGTTCAAGTCCCGCACTTTCCGCTACCCCCGTAGTGGAAGGGACAGGGCGAAGGCATTTCACCTCCTCAAAAAAAGGTGAGTAAGTACTAGGTACTACTGAGTAGAGTATTCATTCATAGTTCTTACTTTATTCCATTAGACAATTAGAAAATATTTAGATATAAACGCTCTTTATTTATAACTCCGAAAATGGAAGTAAATATGGCATTAACTAGATTAACTAGAAATAAACGTGTGCCCAATTACGCATTTGTAGTTTTTACTGTACACTAAGGAATGAAACACAATGAACTCAGTTCGCGTAGCGTTCCCAAGAGTCTTTGTGCGTGGAGCAACGAATGTTGAATTTTTGATTGCAGTGCTCGACGCTACCGCGAAAATCCCCTCGGGAGTTCTTCAAGGGAACGGGATTCAGCTCGGCGACTTCAACCAGTGCCTGGGGAGCCGGGCGCGCGTGCAGTTGGACACAGGAAGCGTGGTCAAGGTCCAGGGGAAGTACTGCCTGGCCAGGATAGACGTGAAGGCGGAACATACAGAGCTGGAAGCTCCGGTGTACTTGGCGCAGGCCAAGAGCTTGATCAGGAGTAAGATTGATGATGTGAGTTTTGGCATTGATCTGTTTATTACCTATTCTTACTTGCCCAATATGGTTGATTATTATTTCACCAAGAACTGAAAGTCACCGAGTTGACTATTTCATTGAAGGAAATAGACATTTCCCAAATTGGAGTTGTAAACTGAAAACCACGAACCGTATACTTTGATAGTTAGGATGTCAAACTAAGCAAATTAGATGTGTGAGTCGATGAACTTCGACCGCAGAAATCTCGGTAAAGGAGTGTATTTAGAAGGATTGCTGCCCATTAGTTGACTTAGGTTTGAAACCACAGTCCATGGTGCTTTTAATTAGACATGCTCGCTATTTGTATTAGTTTATACTTTTGAAATTTGAAACAGCAAAATTTACAACTAAATTCTTCGCTTTATTAGATGCTCCTAAATCTTAAGCTTCTAAGACATAAAGTTTTATCTAAGCCTCTTGGAAAGAACCTGCTAACAAATGCCAATTAACGCTAATGAAGCATTCAGCTTATTTTATTGCTAAGCAGTCTTATAATCCGTTTAGCCAGGTCACTTCGTGCCGCGTTTTTCTACGCTGAGTTGGGGGGTGTGCGTGCCGTCTGCCTGCGACCGCGAGGATGTGGAGGTCATCATCAAGGATGCGGTTAAGCACTACCAGCATAAAAGTGGAGTAGTTGTCAAGGTCAAGGTGGATGAGAATGACTGCCATACAGATGAAGGGGACAACTGGGACGAGTGGCTGGAACTGCCGACAATCTTGACACTGTGAGTTTCTGTGTTCATAATTATGTGTCACTTGCAAGTGGCAAATTGTCGTTCGGTGTGACGGTCTAAGAGGAAGGCCTATGTTCAGCAGTGGACGTCTTCAGGCTGATGATGATAGTGATGATGATAATGATGAATTATTATGCGTGTGTTATCGTGTTTTGTCGCGTTTGGTGCTATTGTTATTATGTTAGTTGGTTGTATGTAACTGTCAGGTAATGTATTGGGTAGTGCATAATTTCTGATAGTTACTATCATTATCTAGAAATATATACATGATGGATGAGGTTTATCATGGTGTAAATCATGGTCATCTGATATGATCACCTCACACTCCTGAGACTATCGTGTAAAAGCTAGATACCCTGCTCATAACAGTACATTTCTATCTAAAGCATTGTTGCAGAATAGGTTGGCAAAAAATATATTCTTATGTTAACTCGTATTTTTACATCAAATTGGTTGCCAGGTCATTTTACGGTGTAATCCTTATGCTGGTCCTTGTGGCGACGATTCAGGACTTTATGGCTAGAAAACAGTCTGAAGAGGCCCTGGAGGAGAAAGACGAGCAGGAAGAGAAAGACGAAGATACTGGAGAATCCAAAAAACAATCAGGTCAGAAATGGAAACTAAACATCACACGAAACAGCAAGGCATCAAAATAAAACCATATTTTATTCATTTTCTCAGTTCATAGACGGCCCCTGTTCTACTTATATACCCTCCTTATCTCTTGCTTTTTATTCTCGTTCTTTTACTGCTTTCTCTCTTATTTTTTTTCAATCTATTTATTAATGATCCGTTTACGATATACTCTTGCTGGGATACATAATTTTACTGCTGGACATTAGCCCAAATCCGAAATATTTCGATACCTTATGTTTTATAAAATATATAGATCCTTTATAGCTTCATTTAACTCCATAATCAAATACCTACTACGAATTTTGGGACCTATCTAGGCTTGCCTAATTGCGTATTTCTTGACTGCTCCCAATATGAGACCTCATTGTCTTTTCAACAGTTAGCTTCCTGAGCCCTTTCTCTCTCTACTACACCATGAACAAGCTGATCGCACCTGGGACCACTGACGAGATCTCGTGCATCCATGGCGTCAGAGGAATCGCTACCATTGCTCTGCTGATGGCCCATAAGTTCTTGCCGATCGCTGTAATGCCATACACTAATAGGCTGAAGATTACTGAGGTAAGCCATGCGTTTTTCGTTTTATATATTCTTCGAAAATGTTTGATTAGTATGGTATATTGGTATAAAACTAATAGACACGATGGGAATGTGAAACATTACATGAGAATTTAGGGTTTGTTCGAAAAATTACCGTCGAATTGCTAACACTTAGGCACATCTAAAAGCATTCCAAACAGCAAAACATAAACATTGATATATCTAGTGAAAAAAAAGGTTAATTGAACATCATTATTCAAATCATAATAATTATATGTCTAAAGAGCCATAAAAACAACTGGAACATCAAACTGGAACACAGATGACGAAAAATGAAAATTAATCGAAAATTATAGATAGAGGTCAAATTAATTGAAATGTTACTTACTTATAAGCAAAGGTCGAATTGAGTGTATACAATAGACAGACTAACCTCAAAAGTCAGTGAGAATTTGAGGTTGTATCCAGCTTAATTAATTGAGTCTGCTCGCTTTCCTTTTGCTTGAATAAACAGACATTGTTTAGCTTCCTATACCTTAGTAGGTACTGAGTTTCAACTTGACTTAACAGATATTTCAGAAATTTAGTGCCTACAGATTATCATTAGGTATCTACTTGTAATAAATAGTATTTGTATATTTCTTTAAGAAGTTAATCGTATTCATTTTCCCGATGTAAGTAGAACGCTCCATCACCTTGCCCAGTCAATGACAAAATTCTGCAAGTTATGCGCTACTACTAATGCGACGTTTTGAGAAAGAGATGCAAAATGGACTTTTTTGCAACGTGACAATTTGCAAATGGGATATTCTGCGCATAAACGATGCTTTTATGTTTTAGACAAAATCCGATTAGGTAACATAAATATGTTGCTTGTTTTAAAAATAAATCGGATACGTTGTGATTGTATCGCAGAGTTTACCCGTTACGTATTACATTATTAGTAATCCTAAGCTTATAATAATAATAATATAATAATTCAGCCTGTAACTGTCCCACTGCTGGGCAAAGGCCTCCCCTCACTATCGTGAGGAGGGTTAGGCCATAATCCACCACGGGGGCCTAGTCCGGGTTGGTGGATAACATGCCTCCGAATTATTAATTCTCGGGCATGTTGGTTTCCTCACGATGTTTTCCTTCACCGAAAAGCGAGTGATAATTACGTACATTATGTTTAACAAGAAACACATTGGTACGTGCCCGCACTGGGATTTGAACTCGCCACCTCCGTTTTCGAGGCGGACGTTCGCCCACTAGGCTACCACCGCTTCTAAGGTTATTCCATCCTAAGCTTATACTTAGTGGAATTAGATATTAATTTCATAATACAAGCAACCAGGATAAAGGGGCTCCCAGCTCTTTCCTCATTTATTATGGGACAGTCAAATTATGGACACCTGTGCCTCCATTAACCTCTCCGGGTTATTGTGGGCATCATCCCTACACCTAAATTATTACGTAAACTTATGGTAAAACCTTTAGTTATTTTTACCTTTTTTATATGCGTGGTGTGAAAGCTTTCGTTTTTTTCCCAGAATAAGGTGTAGGTATGATGGTCTTTGATGATCTCTGTAGTGTAAGCAGGTAGGCACACCTCAGTAACAGTAGAATGTAATGTTGTTGTCTCCTTTTGATTAACTTGTAGTATACTAACGAATATGAACGTATATTTTCGTAGTTTAACTAACGAATGTACCTACTCGTAGAACAGAATAGAAAAGAATAGAAAAGAATAGAAAAGAATAGAAAAGAATAGAAAACTCTTTATTGTACTTACACCAAAATTAAACATTATGTAGTACAGAAAAAATACAACACCTAAACACGGGAAGTAAACTGGACGGTCTTATCGCTTAAAGCGATTTCTTCTAGACAACCTTTGGATGGAAAGCGAAAATTTTTTGATAGTGTGGTCGGTGGAGTATTTTACGTATTTCCTTAGAATCGTATTTCATATGAGCATGTCTGGAAAAACATTATAGAAATGTTATATCTGGATATTTTGCCAACTACCGGCTACATCTAAGTATTGAGGTATAGTGCTTACAAAGAGGTATTTTAAGTTCTTGAATTATCATAATACGTTTTAATTCAAAAATATATGTTGCCTACATAAATATTATAATATTATGTTTGGATTTTCCAAAACTATAGTCATGTGTCACATTAATTTTGCAACCTTCGCAAAGATAATTGTGTTTCATACCCGGAAGTTGTACGAAATCGCAACCACATCTTAACTCCGACTGTTGCCTTGAGAAAAATCCATAGCGCCGTAAAAATTAACCCACGTATTCAATCTAAATAACTGCCTAAACGTTTGTCAAACGCTATTACATTTCAGAGAGCTTTATTAACAAGGTGTTAAAGTTCAATTCGTCCTGAGTGTGCCCATGCCCATTGGCGTGATGCCATTACGGCTGAGTTTGGCCGTCAGACCGTATGCGCAGTCCAAATGATTCACTTTGATAGCTCTCGTCTTGTTGAACCGTAACGATCGAAGACGGGCACGAACATGACGAGTGGCGAGCAAAGGTGAGCGCAGAACCAGGATTCAGGAACAAAAACCACTCCTTCGGATTCTGTTACTTAGAGTATGCAACAAACTGCTGGTCAGAAATTGGAACACCAGTCAGTTTTTTTTTATAATTTAATATAGCATCTCACCAAGTCTTAAGTGACGATGCTCAGCCTAGAATGGGACTGACCTATTCGGACCGCTGCGGGAACACCTCGATAGGCATTTGGCGTCAGATTTTCTATTTGAGGGTAGTAAGCTAGCCAAGCGAACACCTTTGTACCCTACCACCAAGGTATTTTCCGTCATCGTAAGCTCATGCTCCGTTTTTGCGGTTAGCTGGATTCGAACTCACGTCTAGCGGCGTGTGATCCGAAGACGTAACCAACTGAACTATAATTGCTACGTGCAAATAGTTTACAGATGAATCGGCAACTGTTTGCTTTGCAGCTGACTCTTCGTCCATCGTGCCCGAAGATGTTCACTCTCCTCCTCGTTTCCAGATGGCTAGTTCACCGCTGCTGTCGTGGTGCCGCGCTGGTTGGGTGTTCACCGACTGTTTCCTGCTTCTGAGCGGCACTCTGACTGCCCACCGCGTTGCTAGCGACAAAGATACAGGCGCTTTTAGAAGACTGTTCTCGAGATATTTGAGGTAAGTATTAAAATCACTAAAGTGTAGGTACATTCTGTGTAACTTTTTCTTGCGTTTTGCTACTAATTCGTTTGCGCTTTAGACATTTCGATCATAATGGTTTCAAGTGTTCATTAAATTGGAGGAAGTTTACTCTGTATTGAGTAAGCAGGCGACAACATGGCCGAATAATGTGAGCGCCTGGTGTTTTATGGTCCAGAAAATAGCCTCATGTGAATTGCCATTGTATTTCTAGTAGGTGCTACATTATAAATACGATTGTTTGCAGAATATTTGTAATCTCAGGTTTGAATATAATAAATAGCTCGATGACGGAATAGCAATAATTTTACAGCTGTTAAATTTAAATTCGGTTATAACTAGAACTGGTATCACATCATCATCAGAACCCATATGCACCCACTGCTGGGCACGAGGCCCCATTTTTTCGAACATCATCAGGCCAATTTTCACCAATTGGAATCGGTCTTACTTGGTGGATCGGTGCTAAACATTTATTAGGCCTGTTTAAGTAGGTATATTTAATTTAAAACCCATGACATAAATCTAACCGCATGAGCGAGGCTTAATATTTAACGAACTCTACTTGTGGTTTAGCTACTCGTTATACTGTAATGTTGGCTTAGTGCTGTTTTAGCTGAATCACTAAAACCCAAGTAAAAGAAAAACAGGTTGGGTTTTTTCATAAGTCAAAAAGCAGCAGAATTTGTGACACATTTCGAACTAACTGCTTGGTTCTGCGACTTAAGAAAATTCGCGGATTCGATGAGGATGCTATCATTATCAATTAGCACTCGATATCTATGCCAACATACGATAATAACCAAATGGTTTAAGTGTCAGCCTGCTCAAGGTTTTTAGCAGCCAACTTATGCGATTCTTCTATGGAAATGTTACATTTCTAGATAGTTGAAACAGTCGAAAGTTAGTTCTCTATTTTTTTCTTTGACCTCGACAAATTTTAATTCCCAGCATAAATTTGTCAACTTTGGAGTCTCCCAAGTCGTGTTGAATAAATCTCTGTTTTTATATTATACCTAGCCTAGGGCTGGTTGAACAATCATGTCGCCATAATATTTCGTCTCATAGCGTAGTGGAAACAACAGTAGGTATGAAGAAGACATATTTTAAAGAACTCATAAACTGTTCCAGGTTAACTCCAGCCCTTTTGGCGGTGATCCTCTTCTATGCATTTGTCTGGGACAAGCTCTCCTCCGGACCGATGTGGGGAACCTTCGTGACGAAAAACGCGGAGGTCTGCGCGAAGCGCTGGTGGTGGAACCTTCTCTACGTACAGAACTACTTCGGACTGGAGGATATGGTGAGGGCTGAAGTAGTTGGTAGCATAGATACTTCGGAGAGAAGCTGTTTTTACCTACTTAAACAGATTTTCTTTAGATTCTACAGCTGGCTCTCCGTTGAGTGTACGGATCGATGTCAGCGAAATATTACGCTTAATTCTATAAGCAGGACTGAGGATATGGGTAGTTCTGAACTCAGCGCGATGTTTGAGGAGAAGAATGCTGAGCGGGGCTGATGGTTGAACCTAGAGTATATTGATTACTGAAATTGTATATTGAAATTATTGAGAAATTTACAAGTTTTTTCTGAAAAACTTGAAGTTTGTTTTTGTGAGTTACTTTGTAATAAAATGTCATCTCAAGTATAATGAAACAATATTCATGTATAGGAAATATTTCTTTAGAAAACAAATGTTAAGTTAAATGAAATAAAAAACAAAAACTAACTAAAAGTGGGTGTCCAATTGTCCATGTCGCATCGCTGCATTCTTCGATGAATAGTAAGAAAGTTCACATTAATTTTAATATTTACAACTTTTTATTCTTATAACATTACAACTAATACGGTCTCTTGTTGACTCGTGTGTTTACGTGTATGTTGTAAACTGGGATAGAGGTATTATATTGCGTAAGTCTTTGTAATGTATTCGTAATTTATTCACTTAGTTTCCTAGACGGGTACAAATTTATAGCTACGAGCACTCGGAAACAGTTGAGTTAACTACATAATGATATTTAGCAGCTATTTTGTATGTTATAAAAACAAATTGAAATCTAAAAACTAAACGTAAATAAAAACTAATCTAATAGGCCGCTACCAGTGGGCAACGTTCCCAAAATGCTGGCCGCATTGCCACGTTGTATGGCAATGCTCAATCTTTGACCAAAATAAAGGCCAGCATTTTGGTCACGTGTTGCGTCGACCAGACGTCCACTTAAGTCTTTGAAGATTTTGTGGGCTCCCGGTCCCCATGGCCCCAGCGTTTCGACCCCAAAAGGCACAAACAAGTACCCGCTATCAAGGGCACTATATTTGCGCCCCTTGAGGTCCTCAGCCGATTCTGCCGCCGCACCAGCCCTGGTTTCAGTCCGTGAAAGATGAGACGGTGCAAGGGTGTCTACGCAGGTAGCGTCCCACACCAACGGCCGCCCCATCTTCCACGGAATGAGGGTCATTCCGTCGGGCCTTTTACCATCATCTCGCATCAGGCCACTGGGCTCTAAAATGGCCGCACAGTTGGCGGTGGCAAAACCCCGACGGATGATATCATTGAGGCTGGAGTGGCGGGGAATTCTACCAGCACTTCTGCTGCACGACAGACCATGGTGACCGAGCCGGTCGACGGCTGTGCCACACTGGCAGCGGTAGGGGGCACAGCACGATGCGCCCAAACGAAGAGACACTGAGATGCGGAAAGATGTTGAGTCCATCAAAGTGCCAGTGTTGGGAGACGGGAGAGCCTGTAGCCACAAACCTGATTCCCATTCAGCAACGGCTAAAAGGCGGGCACGATCTGTGGAGCTTGAACACGTATTTAAAAGCTTTTGTATGTCCAATAGGTATTTAGGTATTAATTTATTCCATAGACGATAACTTTTGTCAAAGGGAGTCAGTAAGTTAGTTCTAACGTTACATAATAATATGTTCTTTGTTTATTTTATATCGTTATCGAACAGGGTTGACACGCTTCTTGTAAAATGAACGAAGGAGCAGTCACGCAAACGCGCTTCGATTTTATGAAGCTGTGGCACAAGTTGGATAGCGTGGACACTCCATACAAACGGCTGATTCGAACAAAATCCAATAAAAGACAAGCGAAAAATCGACCGCGTTGTACTTACTCAAAAGATCCTCAATTTTCTTTAAAAATGTCATACAAGATACCCCGATCTGCCATCTCGCTTTAATTTTAAAATGGAGAGGGTCCTTTTATAGGCATTACTATGTTTTCAATGGCCGTGGTGATTTGAGTATGGAAGGCTGCACTTAATTGTTATCATAACTATCTGTAAAGTCAGAGACTCGTTAGATCATGATGCCTCTTCTCTACTCTTTGGAGGCCTAATAATATTTTCTTCTTTGTACACGATTTCGCTTCTACATCCTTTGACAGTGTCCCCCTAATAAAATTAAAATGGTGGTTCAATTCCCATCAAATCTTATTCAAATATCAACATGCAGATAAGGGTGTAGCTACAGGTATAGAGATACCAAACAAAAACAGATTCGATTTGAGTATTGTGGTTGCACTCAACGATGTCTATGCCGTTCACTGAGTGGTTAGTGGTTACCTATCCAGATCGGATTCCCATTGTGCCGTGTTTGTTTAGGTTCAAGGCAAAACTACCCATGTACATGTTAGGGAAGTGCTTTACCGCCCTGAGGGTGGACCCTGTGGACTCAGTTTCAATGTAGTAAAGGGGCAAAATTGAGTGGCAATTGCCGCTTCCTACTGTGTCTCTAGCAAATAGAGGCAGTTTTGCTTTTGAGGCGAATTTGAGGTGGTTTAGTGGTAATGTAAGTTAATGTTGAATTGTCGGTTAGTATAACTAAATATTATTGTAACATCGAATATATACACATAACCGTTGGCTTCACCGTTGGTGGGTAAAAAAAAATAAATGAAAAAAAAAAAAGTAAATGGTAGGTACTTAGAAAGTCCACTCCACTGTCGATAGTTATGCGACACGCGAGCCCTATCACATATTATAATCTGCCCAGCATTATACCCATAATGACCCACAATTCCTGTTCCAGTGCGCTCCACAAACCCACCAGCTAGCTCTGGACATGCAGCTGAGCATCCTCGGCGGCGTCATGGTGTGGGTGGTGCAGTCAGACCTAAGCTTCTCCAAGCTCCTCCTGCCGGCAGTGCACCTGCTCGCTGCGTACTTTAGGTACACCACAGTGAGGGATCATCGGTTGACGCTGCTGGCTTACCATGGAGTCAGGTACGTTGACTCTTCAACTGTTGTTGTGGTTTGTGTGTCGTGATATGCGATGTGTGTGTTTTCAACTCTGACATGTTCACTAAGTTTTAGCAAATGAAAAGAATAGATTCCACATGATTGAGACGCGTAACGGGTTACATACGAACTATCAAAAGTCAGTCCCGATGCCAAATGCTTCTGATATGGTTCAACGAGGGCCTGCCGAACTCCAGAAGTTGGCACCTTATTCTACAAACAAACAAGCAAACATTATAAAAGACAGGTCATAATTAGGTCATCGAAGTTTCAGGGTTTTAATGTTCAGACTTCTTTCTAGTCTTCAGGTATATTTATTTCTATATAGAGTTCCTGTAGAAGTTACTAATTGACAAAAAATTATAACGAGGCTCCAACCTCACCTTGGCCTCTGGAGATCAATTATTCATAAGGAATCAAATTCAAAGCGTAAACATTCCAAGACTTCTAAATAATTATTCTGCAGTGTTAAAATAAAAAGGACGCGGTTTGGATTAAATTGAAAATCAGAATCAAACGTTCAAGTACGTAGACTTAACTGGGAAGAACAAGGAAATAATACCCAGTACCGGAGATTACCGTTGTTGTTTGTCCTATGCGATTGTGCTAGCCTTTAGAGAGAGTTTAGGTCGTCCAAGTCGCTGCCGTGGCTTCTCAATCTAAACAACCGATCCGACGTCTTAACGTTCCTTCCAAAGCAAAGAAGGATGATAATCCGCATATTACTTACAAAAAGTACCTGGTGCGGGGCCGAGTATCGAACTCGGTATCGTTGGATTACAAAGCGCACATGTTACCGCTCGGCCACCAGATCTCAACAGTACCATGAAGGTTTGCTAATAAACGGTCAAAACTCCTATATTACAGTAGTCTATAATATAGGAGTTTTGACCGTTCATTAGCAAACCGTTCAAAACAAATCTATGATAGTTCATAGATGTTTCATAGAGGGTTCTACCCTGGACAGTGCCGTTGGTATAAAAACCGCGTGTGAATAGCTTACAAGTTGAAACATTGTGTTTGTGTTCCAGTGTAAGCCAACTGTACCGCACAGCCAGGCTCAGCTACATTTCTACGCTACACCGCTGCTCGCCGTACTTGATCGGACTCAGTCTAGGTCTCGCGCTGAAGAAGCCCTCTAAACATGGAAAAGTGAGTCAAAATGTATGCACATTTTGGAACAAAACTTTCAAATTTCGGTGCAGATTAGAACGCTATGTATTACCATTTCCAGTTCCTCTTAACTCTGGGATGGGTGACTAGCATTGGTCTCGTTGCGCTGGTGACGTGGTCCGGCATCGACTCGGGTAACACGCAGTATCGCTACAACGCTAGCTTCGCAGCTCAATACGCCGCAATTGCGCCTCTAGCGTCCGCCATGGCGATAGCGTGGGTCATCTACGCCGTCCATAGCGGGACTTGCGGTAAGTCATCATCGATCATCATGAATCATCACCAATCATCATCAATCATCATCAATCATCATCAATCATTATAAATCATTATCAATCATCATCAATCATCATCAACATCAATATAATTATGTTAAACATCCAGTAGATCGATGATGATGCGGTATCGAGAGCAAGAAATGCTGCAATTGCGTCTTTGATAGCGTCATCTAAGCCGTACATAGCAGGACTTGTAGTAAATGTTTTATCCAATTAAAAGCGTGAATGACACAATATTATGCGCCTTGGTACTTGTGTTGGGTCTGCATGGTCCGGTTGATATAAGGTATCGATATGTCGCAGCGCTACCTTTGTAACTTATTATGTCACTAAATCGTCTGTTTCAATAACATTAACATAAAACCGGCCAAGTGCAAGTCGGACACGTATACGAAGGGTTCTATACCATTATCTATGAAAAAGGCAAAAAAAAAGCTTTTTTGTCTTTGTTGTATGAAAGCCCCCTTAAATAATTATATCTTTTACTCGGTGTTTTTAGTATTTGTTGTTATAGCGGCAACAGAAATATGAAAATTACGTCATCTATGGAAATTTAAAAAAAATTAAATACGGAACTCCAATAAAAAAATATCATCCTCCGTAAAAGTCGTGTTGTACCTACTAAATTGCCGCAGGTGGAATCAGCTTATTATGTATATACGCATACATTATGTATATACGTTATACATACGCATAAGCCAAAATATGTGTCTGTTCTGACATAATAGCATTAAAATTCTCGTGTAACTGGTTTGCAAACCACAACTTTTGCCAACCTGTGTCTACCATAGAATACGTTTATTTATTTCCAGGTTTTCTTTCTCGCATCCTCTGCTGGCGGCCACTAGTGTTCGTCAGTCGACTTTCCTACGCACTCTACCTTTGCCAGTTCATCATCTTCATCACTAATATTAGTACCGTGAGGACTTCCAGGGAATTCACTTTACTGTCCTTGGTGAGAACCTTTGAATATTTTTAAATGAGTTCTCTTTTTTTTTTCTTTTCTTCTTTGGCCATGGTGCTTTTCGCACATTGTGCCAGTTTCAAGTAATTGAGTTCTCTTTTTTACCTGTACATTTGTTACAATTCAGTGCCGTTAACAGGATGAGCACGATTACTATTTTAAGCAGTAACATTTCAGATAAAGTGAATCGCTCAGTGTGATTTGGCTTCCTGTCAGAATAATAATGTAAATAATATAATAATAAAAGCATTATTAATATTAAAATAATATTAAATTTAAATAAATAAGTAAATATACGAGAACTATTATTGAGTAACATTTTTTCCTCGATGTAGATACTCGTAGCTGTTTTGAATTTTTATCATGCTGTGTACACATATTTTGGGACACTGTTCAGTTCAAAATTGTACCTATATAAGTACTATCTACTTAATTTGAGTTAATACTGTGTAATGGTAGTGTTCTGTTTTGAGTGCCTGAATACATAAATAAATCAAACGAATATTGAGGCCTCCAAGTTCACTATACACACTGTAGCCAAAATACAACTGTGAATTATGAAAAACGAAAGTGTTGCTCTACCAAAGCGTTTTATCTTTTCCAGATCGATTTACAAGAAATTTCGGCCATACTATTATCATCCGTAGTATTGACTGTTACGTTTGTGATCCCTATGCAGTCACTCCACAAAATATTCTCTTTCGAATGGAAATCTGAGCCTGAAAAGTCACCTGAAAGGGAAACTAAACAACCAGAAACAGAAGCCGAGGAAGAGAGAGTTATAGAAAAGAAAGAACTAGCTCCGCCAATCAGAAACCGACACAACTTGGTAGCTCACAGAGAAGTACTAGAAGAAATACCCGAAGCAGAAGTCGAATACGAAACGCAGAGGGAAATCACTGAAGGTTTAGACGAGATAATTGAGGAGGAAGAAGAAGGTACTATTGGGGAAGAAGATCAGTTAGATGATTTAGAGATTATCGAAGAAGAAGAGGCGGGAGAAGAAGAGGCTTGGGTTGAAAGGCAAAGAGAGAGACCGTACTCGAGAGAAGGTGACCAGGATCTCGATGAGTGGGAGTGGACTGCGAATGGAAGTGGCAGGACTGGAGCTCAATATTATCACTATGCAAGATAGCGCGTTATATTATTAATATTATGGTTGCAATAAATTTTTGATCGTTTATGGTGGATTAATTTCGGTACTTACTTATCTTAAAACTACATGGAAGAAATCGAATGATGGGGTTATTTTGTACTGCAGGAAATAGCTCACTAGTGACCGCACCAAATGATACCAATAATGATAATATTTATTTGCATAACATGTTAGTAGCATAGTATGGAAAAATGTTAAGTACCTAAATGTTTATTTTATATTATTCGGAAAACGTGTATTAATGACGCGACTAAATATTAGGTGCAAATTATAAATGATGCTAAACACGTTGCGGAATGCAAATGTGTCATAATTTGCTATAAATATATTAACAGGTATATAAATTTGAATTCCAATAAAAATAACACACTTACCACATTCAGTTTTATCAAACACAAGACGTCTCGTAGCTTTAACAAATTAATAAATAGGTATGGATAACAGTACATCATATCGACGCTAGAAAGGCAAAACTTACTAAGCGCCATAGAGCAAATTTTACAGGAGAGTGATTTAAAGTTCAAAATTTTAGAAAAAAAATCGTATATTCTCTCGTAATTGTTGGATTTAAAAGATTTTAACAGACATAATAATATTTTTTTAATAGCTATCCACCATATTAATACCAGTCACCTAACACTGATATAGATAGTAGTTTATGTCGCTTAGATAAAATTTACCTTATTTCATAAACAGGTAAAATTATCTAAGTTACCACTGAAAGGTTTGCAGTAACAAGTAAAAGTAAACAACGTCACACAGTTTGGAATTTCGATACAGGAATATGTATCTAACACGATGTTATCGTTTATAATAAATCAGGTCAATTTATCTTAATATTATGAAATGTGATTTTTATCTGAAAAAAATATATCTTAGTCAAAGAAATTACTCTAAACCACCCTCCGGAACTGATAATTATTTAACCAAAGTGTTCAAAATTATATTCACATGCGGAAATAAATGACATAATTATCTTTTTATTGTATTAAAAACCTTTATTAATAATTAAAAACTGAATTCAAACGTAAAATCTCTCGACAAAAATATGATATGGCACGTCATCTTTAATCTTTTGACGTGGGATATAAAAAGCAAATCCCTTCGGATTTTAAGATGTCACGTATTTACTCTCTTTATAAAAACAAAGGAGATCGAGTAGACTGTAACTCGTACAGGGGCATATCGCTACTCTCAACCGCTGGATTTTTTTTGCCAGAGTGCTTCTCATCCGGCTCACTCAAATGTTCGAGGCTCTTCTACTCGAGACCCAATTTGAATTCCGTCCTAGTAAAGGTACCTGCATAGCAATGTTCTCGTTATGAAAAATCCAGGAAAAATCAGAGAACAAGAACAACCACCTCTTCTTCCGTTTGTTGACCTGGAAAAGTCCTTTGACAGCGCACATCGAGAGGCACTGTGGGTAGTCTTGGCAAAACTAGGATGTACGGATAAGTTCCTCACAATGCTAAGGCTTTTTCTTTACATGATGTATGACATGAGGTGCTGTGTGGCTGTGAATGGTGAGCAATCGGAATAGTTCACAGTAACTTGTGGGGCTAACCAAGGTTGTGTGCTGGCGCCTACTTACGCGTCAGATCGTGTATCCCTAAATGTGCAACTAGGCGGTGAAGTTGTGAAGTAGGTAGCGAAGTTTAAAAATCTAGGGAGTACAAAATAGCCACAGATTGATGCGGAGATCAACAGCAGAATTGGTGCTTCATCAGTTATTTTCGGAAAACTTCGGGTCAGGGTATTCCGATCCCATGACATTAAACTTAGCACCAAAGTCAAAGTGTACATGGCTATTTGTTCTGCCAAATTTTTTGTATACCTCTGAGACGTGGTGCTTATACCGCCGTCAGATACGCACGCTCGATCGATTCAATCTCAAGGGCCTCCGCGACATTTTGAACATCAAATGATCAAATTATGTCAGGAATACAGAGGTGCTACAACGAGCTAATATATCTGTGGAATGGAGGCCTAGGTACCTGATGTGTCACCATCTGCGATGGTGTAGGTAGGCACGAATCTCGGATGCCCAATGAGGGAGTGGTTGAAGCGCATTTTCTTTTCTGAGCTCCAGGATGGCAAGTGGAAATGCGGTGGGCAGTTCCTCAGGTAAAAGAACGTTCAGAAAAGATATGTGAACAAATGCAATATTGAACCCTCTCATTGGGAATCACTAGCAGAGAACTGTCTTGAGTGGCGGTGGTGAAGTAAAATAGGGATTATAAGTCATATGAGAGCTATAAACATCGAGAAAACAGAAACAGTAACATAAGTCGCCGTTACTGAAAGCGGCATGGATGACTATTATTATTATATTGTCACCAAGCTTTCCTTTAATTTTATATATTTTTTCATTATTTGGTCTCCTGACGCGATCACAACGTCACATTTTGATCAAATCAAAATAGGGCCAACGAACATTATTTTTTTTACTTTTTAAACGATTATTTTGTGTCGAGGCTATCTATTGTTTTTATTTAATTTAACTTGTTTAAATGTAATAATACATTTAGTTCCTATTTCAATTATTAGATCAAAATATATTATTAGTAACCATCTACCAAACACGTCATACTCATTGCGACCATTCTTATGAGCCCAAACGGAGACGATTTGAGACGAACGTCCTTACTAAGCGACGCCCGGCGGCTGAATTTCATTCTGCCGATGCGCGGCGCGCGATATTTGCGCATAGTCATGCGACGTATTTTGAACTCGCGCAGTTTCTAAGCGACGAGAAATTATATTTTTTGCACGAGTAATATTATCGAGGCGCCATACTTTACCACCTAAATAAGCTGAGTAAAATTATCTAACCGACATTATTATTAGAAAAAGATCTCAAGTAAAAATATCCAAGTATGAAATAGCAATATTATGTTAAACAAGTAAAAGTATCTAAGCTTCAATATTTTTCCACTTTGTATCAGGTAAAATGATACAAAAGACACTGTTACCAAATAATATTATCAGGTTATAATGTATAACCATACAAATCACAATTATTTTGGGTGGGTACAATACACTAAGTGGTTTCAAAGGGAAATCTCAAAACAAGTAAAAATATATAAATGCAAACAAATGAAAAAGTAAATACATGAAAAACCGACTAAGTTCATATTTCCAATTATTAAAATGGCATAAGTGCTAAATATCCTTAAATGCTCTTTTTTTCAGTCGGTTAGTAAGCACAAGTTAGGCGATTTGATGGAAATCACACACTATCTAAGCGACAAAAAACTCGTCGTAGAGCGATGAAATCTAGACTAAACGACGCAGAAAAATCTAACGATTCGAATGGTATATTTAACTCATTTCACGTATTTCTGTCGCTTAGGAAGTTTTGCCTTTCAAGCGTCGATATTTATAGCATGAATATAAGTTGTTATATTATTGTCAGTTCTGCAATAACATGCAAAATCATAATAATACGGAATAGCATTCAAAATGCATCTAAATGCGTGCATGCGTGCATTCTCGAAGCATAAGTACCTACAAGCATTCATGTTACGAGATATTAAGAAGAGCAAATGCTCGAAATATTATGCTTGCAAAACACTGACCAAGTTACACTTAACCTAACTTTTATTACCTATTTTATTTACAAATATTATTGGACACAAATATCAGGTATACCTACCTAATATGCCAAATATTCGTCTTAGTAAGATTTTACATATATTATTATTATTAAAATATTGTAGCACTAGATTTTATATCCAATAACCGATAATAAGCGGCTTTACATGCTCATGCATTATGCAACATGCAAATGCTATAATTCGGTCTCTAATAATAACATATAAATTATTTGTGTTACACTTTTACATTAGTGGTTCCGTGACTATGAATTAATTATATATGAGTAGTTGCCACTAAGTAATTTTATTTCACACTAATCGAATAAGAATTCGGGTTAATAAGCAAGCAAATATAAATAAATAAACTATAAACTAACTGTATGAAAAAAAATTTAAGATCATAATCTGTTATTAATGCAGTAGCAGTACCTTCGAGAACCACGTCAATTAAAATTTCGGACCGGCCCAGCTGCGACAATGGTGTGATTACCATAACGTAATGGTCGGTCTCCATAGCGAAGGCTTCATTGCCCTAAGCCCTAAGCTATCGATCAGTCTGCTTGAAGGAGCGGCGCGTGCGCACGCCTGCTCGTCATGATCACGATCGGTACAGTAATCGCGATCGCGGCAATCGCGCTCGCCGCGAACGAAAACGTTACGGATCTCACAAACGATGCGATCAGCAAGTTGGCCGCTGAAAAACTTGCTTCCGACGACAACGCACTGATAAACGCCACAGTCACAAACTTAAATGCCAACAAAGAGCTGGTAGTTAAACTGGCTGGGTTGGTGAACAGAAATGCGACTAAACCAGAACCAGAGAGCTCGATAAGAGTCCCGACTTATAATGCGTACGATGACGGGAACGGTCCTAAGATTGGAGTCGTGGATGAATCTCCGGATTACGCATCGTCAGTGGTGTTGGCCAGCGATCTGCTCTCCCTGAGCAGTGCTGTCGCTGCCGTCTCCGAGAAGTCCTGCAGGGAACAAGGTTACAAGTTCCTGGATGGTCTACTGATGAACCGAAGATGGGCCTTGAAGAGTAAGTACTACCATCATATTGTTATTTGTCTTGTGAAATCAAATAACAACAGTAATCGAATTTCCAAAGGAACCTTTATTTTAATTTCCGATTAAAACAAATCTCGTCTGTTAACTTACTTGATTGTTTAAGTTGTTTAATTAATTGCTACAATAATATCAAACTTGCTTGTGTTTACAGACTCAATAAGAATCTCTGGCAGTTTAATTATTATTGTTCCAATATTAATGAGACAAGGTATTATTTTTTATGGTTTTCTTCCACTTTTTAAGTTAGGTATAGAGTTTGATAGTAGGGGGTCACCTGAGGATTTATGAGGAAAAAACGTGTCCTCTCGTTATTATCCACCAGTGGATTAAAGAGGAAACGAAGTATATATTATGATCCACCGGTGGATTTAAGTGGAAAAGGCAATCAAAATTTAATAAATCGTTATATAAGATTCAAAACCGCCAGGAGCATACTTTGCAGCCAGACTTTACCTACGCAATGTAGCTGACTAAACCATGGTATTTCAACCAAAATAGAAGAAGACAGAAAAAGATATAAAAACTATTCATAATAATATTGGAAATAAAAATATTGCAATTAGCAGATTCGATGTTTTCACTAACAACCAAAATAACAATGGGTTTGCTTTACATAGCGGTCAGTATTAAATTATAAAACCATAAGTAAAGTATAAAGTAGTTTCCTCTTCCTGTGCGAGATTTAGCCATGAACCAGCCCTAGTTAGGAGCGGATAAACAATATTCTAATTATTTATTTTAATGCGACCTTTAATTTAACATTACCAGTATAATAATAATGAATATATATATATACGAATATGTAGTACTCTACAAACATACAAAATAGGAAGTTTTTGTAAATCAAATATTTAGATTCATATATAGGTAGTTATGTGGAATATTTTAATAATGATAAAGGTAATGCTTCCAAGCAAGTGTAAACCCCAACGGTCTTACCACAAAATATTTAAACAAGAGTTAAACAGATGAGTCTAAATATTTTCTCCATAAATCGACGAACTCAATAACAAATTCACAAGTAAAATAAGAGTTGAACGTTGAAGTTGCTTGATTCAGGACCAAACCATTGGATCGAATTACATGACCCGAAGATCCTTTCCACTGATCGTCATTTCTATCCTAGAATTGTTCGTGAAGCGATTGAAATCAAGAAGTACCGGAATTTCAATCGGGAAGATGGGTTTAGGTTGTCTGGATCATGGAATCCAGTAATTAGCAAGTGTGTACGGCGCAACTTATGTTCAAGTGGGACTTCGGATACTGTTAGTGTTGTATGTCGTGACGATTATGTTTTGCAAGATCAAACGCGGGTAGTTGGAAACAACACCTGCCGCTCCGGACGGTGATACCCGCATTCACCAGTCTTCTCGTGACCACGGCCGATGTAACTTGGTCGAAACGTCGAGGTATGTCAAAATTATATATTTTGATATTCGTTTGTGCGCGAATTAGACCCGTTTAAATACTAATTAACATGTTCAACTCTAGTTTAAATCTTTTGCCCTACCACCAAAGTTTAAAACGATGCGATGTTTTCTGTCGGAAGATCATGCTCAGTTACACAGCTAATTTTGAACCTACGCCTTGCGGCGTGCCATCAGTAGACGGAACCAAATGAGCTACCATCACCTCCAAAAAGTTTGCCTGGTTTGTCCATGTGCTCCTTAACGGGTCGTGTATTTTTACAGTGTGGGATAAGTCATAAATACGAGTAGTACTTCCTATTTCTATTGATGTCCGGAGGTCGAATTACACGTGTATTTACGAATATATTATTATTATGTTTACGGGCCAAATAATATACCTACGTGTTGAGCAGCTTCGAGGTCTAACGTATCGATAAATAATATTTATTTACGTATTTACTGATAATTTATGCGCTTATAATAAACCAATAATCCATTAATTTTATTTTTCATACAAAAATACTTAATCCCTATACTACTCGTATACCTACCTACCTACACTTTTATAGGTCGAACAAATTCGTTACCTAGGTACATTAAAATAGGTACCTAGGTACCTTATACCTAATACGCATCTGTGGAGACGCAAAGACACTCGTTCATGATAATCTATGAGCATGACCTATGTCGCAAGGGCCGCGCAGGCGCAGGGCGCGCGTTGATGCGTGTTTCGCAAAAGAACGAAATAAAGAAAGAAAAACTGCAAAAAGAAATGAGATCCCATCAAAAACATTACATGTACAAAAATGCACAAGTCTCGCCACGCAGTTTATCTGCCGTAAAAAGTTGTGAGATCGAATGTAAACCAAGTCGGTTAATTTCAATACCTACCTATACCTATCTATGGGAGCAGTTATATCTTTATTTCTTTAGTAAATAGAGTGTCTTGGCGATAAACGTGTCCAACTGAAAGCGGTTTTGTAAACTAAGATTTATGAATTAATTTGATAATTTTAATAATGTTTTTGTTATTTAAATAAATGATACAAACACAATTAAAATCATCACGTTATAATTATTTACTCCTTATTTCGTATGAATGTTGAAACCACTATGTGTAGAGATTTATTTATTTACTAACTGCGCCCCGCGGTGTCTCCCGCGTTGATTATTATCTATCAGGCACCGTTAATTACAGATAAAACCGCGAAGCGCAGCTAGTTCTAACATAAAAGTAGCCTATTATGTTACATCTCATAACATCAGCTATCTGCTAGTGAAAGTCCCGTCAAAATCGGTCCAGCTGTTACGGAGATTAGCTAGCACAAACATACAGATAGACAGACGAAATTATAAAAAATAAGTTTGTATGTAATATTACGTAATATACTTCCATAAGCATTTAGTAAAAAGCTGCTATATTGTCATTACAAACAGGCGATTTCATTTTATTTATTTGTAAGATCTTACATAATGATACATAATATTATAGATTTTACTTATTTTCTTAGAATAATAACGCAGAGAAGGATAGTTCCATGCGTAGTTTCACTCAAAAGTGAAGCCACTTTTTATCAATGTGTGCATGAATGCCATGTTATTATCTCCACCAAAACACACACGAGCGCAATTATAATGTCGCCCGCGTGTGGGTATTTAGTCCAAAAGTTGGGAAAATTACGAATTATTTAGCATAAAAACTTTGATTTCGAGCAATAGCGAGTCAAAGTCCGAACTAGGCCCAAAAAGTCTCAGTAAAAATGGCTTCACGGCGCTAGCGAGTACTTGACTTCTATGCGTTATTATTCTAAGCTTATTTAATTATTTCTCGTAGTTGTTAGATCCCGCTCTATTCGTTTTTACTATGATTGGTTTGTTGGCATACTGTTGCATGTAGTTTTGTAATATTATAGTAAATCATTAGTTACTGAAAAACGAACGCATTTGCCATTATATGTTTCATGTTAATTAATTTTATCTCAGGGTCACGTGTATACGTTCCGGAGAGTCATTAACTTCATCAAAATCAGTCGTACAAATATGTTTTTGAAGGTTTTGCTAATATTTGTTGTTTGTTTTAAATAATTAAGCAGAGTGCTAAAGTATATAATGATAAAAAATATATCGACATAGCGGAGGCCGTGGTTCGCGTAATCAAAGTTGTGCAGGCAATAATGAGACCTAGTTTTTCTTCATTTATTGATTTTATGTTTAGATATCTGTCGATTTTGCACTGTTGTTTTTCCCAACTTGTGTTTTTTCGTGGATTAATGTGTAATATTGTTGAAATTAGTGAGGGCAAATGATGCAAACCCAATAACGTACCATTACGATCTCTATCTGACACTCGCAGGAAGTATCCTATGATCTCCATGTATCATATGAGCTCTTACTTTACAGCAATTAAAATGTATTACAATCTACCTTACTGCATGTTAATTTAATATCTAATGGAAATAATGTTACAGCTGTAGTTATTAGATTCATTTATATTTTAAAATCATTCGATTGATATCACTTTTTCGACTGACTGTACTTTGCACTTGCGGTCGAGTTGACTACTACTAAAATGAAAGGTGGCAACGCGACCGCATTGACGAGTTTATTGCGGTCGAGTTGATAACCAACTCTTTAGAAGTTAAGATGGCAAGAGGACCAGATTACAACAAAAGTTAAAATATTGGTTACTGGTGCAAAGGTTTTATAACGTAAAAAAATATCTTTCAAAATAGATTTAAATTCCTAAGAATATTATTTTTAAATATGGTTTATTTAGTCATTAAGTTCATTATTGTACGCCCGAAATGGGCAAATTGTTGGAACTTTATCTGTAGGTAGGTAAGTATACCTAATAACAACTTATGTACTTACACAGATTAAACTATTAAAAATATTCTTATTCTGATGTTTCACCACTATACAGAGTAGTGACGTCACTCTCAACTTCTAAAAATATTGTATTTTTTATTTTTATCGTTTGCATGTTTTTTAGTCGTATTCGAATTAAACTCGGTTCAGTTAGATCCAAATAGAGGACGTAACATATTCAACTAGTCATTGACACAGTTGAAAAATGAGTAAATATTTGATATAATCTTTTTACAAATTGCATGCTCATTGCACTTTCTGCGACGATGATCACATGCATTCGAGTAATTGGCTAATACGTGCCTCTCGTGTAAACAAATCTATAAATTAGCACACCATTTTAAATAATATAGCTGGAACTGTACAGAGGTGAAAATAGCTCACTCTTTTACTCATTTTACGCTTTAACTGATACGGAAACCAGTCATTAGTTCAGTAAACAAATATTTATTCGACAATTAGTAGTAGATAAATTATGTCGGCTGGGATACCAGAATGTTAAATTATATTTTTAATCTAATACAATACACATGTTTAAAATGCGTTCAATTCTGTTAATACTAAAAATATATTAGTATAAAATCACAAAACAAAAACAGTTTATGAATGATAAATAAACAACCGGACAAGTGCGAGTCGGACTCGCGAACGAAGGGTTCCATCCATTATCTATAAAAACGGATTAGAATCACGTTTGTTGGTTGCATGGGAGCCCCTTAAACGACGGCTCGTTTGGCGTAGCGAGCAATTGGACTGCTGCGCTTGGGGTCGCGAGTTCGATTCCCATCCGCGGTACCCACGAGACAGGAGCAAACCAAATGCGAAGCTAGGTTTAAAAAAAAATATGTTTTTCAGTATTTTGTTGTTATAGCGGAAACCTATATACATCATGTGTGAAAATGTCAACTATCTAACTATCACGGTTCGAGAAATACATCCTGGTAGCAGACGGACAGACAGACAGACAGACAGACGGGCGAACAGCGTCCTTTACTGCAGTCTTCGTCTCTGAGAATTTACACTGCATCTAAAGTATTTCATAATTTCGTTTGGCGGCCATGGTCGCATAGGTGGCATTCAAATATGAACCGTTTATTTCCTCGGACAATAGCATTGTAATTGGAGTGGCGGTGATTAAAGCCAATTATCTCACAAGGATTGGCATTGAAACTGGATTGGAAACAATTGTATTTGAAGCATTTTAGTGTCCCTTACTTTGAGTTAGATTCGATCTACGCAGTGTATAGGTATTTATGTCACGATCAAGTCGATTTTCCTGTATCTGTGGAACAATGAGAACCATAGATTATCTGTCTACAAGCGGCTGTCTACAGTTTTTTTTTGTTTTAGTTATGGCTTCGCACGGTTTGTGCATAGAGCTAGTGTCAAGTAAGTATTTTATTTTAAGTATTTCTTAATTTCACATTAAGAAAGTCACAGCAATGTTATAGCAATCGTGGTCAAGTAGTCAGGTTAATTATTTACATCGTCAGTTACGATTCAGTAAAGTAGTGGATGCTTTACTGAAACTTCCTGGGAGTTTTGGAAAAAATGCGAAATGATACGTTTTTTGAGTTTAAGTACATCATTTGCCTACACTCGTCGTTAACGTGCACGAGTGTGGGCAAATTCTATAAAAAAGTGTCATTTGTCATTTTTTCCAAACCTCCAAGGAAGTTTCAGTAAAGCATCCACTACTTTACTGAATCGTGACTTTGACTATGTAAATATTTGACTTGACTATACACTTGACCACGAGAATTACTTTAATGCTATGACGTTCCTATTGTGAATAAAAAATGCTTAAATATTATAATTATGTACTTAACACTGGCTAAATGCATAAACTGTGCGAAGCCTTAACTAAAACAAAAAAAAACAGTTTAGGCGCTTCGAAATGACCCAAGTTAAAAAGGGTTAACCGGTCCAACAAAAACAGCACCTATAAAAATAAAGTTTCAAAATTCAAAACCGATTTGATAACCTTCTGATTTTGAGAACCAGTTTTCTAAGTTCGTTTATTGTACAAGAGTTTGCCCAGAGATCAGCTGGGCGGTTCAAAATTCTACAAAAAAGAATCGAATCGATTCGGTTCGGTATCGTTCTGGAATCGAACGTCAAATTGTTGAGCTATTCGGAACAATCCACATAGGTAAGGATTCGGTTAGATTTCGTCAAATGGATGACGACCTCCATCATTCATCGTTCGAAGGAAATTATCGAACGTTCGGGAACTTTTCCTCGATAACTGTACAATTTGAATGAAGATCGATACTAATTGTCTGAAGAGAGTTTTCCACAAAGATTCAGTGTCTCACTCACTCCACTCACCCATGCTACAGTACAATAACACCATCAGGTACACTGCTATACGAAAATACTAAAACTGCCTACCTACGAACTTACACTAAAAAAGTTTTGTATTGTTTTTCATTTTGTTCGTTTATCAAACCGCGTTTTTTACCCAAAATAAATCAAGTATAAAAACAGCAAGCAGAATACCCGCACTGCGTGTGCAACTCACCGGCAATGCCTCTTGCAATGCAATGCCCAAAGGCAGCCGAAAAACAGCAAGCAGAATACCCGCACTGCGTGTGCACCGGCAATGCCTCTTGCATTGCAATGCCCAAAGGCGGCCGTGACCGCTAATTTATCATCAGATGGGCCACACGCTTGTTTGCCTTTGCAAGATGATCTGTTGACACACCATAGCATAATAAAGTCAAAAACCGAATACGGTTTCTAAGATTTATTTGTATATAGGTACCAACTAAACAAAAAAAATTGTGAAATCTTTAAAAAACATCCAATTTTGAAATAAAGTAACGAAGAGGCACATGTATAACGTAAATAATTTCTATTATGCGACTGTTAGGGGCAAGTCAAAACGAAATATGGTAAATAGCAAGTTTTAGCCTTTCAAGTGAGGCGCGTCCTTGTTTCAGACAAATCATGAGTGCGAAGATACCAAATCGATAATTCGAAGAGACGCTACGACAACTGAGCAATAGGTACACATAGGTGCATTTGACCTACCAATTCTTCCGAGTTCCTTCCGCGGTCGCTAAACGACCTAGCTGAGGTGTTCTCATGGAATATTTATTGCTGTCAATAGGTTATCTACCTATAGGTATTTACATTTTATTGATCTTACGACATAAATGTCCGGTTTAACGAAGTAGCCGCCATCTGTCATAGGTAGATACAATTATTATCAAATAACTTTGCAAATGCCTTATTATTTTCATTTTCATTGTAATACTGTCTTTTTTTTTTAGTAAAGTTTCTATTTTCAGTTTTAAAATGTTTATGTTAAGATACTTATCCCGTCGTGACGTCACTAACAAGTAAATAACTACGGTCTGCTGGAGGTTACTCTAGTAAAACAGATTGTTTTGAAGAAATGACGCGAAAGTGACGTCATAAGCCAGTAGAGCGTTTATTATATTATTTGCTATTCTGTGAAGTGTTTGCGATTTCATCATCGGTATTAATACAAGAAAAGGGTTTAAGGGTAAATAAGTAAGTAATTAAGTTTATACCTAATTCACATTTATATTTTTATACTGATAATAACAAGGAAGTACCTAAAGATTATAAAAAAATCAGGTCGTTACACTAAAGTCGAATAAGTTTCTAATCATTATTATGATGGTTTATGAATGAACTGGTGCGCTATTTCTAGCTACCATCTATGAATGAATTTCCAAGTATTGTATTCAAAGTTATAATAAAACCATAATAATTTTCGTCATGAGCTCTGACAGCGGCCAAAGAACTTCCTGATCAAAAGACGCGTATAGAATAAACTATTTATAATGCAAACTGTCAATGTCTGCGCGATACTATCGACTTCTACTTATCGGATGTCGTTCGCCTTGGAACTATTTGGAAATGGGGCAAAAGAAGCTTTTAATTGGAGCTTGAACCGTTGAACTATGTTTTTGATATTACTTTAGTGATAAAGAACTTTGGGCCCTCGTACGTAATGTCTTTTAGAAAACGAGTGTACTTATTCTGATACGTATTTATTCTGAGGCTGATTTAAATTATGCTTGAAGATTGCTACATATAAAGCTCTCTCTTGAAACATACAAGGTGGGTACACTGAAAGCAGGCGCAACCACAGTGCGAAGCTACAGTTGCCAATAAAAACCGCCATGAAAATGAAAAAAGAAGTTGAGCATAACGGAAAATGGAAATAATTGGATTAAAAAAAAATTAAATCATTGTACAAACTGGTTGTGCTGTTATTTTGCTGCAATCCAATATATATACCGAATTATATACTTTCTGATAGTAATCGAATCACACTGAATTGTGCGCGAGCTATTTCCAAATTAACAGATTGTTTGCGATTTTTGTAGGTATTTTTGTTCGATTGATTATTTTAGCATACTTAAAATAGTTGTTTTCACTATGGTTCTACGCAATACGTATCAATCTCGTCTTCGATGTTTAACTATCAGATATCTACTACAGAACCTTGCTCACAGACGGAGCAAGCGTTCATGGTGAAATCTTACACACTTTTAGCACGCTATCAGCATGAGTTTCCTACTGTGCTTACAGCGCATAAACAATTAGCTGGGCCCTAGCTATGGAATATTAATTAAAAGACATAATATATAATTAGCTTCCTTGTTGGAGGGATCTCGCGCGTGCATGTTTTAATCCTTGACGAGGTGGGATCTTTATCGTTTATTCATATACCTATAACAATTTAATATATTTAAATTGATTATCATAAAATGCGACATGCCCGAGATTTATTTCGAAGAAACTAGTCTTGACTGATTTTAGTCATAGAGATTAAGAGTTAAGGAAGGGGAAGGTTAGGGGGTTTGACTGCCATTTATACACAGATTCGGACGTGTGGTCCGATGGTGGATCATGGCCTAATCTTCCGCAGGGAAGTGAGAGGAGACCCTTGCCCAGCAGTTGATGACGATGAAATATTTATTATAAATGATTTTGATCCTAATAAATATCTCTTTATTGAAGGAAGATGCAATAAGATTAAGAATAATTTATTACTTACCCACTCGTTTTCCACGAAATAAGCTGGATACTTTTCAATACAACGCCATATAATATGTATAATATACGAGTTTAATAATCAAATGTGTGAATCATCAAACAGTCTGGCTTCAGATCATCGCTTCATTCACAGCCCGATGATAGGTGAATCACGCAGAAAGGTCATTCTCATTATTACGTCAAACGTTTCATAATCGGCATCAAGGAAAGTAATCTCGGAAAACATAATTATTTATAGTTTCTTTAACTTACTGTGTAGGTACTAATATTATGTTACTATGGATAGTAATTTGATCGATATTAGGCATACTTAGTTCGTTTTGCATAGGTTTCCATTGTTCGATAGCGTTCAAATTGTTGTATCTATTTTCTTTACGTACCTACTCAGTTATAAAAAAGTTATTCGTTTTGTAAAAACCATGAAAATTTTCGCTTTCGTGTTAATTCAATTTGCCCATACATCTGTATGGTAACGAAAACTTAATGGTTATCGAAGAAGCATGTTATTGAAGTTCGAGATAAATACGTCACAATTTCGGTTCGGTGCCGAATCTCCAATCCTAAAGTTATAAACGTTAAGGAAATGTTATAAAAATAATGATCCTCTGTAATCCTGTTTGGAAGGTATCAGGGTTTCCTGCCCTTAAAATAACTTTCGACGAAAAAGGTTTTGTAAAAAAAAAAGATTTAAATTATTATCTCAGTGATTTCCGTCAAGTCAAGATTATCCTCATTCACCATAATCTTCAAACAATGGTCGACGACGACGTCACCAAAATATTATTGTAGCTAACAAAGATTAAATTACATTTTAAGTTTTGTACATTTAATTTTATTTTCTTACAATAAAAGCAAATTAAAACGGCTAAACTGTACATTGTACAAACCTATGAAAAAGCAAGATATTTTTATTTCAATGGGCTATTCACAACTGAACACGGGTGTGGCCAGTTGATTACACTCAAAATAGGTAGTTAGGTAAGTACCTATTACTTTTTATTTCGTCATACGGGCACGCTACAATTTGATATGTCCACATATTTAGAATAGAATAGAAAATACTTTATTGCACAACAATAACAGTTATAAAATACACAAGGTACCTATTACAGAAGGAGCTTTATCTTATAATATTATACATTTCATTAATCTTATAATTAAAACATACTTTTCTGCATTCAACAACTGGGTACTATTCAGTCTTACATGAGGCTTAACGTTTTCCTTCATCTTCAAGGATTATTTTTGGCTTCAAACAGTTAAGAACGTACAAGGCAAAAACAAATGCTCAATGAAAATAATTAAGTAAGTCCCACTACATTTTTTGGTTTATTATGTCGCATATAAATCTAATCATAATATTATAGAGTAGGTACAAAGTAGGTAGTTTGTAGGTAAGTAAAGTATGACTGAGAACATTATCTAAATGGCTTTCTGAGGGGTTACTCCTACAGCACTTTTATTCTAAAATGTTTTGAATTCCATTACAAATTCTCAATCTACTCCAAAAGATACATTTTTAATTCAAAACTGATGAATATTGCTTTGATGATACATATTATTATTTCGATATTAGCTGTGCAAATAAAACCCGTTTTATTCTAGTAGGCAAATGCGTTTATAGCATAAGCTGGCTAGAGTGGAATTTGACCCAAAAACTTTGACAGACTGCAGCTAGTACCTAGAATGCATTCTACAAGTACTGCTGCAGTTTACGCAGCATTTTCATCACGGAATAGTTTCTAATAGCAGATAGTTATAGCGCCAACTGCTAAGTCGTTAATGTGTTGTCTCTACACAAACGAGTAAACAAAGGCCCTCCATTCACACTTAAGTCGCAGCACATTACGCAAACAGTATGGGAATTTAACTTATTCAAGTCACGGGACCGGAATAGGTGGCAGGAAGGAGATGCCTATGCCCAGCTGTGAGATGACACAGGCTAAGATGTGATGTTGATACAATTCAAATATTTATTTACATTTATTTTTGTAGCCCCAAATATTATGAAAGTAAAATTTTACAATCAGTTTCGGAGTACAACCATTTGAACATAACAGTTCATATGAATCACTACAGTATTCGGATATAATCATATTTCTTCAAAGCCAGTGGTGAAGTGCCGCATAATTAAAATTCAGCTTTCTCTCATGACTTTTATAGTAATATTATATGCGAAAGTAACTATATTTATTATATTGGCGTGAAAATCAAAAAGTTTACAACAAAATCCATTTTGCGCTAAATTATAAACATTCGCGATTTTTCTTAAATTAATTCAGTCTTCTATTGACATTCCATACTGGTATGTTGTGTAGAATAACTATTCTAGTTCTAGGACCTGTTGAATGGAGCTTTGTTGTAGAATAGCTAGAAACCTTAACTGGTTGATACAACTCTTTGTTATTGTTATAATCTGGTAAACGAGTCTGTGATCAAGGAATTAAGAACTGGAGACAAAGCTAAACGATTCAATGTAGGAAGATAAACTTGTTCCGAGCTTGTTGGTCTGCTCAATTTGTTGACAACTAAACAAAGGCGAAGTAAGAGTGAGACAAAGTTTTTAGTTTAAACAATTTTCTATAAGCAGTTTAGTCATTCAGCGGTTGTAGGGAGAACAAAACAGGTCTTACTACGAAAGATTTAAACAAGAGTCGAACAGATGTGTCTGAAATTTCGTACGACAAAGCGACGTTTAACACTTACGTTTTCTAACTCAATCACAAATTCACAAGGAAAATCATCAGAAATTACATGATTGGGTCAGACAATGCGAGTCTTAGACGTCTTTTTTGTAGAGCGAAATTTTAGACTCATTTGTTCAACTCTAGTTTAAAGTTATGTGGTAAGAGGGTTACCGTTTGCTATGAGAAGATACGGTTTCCATAGCACTGGTATTTATTCTGAGTTTGGGTATTTGTGAGACCATGATTCCCATAGTTCCTGCCTCTTCAGATACAGGGAATCTTTGTTAGGGGTCAGAATCTATGTACTTATGCTTTTTGCCAAGTTCGGCAAAGTTAGACTAAGATTGGATTTGTTTCAAATTAATCCAGCAATCACGTGGCGAAGTCTATTCTGGCATCGCATGCAATTTTCTGTTAGACAGAAGACCATAGTGGAAGAATGATGACCAATGACGTACCTAGTTGAGAGGAATTCAGGAAGTTTTATTATTAATTAGTTACTGGCTAGCGTTTACTTTATCACCGCTGACCTGTAAGGCCATACGAATGACGTATTCTATTGCAATCAATATTTTAATTAATAACTCATGTTCAAAAAGTATAGTACCTAACTGTTTTGTATTGTGCCCACATAGTTTTTTTTCGAAATTATTGCATTAGATTATACACAATTACACATACACCGTGGTATTATTAGGTCACTGCATATCCCACTCTCAAGTACTAAAAAAATCTGTCACCAACCCCTATCGGAATGTTTCCACCCTGCCTTTGAGAGCAATTCCCATTCTTGGCTGTTTACAACCGTAAGGCTAAAATTAAAAGTACTTTTAAATAAAATAAAAAATTTAAAACAACCCATCAGGTACTATTGAATGAGAACAGTATCAAAATCACTTATGGTAGATAGATGGTAGAAATTCCATCATTGTGACATCACTCCACTAAACTACACGATACTACAATACTAGTTATAGGAGCTACAGAGAATCGAATGCATGCAGTGTGGTTGTGGTGCAATGATTGCCTTTACCGCATCAAGTTCAGTACCTTGATGATTCCATTTGTAGGTGGACCGCAAAGCCTATACCTAAATCAAATCTGAATACGAGTAGTGGACACCTAGAACCTAGGAGCAAACGAGGATAGCAAACGGACACTAGAATTACCGAGTATGACTCCGTTTTAATCTATCTTTACTTATTAAACTGTATCTGATCCATGTATGTACGGAGAAGATATTATTTTTGAAAAACTATTTGGATCGAGTAATAAAGATGTAAAATTAAAACGAAACTGAAAAAAATATTGGTAGCACTGCTACATGTCTAAAGATACATTAGAAATTAAATTCATACATTTAAAAATTCATTGAATTCGTAGCAGGTCCTTTTTGACTCATTTACAAATTAAACTGTCGAATATTTTGGCGTTGACATTTTAAATTTAAGTGTTTAAGTGTTGAAGTTTAGTGTTGAAGTACCCAACTCGTTTCCCACTCGTAATAAAATTTATTCGGAATTCGGAATCCGGAGCTACACTTAGTTGACTTTAATGAGTATATAATACTAGTATATAATAAGACTTTAATGAGTATAATAATCTTATGGCCCAAGAGATTTTTATTACTAATTGTAAGTAAGCAGATAGGTATATTATATTAAGACACCTAAGTGTAGATATTAACAATTAATTATTCCAATGTTTCAAACAAATAAAGTCTTAATAGAGTAATTAGACATTATAAATGTTATTAAAGAATTAGAAATTTAGGAATTTCCTGTACAAATAACAATTTTTTGCCTGCTATATTTTATAATAAAAGATAATTAAGTACCTTTTTCATCATGCTGGGAATACCCATTTAAACATTCTTCATGTATCTACATCATAGGTCTATTTACATAATAATATAATTTTCTTATCTTGATTTTGGTTGTTTACCGTAAAATCATTTGAAGTTGAACCTTCCTCGGGGCAAAAAACTAAAGTTGAACCCAACACAAAAGGGGAGCAAACACCCCTTCAATATTTCCTCTCTGCCTCAGCAGGAACCTCTAAGATCAATCACCGCTGATTAGTTCGAAGTAAACAGTACGGCAGGCATTCATTAGCTAAATTTATACCAGAAATAACCGGGATCAATAACCTGGTGTAAAGAAATTTGGCTGCCCTGAAAGTTCGCAAAGGTCACAAGAAATTGCTAACCAATTTCCATAAAAACTGAATGTTACCCGTGAGTGACTTTTTTCCCTCTTTGTATTTATATACTGGACATTTCTTAGTTCCTACCTAGATTGGGAGGCCTTTATAAATATCGCAACGGGCACGCGGACTACCAATTCCTCGTGATGCAACTGTCAACGACAACAATATACTTAGTCAGGTCATAAGTATTGTCACACAGTAAAAACTTTTCTTTTAGAATGCTGGCCACAAAAAAGTTTATTGAATTCGAATTTCGAATTGTTCATGAAAATAAAAATGTATACTTTTTAGAATTTTACTCATTTTTAAATATGGAGTGGACGCTTAAAGAAGACCGTGTTGCAGTTATTGCGTTGCATCGTTGCGGTTACGCGCCAATTCAAATTTTTGACATACTGAAAAATTTGAATATAACCAAGAGATTCGTTTATCGTACCATCAAACGATACAATGAAGACTCTAGTGTAGATGACAGGTCAAGAAGTGGTCGCCCTCGGTCTGTTAGGACTCCAGCAGTGATAAAAGCTGTGAAGGCGCGAATTCAAAGAAATCCCAAACGTAAGCAGAAACTGTTGGCCCTTCAGATGGGATTAAGCAGAACCACGGTGAAAAGGGTGTTAAATGAAGACTTAGGGCTTCGGGCATATCGAAGAAAAACAGGACATCATTTGAATGCTCGTCTAATGGACCTGAGACTGAAGAGATGCCGCGCTTTGTTGAAGCGGTACGCGGGAAAAAAATATCGGGAAATTCTTTTTTCGGATGAAAAAATTTTTACCGTAGAAGAGAGCT